>CM072809.1:29797500-31047500 GCA_037013495.1 Hippophae tibetana
TGTAACATAATTAGTATTAACCAAGAGTGCTCCCAGGAAAGAATGGTGGTGCAAACGGCACCTTAAATACCATTCTCCTAGCCAGAGCAACGTTCCGAGGAAAGACTAGTGGCACAAAGGCTTCCAAGAACTAGTCTCCTAGACAGAACTCCCTTAGATTTTTACTTTTCATGTTATTTAGTTAATTAGGTATAAATTCAAGTAATGTTTTTTTTTTTTTTTTTATGAACGGTAATTTTATTTTACTATTCACGCTATATTATTTCTTTTGAATTTTGAATTTTTAAATTTTTTTTTTTTTTTACTATTCATGAACGGTAATTTTATTTTACTATTCATGCTATATTATTTCTTATTAACTAAAAAATATTTTTTTTTTTTTTTGAATTTTGAATTTTTTTTTTTACTATTCATGAACGGTAAAAAATTTTACTTCAAATTTCAAATTTCTAAATTATTTTACAATTAAAAAAAAATTATTTTTATTTTATTTTTTATTTTTTATTTATTTATTATGAATTTTGAAATTTGATTATTATTAAAATATCACAATTATTTACAGCACAAAAATGTTTTTAAAATTTTGATAAATAATTTAAAAACGCTATTCCTTCCCCGGCAACGGCGCCAAAAACTTGATGAACGAAAACCGGCATCGCCGATTCCCGCAAATACTTTGGTTTTAATATTTATAAAACTCTCGCAAGTGCACGAATCATTTCGAAGAAAATGATAAGTATACTCCCAAGGTCGATCTAAGGAAGGAATGTATGTGGTTTTTAATTTATTATTCAAACTTTTAAAAACGAAATTAAATCCTAAACATCCTGTCACGATAGTTTGGTTTTTGTGTTCCTAATCTAATAACATAAAATAAACATATATACAGATTAATTAAATATAGTCTAATAACATAAAAATAAACATAGATACAAATTCAATAAATAATTATCTAAAAATAAACATATATACGGATTCAATAAATATTCATGCAAATTTTTATCATTTATATTAGCGGAGTATTTATGGATATAATAACTAAATTAATTATGCTTGCTCATATTAACTAGGTTATTAAAGATATAAATTGATATTTTATTGATTCTCTCTTTTTTATATAAATACCACCTTTGGTGGGGTTAGATATTCTTTGTTAACTAAACAAATCAATTAACACCTATGGGTGGGGTTGATAACTAATATGCTTAATTAAATTAATTCCTTTTTCTAAGAGATTGAAAATGAACCATTTAAATGCCACCTTTGGTGGGGTTAGACAATTTAAACATTATTCAAGGTGTCCAAATTAAACTTAAGAATTTAATTATCCGAGTACTAACTTTCAAGTTTTAAAACCACTATTGAAAACATGTTGTCAATACATTTTCACATAATAATTCTTATAAAAACTTTTGAAATAGAGTTTCACTCTAACTACCGGGCGATTGTACCAACAAATAAAAGAGCACTACTCTAAATTAGACCGGATAACTAAACCTTAAAATCTAATTTTCGGGTTTAAGTTTGTAATGAAAAATAATATATTTCTCTCTAACATTCTTAATATAAAATCTTGAATAAAAACAAAATCAATTCATTTTAAAGATTTTTACCTATTTAATATTTCGCAAGCATAACAACGTCGTTATTACATCATTTTTACTAAACAGCTAGCATAGTTAAATTTAACCACAGACAAGTTGAATATAACATGTAAGAATAAAGCATAAAAATAACTGTAAAGAAAATAAAATCCTTACAGAACTTCGACGCTATTCCCGTTGCTAGAAAACCTCCGAGCGGAATTTGCACTTCCATATATTGAATCAAAAATCTAAATTATTACAAAAACATTACAAGTTCCTCTCAAAAAGAGAAGAACACTAAACCTAAGAGAATTGAACTAAAAACTAAGAGAAAAACTAAGAAAAGCTTAGAAACTTAGAAAGAAACTAAGAGAAACTAAAAACTAAGAAATGAGAGAAAGAAAGGAGAGAGAAGTGAGTTTTGAAGGTGTGTTTTGAAGTGAAGGGAAGGGGGGTATTTATAGGTGAGGATGGAGAGAAAAAATGAGTAAAAAAATGTTAAAAAAATATTAAAAAATGTAAAAACGCGTATTGGAATTGCTGATGTCATCAATGACGTCAGCATGACATCACAGGGCGGCTGCACGTGAAAAATGGGGCGAAAACGCGTTGGGCGCGCGGAGGGGGGCTGCTGGGGCGCTGCGCGCGCGCGCTGGGGCTGTCGCTGCGCGCAGCTCGGCGCGCGTGAACAGTGCCAGCGCGCGCGGGCGCGCGCGGAATGGGGCGCTGGGGCGCGCGCGGCTGGGCGCTGGGGCGTTGGGCTGCGCGCACGGCTGGGCTGCGGCGCGCAATTTCCGTCTTTTTGACATTTTTGACCTTTTCGACCCATTTCGTCCGATATTTCCATGTTTGTTGACCTTTTCTCACTTATTTGTTGATATATTTGTGATGTATTGCTTCAAATATTCCTCTTTGAGTCTTTACATTGCGTTTTTAAGCCAAAATACCTGAAAAACAATAAAAATACCCGTGATTCCGAAAAAGACAAATTTATATAAATATATGATAAAACATATAAATATATGTATTTTTAATCAATTAAGGTACATAAAATCATGGTTATTTTAGTGCTTTTTGAGCACTCATCAAATATCCTTCTCATTGAAGGATGATTCATATGGTAAATCTACCATATGTTCTTTCTTTCCCAAAATTCATTGGGTAATTTAGAGCAAACTTCTTTCTCAAAAGAAGTTTGTAATTTAGAGATTTTGTCTTTGATCTCTGGGATTTGAAGTTCTTTCTCCATAGTATGAAACTGAACTTTGGATTTGAGATAGAGAAGGTCCTTTTCTCTATGATTTATAAGAAAATAAATCTCTTTTGGAGAGATTGAATATGTTTTGATGAGATTAAGATCTCTGGTTTTTGGTTCTTCGATGAAAGGGAAGCTGAAGGCTTCTCTTCCTATTTTGAAAGAAATCCTATCATGTTTAACAGAATATGGGGTAATGATATCCATAAAGGGAGTACCCAATATGACAAAGTAGCCTATGTCAGATACTATGACAAATGGAGTTTTGATAAGGTATGATCCTTTTTGGATAGATACCTCAGTTTTCCCAATAATACTCATTTGAGATTTGTTGGCTGAATTAAGTCATTCTTCAGTTGGTTTGTAAAATCTTCTGGGAACTATTGATGGTGTGATGCAATTAAGATCAACCCCTGTGTCAAATAGGCCAATGGTTTCTATTTTTGTTTCGTCAGGGAATATTAAGGTTATCTTAATTTTATATTTCCTGGTGGTGATTTTTCTCAAGTTTTGGATTTCTTGATTATTTTGAGAAAGATAATCATCAGAATCACTCACATAAGTTGATATTTTTTCTCCATTATTAAGTAGTTGAAACTTAATATCATATTCTTTTCATATTTCTTTAAGCTGGTAGAGTTCCAGTTTAATAGTTTTGATTTCAATTTTTAAGTCTTGAATTTGACTTTCTGGTGTGATAACTTTGTTTTTTCGTTCCAAAATAGCAGTGAGGTTGTAATATCCTGTGCTAGTATTTGGAAGTTGAGAATTTTTTTTAATTGATTGTGATTTGGCTAAACATGTACTTAAGTATTCTACGTATAGTTTGGTTATTGATGGATCATTTAACTTAAGGATTATTTCTTGAATTTGTTCATCTTCGTCCCTAGTTAATAGATTAATATCTTTACTAGAGGAATCTGAATTGCTGGTTGCAAATTCATCATCCTGGGGATTAGATTCTTTGTCTGACCATTGATCAGGCTCAGATGATGATGTATCTACCATTAGGGTAGATATTTTGGCATAGATTTCTTCCTCAAGTCTTAATTCATGAAGTTTTTTAGACATCTTACAGAAATTAGCAGTGTGACCTTTCTTGCCACATTTATAACATTTAAACTCTTTAAAGTTTTTAAAGGGTTTTTTATGTTGTTTTGATTCCTTATTAAAATTTCTTTTATAAGGTTTATTATAAAAATTCATTCTTTTTTCAAAGAATGGTTTTCTTGATTTTGAAAATTTCTTATAAGTTTTATTTGATTCCTTATAAGGTTTTGATTTAGTTTTACTGCAGATTCCCTCACAGGTTTTTCCCATAGAGAGATTACTATCAAACTGTTTGCAGAATGATCCAATTTCTCTTTTGGAAACTTTAAGTTCCAATTTCATTTGTTTTTGGATTTTCAAATCTTGACAAATTTGAAGACCTGGTTTTGAGAAAAACTGATCAGTTGACCGTAGGTCAGTTGATCATATGGGATGATATGATTCCCATAAGTTTCACGAATTTTGTTTATGGTTTTCTCACCTAAGAGTGGAGGAAGTCCAGCTAGGAATTTCTCCTTCCATAATGGTTGAATAGAGTCATCTCTTAACATAACTCTAGACAAGAATGTAGTTTTATAATTTGGAAAATCACTCATCTTCCTACATTTTATGTTAGAAAGAAGATTAGCATTTTTATCCTTTAAATGGGATGGATCCCCCATAAAATGATGTGTTATGGTAAATAGTAGAGTGTAGACTGCATCCTGTATAGAAGCTCCTTGATGGGAAAGTATGGGGGTACCACACTCATCAGTCAATATTGCATTGCTAATATCTGACTGTTGTTGTTTTGAAAGATGGTGATCCCACCATCCTTTTAGTTGGCCTGAGAAGCCAGCTATTAGTAGTTCAACAACTATTTTATCAATTGTACCAATTTGGGTTTTATAAGCATTTAACGCCATGGTCATTTGCTGTAAGATATTTAATATCTCATGATCAGTCATTCCATCAATGTTCCAAACATAGATAGAAGACGCGTTATATTTTGATTGGACAAGCTGAGTAGGTTGGGTTCCTATGGTGTGAGGATACCTAACTCAGCTAGGTTCTTGCCAAGCTAATTTTTGTAGGTGAGGAATTGGTTCTGAAATGGATTCCTGGGAACTATCCTCAGATGGTATTTCAGATCCTAGTTTGCTAAGAATGCTAAGATCCTGTAATGGTTTCTGGGTTGATTTTGAAGTCACTGGTGACTCAGGAACAACTAATCATATGTTGCTTGAAAATTTTTCTTCTAATTGGGACCTAAAGGTATTATTCCAATTTTGAATTTTTTCAAATTTTGATGTTATTTCTTCCTGGGCTGGTTTGGAGACCTGGAATGGTTTGAAGATAGGGTTCTTAACTATCCTATATATTGTTTGATAAGAGGTAGAGGGAATATCTATTCTTAGATTTTTCTCTATCCTAATTAATTGTTTTCCTAAAGTATTTAGGCTTATGTTGGTATAGTTATTTTGGGTAACTATGTTTTTGAGGTTGGTTGTCTGGTTCTCTTGAGGGTTCTTAAGAGGAAAGGCTTCTACATGACTATCCTGGTAAGGTATGGTAATAGGTCTTAATGGAGGATGTTCAGCTGCAACTGAACCATCTGGAGTTTCCCATACATGTAACTTCTTTTTTGTTTTGATCATATTAACTTCGTTAACTAGATCATCCGTTTCTTCTAAAAACTTATCGAAGTCAACTAATGTGATTTCGCTAGGTTTAATTTCTGAAAAGGTTTTAATCTGTGGAGTCAAAACTACTAAATCTGTAGCTAATGGCTCTACTGGTTCATTTTATAAAAGCGTACCGAAGTGAGCCTCTGTGACATCTGAGACACTTATTGAGGGGAATAATTTATATTATGGAACTATAACTATAGGTTCTATGGCTATTGGTTCTACAGTAATGTTAACTGGTTTTGGGTCGATGTGAACTATAGGTTTCACTATTGGTTCTTGTTTTGGATCCTGAATAGTAACTGGTAGGTTGCCTATTAAGACCGTTGATGGTTTGACTAAGTTATCTGGTAATATTTTTCTAGCCTGTTTAGAGCTAACTATTGATGATGATGATTTAATTATGCTATCCTGGGTAAGGGTAATAATGTGATCCGGTAATTTTCTTAAGGGTGGGATCATTGGTGATATTAAGCTAACTGGTTCAGGGTTAACTTCAGGTGATGATGATTCTGCTATGTCTTCCTGGCTAAGGTCAACAATGAGATCTATTGATTCTTTTACTTTGTTGATTTTGTTAACAAAGGTATATCTGGTTTGGTCAATGACTACAAATGCTAGTCCTTTTGATTTTCTATAGATTTTTAGCCAATCTATAAAACCTATATAATTGTTATGTTCTTTAATATAAAGCTCATGTTTTCTATAGCAACTTGCCCTAGATTTTTCTGAGTATGTATTATAGAACCAATGTTTTATGGGTTTATGGTGTCGCTCATGCAGATCCATTCTAAGAATTCTTGGGTTCAAAGGTTCTTCCTGATTCTGGTCAACTGTTAATATGTTTAACTCATTAATCCTAGGTTCTTGGCTAGGTGCTAATGATTGAGTTGGTGATAAAGGAAACATGGGTGATAACTGAGGTGATTCGCTCATCTCAGAGTCAACAGTGTATACTGCTCTGGGCACCTGGGTACTACAGTCTACTTCTTTGAGTTTTGTTTTCCTAAGCAAATCTGATGTCGAAGACCTAGGGTTTTGTTTGAATGGTAAATCCATTGCTGAGAAATCTGAGGCACTCGAAGAGCATCTCATTGATGAAGATCTATTGAATCCTATTTCAATATTTCCATTTTTATATTTTATTATTTCAGAAAGTTCTATGTGTTGTTCAACCACTTCCTGTTGATGAGTTTCAGATGTTGGTTGGAAAATTCCTTTTAGTAGCCACCTATCTGGATATACTACATTATCCCACCTAATTGGTCTAGGTATTGTAATGTTGGATCTAGAAAAGTCTGTCTGTAATAATAAAGTTTCTCCTTTAGTAGAGTTATGAATATTTTTTATGTCCTAAGTGGACATCATAATTTTATAATGGACTCTAAATAATAAGGCTACCGTAATTGTCCTTGGTAACACATTAGTATTATGAGTTTGGATTTGGAGAGTTAATGTTTTTAATATTTGGGGATCTGTAATAGATGCTACTATGTTTAGAAAACAGTTAAGGGATATAGGTCCTAAACCTAAACCTGTTTCTATCGTTCCTAGTAAAGATTCCTTGAAATTTGTTAATCTAGCATCCCTTAAGACTGCTAGTATTGATGAACTTAACCCTAGTCGGGTTAAAGGTCTTAATCCAATTTGGACTAGGCCTATATGCACATATTTGAATTTTGAATCATAATGTTTTTGTAATGATTCTTTTGAAAGAAGTTGGATTGATTCAAAAGGTAATGAAAGTTGAAGATCTCTTTCTTCAGTTTTAATAATGTAATCTGTTTTGAAAAGATTTTTCAACTTTGTTTGATAAATTTGATTTTTACTGATCTTTGGAACTTTCCAACGATCAATTCATTTTTCAAAATTTTCAATAGTAACTTCGTTACTATTGGTAATGTAAGACTTCTTAGAAGAAAATGATGAAGTTTTATGTAATAAAGGTGATGATGCTGAATAGCTTTTATGTGACATGTTATAAGTTGAAACAAAATTTAAATATAAACTGCAAATTGAAACAAAATTTAACTATGAACTGTAAACAAATATGTTTAAAACTAATCCTCAATATAATATGTATTGCATTGTAAATACGATTCTTAATCAAAATAAATTGCAAGTCTATTAATAACAAACAAGATACAGAGTATATGTCATGAAATTTGAGTCATGGAACTATTTTAAGTAATCAATGCATGAAATAATTAACATTTAAGTTCTTGTTCTATCTCTTATAAGAATACTTATAACTTATAACACTTACCTAATAGAAATGGTCGTTTGCTAAACCACCGGTATTTATAAGGTATTAATGCTCTGAACGCCTTTCACACAGCTTAAGCGGGACTCACAACCCTTCACCTGGATCTATGCATTTCTGTAGCAACCTTACCTCTTCTATTAGAGTGAACAACTAAGTTATACGTATTAGTACAAGCTAGTACTGATAGGAGAGATGGATGTTTGAAAACATAGAGAACAATACTAATGAATATTAACTATTTCATGTATTAATCTAATTAAACTAATCCATTGGCTTTGATACCATAATGGTTGCAAAAGACTTAAGCCATATAAAACCTCAAGCAGTAGCGACTAGCTTCTAGCCACCAACACCAACATCTGGCAATTGGCTACCACCAACAACATCTACAACAATTCCAATCCGTTGCAAATAAGGATATACCCTCCCTCTCTTTTTCTCGTGACAATTCCAACACAAATCTACTCCTTCTAAAATTGATGCAAAGACCATCATCATATTAATAAAGCTTTCGGAAGAAAAAGACCAACCAAGAATAATATTCTTCATCATTGACGAAGCTGATCACCACCTGTGAAAACAAGTTTCCATATTATCTTTGATGGCGCTGATCAAAACCATAATTATCTCTTTGAGTTTGAACTCACTGATCATCACCTACTAGAGAAAAAGTAGACTGAAGACCGTCTAATATTGCTTATTAATATTGAATCTCTTGTTGAACTGGTATCAAAGAATATATTTTTTTTCCCGAGGAAGGGAACATCAATATCATCACCATACCAACTTGTGGTATATGGATTGGCTGACATAAAGGAATTATCATCTTCAGTTGCAATGATCATCATTATTAAGTCTTGTAGTCCTTTGTGTCTTTGTTTGCTTCCTCTATGTAAGGTTGGTCACTAACGATCAGTAATGCACACAAGCACATAATTAGGTACACTTTGTATGCAAGTATATTTACATACACCAAGCAATTGGTTTTTGTAATATGCATGCTAGGTGTGTCGATGTTGTCATTGTTGCGTTGCATGTGCAGGTATTTATGGAAATTACTCAACATTTTTGAAAAAAAATGAAATTTTTGTGCACATCGATGAGGCCCTAATCAGACCCCTCGTCAGACCCCTGATGAGGAGGTTAGTGAGGACCCTTGGCAAGTTTTATACGAGGTTAGTTATGAGCTTATATGATTTCTATAGATATTACATTGTTTTTGGTATCCAAAAATTGTGTAGCAAAGCTCTGTCAATTTGACATATCATTTTCAATTTTGGGATCACTATTATATTATATGTTATTATGTATTTGCGATTCATGATTGTGTGAGTAAAACCGTGCTCTTAGGTGGTGAATACTCGAGTCGGCGTTTGCTAGTGAGAGTGAAATAGTGTTCTTAGACTATGAGGTTCTAAGGCTATTTTATTGGATGGTTTAAGCAATACTGTTCTTTTAGGATTGTCAAGTGTTCCCAAAATAGTGATTGTGGGTGTTCATGGTTTAGTAGATTTTCCATGAGTGATTGTTCTTTATTGTTCACATTATTAATCTTTGATTACTAATTGCACTATATCGAGTGGTGCTGGCTTTAGAGGAAAAATGGATTCATGCGTCAAACCAAGTTGTTGTTGATGTAGTAATAGGCAATTAGGATGGAGATCCTAACTGATAGAGCTAATTATGGTTTTATTTTTTCAATGTTGTATCTATTTTATTACTTAGTGGATTTATTTGATGTCGAGTGGGTTCCATAAGGATGTTACCACATAAGTAAGGATTCTATGTGAGTTACCTTATTACATGATTATGTTTGTTTGATCAACAATTGTGTTAGTATAATCTAAGTTTTTATTGTGTATGTATCAACATACTAGATTTAGACTCTGATTAGAAAACTTATTTGTTATATGTTGTCGCATGCTTTCCTTTCTTTCGTTATAGCATGTCTTTAGCTTTATGATATTACTTTTGTTATATTAAATTAATTTACCTGCTTCCTCATTAATTTATGCTACTTTTATTTCTTATCTACACGTGCATTTGATGAGTACTTGAAAAGCACTAAATATTATGCGATTTATATGCACATTAAAATCAAAATAGATTTTTATTTACATTATTTTAAAAAATCTATATTTTTGGAATTATGATAATATTTTGTTATTTTTTTCGGTATTTTTGGCTTCAAAATGATTCAATTAATAAACACTCGAAAAATTGTACCTAAAAGCAATTAATTACAAGCACTAAGAATAAAAGAATAACATATATAAACCTTACATATATTCCAACCAAGTGTAAAAGGGTTAAATACAAAGAAATTTAGAAACACAGAGTTTAACAAGGGTTGCAGTGGTAATTAATGTGTAATGCAGTGTGAGACCATTGGATTGTAATTTAATTACTTATTGAATCAATGCATGCCATGAGAGGGATAAAAGATTGCCACAATGCCCGATAATTTCTCTCTCACGATCCATTTTTCTTCAGTCCTTCACCTATAAATACCCCTTTCCTCCTCTCATATTCATCATCCCTTAATTAACATAAGTCTGATTCTTATTTAAGTTTTTAGCTTCAATTTTCTTTAAGAGATAGGATTTAGTTTAGCTACAATTTTTATATAGTATTTTCTGATCTAATAAATAGTATATCCATCTCTGTTTGGAGTTTTTTCATATACAAATTGGTACTGAAATTATGTACATTGAAAGATACAATTGAGGTATAATTTTTAAATGTATTCTTTATTTTTGAATTAACTTATGTATCTATCTAAATTTTATATTTAATTTACAGATCATTTATTAAATCTAAGCATATTTGGTTGAAAATATTATGTTTATGAAATATTAACTTACGTAAATATTTTTATAAAATAAATTGTTTTTTATTTCTTCATTCAAAGTTTATACAAATTTTATTACAAAAAAGTATATTGATGATATATTTTTCTTAGTAGATTTAGGATTTGATTATCTAGATCTGATTAAAAATTATATAATATTTCAAAGATTTAAAAAAACAAATTAGTATTGAAAAATATATTGACGACATATTTTTCATAGTAGATTTAAAATATGAAAGTTAGTTCTCATATACATCAATCTTAAATTCAACTTTGATACCTTGAATGAGAGTCTAAATTATGTGCTCGACCTTAAGTAGTGATTTAGATTGTTTTATCTTTTCTTAGAAATAAATCATAATTTAATAATAATTAATTGGTGATTAAAGCCTTAGGACATTAATTAGTTTTTATTAACAACAAATTTGATCCCAACCTTAGGATATTTTTATATAAAAAATAAAAAATTAGTAATATTAATTTATATCTTTACTAACCTAATTAATTTTAGATAAGTATGATTACCTAACTAATATATCCTATAAATTTTACATTGGAAATTAAAAGTTTATCTACCTGCTATTTGTTGAATCAAATTTGTCTTGTAATTTATGTTATTAGTTTAGACTTTTAAACCTAAACAATTATGATAGATTGTTTAGGTTTATTTTTCATTTTTAATAGTTTTGTTCAATTATTTAAAAATCACATAGTTTCTTTTGAAATCTACGTTGGAAATATACTTGTCATTTTTTACAAAGTAATTCGTGCACTTGCGAGCTATTTAAAAATATACAAAAATTTATGTATAAAGTTTTTATGCATCAACGTTTGGTACGAGTCTCTAAGGAATCAATATCTCCTTACCTTAGTTGTGTAGAAGGTGTTGGACTCTTTTAATTGGTTTGCTATGTTTTGTATGATCGAATATTGTGTGAATAAAATCATCTTTTATCCAATATGTTCTCACATATATGGTCTTAAAGTGGGTAGAAATCCTTTATAGCTTTTCCAATATGTTTTCATATTTAAAATGCTATGTGAAGCTTGCCTTGTATTCATGTTGCTAGCTGGATAGAAGGTTGTGAGGTACACCATTATTAGTGTATTTACCACAAATTGTTCTTTCTTATTTGCTGGTTGACTTTGTTATGTGCTAAATTTAGCGTTTGTTTTGTCCTTTCATTGTGTTATCTACTTAATTCATGTTATGAGGCTTAGTTGGTCGAATTGGTATAGAGCTCACAAAAGATTTCATGGGTTAGCGTTTTCACCCCTTATATAGGTTCCGATTACCTCTTTAGCTCAACATAATAATTGACCTTTGTATAATTTTTCCCATGTATAGAATTCTCAATCATCAGGTATATCTCACAAAGAAGTAATCATGGTTTATATTTTACTATTGACACTACTTATGAAGTAAGTCGTTTTACAAATACCGACTGGGTAGGAAACTAGGATGATATGAAGAGCACATTAGGTGTTTGCTTCTATGTTGGAAACAACTTAGTATCTTGGCACAGTAAAAAATAGAACTCGTTCTCACTCTCTACACCTGAAGCAAAATACATTGTTATTGGAAGCTCTTTCACACAAATGCTTTGGATGAAAAACATGCTCAAGGACTATGGTCAACCATAAGGTATGATGTCCTTATATTGTGATAACTCTAGTGTTATATGTATTTCTAAGAACCCAATTCAACATTCTAGAACTAAGTACATTGACATTAGGCATCACTTTATTCGAGAATTAGTTGAAGAGAAAGTAGTGATACTTGAGTTTGTACCTACTGAGAAACAACTAGCTAATATATTCACCGAAGCCATAGACACTCAAAGATTTGAGTATCTCAGGAGTGCCTTCAGAATTTCTCCCTCAAATTGAATTTCAAATTTTATTACAAAAAAATAAATTTGAAGTAACATCCTTATCTGGTCAACATGCCATTGGACTTATTTAATACTTACATATACATAACCTCATTTTTAGTGACTCAGCTCATTTTGTTATTTATTGTATAAATTATTCTACAATTTTGACTCTGCATATACACATATTCTTGTACATGTGATGATCGATGTTGACATTAACTTATTCACACACTCACGAATACACATATATTCTATGCTTGAAGTTTATGAATTTTCTTGAAAGACTCTAGGACTTCAACTAATCGTGACTGTAAAATTGTGTTGAGTTATATTTTGTACTTTCTAAACTTGACCATATAGAGGCACCTAGTATTGAGAGGGCTACCTATTGTGATGTGTGAAGCTACCATAGTGAGCAGAGAGGGATACCTCACAACTAGTGTGAAAGTCATCATGCTAGGTTTATGGCTCGTGCAAAAAAAAGGAAAGATTATGCAAAAAATAACTTCTTATAAAACTTGTACTTGGAATGCACAAAAAGAAAGAGCCAATAGAGGTTAAAAAATATATGTGCCTCATTTATAAAATAAAAATAATAATTTAAGTCCTCTTTTGGTAAATATATTTTATTTTGTGAGATTGAAGACTCGATTATAATTTTATATGATAGGTGATATTTTTTCTTCATTGATCATAAATGAAATAATTGGTATTTTTGTAGAGTTTAAAAATATACACTACTTTTAAGTAAATGTTAATATATCATTATATGTGTTTGTGTGCTTTTTCTACTTTACTTATTTATTTATATAATAAATAATCAAAATTTGAGTTATCAATTGGTTATGTGCTCGTTTTTTATTAAATAAGTTTAATACCTTATGTGGCTATTTATGAAAATTTAAAATAAAAATAAAAAAATCTGATTTTTTTTCATTTACATCTTCTTTTCATTTAATATCTATTTAATTTTTTTTAAGTTAGACAGTCATAGAACTTAGGGAGAGTTTACAGCACATTGCACATTTGCATTACTTTGATTTTACGTTGCTCTATCTTTAGGAGGATTTTAGCTTCATTGCTTTGTCTAATGCATTGTCCTTCTCGTATGCCAAAAAAAGGGAGAGAATAATGTGTCTTACTTCCATGTTTTTATTTTGTTATGCATATAGGGGAGAATATATTTAATTAAGCCTGATTGGTATGCATGCACTACATGATTATTATTTACATTTTTCTTATTTCTATGTAAACTGAATTAATATACACTGAGGTTATTAAGCCAAGTTGACATATGTTTTGTCAATGTCATTTTAGTTACTTACAAGCTTGTCAAGTTGCAGTGAAAATGGATTCACTGGACCATAAGATAGTTCCACTATAGAGTCTGAGACATCATTGTATTTTTATCTTATTTTAATAAGTGTTATGTAGTGATTGAGAGATTTTGCCACAAAAATGCCAAAGGGGTTGGAAGGATTATGAGTGTTGGTTATTTTCATGGATAAAATATTTACTTGTAAATTTATTTTTAGGTCTGCTATCAAATCTATCAAGAAAAGTAGAACCAATGCTCAAGTTTAAATAATTGTACTCCAAGTATATCTTTTATAACTACGATATATAGGATTGTATTAATGTATTTAATAGCACATGTTCATAAATCTGAAATTATTTTTGTTGTTAAAATATTTATTTAAACTTGAATCTATTTATGAAATTACTAATTAAATATTTTTTTAGATGTGTTTTAAAAAATGATTTTTTATAATATTAAGGTTTTTAATGGGTTTTGAAAAATTAAGCTCAAAATATTTTCAACTCTAATACCATTATGTTGTTGTGTGCTGAAAAATTGCTTTAGTGGATCATTCGGTAAATGCAAAATAACATTTTACATATTCAAAGAATTGATTCTCGTGCAGAGTGAAATAGCAAATTAAGTAGCATTGAAGTTGAAAGGTAATGGAAACATAAAAGAAGCTTGATTAATATTAAATTGATTATTATTTATATTTTTATAATTTATAATTAAATGGGTTCATATTTTTTTAAATTCTTATAACTTCCTTTTAATTAGAATCTTTTATGTTTAAATCAAATAATTGTACGAATGATCATGATTATATGATTTGATTATTAAATTCTAAAGAATTTATTTTTAGTGAACTCATGCTTAATTTTTTGCTATAGAATTTTCTAGTTCATTTGATTTAAATAACATATATTTTGAATCATCTATTTAGGATTATTCATTGTTAAATCCGTTTTAGAACACATACTCGCACTTGTGTTTTTTGTGCTAGCCTTTTTGTAGTTGATTTGTGAACGATCTGATTGACAGGAAGTTTATTGGAATATTGGTCTAGAAACCGCTCATGTTAACATTAGAAACTGTGAAAATAGAGCAGAGATTCGTAAGTAAAGTACATTGGGGCAGTATCCTAGAAAGGCTAGCATAAGACTGAATTTGTACTTGAACATTTGATTTTCATAGTGGAAGGTTAGGTGGTCGGTAGACCAATGGTTTTCTTCTTAGGCCATGGTTATGGCCTAGATTGTTTCCACGTAAAAATATTTTGTGCTATTAATTTATTTCTGCACTTTATTTTTACAAACGATTGCGTGCGGTCATTTTGTTTACATTATTAAGTTACAAATTGATAAAAATTAAAAATAACCTATTCACCCCTCTCTAGGTTAATCCAGTCCATATTTTATGAAGTTTCACCCTACATTGAGCTACTCGAGTTATACATCCATGTTTAAAACCTCTCCCTTTATGCCTATATAAGAGCAACCCTCGAAAACATATGCTCAAGCCATTGATGACAGCATCTCAAACTTGCTTATTGAACCTTGTGATGCACCTATGGGAAAGCAGAGACATTTCTTATGTCACCCTAGATCTTAAAATTTACCAATTCCACCTTGATTTTTGTAAATTCTCACTTATTAGTCACCTAATTCTTTCTAAATAAGATAAGCCCTAAAACCAAAGTGATATAAAATCTCACCTAACCGCAGTATGGAAATTGCTCACAAATTAGAAATTCATTGCTCTTAGTCGTGGTTTCTATCATATATTATTGCACTCGTATGAGGATCGAGCTAGATTTCAAGCTAACGTGCTAATCAATATCAAGCTAGAAATTTTCTAGGTTTAACCTAGACACCTAACTTTAATCCCCATAACCAAAAAAAAACCAACGCCTAAGTATGGGTCCACTTTTACAACTTGGCTTGAAATTTTAGGACAAACAATCATCAATGGTGAGCTAGGTTAGTATGCTAGAGTCCTATAGATATATATTTGGCTCATAAGCTAAAGAAACAAGTAATGGTGGATATGGGTTCACTCAAGATCTTTGTTGACCTATACTTTGAAAATGTACTCGAATTTTGTAGCTAATGCTCTTCTATGGGTCATGCTGTTTATAAATGTATAAAAATAGGTTTTGATGAGGAATGATTTGTATTACCCTTTTTCATTATTTGTATAATACTTGTAGTTGATTTGTTAGATGAAAAAGAGTGTTAAAGTGGTGCCAACCTAGTTGGGATATCCTAATGCACTTCTAAGGTCTATCAATTTTTATCTTTTATTAAAAACATTAAAAAATAAATAAGACATCTTTACTCAACCCCAAAACCGATAAATAAAGTAAAAATAAAAAAATAGCAAAACCTAGCCAACATACATAATAAGAATTGCAAAAACAAAGATAATAATTTATTGCTATTATGTACACAATATATGAGTAACTATAAAAACATACTCAACATTAGGTATGTTTAAATTTGTAATATGTCCAAAACATATGGATAATAATAAAAATATGCTTAAAATTGGATATGTTTTTATTGTTACACATACGTTATTAGCATAACTATACTTAAATAAATATTTTAGACATATTTGTAAATAACTACATACAAAGTGGACATAAATTGTAATTAATCTAATATAAAATGAATAGAAGTTATAAAAAGTTTGATCATCAGAAAACAAAATAAGTACAATAAGTGCACAACAAAAGGCCACAAGTAAGACTGCAAAAAAATTAATTAGTGACTAATAAAATATGCAACAGATTAAGGAAATAAAACAATGCTGAAAATACATAAAAGAATAGTCCAGATGTAAGATTAAAAACTAAGATATATACACAGCTAACAGTATATAGATCTAAGCAAATAATAATTGTCAATGCTAATAACATATAGGAGTAACGTTAAAGAGAATGCAGGCAGAAAACATGTTCGAACAGAAAGGAAAAAAAAATTGTACTTAATAGGTTCAGTAAAAAAAAGCAATGAACATATAATAGCAAGTAAACTGAGAAAAGTAGTTTGAGAAGAAGAAAAACTGATAGAAATGATCAGTGAAAGTCCAATTAAGTAACTGAGGTAAAGTGAATAAACCCAAGTAAATATAGTACTAAATATAAGAATTTTTAAAGAGATTAAATATGAAGAACAATCTGGTAAACAATATCAGTAAGAAGACGGTAATACCTAGAAAAATTAATGATTAAATAGAGAACACTAGTTTCTCAAAAAGAAACCCAAGTTCGTAAAAACCGTCTGTCCAAAACAAATTATGAAAAATTTCTCTTAAGATGGTAGGAAATGTTATAGTGAAAAACACAAGAATTCACTTTGAATTAAAACTGAAATGAATCAAATTACAAGATAAATATAAACAGAAAAACTACATTGAAAAAATAAAATAAAAGAAGATCGAGTCCCATATCTCCTTAAAATAATTTTTTCTCCTTGGACAGGTGTTTGAGAATGATGAAAAGAACTATCACGCTATCTTATTTCCTTACAAGGGAATATCTTTAGAGCCATGAAGAAGATAGCTAACCAGCCAACTAAGGAGGTAGAAAGCTCTAAAAGAGCTGAAAACACTCTAAAAGGCATGAGTTTGTTGAAGCAGAAGCGTGACGGTTAATAACCATCGAGAACGACGATGTCAAAAAATCACCTGAACAGGTATCTTCTATATATCGAAAAGATAATTTACCATCCTTTGCTAAAAACAAGGAATTTTTATGAATTAATTCTAAAAGAAACAGATTATGTTGATATAACTCACAACATGAGAAATGGACGCCAGATTGTCTTTTCTACTCTAAAGATAAAAAGAGTTTTAACTAAAGCAGACTAGAATTCTAAATTATATGTCAAAGAACGTTTTAAAGACTGATACATGCAACCAACGACTTATGACTGGTTTGATTACATGCAAACTTGGGAGCACACTCTCTGTTATCAAAATCAAATGAAATCTCATACATGATACATTCAGTTTAAAACAGGGGATCATTATGCATTTCATGCTTTTCCTAACTAGTTTAGAAATTGGTTCTCATCATTTGGGCCAACAAATGATATTTTGCCTGCAATTGTCTTACAGGCTTATAATGATTTTGAAAAAATCAACTTTAATCATATCCAAGACCAAGATCATGGTTTAATGTTCATTTTTGTCTTTATATAAATTACCTTGGATAATGAAATGGAGTTATGTAATATCATACATTGATCAAATTCCATGCCTAAAAGGCGTACTTATTCATGTTGGTAGGATAAAACTCCCATTGAAGAATTCAATAATATGAAGCCCCTTTGGACTCTATTATTGAAAAATTAAAAAAGCCAGGAGAAGGATGAAGCATATATTTCTAAAACAATAGAGAAATTTATTGAATCCATTTTTAGTGACAAAGAAAAGTTTGATCTAGAACCATCAATTGGAGATATACAAATGATTGGATCAGAATGAAGCTGCTAAAAGCAGAAAGAGACAAAGATTCACTTCTAGAATAATCGACTCCACTTCCTCAAAAAAGAATTATTAGGGATATACCATCCATCAGAGAAGGCCTACATCACATGCTAATAGCATCTCCTTTAATAAAATTGAAGAATCTTTACATTATTAAAGTTGTAAATTATTATTTTTGAATTATTGTTTGTTTTTTCTATTTTGTCTTGTATCGAGCTTGCTCTACGTATATAAGGTAAGACCACTCATTTGTTAGAGATCCGCTTCTTGTGCATTAAACTCTTTGAATAATTTCTCTTTTCTTATCGATAAAATATCCTTCAGTTTTCTCAATTCTATATCTTAATTGCTTCTTATCCCCAACACCTAGTAGATCTTAAAAACTAAGATATATACACAGCTAACATATAGCAGTAACGTTAAAGAGAATGCAGGAAATAAACATGTTCGAACATAAAGGAGAAAAAAATTGTACTTAATAGGTTCAGTAAAAAAAGGCAATGAACATATAATAGCAAGTAAACTGAGAAAAGTAGTTTGAGAAGAAGAAAAACTGATAGAAATGATCAGTAAAAGTCCAATTAAGTAACTGAGGTAAAGTGAATAAACCCAAGTAAATATAGTACTAAATATAAGAATTTTTAAAGAGATTGTTGAGACAAGTACGTTAAAATAATATTGCAACAATATTACCGATAACTTGAAATGAACTACTTGGGTTGAGTCACAGACTAGGTAGCTCTCTTTAAGACATTTTACGGCTCTCCACAAATTTGCGCAAGCAAACACAACCTCGTTGTCCCCAGGATAAAATAACCCAGAATCTTTTTTCTATCTTAGAGTTTCACTGCACTGATGAAATCCAAAATACTACACCTCTCAAATATTTATGTTGCTCGGAAATCTCATAAAAAAAATTCTAAATTTTTCTTTTCTTTTGTTTTGTTATAAAGAATCGTAGAACCATTTTTTGAGTTGTTAAACTATATTCTAAACTGAGGGTTATTTCGTTGAAAAAATATTTGTAACGGTTATATAATTATGAAAATAATAGTAAAAAAATAAAAGACACATAATTATGAAAATAACGATCATAAAAGTAGCAGTCGCATAATTATGAAAATAACGGTCATAAAGGTAACAGTCATATAATTATAAAATAACAGTTATAAAATAAATAAAAAAATATTTTTATTTAAATTCATTTCTAACAATCCCCCACTTGAATTTTAAATAAAAAAAGTTTCATCGAGCAACCGTTCAATTAAAAGTATAAGATTGTGCATAAGCAAAAGGTGTCTATCAACTTGAACCTTTGCATAGTGTTGATGCTTTAAAATATACTAGAGTAACTCGTAGTTTTAAACTCTATCTCTAACAACATTACACACAACCTTTCCAAGGTGTAGTTCGAAAAGCTTATGTTTTACGGTCATGCACGTGCATCGCAGTATAGTGAATTCTCTAATAAATTTGCCCAAAATTTTCATAGGAAGCGGCCATACTTCCACATTCACATAGGTGAGTCTATCAAGAGTACTCTTGTAGCTACATACTCCACTCCACATAGAGTATAGAACTCATTAAGAGTTTAATAATTAACTCATCCCTTTTTGTCACTTTAGGACTTCATGCTTCTAACAATATAGAATGGGACTTCATAATAACATTATTCATCTCATATCACTTCATGACTTGTTATTACCCATTGAACTTATTTCTTGGGATCTCCAGTCTATAATTTGGGTTACCATCATGAGTGACTCTTCATTCTAAGGGCATTAGTCATATTCCTTTCGAGGTTTTTGAAAACCTTTTCTCTTGTTAATCCTTTTGTCAAAGGATCAGCCAAATTTTCATCAGTACATATATGATCCATTCTTACAGCTCCTATAGAGAGAAATTCTCTAACAATACTATGTATCTGTCGTCTCTTTCTGTTGTAATAATGTTTCTAAATCTTTGCAATAGCTGCGGTACTATCGCTGTGGATCAAGACAACTGGTATCGGTCTTTCCCATAAAGGGATCTCAGCTAATAGACTTCTTAACCAGCATGCTTCTTCACTAGTAGTGGCTAGGTCTATCATTTCAGACTCCATTGTAGATTGAGCCAATATTGTCTGTTTCTTAGACTTTCAAGAAATAGCTCCACTAACTATGTTAAATATATAGCCGCTAGTTGCTTTGGAATCTTCTGATAAAGTGTTCCAATCTACATCGTTGTATCCTTCTAGAACAGTGAGAAGCCTTTTATAATCTAATCCAAGGTATATAGTTCTCTTAAGATATCTCATAATCCTTTCAATAGCATTCTAATGCTCTACACTAGGTCTACTGGTAAATCTACATAGTAGTCTCACAACATAAGTTATGTCTAGTCTAGTGCAATCAGTAGCATAATGTAAGCTACCAATGATGCTCACATACTCAGTTTGTCTAACACCATCTCTGGTGTTCTTGAACAACTTTACACTAGGATCATAAGGAGTATATGCAGGTTTGCAGTTAAAGTAATTGTATTTCTTTAAGATCTTCTCAATGTAGTGATATTGATCTAGAGAAATTCCCTTTTCAAACCTAGTAATCTTTATACCAAGGATTACACTCACTTCTCCGAGATCTTTCATATCAAAGTTGGCACTTAACAAAGTTTTCACATTGTTCACAACATGAATATTTGATCCAAAAATAAGCATGTCATCTAGATATAAACATATAATAGTGCATGTGTTATTTTCTAATTTATAATAAATGCATTTGTCACTTTCATTTATTTTGAATCCATGTGAGATAACTAGATTATCAAATTTTTCATGCCATGGCTTAGGTGCTTCTTTTAGACCATAAAGGGATTTATCTAGTTTACAAACTTTATTTTCCTGACCTGGGATAACAAAACCTTCGGGTTGTTCCATATAAATTTCTTCTTCTAAGTCAGCATTTAAGAAAGAAATTTTAACATCTATTTGGTGTAATACTAAATCATGGATAACAGTAGGAGAAAAAAGTACACGTATGTAAGTTATTTGTGTGACTGGTGAAAAGGTATCAAAGAAATCTACATTTTCCCTTTGCCTATACCCTTTAACTACAAGAAGGGCTTTGTACTTTTCAATAGTACCATCAGGTTTTAATTTCTTCTTTAGTATCCATTTACATCCAATGGTTTTGCAACTAGGAGGTAAGTCAACTAAATGCCAAGTCTTATTATACTCAAGGGAGTCCATTTCATCATTTATGGATTCTTCCCATAAGTTGGCATCTAAAGAAGATAATGCTTCTTTAAGAGTTTGGGGATCTTCCTCTAAGGTATAAACATAAAAATTAGACCCAAAATCCTTAAGGGTTTGAGCTCGTTTACTTCTTCTAATTTCAGTGTTAAATTCCTCATTTTGTTCACTAGTTCTAGTTATGGGTAAACTACTAGAAGACGAGCCCCCACTATTTTTCAATTTAAAGGGAAACCTATGTTCATAGAAGTTAGCATCATTTGATTCTATAACTACATGATCATTTAAGTCATAGAATTTATAAGCTAAACTATTAACAGTGTATCCTATGAATACACATTCATATGATCTACTAGCAAGTTTATTTTTTTAGGATTAGGGATCCTAACATAGGCTAAACAACCCCAAGTTTTAAAAATAAGTTAAGTTAGGTTTCTTATTTTTCAAAATTTCACATGGTGAAAATTTACTTGTAGATTTAGGCACTCTATTTAGCACATTGGAAACAGTTAATAAAATTTCTCCCCACCAATGGGAAGCAGCACCAGAATTTAATAAAAATGCAACAACTGATTCAGTAAAAGTTCTATTTTTTTCTTTCAGCTTTGCCGTCCATTTCAAGAAAATAAGGTTCAGTTTTTTCATGAATGATTCCATGAGTTTTATAAAAATTATTGAAGATATTGGAATCATATTCATTGCCTCTATCACTTCGAAACCTTTTTATTTTTCTGTTAAATTGATTCTCAATCTCGGTCATAAATATTTTAAACATGTCAAACACTTCACTTTTATTTTTCATTAGATATACATAATTGTAATCTGAACATTCATCTATAAAAGTTATAAAATAGCTTTTTCCATTTCTTGTTAAATTTCCATCAAGTTCATATATGTTAGAATATATTAATTCTAAAGGTTCAGATTTTGATTTATATGATGTTTTGGTGACTACAAAAATCACATTTTTCAAAATCATTCAAAGATAGTTTAGGAATTAGTTCTAAGGTACTCATGTTCTTAATTATTAACATGACAAAGTCTAGCATGCCAAATATTAAAAGAACTCAACATATAAGCAGGAGAAGAGGTTTTATTGATTTCAACATTTAATTTAAACATGCCATTAGTGGCATACCCTTTCCCAAAAAATATATTATTTTTAGTTATAGTATATAAATTAGCCCCTATAGTTTGAGTAAATCCAACTTTGTTAAGAAGATAGCCTGAAACTAAGTTCTTTCTCAACTCTGGAGTATGCAAGACATCCTTCAAGTTGATAGTCTTTCCAGAGGTAAACTTCATTACCACCTCATAAGTACCAGCAACTTTAGTGGAGTGGGAGTCACCCAACATCACTTTCTTATCCTCAGAATCAGAATAGGACTTGAACATGTCTCGATCATAGCAAACATAACTAGAAGCACCAGTGTCCACCCACCACCCCTCGGATCCACCAACAAAATTGACTTTAGATATCATAGCAATAAGTTGATCTTTGGTAAGGTTCGCCTGTGGGGTAGGACGATTCTAGTTTCGATAGTTCCTAGCCAAGTGGCCAAGTCTATTACAACTATAACACATTAATGTGTTATTCCTTAAGGGGGGTTGAGGTCCATTCTGGGGAGGATAGTTTATGTTTCTATTTTGGTGTTTGCGGTTTTGGTTATTATTATAATTCTAAGTTTTCATATTTCTACCTTTAGGTTTCATAATTGTAGATGAGGGTTTCTTATTGGTACTTTTGTTTGAGACTATGAGTACTTCATCTCTTTGATCTTATTTTTGGGTTTCTTCTTATATTCTTAAACGGGTTATAAGACTTTCTAAAGAAAATTCCTTAGTTTTATGCCTAAGTGTATTCTTAAAATCTTTCCAAGTAGAGGGTAATTTATCTATAATAACAACTACTTGAAATTGTTCATCAAAGTCATACCTTCACAAGTTATTTCATGTGCTATCTTCTGTAGTTCGTGTGATTGAGCTTCCACAGATTTGCCATCAATCATTTGGTACTTCATATATCTACTGACAGCATACTTCTTAGTTCCAACTTCCTCAGTGTCATACTTCTTTTGAAGTGCATCTCAATTTTCATTAGCAGACTTATCAAAATTATAATAGTCATAAAAGTCATTAGCTAATCCATTAAGAATAATTTTTTTGCATAGAAAATGATTTTCTATCCAGGTGTTTAAATCTTTTATTGTAGCTTCAGTATGAGAATTAGGCAGTGTTGGTTTTTCAATAGTAAGAACAAAATTGACATTTTAAAATGAGGGCTATTTCCCCTATTTATAGTTGAAAAAAATATGTGTAACGGTCATATAATTATGAAAATAACGGTAAAAAATAATGGACACATAATTATGAAAATAACGGTTATAAAAATAACGGTCGCATAATTATAAAAATAACGGTAATAAAAGTAACAGTTACATAATTATGAAAATTATGGTTATAAAATAATAAAAAATATTTTTTTTATTTAAATTCATTTCTAACAGAGATTAAATATGAAGAACAATATCGTAAACAATATCAGTAAGAAGACGATAATAACTAGAAAACTTAATGATTAAATAGAGAAAACTAGTTGCCCAAAAAGAAACCCAAGTTCGTAAAAATCGTGTGCCAAAAACAAATTATGAAAAATTTCTCTTAAGATGGTAGGAAATGTTATAATGAAAAAAAAAAACAAGAATTCACTTTGAATTAAAACTGAAATGAATCAATTTACAAGATGAATATAAAGAGAAAAACTACATTGAAAAAATAAAATAAAAGAAGATCGAGTCCTGTATCTCTTTAAAAAAAATTCTCCTCATACGGCTATTTGAGAATGAAGAAGAGCTTGATCTAGAAGCATCATTTAGAGATATACAAATGGCTAGATCAGAATGAAGCTTTTAAAAGCAAAAGGAGACACATACACATTTCTAGAATAATCGACTCCACTTCCTCAAAAAGAATTATTAGGGACACACCATCCATGAGAGGGGGCTTACATCTCATGCTAATAGCATCTGCTTTAATAAAGTTGAAGAATCTTTACTTTATTAAAGTTGTAAATTATTACTTTTGAATTAATGTTTACTTTTTGTACTGTCTTGTATCGAGCATGCTCTACCTATATAAGGTAAGACTGCTCATTTGTTAGACATCCGCTTCTTGTGCATTAAACTCTTTGTATAATTTATCTTTTCTTAGCAATAAAATATCCTTCAGTTTTCTCAATTCTATATCTTAATTGCTTCTTATCCCTAACACCTAGTAAATCCTGATTCATCTTGGTATCAGAGCCATCTAGGTTAACTTATATATCTAAGTATAAATGTCTTGTTATTCTCTCATAAGAGAAGAATTTTTAGTAATTAAGATCAATCGAGGTGACGTCTGTAATAAGACCCAAGTGTGGTAGCCTTGTGATGCACAGTAACCTGACGTAGTAACTCTTAATTACAACACCCATCTTCTGAAATGGAAAGAGCAGTCAGATCTTTGTTCTCTAGATCTTCAAGTTCCTCTAGCCATGGTAATGATTCCAACTCGGCTAGATCTAAAAATAAATAAGTAATAAGGATATAAGATGTTGAAAAATACCTTCAGAACGTTCCTAAATATGGAACATAATTAGTCTATAATAAATGTAGTTTTACTTTTAAATCAAATTATATTATAAAAACAGTAGAAGAAACCCTTCATCTCATAGGGAAAACTATTGATATAAACCTACTATCTTAGAGTCTAATAGACTTATATAAAAAAAATATAATTATTTACATATCGGTTTAGTCCAAATAGCAGTAAAGCCCGTTACACATGATGAATTGAATAATTCATTTCTCTTATGTGTACGAGACAAAAGACATAAGAAGTTCTCTAATTCTTTACTCGGAGTTGTTGAAACTTTCTTATGTTATGGACTAATCTATTTTAATTGTTTTCCAAATTTTTCAATACACATAAAAGATACTAATGTCTGAAGGGCCTTAAAGGTTGATATTAAAACACATGGTTTCGATATGGAAGAAGAAACCGATAATATATAGCTCTTATTTATGGAGTATATTTTAAAGTAATGAATACTATATGTCTTGATATAAATCTAAAGTATTTTATACAAGTTAAAAGAGGTGAAACAACCCTATTTCAAACCAATATGGTAAAATCCAGACTAGTAGTACCTCAAACGGTGCCATGGGATCTGATAACTCTTCCAAAGTCATGGTTTTTAACCCAAGACCAACCCACTATTATTCCCAAAAATATAGAGCTCAATAAAATGGTTGGGTATTTTTTATTCTTCAAGAAAAATCAAGCTAAAATCAATCTAAAATCTAAGCCTTCTTCGGTTACACATACCACTAGAATCTCAACACCTAGTCCATCCTTATCATCTGAACCAGTGCCTTTGGTCCTAAACAGATCCAAACCAGAATTTAAAGGTGTCACTAATGTCCCTTCTGGAAATTAGGAAACCAGTATACAAAAGAACATATGATAGCCTTATAGGTAGTACCCTTTCAAGTCCTATTCTATCTAATATGAGTTTAGAACAACCATCTCTCTTTTCAAACATATTTATGATGGAAGTTAAAAAAACTTTCTTTTAATGATATGATCCTACAAATGTTTGAACACCTTATAATATGCAAAAGAGAAATATATTTTACTCTCTAACAAGATATGAACAGGAAAAGTTCTATAACAAATATAAAGCATTCTTAAAGTTTGTAGAGAAGTTAAGCTAGACTTATTTGACTTTATTAAAGAATATACTCCTAAAACGGAGCCAACAGAGGTGTAGAACCTTAAAAATATTCATAAATAGTTCAATACCCCTTTTGGTCATAAAGTAATGGCTATCCATCCACCAAAAACCATAGTTAAAATAATTGACTCTTGTTTAGCTG
The DNA here is from genome assembly GCA_037013495.1 of Hippophae tibetana. NCBI lineage: Eukaryota > Viridiplantae > Streptophyta > Magnoliopsida > Rosales > Elaeagnaceae > Hippophae > Hippophae tibetana. The sequence goes on from CM072809.1 coordinate 29,823,998, forward strand.
ATTCATACAAGAAAGGCTCAATAAACCCCAATCATCCAGCCATTGATGGTGCAGTAAACCAAGTTCTTGAACAAGCTAATTATACCAATTTATATTTACAATCATTTGGTGACTAGCTTACTAGGATCGAATCAACTATTCCAGCCTCTCAATCAGTAAGCATAGAACTAGTAGTCTCATCCTCAAAAACATGCCTAAAAGGTGTAATTGACTCTTCATTCTTTAAACCACTTCCAGATCTAATAGGGTTAAAAAAGAATGATGATAAAGAGTTCCTAAAAGAATTGCATAAGTGACTCTCAAAGCTAAAGTCAAAAGAAAAATCTCAATCCATTAAAATGATGGAGGAATAAGACATTAATACTATGTATTATACTGAAGTTGAAGTAGTGCTAAAAGTACTAAATCAAGTAAATCGTGATACAGGGTTGGAAGTCAAAAATTTGGTTACCCTAATACTAGTTTATCAATCCAAACCCTATTACCCTCGGAGATCACCAATCAATTTATAGATTGAAGAACCTTTACAACCAAGTCCTAGCTACAATGACAATCAATTCCAAGAATGGAATATTGATGGTCTTTTAGATTATCAAACCATTAGAGTTATTAAAAATATGTTAATCTATGTTGCAGCTGTTAAGTTTAATAAATCCTCTGATAAAATGGTAGCTATAGCTATTGTCTCGGGATTTGTTGGCCAATTACAAGCTTGGTAGGATAACTATCTCCAACAGTCACAAAAGGATGAAATCCTCAATCTTGTTAAAGAACAGCCTGGTGAAAATGAAGAACCTTACAGGGTGGAAGACACTATTAACACACTAGTCCTTACTATTTGTTTGCTTTTTTGGGAACAAATTGAATGCAAATGGATCAAAGTTATGAACAATTAACAAATTTAAGATGTCTAACATTATCACATTTTAAGTGGTATAAGGATGTGTATCTTTCCAAAGTTTTAACAAGGGATGATGGTAACAACTAGTTTTGGAAAGAAAAGTTCATTTCAAGACTTCCTTCATTATTTACGGATAAAATCCGCTCTTACTTTCTTGTGAAGCATGGAGGTGTTATTCCATATGAACTCTACACATATGGAGAGCTTATAGTAGAAGTAGTCAACCAAGGTTTACAAATTTGCAATGATCTAAAGCTTCAAAGATAGATGAGTAAGGAGAAACTCCAAAACAGACAAGCCTTAGGAGATTTCTTTCAATAGTATGGCTATACAAATATACTCAAAGATACTTATCATAAGAAGACAAGTAGACAATAATATCCTAAAAGGTATGTTAACAATAGATGGAAGGCACCCATAAGAAAATGGTCTAATAGGCCTACCTACTCAAGTAAAACAAAAATAGCTGCATCAGCTAAAGCAAAAGGGGATATTGTTTGCTACACTTTGGGGTAAAAGGGTCACTATAGCTCCAACTGTAGAAAGAAAAAGAAGATAAATGAGCTCGAAATAGACGACAAGCTCAAAAGTCAGATTACTAAAATTCTCTTAAATGAAAAATCTGATGAAGAAGAACAAGATTACATTTACGAATCATCATCTACTTCAAAAAGAAAAGATACCAAATAAGAAGATGTTGATTGTGAATGTGACTATTACAAAGCCATAATAAAAATGAATGGTTTGGACTTAAATGTCTTAATAAAAGAAGAAGACTTTGTTCTTGATACCATCGATAAAATTGATGATCAAGAAAAGAAGAAAAAAGCTTTAGCTAGATATATAGATATAGCTAAAGAAGCACCTACCTCTTCTGAAAGAAGAGAACCGCTAGGAATAAAATTCCAACTACAACAACATAGCAAGAGATATTCCTTTAATGAAATCCTAAAAAAGATTAAAACTATTTCTGAAAATAAGGAATCTACAATTAAGGATCTTTAGAAGGAACTTAATCAAATAAAAAAATATCTTAAAGATCTTAAAACTAGAGTTCAAATACTCAAGCTCTATTAGGGACAACACTCTACTTCTCCTTCAGAAGCAGAAGAAGAACCTCAAGAATTTACCAATCTTCTTGGTAAAATTTCCACATATTCTAAGCTGCCAAAGGAAACTGATCCTACTATTAATGTTGCTAATATGCAATTTATTAATACCATTGATAAAATCATTAATCATAAATGGTAATCAAAGGTAACCATAGTCATCAATAAAGAATATATGTTCACAGTTGAGGCATGGATTGACTCAGGTGCTGATTTAAACTGTATTAGTGAAGGAATCGTCCCTACAAGTTATTTTTCCAAAACAACCTAAGTTCTTAATACTACAAATGAGGGGTGGATTCCAATTAACTACAAATTGTCTAATACGGTAGTATGCAATAAAGGAATATGCCTAGGAACTACATTTTTACTCATTAAAGATTTATCCAGAATGGTTATCTTAGGCACTCCATTTTTATCAAAGCTATATCCGTTTAAAGTTACAGAGGAAGGAATTATGTCCAATAAAAAATTGCATGATATATTCTTTTCATTTTCAAAAGCACCAAGCTGCTTAGAAATTAATAACCTTAAAAGTAAGGTAAATGAAAAGGAGAAGTTTTTGTATTCTCTTAAAAAGGAAGTTGGCCATAAAGTTCTTAAAGAAAAAATAATGAAAAGGAGATTTGCTCGAATATTCCCATTGCTTTTTGGGAACAAAAGAGACATGTAGTCACACTACCATATGAATCAGGATTTACAGAGTAAAAAATTGCAACTAAGACCAGGCTCATTCAAATGAATCAATGATACCAAGAGATATTCAAAAAGTAAATTGATGATATTTTACAAAAAAACATTAATTCAAAAAAGAAATTTTCCTTGGTCATGTCCAACATTCTATGTTGAAAATGCAGTTGAGCTAAAAAGAGGTGTCCCAAGACTGGTCATCAATTATAAACCCTTAAATCGGGTATTGAGATGGATTAGGTATCCTATACCTAACAAAAACGATTTATTAAATCATCTTTATAAGACGGTAATCTTCTCTAAATTTGACCTAAAAAGTGGTTATTAGAAAATTCAGATTGCCCCTAAAGATAGGCATAAAAATTCCTTCACAGTTCCATTTGGTCACTATGAGTGGAAGGTCATGCCATTTGGGCTTAAAAATGCCCCGTTAGAATTTCAAAAAATTATGAACGAAATCTTCAATCCTTACATGGATTTCACTATTGTCTATATTGATGATGTGTTGGTATTTTCAAACTCAATCCAACAACACTGGAAACATTTAGAAAAATTCTTTAAAATCATCAAAGACACAGGTCTTGTTATTTTAGCAAGAAAAATTAAACTTTTTCAGCTAAATGTTCAATTTCTAGGCCATAACATTGGGCAAGGGCTCATCACAACAATAAATCAATTTATAATATTTGCTAAAAAATTCTTTGATGAAATTAGGAATAAGAAGCAATTACAAAGGTTTTAGGCAGCCTAAATTATTTGTCAAATTTTTATAACAATCTTACACAAGATGCCAAAACCCTTTATGGAAGATTAAAGAAAAATAAATCAAAGTAGGTCCCCACCTGCATTAACACTGTCCAAATAATAAAGTTAAGAGCTAAAGAGCTCTCGTGCTTATCCTTACCTCACCCTGATGCATTCAAGATCCTTAAGACTGACGCTTTGGAGATAAGGTTTAAGGGATACTCAAGCAACAAATGGCTATAAAAGAGAGCCTAGTTCATTTCATTTCGGGCATTTGGAAACTAGCTCAGAAGAACTATTCTACAATAAAGAAAGAAATTTTAGCCATAGTTCTCAGCATCTCTAAGTTCCAAGACATGCTTAACCAAAAAATCTTATTAAGAATAAACTAGCATCTCTAAGTTCCAAGACATGCTTAACCAAAAATTCTTATTAAGAATAGACTACAAGTCTACAAAAGACGTTCTTGAAAAGAACGTAAAGAACCTAGCTTTTTAAACAAATATTTGCTAGGTGGCAAGCTTTACTCCTTATCTTTGACTTCAATATAGAATTTATCAAAGGAAAGTCTAACTCACTACTGATGAGTGCTCAAAAAGCACTAAAATAACCATGATTTTATGCACATTATTTGATTAAAAATAAATATATTTATATGTTTTATCATATATTTATATAAATTTGTCTTTTTCGGAATCACGGGTATTTTTATTGTTTTTCAAGTATTTTGGCTTAAAAACGCAACTTAAAGACTCAAAGAGGAATACTGGAAGCAATACATCACAAATATATTAATAAATAAATGGGGAAAGGTCAACAAATATGGAAAAATTGAACAAAATGGGTCAAAATGTCAAAAAGGAGAAAATCGCGCCGCCGCGTCGCGAAGCTGCCCAGCCGCGCGCCCTATCTCGCGCGCGCCCAAGACCCATCCCGCACGCGCCTACCTCCCAATCCGTGCGCGCCCCAATGCGTGGCTACTATTCACGCACTTGCCCCTACGCACAGCGACAGCCTTCCGCGCGCACCCTTGCGCGCCCAGCAACCCTTCCGCGTGCGCCGACGCCCGTTTCGCCCCATTTTTCACGTGCAGCCGCCCATGACGTCATGATGACGTCATCAATGACATCAGCAATTCCATTACGCGTTTTTACATTTTTTTAACATTTGTTTACTTATTTTTTCTCTCCATCCTCACTTATAAATACCCCCTTCCCTTCACTTCAAAACACACCTTCAAAACACACTTCTCTCTTCTTTCTTTCTCTCTTTTCTTAGATTTTTAGTTTTTTTTTAGTTTTTCTTACTTTTTAGTTAATTTCTCTTAGTTTTAGAGTTCTTCCATTTTTGGGAAGAACTAGTTATGTTTATGTAATTTATTAGCTTTTTGATTCAATAAATGGGAGTGCAAATTCCGCTTGGAGGTTTTCCAGCAACGGGAATAGCGTCGAAGTTCTGTAAGAATTTTATTTTCTTTACAGTTATTTTTTATGCTTTATTCTTACATGTTATATTTAATCTGTCTGTGATTAAATTTAATTGTGCTGGCTGTTTAGTAAACATGATGTAATAATAACGTTGTTATGCTTGCGAAATATTAAATAGGTAAATATCTCTAAAATGAATTGATTTTATTTTTATTCATGATTTTATATTAAGAATGTTAGAGAGAAATATATTATTTTTCATTACAAACTTAAACCTGAAAATTAGATTTTAAGGTTTAGTTATCCAGTCTGATTTAGAGTAGTGCTCTTTTATTTGATGGTACAATCGCCCGGTAGTTAGAGTGAAGCTCTATTTCAAAAGTTTTTATAAGAATTATTATCTAAAAATATATTGACAACATGTTTTCAGTAGTGGTTTTAAAACTTGAAAGTTAGTACTCGGATAACTAAATTCTTAGGTTTAATTTGGACACCTTGAATAAAGTTTAAACTGTCTAACCCCACCAAAGGTGGCATTTAAATGGTTCATTTTCAATCTCTTAGAAAAATGAATTAATTTAATTAAGCAAATTGGTTATCAACCCCACCCATAGGTGTTAATTGATTTTTTTTAGTTAACAAAGAATATCTAACCCCACCAAAGGTGGTATTCATACAAAAAAGGGAGAATCAATAAATATCAATTCATATATTTAATAACCTAAATAATATGAGCAAGCATAATTAACTTAGTTATTATATCCATAAATACTCCGCCATTATAAATGATAAAATTTGCATGAATGTTTATTGAATCTATGTTTAATTTTATGTAATTAGATTAAAAACACAAAACCCCAAAATATCGTGACAGGATGTTTAGGATTTAATTTCTTTTTTAAAAGTTTGAATAATAAATTAAGAACCACATACATTCCTTCCTTAGATCGACCTTTGGAGTATACTTATCATTTTCTACGAAATGATTCGTGCACTTGCGAGAGTTTTATAAATATTAAAACCAAAGTTTTGGCAAGAATCGACGATGTCGATTTTCGCTCATCAACTACCATATTTCCTTACAAGAGAATATCTTTAGAGCCATGAAGAAGATAACTAACCAGCCAACTAAGGTGGTAGAAAGCTCTAAAAGGGATGAGTTTGTTGAAGCAGAAATGCGATGGTTAATAACCATTGAGAACGACGATGTCAACAAAACACCTAAACAAGTATCTTCTATATAACTAAAAGATTATTTACCATCCTTTTCCAAAACAAGGGATTTTTATGAATTAATTCTAAAAGAAACATATTATGTTGATATAACTCACAACATGAGAAATGGACGCTAGATTGCCTTTTCCACTCAAAAGATAAAAAGAGTTTTAACTAAAGCAGACTGGAATTCAAAATTATATGTCAAAAAATGTTTTAAAGACTAATACATGCAACCAACGACTAATGACTGGTTTGATTACATGCAAACTTGGGAGCACACTCTCTGTTATCAAAATCAGATGAAATATCATACATGGTACATTCAATTTAAAATAGGGGATCATTATGCATTCCATAATTTTCCTAACTGGTTCAGAAATTGGTTCTCATCATTTGGGCCAACAGATGATATTTTCCCTACAAAGGTCTTCCAGGCTTATAATGATTTTGAAAAAATCAACTTTAATCATATCCAAGACTAAGATCATGGTTTAATGTTCTTTTTGTCTTTATATAAATTACCTTGGATAATGAAATGGAGTTATGTAATATCATACACTGATCAAATTCCATGCCTAATAAGGCGTACTTATTCATGTTGGTGGGATAAAACTCCCATTGAAGAATTCAATAATTTTCATATTATTGAATTATTTCAAACTTTGAAAAATATTGTTGCCATTGGCAAAGGTAAAACCCTTCTAAACTCTGTTATTGAAAAAGTAAAAAGCTAGGGGAAGGATGAAGCATATATTTCTAAAAAAATAGAGAAATTTATTGAAGCCATTTTTAGTGACGAAGAACAGTTTGTTCTAGAACTATCAATTGGAATGATTGGATCATAATGAAGCTGTTAAAAGGAGAAAGTGATAAAGATTCACTTCTGGAATCATCAATCCCACTTCCTCAAAAAGAATTATTAGGGACACACCCTCCATGAGAGAGGGCCTACATCACATGTTAATAGCATCTCCTTTAATAAAGTTGAAGAACAGTTAAAAAAATTGTACTTAATAGGTTCAGTAAAAAAAGCAATGAAATTGAGAAAAGTAGTTTGAGAAGAAGAAAAACTGATAGAAATGATCAGTAAAAGTCCAATTAAGTAACTGAGGTAAAGTGAATAAACCCAAGTAAATATAGTACTAAATATAAGAATTTTTAAAGAGATTAAATATGAAGAACAATTTGGTAAACAATATAAGTAAGAAGATGATACGAACCAAATCAGCTCCACCACTGCGAGTCGCTACAGCCAGCGAACGGGGCGCGTCAACCAGCCATTGACGAACACAGCTCGGGCACGAGAGACAACTGCCCCATTCTGTTAGAATTTTAGAAAATCTGTTAGCACACTAGTGCACGGGATTCATGCAACTTCTTTGTGATTTCTCTCTGAAATGTTAGGCTATATATAAAGCCTTAAGAAATGAATAAGGATAGAAAAGATTATACCTGATTTTTCCCATCCTTCTTGCTGTTTTCTTTTCTTCACGTCTCTTCTCTGCCCTAATTCGTATCAGTGGTATCAAAGCTAGGTTGCGAAAATGGATACTCGAGGCAAATCCAATCTAGAATTTTGCAATGACGTAATAGACACCCTTGCACATCATGATAACACATTACAAGTTGTGCTCACAGAGTTGCAAGCAATACGAGCAGCTCGTAACTTACCTAAGGATAACCCATTTGCAAGAGATGAAACCAACCAATCACACCCCCACACTTCGTGATCAGTTACAGAGAGCAATCATCCCCAATTGAGGCTGTCCTTCCCAAGGTTTTCAGGAGAGGATCCTACATGTTGGATTTATAAGGCCAAGCAGTACTTCGAGTTCACTAATATAGCGGCTGACCAGCAAGTACAATTGGTTTCCTTCCACTTGGAAGGCATCGCCTTACAGTGGCACCGATGACTTAAAAAATTTCATAGACCTCTCACCTGGGAGGAGTTTTCCAAAGCCGCACAACTAAGGTTTGGACCCACAAACTTTGAAGATCCCTCAGAAGCATTATCTCACCTAAGACACATTATGAGTGTGGTAGCATACCAGGAATCCTTCGAGAAACTTTCTCATTGTGTGGATGGGTTACCTGAAGAGTTTCTAATTGGCTGCTTCATCGCAGGACTAAGGGATGAGATTCGAATTGATGTTAAAATAAAGCAACCCAAAACTCTAGTTGATGCAATTGGTGTGGCACGATTAATTGAAGAAAGGAATTGCTTACAGAAGAAATCTACAACCATGTCTCGTTTTCAACCACCTATCAACAACACTAAACCAGTAACTAACTCTAGTGCAGGACTGTTAGGACCTGCTCCTATCCAACGTAGTGGCTCCAATCCTCCCATAACCTTTCGGAAGTTGACCAATCATGAGGCACGTGAGCGGCGAGAGAAGGGATAATGTTACTACTGTGATGATAAATTTGTTGCGGGTCACCGATGTGCACGTCCCCAACTCTTTATGATGGAAGAATTGAACCAGAATGAGACAGTAGAATGTGAGGAACCCTCATCACTATTGGACCCCTAGGTAATACTTCCTGAAATCTCTTTCCATGCTATAGAAGGAACTGAACATCCTCAAACTTTACGTATTATGGGAAAATTGAAAAATAAGGAGGTGTTGATATTGATAGATGGGGGCAGCACCCATAACTTCATCGATCAGGCCTTAACCAACCAATTTGGCTTACCAATAGCCAAGGGAAGGAAATTGAAAGTAATGGTGGCTAACTGTGAGAAATTGGAGTGTGTTGGACAATGCTGCAACCTCACTCTTATCATTCAAGGGTATCCTGTAGAAGCTGATTTCTATGTGTTACCGGTAGTAGCATGTCAACTGGTTCTAGTGGTTCAGTGGCTAGAAACCATTAGACCTATTCAGATGAATTACAAGAAGCTTACCCTAAGTTTCAATTCAGAAGGAAGTACACACACCTTCCAAGGGTTGGGAAGAGCCAACATGACAGCCTTAAACCATAAGGAATGCTAGAATTTAGAAGGTGTAGGGTTACTCCTGCAAATAAGACCAACAACCAATCATCAGAAACCTTCCCAGATATATTCTCCTGAGATAAGTAAGCTACTGTCTAATTTTCCTAAAAGTTTTGAACCAGCTATTAGCTTACCTCCTGCACAGGTACATGATCTCCGAATTATCCTACAAACTAACTTTGAACCAGTGAATGTTAGACCCTATCGTTACCCAGACTATCAAAAAAATGAGATTGAAAGGATAGTGCAGGAACTCTTGCAATCTCAATTGATCAAACCGAGCAATAGCCCATTTTCCTCACCAGTGCTGCTTGTCAAGAAAACATATGGCACCTGGAGATTCTGTGTGGATGATCGAGCTCTAAATGCCCTTACTATCAAAGAAAAATACCTTATACTTGTCATTGATGAGTTTTTAGATGAACTACATGGATCTAGAGTTTATTCCAAGCTCGATTTACGTTCGAGATACCATCAAATAAGAGTTCAAGAGGAGGATACGCATAAACCTGCCTTTAGAACACATGAGAGTCACTATGAATTCTTGGTGATGCCATTTGGTCTCACTAATGCACCAGCTACTTTCCAAGGTCTTATGAATGATATCTTTTGACCCTTTCTCAGGAAATTTGTCTTGGTTTTCTTTGATGACATACTGGTATATTCCAAATCTTGGGAGAAGCATCAGTGGCAGCTACAATCTATCCTTCAGTTGCTGACCGATAACCAATTAATTGTAAAGGAATCCAAGTGCAAATTTGGTGTGTTGTAGGTGGATTACTTAGGCCTTTTTATCTCTGAGCAAGAAGTTTCAGTGGATCCTGCAAAAATCCATGTAGTCAAGGAGTGGCCCACGCCAACCACAACTAAGGGTGTTCGGGAATTCCTTGGGTTAGCAGGCTACTACAGAAAGTTCATTCAACACTTTGGAGGATTAGCTACACCGTTGACTCAATTATTGGGAAAAGAAGGCTTCCACTGGGGGTGGAAGCTGAGATGTCCTTCCAACAGCTTAAAAAGGCTCTCATATCTCCTCCTGTCCTACACCTACCTGATTTTTCAAAACGTTTTGTGGTTGAATGTGATGCTAATGGTATCAGCCTTGGGGCAATCCTTAGCCAAGAAAATAGGCCGGTAGCCTACTATAGTGCAACCCTCAAGGGATTGGTGCTAGCCTTGTCAACCTATGACAAAGAAATGTTAGCTATGGTCAAGGCTATTAGAGTATGGCGACCCTACCTGCTAGGCAAACCCTTCACCGTAAGGACCGATCAAAGAAGCCTTAAATATCTGCTGGAATAGAGAATAACCACCCCTACTTAAGCACGTTGGTTGCCTAAACTTATAGGATATGACTATGTGATTGAATATAAAAAGGGATCTGAGAACCGTGGACCTGACTCATTGTCTAGAGTAGTAGAATTTCAGTACCTATCTGTCTCACAACCTCTAGCAGCTTGGTGGACAAAACTCCAACAAGAAGTTCAACAAGACCTTTTTATGATAAGTTGGGAATTACAACAACAGCCACAGGTAATTCACACATCCACTATTGTAATGAGGTTTGGTTCAAAATAAACAGGGTTTATCTAAGATCCAAATCAACCATGATACCTAAAATCTTGATGGAATGTCATTCCTCACCTATTGGAGGACATTTTGGGTTTCAGAAAACACTGTCTAGGGTAAAGCAGAATTTTTGTTGGCCAAACATGCAACATAAAGTAAAGGAATTCCTTCGAGAATGTGACACATGTTAGCGATTCAAAAGTGATTGTATGACACCTGTAGGATTGCTACAATTCCTGCCAATTCCCACAAAGATATGGTCTGATATCTCAATGGATTTCATTGAAGAACTTCCTCCTTCTAAAGGCAATACCGTGATTATGGTGGTAGTAGACCGATTGAAAAAATATGCACACTTCATTGCTATGAAGCATCCTTTTACTACCCTAGGTGTTGCCAAAATATTTTTGTCTAATGTAGTCTGGCTGCATGGTATTCCCATTTCCATAGTAAGTGATCGAGATAAGGTCTTCATAAGCTCTTTTTGGAGGGGCCCCTTTTTTCAGTTGCAGGGTACACAACTATGTATGAGTTCCAGCTATCATCCATAAACTGATGGACAGACTGAGGTGGTCAACCGAGTCTTAGAGTAATACCTACGCTGCTTTGCTGGTGATCAACCAAAACTATGGGTAGAATGGATACCATGGGCAGAGTTCAGCTACAACACCTCAATACACTCATCCACCAAAACTACTCCATTTGAAGCTGTTTATGGAATCCCTCCTCCCCATTTGGTGGCTTACATCCCTGGTACCTCAAACATCCAAACTGTAGATGAATGCTTGCGTGATCGAGACACCATTCTTAGAGAACTTCGTCACAACCTTACACAAGCTCAAAATCGGATGAAGTGTCGAGTTGATCAACATAGATAGGAAATCACCTTCCTTGAAGGGGACTATGTTTATCTCAAGCTACAACCATACAGACAAACTTTAGTTGCATTCTGCTCAAACATGAAGCTCGCCCCATGATTCTTTGGACCATACCAGATCAAGGAAAGGATTGGTTTTGTAGCCTACCGATTGGCACTACCCCCAGAGTCTCAGATACATGATGTGTTTCACGTCAGTCTACTAAGGAAGCATGTTGGAACCTCATTACCTATCAACCATCAACTACCACCCACAACTGATAACTCAATAATTATGCCATAGCCTGAAACTATCTTGGATCGTCAAGTGATTCAGAAAGGAAGGTACCGATCAAAGACAGAGATTTTAATCAAATGGGTGGGAACTTCAAGCACCGAAGCTACCTGGGAAAATGAAAGATGATTCTCTAAAGCTTACCCAGAGTTCATCCTTGTGGACAAGGAGTTTAAAAGAGAGGGAGGAATGATACAAATCAAATCAGCTCCACCACTGTGAGTCACTACAGCCAGTGAATGGGGCACATCAACCAGCCATTGACGGACGCAGATCGACGCAGCTCGGGCACAAGAGACAATTGCCCCATTATGTTAGAATGGTAGAAAATCTATTAGCACACTAGTGCACGGGATTCACGCAAATTCTTTGTGATTTCTCTCTGAAATGTTAGGCTATATATAAAGCCTTAAGAAATGAAATAAGGATAGAAAAGATTATACCTGATTTTCCCTTCCTTCTTGTTGTTTTCTTCTCTTTGCATCTCTTCTCTACCATAATTCGTATCAGAAGACGGTAAAAACTAGAAAAATTAATGATTAAATAGAGAACACTAGTTTCTCAAAAAGAAACCCAAGTTCATAAAAACCGTCTGTCCAACACAAATTATGAAAAATTTCTCTTAAGATGGTAGGAAATGTTATAGTGAAAAAAACAAGAATTCACTTTGAATTAAAACTGAAATGAATCAAATTACAAGATAAATATAAATTGAAAAACTACATTGAAAAAATAAAATAAAAGAAGATCGAGTCCTGTATCTCCTTAAAATAAATTTTTCTCCTCGGACGGTTGTTTGAGAATGATGAAAAGAACTATCACACTTACACCTAATGCTAGAATAATTTTCTAAAAAAAGAGTTTGTTGATGGAAAATTTCAAGAGAGAAAGGCTATTATTTTTCTGTGGATCTTTTCTTAACTACCGAGCCAATTATCTAACATTCAAAAGTAACTATTGGAGTTTAAAACTAATACAATAATGGCATTCAATAGCTGCTCAATAAAACTGGTAGAATAAGACTCTTGAAACTGATGCAATAATAGTCATAAAGGAAGTACAATAGTTTTATTTTATTATGAGAAGGAAAATAAAATTTACGTGTAGAAAAAACTGGGTTATACAAACTTATCAAATTGGATGACATTCATGCTAGTAGAATGTCCATGGACATGATTGGAGTTTTGAAGTTTTGGGCTAAACATATGAGGATTTGCAATCCTCTATGCACACACATGATAATTCTATGAAAGGTGAGAAATTATATCATTTTAATGCTTAATATTTATTTATTTAATTAATTAAATTGTATTTTTTGGTTTAAAATTAACATTTTTAGGTAATAGGATGAAAAGGGAGAAAAATATATTTTTTGAGAATTTTTGAAATTTTTTTGGAACTTTTTATGAATTTTTTAATGTAGATGGATGTACATAGAATCTTTCTGGGGTGTCCTCAAAAAATTTCAGAATCCAATGGGAGAGCACCACGTGGCAAAACGTCAGCATCTACTACGTACATCACAAGCATTCCACCTGTGTTTTTGAAGTCTTCTCCCAACCATGCCATCTGCCACATCACAACCAAAAATACGCTTATCCAATCATTGTGCACTTCAGCGATCACCATCCTTGCACACCACGTGTCAAAAGTGTGATGCTTCTACCTTTATGGCATGCCTCATGTCACCATCACGTGCGTATAGCCTCTTTTAATGCCACATGTCGCTCATTTATTTGCTAGTAATCCCTTTTAGTCTCAACCTTTGATCTAAAGTTGATCCAATAGTCTAAGTTTCATCTAAACCATTTTTCAAGGGTTTTAGCCCATAAAACCTCACGAGACCCAAGAGATAGTAGTTTCAACCATTCTTGGAGCAAAAAGAAGCAATTTTAGAGGATTCTTCACAAGGATTTCACCATTCATCTCTACTAAGTGTAATCTTCATGTTTCTTATAACATTTTTCCTTGTTCTTATTATTTTAAAAGTAGGTATTATCGAATAGATATTTTGTTATATGGGTTTGATTGAACCCGTACCATGAATATGATTTCCTAGGGTTTATTTAATGTTATTTAAGTAGTTGGATTTAATGATCCTATTTAAATTGGCCATATAATTAGGTAATGTATTAATTTTGTACACAATTGAAAGATTGGTATGAAATGATGGATATGCATTAAATTGACATTAATCTAATGTAGCGAGAAATTCCCATTATCATTTGTGTAACTCTAGTTAAGTCGTTTTTGATTAACTGATCCTTGTATACTTAAATGGCCTTAAAAAATGAGGACTATGTATATTTAGATTAGGATTGCTATGGCATAGACATCTGGGTAGTAATTATTGGAGTACAGCTTAGGTAATAATTTAATAACTTACCGTATGTTAATGAGATTTAGAAAACATTGGATTAGGATGGGGAAATTGAATTCCTAGGTTTGTTTAATTTGGTAGTGAATCTATTTTTATTTCTTTAATTAGTTTAATTTTTTTGTTTTAATTGGTCATTTAATTTTCGATAGTTCAAATAGAAACGAAAATACATATTTTGGCACTTAATCCTAATATATGCCATAACAATTTCCTCATGGGTACGACAACCCCGATTTTAAAATACTTATCATTTGCATGCGACCCTGTACCTACAGATTCGCAACAAGTTTTTGGCATCATTGTTATAAAATTTGATAGTGTATTAAGATTAATATTGATAACAATGTTTTCTCCTCTAATTTCAACATTTTTTTATCAAATTAAAAAAATAAAAAAATTTATAAAATTAAAAAATATTTGCTTTTATTTGTTTTTGTTGTTTTAGTTTTTTTTAGAATTTGCTTTTATTGTCTTATTTTTTTAGTTATTTTACTTTCTTTAATTTGATTTATTTACCTTTTTTATTATTTTTTCCAACTTTTATTATTTTTTAGTTGATTTTTCTTGTTTATTTTTATTTTTTATTTTTTAGTTTGATTTTTCTATATTTTTTTGTTTTATTTTTGTACTTTTTTTAGATTGATTTGATAGGTGATGGGCCCATTTGAATATGAAAATCTCAAGGGTGCACGGATGAAATTTAAGGAGGCTACTAACCTCATTGCTTGTATTGAATGGAATAGTACCTTGAGGGATCTCACAATACTATAACATTTACCATCTTTCATGTAGTACTTGCAAAGAAGGAAAGGGAGATTCCTAATGAAGATGAGGTACAACTCTTAGCCAGCAGGGTAATTAAATTCAATGTAGAAGAAAGGGAGCTCACCACGAGGAGTTTAGGTGGATTAATGAATTTTAAGGTACTAAAAACCATGAATCTCACCATTGTTTCTGGTATGAGATATGACTTACATTTTGACAATGAGCTTGAAGAATGCAAGCTTAGAATGGAAGTTCCAACTAACCCTTTTAATATGGATTTTGAGCATGATTTTGGTATTGGAGACTTCCATTTTCTCAAGATGGGTCAAAGTGCCTCAAAGAAGAGGAAGAAGGCTTTTGATCACAAATGTAACATTGATGACTTTAACCCAACCAACATAAACACTGTTAAGCGATTATTCGTGGAATATTTTTTTATATTATCCATTTTGATTTTTTCAAGGAAGTTCTAGTCAAGGACCTAAAATATGACGCTTCTTGGGATGCAATCCAAGAAAGTACTCATAAATAAATTTGTTTGATATTTATAGGTGAATAATGAGAAGCATGGAAGCTTGGGAGAGACACAAGTCAAATATTTTAAAGCTAAGGGAGTTCTCTCATCCTTTTTTTCTTTTGCCTCCTTTTATCACAAACTAGGGACAATGTGCATGTTAAGTTTCGAGGTGAGAAACTTTTGTTTCTCTTGATAGATTAGTTACTTTTATTCATTATTTAGAACTAGTAGTACAAATAAATATTTATGACTATTTTGATGTTGGTGAATTGTAAGTGAAATAAAAGTGATGAGGATCAAGTGAAGATACAAGGTTGGTATGCATTTGACATTGATTAAAATGTGGTTGTTATGACATGTGTATTCATTGAGCATATGTATGACTAAATTTTTTATTTGAAATGCTCTATTATATATACGCATAGCATAACTTTGTGAATTTGTATGCTTATTTTGAAAAGTTTGTGTGAATTTCATTGATTGATGATTTATATGTCTATAACAAGCTCTAAAATCCACTTTAGTGTCTTGAGGCAAAATCCTAGGTGCTACTTAGATTGAGAGAGGATTTAGACTTTCTTTAGATCGTTTGAAGTTTTCAAGCCACCATTGATTATTTATGTCCTTAATTATCCCTTTTTATGCCATTATGTTAATTTTTCATCTCATTACACCTATATATTAACTTAGCCATAATGAAAAATGGCACTTACCTTGTATACCCTTACTTGAGTTTCTATTATATCATGTATTGAGCTTGTGTATTTTGGGAATGTGTGATTTACCTTCTTGGGTTAAAAAGTAAAAAAAAAAGAGCATATTGAAAGTAATAGAGAATGAGAACTATATTCAATTTTGTAAATAAAAAAAAGTAAATGAAATTTGGGAAGTGAAGTGAAAAAAAATCGAAATTTATAGATGTACTACTTATGGATATGAACTTATTGGTTTATTGTATGTATTTGATTAGCTAAGGGTATGATTGAGCCTAAATATTTCATATCTCACCTACTCATACCTTAGCCTATTATTATAAGTTTCATACATCTATGTCTATACTTTATGCATGTTATTTAATCAAGACAAAAAATCAAATAATTCTCTCAAATCTATTTAATTGCTTCTATATATAAATTATTGGTCAAGCAATTAATAGAATAAAAATCATATTAAATAACATAATTAAATTATAATTATAATTAGGGTAAAATATTAAATCCTTAGATTAATAAATTAATTACACATAATTGTGTTCATAATGCTCACATTTTTTATTAAAAAAAGACATAAAAATTGATAAAGAAAAGAGTAGAAGAAGAAAACTAACTAAATTTATGCTAATGATGGCCCCTTAAGTTTTATGGGGTGATTAGGAGCTTAAATATAGCTCAAGTGTGATCTGGACCATCAAATCAGCTTCAGATCAAGGGTTGAGATCAAACCAAGCAAAAATGAAAATGCTAGCCAATCACAACACAAGTGGCACATGAAATACACTGGGCGAATCAGAGCACGACGTATGATAGGGGAGACCAATATGAGTCAATGCATGCTAAGTCAATGTCATGTGGCATAATGTGATTCATAGTAATGGATGGCATTGCGCATGGATGGAATGCAGAACGCAAGGAGCAATCAGGTGGAAACATGTGGTAGTGTTGTTTGACCATGCTCCAACTCTGATTGAACGTTGTGTTGACACGTGGCATGCGATTCGTCCTCCTCACATGTGATGATCTATGATTCATTTTCCCTACTTGCATGGTGTCCGTGTGGCTTGCTCATTTAGCTCCTCTATTTGCATGGTAGGCCACATGGCAGCTCTTGATTGGCCCTGTGTTAAGAATTCATAAAACAAATCATACAATTCTCAAAAAATTCCAAAAATTATATTTTCATCCCTTTTTACTAAAAAGTTTATATTTTAGTATATTTGGCCTCAAAAATACTATTTATTGAATAAAATAAATAAATATTAAGTATAAACTTGCACTAATGACTCTATTTTCATAGAGTTATCATACCTCCAAACTTAAATCTTTGCTTGTCCTCAAGTAAAACCAAATATAACTAAATAAAGTGATATGGGTAGTATATTCATAAATATACTTCTATTAGTACATGCATATTACACGAAAACTATCACTCTCAAAAGTCGTATATATAATCCTATGATAAAGAGGTTTACATGTTCATCCATCAATGTTCCATCAATACAAGGATATCAAAAGGTTTTTGAAAAATTGATTCGTATATGTGTGCTGCATATGATATCATCCAATGCACTCATGAAATCAACATATATGAGCATGCTAATCAATTCAATCTCAGAACAAGTCTCATAAGTCTATTTTTCACATCCCTCTTCACTAATAAAAATATGCACTTAGCTCAAGATCAATAAGGACTTTACATGGTTGTAATGTAAGGCTTAGGTGTGGGGTTGATAAATGAGGACACTTAGGCTCTTTCCACACCTTAGCTTGTTTTCATCATGCACTTTTTAACTGCAATTGAATTTTTACTTGATATTTCAGTGCAACTATTCTTGTCATTCTTTTCATATTGTTTTATTCCACATCTCTTTTCTCATTTTTTTTAACTTCACAATACTCCCAACCTTATTTTCAAACTTATTCTCTTTTTCTTTAGAGGAATAGTTATGTTGTGAGTTTTTTTCTTTTTTATATAGGTGCATTACATTTCAACCCATATGATTTCATTTTTTTTTCTTTTCATACAAGCTAAAGGTGAAAGGGTAAAGGTAATACTTATTAGTTAGACATTAAATGTGGCTTAAAGATATGAAAGGTTCTTTGTTAGGCTCAAATGGGTGACTACGGATATTAACAATGGTTAACTTGAAAGGCTAAATTGATCAAAATAAGGCTTAAATAATTTCTCTTGCTAAATGCTATTTAAGATTTTTCCTCAAGGGATTATAAAATAGATTCTAAAACTTAGTAGATCTCATCAATTAGCATAACTCACTAAAAAAATTTCTCTCAATAAGAACACCAAAATTAATCATAAACATGTGATAAGAATTTGAATCAATACAATCAAAACTAGCAAATATATCACATGATTGATGTAAATATCTTAACAAATATGTTGCATTCCTTATCCTAGTCATGACAACCAATTTTTATCATTGAGTTCAAATTTTTTATATCAAGCATGCATGCATTTAGTTTCCATAGATTTATCAATTATTACCCAAATCATGATTAAAAACATCCTAAAATTTTAAAAAATTCCCTAAAAAATTTAAAATTCATACTAAATACTAATGTAGAGACTAAAGTTCCCTTCCCCAAACTTAAATTACACATTGTCCCCAATGTGCACATATAAATATGAAAAGTTAAAAAAAAAATAAAACTCCTAATCATGGCATACCACATCTGTTACTGAAATGCTCATTCTTGTTGTGCCATCGCTCTCCACAATTATTCACCAACAAAACAAAAAAAATGAAAATATAAGTAAAATAATGTTGTGTTGCTTTCGAACCAGTATCGTATTTAATGTCCTTGACTAGACGGTCATATTAAGTCCTAAGGCACATCCCTTTGTGTCCATTTACTTTTGAGTTTCCTTGGAAATAGTTCAATTCTTGATTTGTTCAATAATACTCTATGATCTAGCTTGCAAACATGGTGCTCAATTCACTTCTCATGCCATATTTGTTTTTCTCTTTTTGAACTTTTTGGCATTCTTATAAGCATTCCACCATAACTCATCCAATTTATGTATTTCTAACATATTTTTCTCGTCTCCATTGGACTCTTTCACTTTCATACATGACTGGGGATAGTAGGGTAAACGTGTGGGGTCTAAACTTAGTGGCTCTTCAATTGATGGTTTGAGCTTTGATTCTTTCTCAAAATTCTCCATAATCGACTTTGACACACACATGAGAGGTATGTGTAACAATCTCCAATATGGGAGACTCAACAAATTCTTTTAAGTTGTCCTCACATTCAGTAACATTTATCCTTAAGCATTTATTCGCATTATCAATATCATGAGGTTCATATGATTTAAAAATTTTAAATATTACTTGTTCATCTTACACTCTCATTTTAAGTTCATTTTTTGTACATCAATGAGTGTTTTTCTAATTGCTAAGAATGGACTACCAAGTATGATAGGATTGTCACGATCCTCTTCCATGTCTAGCACAATGAAGTCTGCCAGAAATATGAATTTGTCTACTTCTAATAGCAAATCTTCTACCAAAACCTGAGGTTTCTTAATTGATCTATCTTCCATTTGTAATTTTATTGAAGTGAGTTAGGCTTTACCAACACTCAATCTCTTGAAGACCGATAATGGCATGAGGTTAATGCTAGAACCCAAGTCACATAATGCCTTGCCAAAACGGATGTTCCCAATAGTGCAAAGGATGTTAAAACTACCTAGATCTTTCAATTTTTGTGATAGTTTTCTATCAAGAATGGCATTAGAACCTTCAGTCAAGGTTATTGTTTCGTGATCTCCAAGCCTCAATTTCTTTAATAGTATATGCTTCATGAATTTGGCATAAAACAACATTTGTTCAAGTGCCTCTACAAATGGTATATTTATGAGCAACTTCTTAAAGACTTCCAAAAATTTTGAAATCTGTGTATCTAACTTTTGCTTTTGCATTCTTTAAGGGAAATGAATAATGGGTATGTAAAATTTGTTTTTCTTTGGCTAAATTATTTCTTTTTTTAATGCTCTCTTTGTCCACTAGTTCTTCTTCATCTTTGTTAATTTCTTGTTTCTCCTCAACCTTTTCTATCTTATGTTCCTATTCTAAAGTTTTACCATTCCTCAGTAGGTGACTTCTTCTCTTGGGCTTGTGATTGTTGTGGTTGTTGAAAACTAGATGGTGGAAATGATTGATGGTTGAATTGATTACCATCTTAGCTATTGTTATTACTATAAGAAAATTTGGATGTTGTCTCCATCCTGGGTTATATATGTTTAAGTATGGATTATTGTTTTGGTTCTCATTCCCCACATAGAATACGAATTTAGGATTATTTGGACAATTATCAAACAAATGAGCTTCTCCGAAAAACATACATGACATTCTTGAATCTTGGACCTAGTTTATACTTACTGGTGAGTTTTGAGCCTTCAAAATATTAACCAAAGATGATACTTGAGCTATAAATGTTGTGATATCATTTACCTGATGCACTCCAACTACTCTTCTTGTGACTATCATTCTGTCCATTGGCCATTGATAATTATTACTATCCATTTTCTCAAGTAAATCATAAGCTTGATTGTAAGATTTGGCTAGCAAATCTCCATTAGCAGATGCATCAACAATAGTTCTTGTTTGAGCATTAAGACTATTGTAAAAGGTCTCCATTTGAATCCAAAAAGGAATACCATGATGAGGACACTTCCTTAGAAATTTCTTGAATCTTTCCCATGCTTCGTATAAAGATTCTCATTTGTATTTTTGGTAGGAAGTAATGTCATTCCTAAGCTTGGCATTCTTTGTTGGTGGGAAGTATTTCATCAATAATTTCTCCACCAAATCATTCCAAGTTGTAATGGAATCAGGTGGTAAAGAGTTTAGCCAAACTCGAGCATGGTCTCACAAAGAGTAAGGGAATAATCTAAATCTAAATACCTTTTTTGTCACACCATTGAGCTTAAATGAATCTACAACTTCAATAAACAATATGAGATGAAGATGAGGATCCTTTATTGGTAATCTGATAAATTGTCCAACTGTTTGTAGCATTTGAAATATCAATGGCTTTAGTTGAAACTAATTAGCTTGAATGTTTGGCCTTATAATAATTGGATTCAGCCTTTCCCACGTAAGTATTGCATATTCATTCATAGCATTATCTCTATCATCCATCAAAAGCATGTGATTGTTTAGTTTTAGCTCATTATTGTTTATTTCTAATGGATTAGCCATTTTTTTTTCTCTTAGGTAACTTGTTATTTTCTAATTGATCTTAAAGTATGCTCAATTTCAAGATCTAAAGATAAGATTTCTCCCTCACGAACTATACTCATGCAATAGACTCAACTTTGTTTCTGCAATACTATAGGAGATGTCTAAATAAAAACTAAATAAAAATTAAAAAACTAAATAAATAAATTAAAGTTAAATAAATAACCAAAATAAATAAATAAATAAGTCAATAAAATAAAATAAGTAAATTAAAATTAAAATAAAGAAAATAACTAAAATAAAAAAATAATAATAAAAATTAATTTCTAATATTTATAATACCCGACAACGGTGCCAAAAACTTGATCATCACACAAATGTGTGTGCAATGAATACGCAAGTATATGTATCGCAACAAGTAATATAATGATAAAAACAAGATCGTTCTTACGAAGATTATTTTATTAGAAACTAATTTTAAAACTAAAAAAATAAAAATCAATTGTTTGTATTTTTATATTTTAAGGAAGTAAAATTAAAATAACTAAAAGTAAATAGCAATAATTAATAAAATTAGATTTGATAACTAAGAATATATATGAGAAAATATCTAGGAACACTTAATCTCTTAATTTTTTAACTCTGTGAATTGTTAAAATCCCCCCAATATAATTATCAATTAATTACATGATCAATTGAATCTAACCTAACATGTATTCCTCACTCAAGTAAACTACACATAATATAATAATTACTTTAATCACACTCTCATGCCAATTAAATTGCATACTACTCATTCACTTCATCAATTATGTATCACATACACAAGAATTATAAATCTCTACCTAGAAACTATGCATGTTATTTAATCAAGACAAAAAATTACATATTCTCTCAAATCTATTAAATTTCCTTTATAGATAAATTTTTGGCCAAATAATTAATAACATAAAAATTACATTAAATAATATAATCAAATTAAATTTATAATTGGGGTAAAATATTATATCATCATATGGTGAAAATTGGGTTTATAAGATCCCTAGGTTAATAAATTAATTACATATAATTGTATTCATAAAACTCATATTTTTCATAAAAAAAAAGAGATAAAAATTAATAAAGAAAATAGTAGTAGAAGAAATACAATAAATCTCCACCAAAATTGTATTCTCTCTTGAATATTTTTATATTTTTCTCTCTTTTTAGCTTCAAAATCTAAATAAAATTATGCTAATAACGACCATTTAGGGTTTATGAGGTTATTAGGAGCATAAATATAGATCAAGTGTGATTTGGACCCTCAGATCAAGGGCTGAGATCAAACAATCAAAATTGACAATGTCACCCAATCACAACGTGGCACGTCGCACACATAATTCATTGGGTGAATCAGAGTGTAACGTGTAGTAAGGGAGAAAAATTTGAGTCAATACATGCTAACTTAGTACCACGTGGCATAATATGATTCGTGCTAATGTATGGTGTGGCACATTGGTGGAAGGTAGGGAGTAATCGGATGGCGACATGTGGCAATATTGTTTGACCGCGCTCCGAACTCAGATTGAAAATTGTGCTAACACGTGGCACGTTGTTCGTCATCTTCACTTGTGGTGATCTATGATTCATCATCCCTACTTGCATGATGTCTATGTGGCTTGCCTAGTCTACTCCTCTATTTGTGTGGTAGGCCACGTGTGAGCTCTTGATTGGCCTTACATTAAAAATTCTTAAATAAATCCATAAAAATCCAAAAAAAAATCAAAATATTATATTTTCATCACTTTTTACTAAAAAATTTATATTTAAATATTTTTGACCCCAAAAATACTATTTATTGAATAAAACATGTAAATATTAATTAAAAAGTATCGCTAATAACTTTACTTTGATAAAGTTATCATATATCTAAGTTAAGTATTTTAGTTAATCTATGAGGGCATTTTAGTTTATTGAGCATCCTTAAAACCAATATTACTTATAGTTATGAATGTGTTATTAATACCATGAATAGAAGTTAATTTCAGTATTTTTAGATTGTGTTTTGCTTGAGACAAGCAAAATATTAAGTTTGGTGGTATTAACTCTAAAAACTTTATATTATTTTAATCATTTTAATGCTTATTGTTTACTTTTTAAATTAATTAAATTGTATTTTGGGTTTAATAATTAATAGGGAGAAATGGAAAAAATATATAATTTTTTGGGAATTTATTGAAATATTTAGGGAATTTTTATGAATTTTTTAATGCATGTGGATGTATATAAAACTATTCCAAGATGTACTTAGAAATTTCCAAAATCCAATAGCAATGCACGTTGTGGCAAAATGTTAGCATGTGTGAGCTGCAGGTGGCATAGGTGTTCCACCTGTATTTTCAAAGTTCTCCTAGCCATGTCTTCTACTGTATCTGTCTCGCGTACAACATGTCAGAAGCACGATGCCTTTGCCTCTCCAGCGTGCCTTATGTCACCATTGCATGCATCTAGTCTTTTTTACACCATATGCCATTCATCTATTTGCTAGTGTTGATTTTTAATCCCTTTTAACCCCAGTCTTTGATCTGACACTAATATAATAATCTAGGTTTCATCTAAACCATTTTTCAATGGTTTTAGCCCATAAAATCCTAAAGGACATAGGAGATACCAGTTTTGAGTGGTTTCCACCATTTTTGGAGTAAAAAGACAAGGATAAAGAAACAATTTTAGAGTACTTTTGGTTCACAAGGAATTAACCATTCATATCTACTAAGTGCAATCTTTATATTTCTTGTAAGTTTTTCCCCTTGTTCTTATTGTTTTTAAAATGGGTATTATGGAATAGATATTTTATTCTAGGGATTTGATTGAACACATACAATGAAAATGATTTCGTATTTTTTATTTAATGTTATTTTTGTATTTGGAATATTCAACTTGATGTGCTCAATACTCCTATTTAAATTGGCCATGTAATTAGGTGATATACTAATTTTGTACATGATTGAAAGATTGGTATGAAGTGAAGCATATGCATTAATGTGGAAAGAAATTTCTATTATTATTTATGTAACCATAATTGAGTCTTTTATGCTTAGTTGATCATTGTATGCTTAGATGGCCTTAAAAATGAGGACTAGGTATATTTGGATTAGGATTGCTATGCCATAGACACATGGGTAGTTATTAATGAAGTATGACTTGATTAATAATCTAATCATTTATTAAATGTTAATGAGATATAGAAAATCATAGGATTAGATGGTGAAATTGAATTCATAGGTTCATTTAATTTGATAGTGAATCTATTTTTATTTTTTTAATTAGTTTAATTTCTTTACTTTATCGCAACTCGTAATCATTGCTAAAAACTTTGTCTACACTTCATGGAATAAACATTGTATGGCATGCTTCTAATGTAAGTCATACTTTTTTTTGTAATGAAAACATAGCTAAAGTTAATATCATTCATCAAAGCTTATTGGAATATTTTTCTTGGTCAGGCCAAAGGGAAAACATAAATATTTTTTGCATTTTTTATTCTCCAAATGTGTCAAATACTTTGAGATCTCAATTTGAAACTTTGTTAAGAATTCTATCTCTTAATAGTGGTATCAAATATCTTGGCAATGATCCTTTTTCTCCATACAAAAAGGATTTTGGAGTTCAAAAAAAGTTATTAATTCTCTCACAACTAAAAATAAAAATTTGAAATCTAGTCTTTTATCTTTTCTTTTATATCTACCTTCTTATTCCATTAGTACCTTCAAATTTACAAAAAACTATTTATGAAAATAGAGATACAATTATTAGGGAATTTTGGTGGTCTTTAGGAATTAATAAAGATAAGACAAGATATATGGTTTATAAATGTTGGGATCATATATTCTTGCCTAAACAAGATGGTATCTAGGCTTTAAAACATGAAGGATATCAACTTAAGTCTTCTCACTAAGCTAGGTTGGAACTTCCTTAAAAATGAAAAGAGATTTTATATCAACTCTATTGTACTCCTTTTTTGTTTGTTTGCTTTCCATGTACACAACACAGTGTTTGCTTATTTTACACATTATTTTGTCTTCCTCTATGTAAGCTTGGTTATTATAGATTAGTAATGCACACACATACACATAGTTAGGAACACTATATTTTAAAATATGTTTTCGCATACCACATGGTTGGTTGTTTAGTATACATGCTAGGTCGAGAATGGTGGATTTTGCTTTTCACTTTTTGAAATGAAAGACTATCTTTTTTATCACCTTGCCACTATCCTCTCTACCAACCTTTCCACCACCCTCGCCACCCCATTTGGCAAGGTGGATAATGAGGTGGCTAGCTAAGACTATAAATACCCCTACTTCTCTCAAATCTTTATCAATGTTTTTAGTTTTAAAACTCTCAAAATTCGTACTAATATCTATTTTCAAAATCATTTTGGAGAGCTTGCATTTGAGTGTGGGTCATTTTGTGAGTTTAGTTATCTAATCATAGTCTATGTACATACGTGATTTGACTATATGTCTCCCATACACGAATTGAGATATGTGAAGGATAATATGTCCTTTAGTGCCTTGAGATTGAGTATGATCCTCAAAGTTTTTCATTCTATAAATATTTCATGTTACAAATATGTAGGTACTAATTACATCTTATTGGGTGGTGTTGGCTATGGAGGAGAACCAGTTTACTAAGTTGAACTAGGTCATTGCGAAAGTAGCAAGAAAGAGAAGTAATAGGCAGATTAGATAGAGGTAATAATGATTTTATTTCTTTTAGTGTAGTTACTACATAGATAAGGTCTCTATATGGGTTTATCTTGTTACATCACTTATTATGCATAACCCATTGTTGTGATAGTATGATCTAAGAGTAAGGTGTGTATGTTACAACATACTATAGCTTAAACTCTAATTAGAAAGCATTTACTATTTTCTTGCTTTCTATTGATTATAAAATATATGTTCTGAAAAGTTGTCTACTTATCTAATATTATATTGTATGTGTTTTAGTTGCACTATATACTTAAGTATTTACTTTTCTATTTGTAAGAGTTAGGGTTGAATCATTAGAGAGTCTGTATCTCCTTACCCTGGTAGTGTTACAGATCATATACTCCTTCAATTGGTATCATAGAGGATGTACCATTTTTTTTGCTTAACCACTTGGTGTTGATTCTATTAACTCACTTTTTACAAACACACTTTCTCTTAAGATAAGAAGGTAATGTAGGTAGACCTCTAATCTTCAATGGGCTAAATTACACCTATTGGAAATCACAAATGAGGGTCTTCTTGTGGTCCCTAGGAAATCATGTGTGGTTCCTTGTTGAGAATGGCTGGACATATCCTATTGTTGTGTGTTTTACAACACACAAAAAACGTGCAAGTATACACGGTCACAAGTAATAATATGATAAATAAATTATCGTTCCCACAGAGAAATGTTACCAACTCTTGTTAATTACTAAAATTATTTAAACCTAATTTTATTCAAACAATCAATAATTTTATGTAGTTTGACTTAATCAATAATTTTGTTTCTTTTTAACAATTTTTATGAAAATTCTAGGATTGCAGTTTACCCAAATTAATTCACTTGAATATTTTATTCTCTCTTGATTTATGCTCTTATGTTTTAAGTTATTAACCAAGAACTCCTAATTTATCCATATATCTCTTTCAAGCTCCATACAGACACATCCAGTTAAAATGATTCACTATATTCCTATGAGAATTAATTTCAACCAGCTTTATTAAGTTCTGAGTTCTCAAAAAGTTACACATATAATAAAAGTATATTTCTATCCCTTATGTATATACGTTATTTTATCCCGAGCAACCCACAAAAATTCCTTTTTCAAGTTTATTTAAGTGCCACATATCAGTTAATTAATCTTCCGATAATTAAAAGCATTTAAAGCAGGTAAAATAAACAACTTAAAACAGTTCCACAAATCATTCAAAAATAATTACTTCAAGTTTCATAATTTACGTAACACTGCAATCCTAGAAAAAATAGATTAGTTCATAGCAGAAATTAAAATTACAACACCACAAAAATAAAACATTGCAGAGAAACAAAAATTAAAAGAAAATGAGTTAGGAGAAAGAACTCTTTCACGATTCCTCAATGAAAAATAATTTCTTCCATTTCCTTCTTCTTCATCAACCTCTTTCTCTCTAATTTCCCTAAGATAATACACAACAAAAATGTCAAAATAAAATTTTCTGCGTGTAAAAGAGACACGCAGAGAGGAAAAATGAAAAATTCTTAAGAGGAAATAATTAAAGCAAATCAAAGAACTGGAAAATCCTTGAAAAATTTGAGAGAGAACACTCTGCTCAAAATAAAATGAAAAACGAAGAAGAGAGAATTCTACAAAAAAAACTAAAACAAAATGCGTCAAAATAAAATTTTCGTAACATATATCCCCCACTTTTCAATTATTCCTTTTTTATTATTATTTTTTATATTAGTGGGGGACAAAAATAAATGGGGGAAATAAAAAAAACATCACGCGTGAAAACAATTCTGCGCGTTTTTGAATTTTTTTTTTCTTCTACGCATGCCACATGTCGCCATGTGATTGGCTGCGAGAAATTCAGAGACATGTGGCAGCGTTTCATTGGATGGGAAGGTTGGGCTCATGGAGAAACGATAGAGCGCAACACACGTGATTTTGTCGAAGAGCGGCTTTTTTTTTTTTTTGAAAAATAAGCAAATTTGATTAAAAATAAAATTATCATAAAATGACGTGCAAAATTTATGATGGGTTGCCTCCCATTAAGCGCTTTAAGTTATAGTCATTAGCTAGACTTCCTGTCATTCTTTACTGCGGTTGTTGTAACTCTAGAGAATCTTTTTGCTTGTTAAATTCTCCGTCAAAATATGGCTTCAACCGTTGCCCATTCACCTTAAAATTTCCCTTTGTTTCATGACTAATCTCAACTGCTCCATAAGGAAACACCTTGGTTACTAGAAAAGGTCCTGACCAACGAGATTTAAGCTTTCCCGGAAAAAGTTTGAGACGGGAATTATAAAGCAGCACTTTCTGTCCCACCTCAAAGTTTCGTCTCAAAATGTGCTTATCATGCCAAACCTTCGTCTTGTCTTTGTATATTCGGGCATTTTCATAAGCATCATTCCTCATTTCATCCATCTCATTCAATTGCAACACCCTCTTTTCACCTGCTGCCTTAAGATCAAAATTCAAAATTTTAATTGCCCAATATGCCCGATGTTCCAATTCAACTGGAAGGTGACAAGCTTTTCCATACACCAATCGGTATGGAGACATGCCAATAGGTGTCTTGAAAGCTGTCCTATAGGCCCAAAGTGCATCATCTAGTTTCCTTGACCAGTCCTTGCGTGAGTTATTTACGGTCTTTTCAAGGATCCTCTTCAACTCTCGGTTTGACACTTCAACTTGTCCACTAGTTTGAGGATGGTAAGGTGTTGCTATCCTGTGTGTTACTCCATATTTCTGTAACAAAGCCTCAAATTGGTTATTACAAAAATGCTTACCTCCATCACTTATAATTGCTCTAGGTGTGCCAAATCTAGAAAATATGTTCTTCTTTAGAAAATTGATCACAACCCTAGCATCATTGGTAGGCAAGGCAATTGCTTCCACCCATTTAGAGACATAATCTACACCAACAAGAATGTATTTATTGGAAAGGGATGAAGGAAAAGGCCCCATAAAATCAATACCCCAAACATCAAATAAATCAATTATTAAAATATTATTTAAGGGCATTTCATGTCTTCGTGAAATATTTCCACTCCTTTGGCAATCATCACACATTGAAACAAACTTAAAAGCATCTTTAAACAATGAAGGCCAATAGAATCCGGATTGTAAAATTTTTGCTGCAGTTTTTGTTCCACCAAAATGTCCCCCAACTTCCTTCGAATGGCAATGACAAAGAATGCTTTCCATTTCTTCCTCCGGCACACATCTTCGAATAATTTGATCTGCACAATGTTTATACAAGTAAGGCTCATCCCAAAAATAATGTTTCAGATCAGAAAAGAATTTCTTTTTTTGTTGATAAGACATATCAGGAGGTAAAATTTTCTTGACCAAATAATTTGCATAATCAGCAAACCATGGAGCCATTCGGATAGCAAGCAATTGCTCATCCGGAAATGTTTCATTAATTTGGTCTTCAACCCCAAGGTAATCTTCTTCCAACCTAGGCAAATGGTCAGCAACCAAATTTTCAGTCCCCTTTTTGTCCCGGATTTCTAAGTCAAATTCTTGCAAGAGAAGAATCCATCTTAGTAATCGCGGTTTTGCATCTTTCTTAGCTAGCAAATACTTAAGAGCAGAATGATCAGTATAAACAATGATTTTAGACCCAATTAAATAAGATCTAAACTTATCAAATGCAAACACTACTGCCAAAAGTTCTTTCTCAGTTGTTGCATAATTAAGTTGTGCATCTGTCAATGTCCTGCTTGCATAATAAATCACATGCAGCAACTTATTCTTCCTTTGGCCCAAAACTGCACCTATAGCATAGTCACTAGCATCACACATTACCTCAAATGGAAGACTCCAATCCGGTGCACAAATTATAGGGGTTGAAGTGAGCTTCTCCTTCAAAAGGTTAAAAGCTTGCAAACAATCAGGAGAAAAATCAAATTGTGCATTTTTAACTAACAAACTGCAAACAGGTTTTGTTATTTTTGAAAAATCTTTAATAAATCTTCTATAAAACCCAGCATGTCCCAAGAAACTTCTAACACCTTTTACAGTTGTTGGAGGTGGTAATTTTTCTATCACTTCCACCTTTGCACGGTCCACTTCTATTCCCTTTGTTGAAATCCGATGGCCAAGAACAATTCCTTCTTGAACCATGAAGTGACATTTCTCCCAATTTAGCACTAAATTTGTGTCTTTACAACGCTGCAAGACTAAAGAGAGATTATGCAAGCAATTATCAAAAGAGTGGCCAAAAACAGAAAAATCATCCATAAAAACCTCAATAAACTTTTCGACCATATCAGAGAAAATTGCTATCATACATCTTTGGAAAGTTGCAGGTGCATTACATAAACCGAATGGCATCCTTCTGTATGCAAAAGTACCATAAGGACATGTAAATGTTGTCTTCTCTTGATCCTCTGGTGCAATTGCAATTTGGTTGTACCCCGAATATCCATCAAGAAAACAATAATAAGCATGTCCAGCCAATCTTTCCAACATCTGATCAATAAATGGCAAAGGAAAATGATCTTTTCGGGTAGCATCGTTCAAATTTCGATAATCAATACACACTCTCCACCCAGTCACTGTCCTTGTTGGAATAAGCTCATTGTTTTCATTTTCTACAACTGTGATTCCTCCTTTCTTTGGTACACAATGAATTGGGCTTACCCAAGCACTATCTGAAATCGGATAAATTACCCCAGCATCCAAAAGCTTAATCACCTCAGCCTTGACCACTTCTTGCATTGTTGGGTTTAAGCGCCTTTGTGGCTGAATTATAGGCTTGTAATCCTCATTCATCAAGATCTTATGCATACACACAGAGTTGCTAATCCCTTTTATGTCCGCCATTGTCCATCCAATTGCCGTTTTGTGAGTGCGAAGAACTCCTAATAACTTGTTTTCCTCTTCATCATTCAAGGAATTGTTAATAATAACAGGAAAAGATTCAGAGTCTTCAAGATAGGCATACCTTAGATGGGATGGCAGTGGCTTTAGCTCAATCTTGTTGGCTTCCTTCTTTACCACTGAGGTTGGATTTTCATTTGTTCCCAACTCCTTGAATGTTCCATCACTGGGCAAATATTCATCAAATGCTGCCAGTAATTCGGAACATTGTCTTACTCCCTCATCATCCTCCTCAAGTGTTGCAGATTTCACAAGGCAAGCTTCTAGTGGTAGCAATGGAGTTCTCTCCTCAAAAGTCTCTGAGATTAACCTATCAAGAGTGTTAATTTGGAAACACGAATGTACCTCATTTGGAAATTTCATTGCTTCAAAGACATCAAAGGTCACTTGTTCATCTTGCACCCGTAGAATGAGCTTTCCTTGCTGGACATCGATCAATGTTCTTCCAGTTGCAAGGAACGGTCTCCCCAATATCAATGGTACCTCTCTATCTTCCTCCATGTCAAGCACCACAAAATCTACAGGGAAAATAAATTTGTCAACTTTAATTAAAACATCCTCAATTACCCGACAAGGATATTTCACCGATCGGTCCGCTAATTGTAGAGAGATTGAAGTAGGTTTCACTTCTCCCAGGCCTAGTTTCCTAAAAACAGAAAGTGGCATCAAATTAATGCTTGCTCCTAAATCACATAGGACTTTATCAAAATTGCAACTTCCTATAGTGCAAGGTATAGTAAAACTCCCTGGGTCTTTCAATTTCTGTGGTAGTTTTCTTTGAAGAACTGCACTGCACTCCTCATTTAGCATGACAGTTTCATAATCTCCCAGCCTCCTCTTCTTTGATAGAATTTCCTTCATGAATTTTGCATACTTGGGCATTTGTTCCAACATCTCTGCAAAAGGAATGTTAATATGCAATTTCTTAAAAATTTCTAGAAATTTATCAAATTGATTATCAAGCTTTTTCTTATTCAATCTTTGAGGATATGGGATTGGAGGCTCATATTTCGTATTTGGGGAAGGTTGAACATCTTGGGATGTTGATGGCTTTTCTTTGGATTCTTCCATCTTTTTCTCTGATTTCCTCTGATTCTCAAGTTCTCTACCGCTTCTTAATGTAATAGCCTTTGCATGCTCTTTGGGATTTATTGTGTCACTAGGCAACGATCCTTGAGACCTTTCTGCAATCTGCTTTGAAAGTTGCCCTAGTTGGTTTTGGATGTCCCTGTTAATTGCCTCTTGATTTCTGAAATTTGTTCTTGACTCCTCAATGAACTTTCCCAAAATTTCTTCCAAATTTGTTTGTTTCTTCTCTTGGGGTTGGTAAGAAGATGATGATGGTTTGAATCCCCCTTGATTATTTCCCCATGACAAATTTGGATGATTTCTCCAACCTGGATTATAGGTGTTCGAATATGGGTTATTTTGAGGTTTTTGGAAATTTGAAACATAATTTGCTTGCTCAGCATTTGGTGAAGCAAATGGATTTCCAACTTGGCACTCGATACTAGCATGATTTCCACCACATAAATCACATTGTGCAGTTGGTTTGGATTCGAATATGGACGACAAAGAATCCATCTTTCTTGAAAGAACAGCAACTTGAGCCGACAAAGCATTCACTGAATCAATTTCATGCACTGCTGCTGGTCTTTTTGCAATTACCCTCTCTAAATGCCACTGATTGTTATTTTCTGCCATAATCTCTAACAACTCATGAGCATCCTCCGGTGTTTTTCCATTTAAAGACCCTCCAGCTACAGCATCAATCATTGCCCGATAGTTTGAAACCAATCCATTATAAAATGTAGACACTTGCAACCAAATCGGTATACCATGATGCGGGCACTTCCTCAACATTTCTTTGAATCTTTCCCAAGCTTCATACAATGATTCTTGGTCATACTGTGTAAAAGATGTGATTTCATTCCTCAATTTTACCGTCTTAGCAGGAGGAAAGAACTTGGACAAGAATTTCTGAACCAACTCATTCCATGTTGTAATTGATCCCGGTGGTAATGAGTTTAGCCACTCCTTGGCTTTATCCCTAAGTGAAAAAGGAAAAACCCTCAATCTTATAGCATCTTCAGACACACCATTTATCTTGTAAAGATCACACACCTCCAAAAAGTAAGCAATATGTGCATTTGGATCATCCTTTGACATTCCCCCAAACTGATTTGTTTGAACCATTTGGATAAAGGATGGTTTTATCTCAAAGTTATTAGCTTGAATAGTTGGCCTCCTTATACCCGAAGTAGTCCCAGCAACATTAGGCGCAGCATAATCCCTCAAAGCTCTACGATTTCCACCCCCTTCAACAAATGGTGGATCCATGGCTGATTGTCTATTAGGAGTTGAAGTTGAACGTCTTCTCTCTCGGTTTAGACGCCTATATGTTCTATCAATCTCCGGATCAAATGGTAGAAGGTTAAGGCTTCTTGTACGTCTCATACAAAAATCCTACAACCAGATAATCAACTAACACAAAAACAACACAAAGTTAATTTTTTTTTTATGATAAATAATATAAAACAGCAAAATAAACAAAATTAAAAATGAAAGAAAGATAAAGCAAATTAACTTCAAATTAAAACTAAGAGTAGGTAGTATCGATATTAATAAAATCAAACCATTCCCCGGCAACGGCGCCAAAAACTTGATGCTTACTTTCGCAAGTATACGAATCGTTCAAGTAATAAAGTGTACAAAAAGTACGGATATCAAACCCACAAGGAATGGCGTTACTAAGTACCGAAATTGACTAACCCTAATTTTATTTGAAAACCGAATTGTTGAAATTGTTTTAAAAGCAAATTAACATAAAACCAAATGCAAATAACAAAATTTAATGTTGTTCACAAATGATTAAAAAAAACGCTAAGGCATTTGATTTCGCTAAATCAATTCAATCCGATTTCAAGTCACGTTATATGAGATTCAAAGTTAAAAGTGATGGTTGAAAAACCCAAACTTATCTAATAATCTTTCTCAAGTTATATTAGAATTACTTATCTATGAAAACCAACTATATTTCTATGAAGATTTAATCACAAATAAGCACATTACGATTTATGGAATTTCTAGAATAACCACATACATCATGCATTAGGTGTCAAACTCGCATTCAACATACGGTATTTATCACAAGAAGCATTCATTACACATCTCCTCTCGGTCTCAATATAATGCAACAAATCATCTAAATCTTGATCAGAAATTTAAAAGCATTAAGCATGGAAATAAATACTCAACTTGAAAACAATGAATTCATATAACAATAACAAAAGAAATCAGATTTCCTTGATTTAACTACATGATAGCCTTAGCAAAAACGAATTAGTTCATAACGAAATTAAGAACAAACATATTCTCAATTGAATCCATGAACAAACAATCTGAATAAAATGCAGAAAACAAAAGCTAAGGAGAAGAGATGAAGAACTCTTGAAGATGAAGACTTGGTAGCAACAATGGTGATGATCCTTCAAGCTTCTCCAACCTTTCTCTCCAAAATTCCTTTTCTCCTCCAAAAATAACTTAGATCTGCCCTCTCTGCCATCCCCCTCTTTTCCATCATAATGTATATATAGATCTAGGGTTTGGGGGGCAATTTTGGAACAAAACAACATAAAAAATGTATTTTTGGACGAAACTCGCCGGCGGCGACCTTATTCTCGCCGCGGCGAGATTTCTGGAAAATTAAATATTTAGGTTTTTGATTTTGGCCGGCGGCCAAAATAATGTGGCCGGCGGCTAGATACTTTGGCCGGCGGCGAGATTCACTTGGCCATAATCCGTGCTCCCTGCATGATTTTCAACATTTTTTTTCCGTAAGGTTTTCGCCGGCGGCGAATTTCCAAATTTTGAAATTTTTGTTCTCTTTTTATTTTCATTCAATCCCGATCATTATACTTTGTCCCTAACTTCTCCAAAATCATGATATTACCTGAAATTGCACTTTAAACACGAAATACCCGTGAAATGACATTTGTGGATTAAATAATCAAATAAACACAATTTTCACACAAATATCAACATTTAAATCATAACAAAAATGCAATAATTTAGCTCTTATCAGCGGCTCGGTGCGCGACAGCTGGATCCACGTGCTTCAATCTGGACCGTTCAACTGATCCAACGGTGAGCGATGTGCCTCGGGGAAATTCTGCGCAACCGACATGTGGGTCCCACCCTGCACGCCAGTCTGAACGGACAGTGGGTCCCACTCAGGCGCCGAGCCACATGAAACAGAATCTGCGCCCACGCGATTCTGTCGGGTGTGATCTGGACGCGCGAATCTCAGCCGTTTCTTCTTTGATCGGACGGTCCACGTTTCACGCGTGGTGTATAGCGCGTGATTCTTCTCACCTGCGTAGAAAAATATACTTTCTTAATTGCATTTTGACCCACAAATGTATTTCAAATTATATTTTCAACTTTCTTTAATTACAGTTTAGCCCTTTTCTAATTTAAATTAAAATTTTAAACTTTTAATAATTAAAATTAAGCCCGATTTAAATTTAAATTATATTTCGACTTTTATAAATTACAATTAAACACTCTTTTATTTGAAATTATATTTTTGGACACAAATTTGCAATTAAGTACGTTTTCGATACAAATTATTTAATTTTTATTAAAAAATATAAAAAATAGTAAATACTAATTTATTCATCGAAAATTAACTAAAATCATTAAGAACATAGCAATTATAATTAATAAAATAGGTGAAAATAACTATATAAAATACAGTTATCACCTATCAAAACCCTAATTGATCATATTGTGATTCCAAAGTCAATGATTGAATGGACTAAGGAAGAATCTAAGGAGTACTACTAATGGAACATTAAGGGTATGTATGCTCTTATTAGGGTTGTAATGCCTATTGAGTTTAGAAAGATTCAAAGTTTTATAATATTAAAATAAGCTTGGAATATTCTTGAGAAAACTCATGAAAGTATGTTTTCCATTAAGAGGTAAAAAATGTTGAAGTTAAATAGAGATTTTGAGTTTTGCATTATGCAAGAAGATGAGACTTTTGATAAGTTTTATGCACAGTTTTGAAACATTGAAAATTTTCATGCAACTTGGGTAGAGCCATCAGCAAAGAAAAACATATTGAAGAGATTATTTCCAATCTACCATATAGATTTCATGCTAAAGTTACAGTACTTGAGTCAATGTACAAACCTGGTAAGTTCATAGTGAAATAGCTAGGTTGTGACCTACAAGTCTTCGAGTTCCATCACTTGTTACCAAGATAAGAACAAATTACTTTCAAGAAGAGAAAGAGCTTGGCTCTTAAGGAAGCCAAGATAATTGATCTAAGAAAATATGGTTGTACCTCAGTTGGTGGTAATGATGACTCTAGTCTTGATAAGGAGAAAATGGATTTTCTTACCTAGAGATTAACTAGATTCTTTAGAAAGAAGAAA
The DNA here is from genome assembly GCA_037013495.1 of Hippophae tibetana. Lineage (NCBI taxonomy): Eukaryota > Viridiplantae > Streptophyta > Magnoliopsida > Rosales > Elaeagnaceae > Hippophae > Hippophae tibetana. The sequence continues at coordinate 29,860,438 of CM072809.1, forward strand.
CACTCTTTTGGGAGTACTGGAAGTTATACTTTAATATCTAAAGAATTAAAACCTACAAAAGATAATAAAGATTCAAATAATGAACTGAGAAGCCTAGTAAAGGCCACTTGAACAAGATCAAATGCTTCAAATGTGGAAAACTTGGAAACATTGCTACCAATTGTTTTTAGAAAAAAAAATGCACAAACGAGCATGCTATGAAATTTGAGGTTACTATTTCGGATAGTACCAATAGTGATAGTGAGGATGATACCAGTTTTCTAGCTTTTATTACTTCGAATAGTATCATTGATCCTCCAACTATTGCCTCAGATGTTCAAGAGGTTACAATTAACGATGATGAAGACGAGTAAGATGAATTTCTCAACTCCTACAATGCACTATTATTGGAGCATATTAAATCTTAAAAATCCAAGAATAGGAATATGGAGAGCCTTGATGAAAAAGAACCTAAGATTAGCATATTGAAGAAAAATCTAGAAGAAAGGAAGTCCCCAATTGATGATTAACAATATGATATTACAAGTAGGTGTGAGGTCATTCAAAAGAGATATGATAATGTTCTTGAAAATATTATGCAAATAATGAAAAAGTGAAGAAGCTTGAACCCACTCCTAATTAGAAGAATGAAGTTGAATAGTTAAAAAGGCATATTATTATCCTTTAGAGCATAAAGGTATATCTAGCATACTCTTTTAGAAAAGAAGAAGGTGATATTGGATAATAAAGTTGGAATTCTTAATAACTTATTTGCTTATTTTTAATCCTTCCTTAAGGAAAAGGAAGATTTGATTAAAGATTTGAGGGATAAGTTAAGTATACAAATGATTCTATCACTAAGGTCAACAATATGATAACTGGTTCCAAGAATTTAAATGAAATCCTCAGTAGTGTAAAGATGTTTGGTAAGAAACATGATATTGGTTTCAGTGAAGAGATTTCAACATCTAAAGTGGGTTATACTAAGTTTGTAAAAGCTTCCAATCAAGAAAAAAAGTTGAAGTTTGTTGCGATTGACTGAAGACTTAAGTCTGTCGTGTCATTTTAGCCAAATTCCTATAAAAAGGTGAACCTTCACCTAAGGCTAGCACTTCCCATCACTCTAGTGATGGTCTACTACCTCAACCTACTGTTATTCCTACTTTTTACCACTATATTAAACCTTAGCATTTGAGATCACACTATGAGAAATTGACTTTTCATCCTCGTGTGAAAATCAATGTGAGTGATGCTAGGTAGTGTCCTAGATATGTGAAAATTACATCTCGCTGTTCTCTACCTTATTCACCCCTTATCTTCCATGATAGGATGTAGCTACTATGGCTCATCTAAGTATCTCCAAGCAAGTTGCATCATGCATTTTTGGCATAGTGTAGAAAGAAATAAGTTAGCTTCAAAAAGCCCATTTGACCCGATATATATGGTTAACTCTACAGGATTTTTCAAAAATAATAAACCAACCAAACCTCAAGTACTATATACCCCACGTGATCACATGATAGAAATAATTTTTCCTAAATTAGTTTCCCCTCATAAATTCTTCAAAATGAGGGATGTTGTTTGTTCACTATTTTGGGTGATCTGTTTTGGGTTGAATTGTTCATTTATTTTCTCTTATCATTGTACTATTTCCTTGTTTTACTTTTCTGTTAGTTTTTTTTACATTTATTGCTTTAATAAAAATAAAAAATATTTTTGATTGTCATGTTGGCACTTTATTTTTCTCCTTTCTTTTTTCTTCCTGGAATAGTCTTACAAGTTTCTCTGTCCAACTATTTTTCTTGATGTGAAATGAACTTTTTAGATGGACCAATGATGTTTTATGTTTAAGATGCTTTTGACTTGAATTGAAGTGTGGTGGTTTTGACTTATGCATTCCTTAAGCATTTATACAGCAAAATTCTTATGATTGAATTTGAGAAACACTTTTTATCTTACAAATGCCATAACTCTGTGAATTTTTATGGATATTTTGAGAATGTTTTGTGGATTTCTTACTTAGATAATTTTTATATCTCTAACAAGTGTTATAATCCACTTTTTTGTCTCTTTAGGGAAAATCGTAGGTGCTACTTGTATAGAAAAAGGATTTAGTCATTCCTTGAATCATATGAAATTTTCAAGCCACCAATGTTTACTTGTCCTTAGTTTCCCCTTTTGTGCCATTATGTTATCATTTCATTTCCTTGCACCTACTTTCTTAGCTAAAATGATGAATCTCAATTACCTCAAACACTCTTTGTTGAGATTCAATTATGTTATTGGTTGAGTTTATATGATTATGGAATATCTTTTTTTGCCTTGTTTAAAAAGTAAAAAAAAAAGGATAGGGGAGAAAGGGAAGAAAAAAGAAGAAGAAGAAGCCTATATTTGAATGAAAATTAAGAAGAAAAGGAAAGAGCTCTTAAATTTAGGATTATCAGTGTTTGAAAATTACAAAGTACAAGAAGTTTGAGGGTTTACTACTTATGGTTATTAATGACTTGCATAATTTGGTATAATTTATCACTTCTCAACTTTAATTTTGGTATAATTTTATCTAATTTTTATTGATTTTAGACTTTATTATTATTATTTAAATTTTATTGCAGATTTGAAGAAAATAAAGGTCCGAAATTTTAGAAGCATATCATCTAAGGACTCTCAAATTTAAATGAAGATTTATATATATATATATATATATATATATATATATATATATATGAATGAAATGTACATAACATGAGAGGATATATATATATATATATATATATATATATATATATAATAAATAGAAAAAGGGGAGAGCATGAAATGAAAATAGAAACGAGAAGAGAGAAAGTGGTAGGGAAAAAAGAAAAAAACGCACAGTAGAAAAGAGAAAGCTAGAACTGTGAAAAGCGAAAGTAGATTTTTCATCATTTATTTTCCTTCCAATTCTTCTCAGAAATATTATGGTAAATTTGTTTATGTTAAATTTAATTTTTACATGAACTAAGTTTTCTTTATTCTAAGAAAGAGATGTAATTTAATTCCAAATTATACTTGATTTTCTATGTTAATTTGAATTATTTATCTACATGTATGTCTCATTTATTTTGAGTTTATTGCTTCTAATTAAATTTCCATTAATTGGATGATTTTAATCTTGTGATTTACTATTGAAAGAGGGAATTATAGGATAGATCTAAAATATTTTGACATAGGTAAATATAGAGATCGAAAGAATTGTATGAACTTGTGTAGTTTTAAAATCATTGGTCCTAATGCTTTCTTGCTTTATTAATTTGCTTACTCTTATGTAAATTAATGAACAATAATATTTTCACTTGACTGTTGAAAGAGGTTTTTGGATGTTTTTTAGTGATTGCTAAAAAATAGAGAGAATTAAATTCAATTAGCTAGATGAATAAAGCATAGTAAGAAATTAGGTGAAATCAATTTCCTAAAAGTTTTCTTCCTATTAATTTGATTTAACATCTTTATTTTCTTTTCCATATTTACTTTAAATTGATTTTATTTTAAATTCCAATTACAATAACCTTAGTGACTTTTCCAGATAAAATTGAGATTAGTATGATTTTGGTATTTGTCGAAATTAAGTTACCAACCCGTAAGAAATATACTTTTCTGATCACTTTTCTATAAAACTACGATACTGTGCACTTGAAGTTTTGCATCGATCAAGTTTTTGGGGCCATTTCCGGGGAATGATTTCTTCTTATTTTTACCAATATCGATACAAAGTAATTTTTCTTTTAATTTATAATTATATTTTATTTCATATATATTTTTATTTTTATTTTTATTTAGGTGTGTTTTTGACATTGGATGAGCCGTGTTAGAACTTAAAACATTATTTCTTTGGATCTGGACATTGAAAGAACCTTTAGATCACGAAAAAAGAAGAAAGTACTAGCCATGATTGAAGAAGAACATAATGCATAGCCATGCACCTTGAAGGATTATGTAAGGCCAATTGTGAATGAAAATTACTCAGGTGTAAGATGCTAGACCATTAATGCCAATAAGTTTTAGCTCAAACCAACATTGATTAGCATGGTGCAACAAGCCAAATTTAGTGTATTGCCACTTGATGATCCCAATATTTATTTGGAATTTTTTTTAGAGATTTGTGACACTATAAATATGAATGGTGTTACTGAAGACACCATTAGACTAAGATTGTTTCCTTTTTCATTGAGGAACATGGCCAGAGGTTGGCTATAATCTCTACATCCGAGAAGCATTACTAGTTGGCAAGACATGGCAGAAACATTTCTTGCTAAATTCTCTCCACATACAAAACAACCCAACTTAGGAGTGAGATTGGTCAATTTAGACAAAATGATTTTGAGACACTCTATGAAGCATGGGAAAGATATAAACATATGATGGGTTGAATGAGAAAACTAGAACCATAGTTGATATTGCTTCTGGTGGAACTTTGAAGTCAAAGACAACTAAAGGTTCTACTTCTCTATTGGAAGAAATGACCTCAAACAACAATCAATGGACAATTGAAAGATCTATGGCTAAAACAGTTGTCGAGATTCATGAATTGGAGTCATTTGTTGCTCTTTTTAGCTCAAGTTGCTACTCTATCTCATCATATTTCATCCTTGACAACCTAAAGAATACCATAAAGTGTAGAATAAGTACATATTCAAGTATGATAGTTCCAATGAATGAAGCAAGTCAAGAATAGGTTCAATACATCAACAATCATAACTACAACTATCATCGCAATTCTATGCCAAATTACTACCATCAAGGGATTCAAAATCATGAGATTTTTTCTTATGGTTTGATTCAAATTACTACCTCCTCTAGGGTTTGATAGTCAACCAAGCGATAAAAACATATCGCATAAGGATGCCATGGTTTTCTTTGTTGAGGAGACCAAAGTAAGGTTTAAAAAGAGTCTTTCTTGGCTGGATGTTGTGTGTTTTACAACACACAAAAAACGTGCAAGTATACACGGTCACAAGTAATAAAATTTGTAAGTAAAGTATCGTTCCCACGGAGATTTGTAACTATAGTTTGTTGATTACTAAAATTATCTCAATATGATTTTATTCAAAACGTACGTTGATTGTAGAAAATGTAAGAAAATAGTTTAAACAAAAAATAAAAGAAATCTAGGATTCCAATTTTTCACCAAATTAATTAACTCAAATCATTTTATTTTCTTTTGATTTATATTTTTTAGTACATTTAATTTGTCAACCGAAACCTTATATTTTTATTCATACATCTCTTCCGAGCTCCGTACAAACACACCTCGTCAAATTAATTCACTATATCTCTATGAGAATTAAATTCACCGAAATTCATTACGTTTTAAGTTTTCAAATGGCCACACATACAATTAGGGTATATTCCTATCCTTCATCATATATGTCATTCTATTTACGAGCAATATACACACGAATGCCTCTTCCAAGTTTATTCATGTGCCACGGATCGTTTCGATAAGATTCGTAAATAATCAAAAAGCATTAAGCATAAAATAGAACGAACAAATCGAACATCTTATAAATCTATCAAAAATAATTAAAATAAAAGCATCATAAATTTAGATCAAATGCAACCCTAGAAAAATTAAACTACTTCATAAAATTAAAATAAAATTACAACACCTACAGAAAATTAAGATGAAGAAGAAGGAAAATTAAAATATCACTTATAACAAATTTTTGGCACACGCAGAACACAACAAAAGCCAAAAATGGCTTCTCCGTGTTCCACAACCAACACACAAACACCCCAAAAATTACAAACTCAAAAAAACTTCTTAAAACTATCCTCTTATCTCCTATTTATACCCAAAAATAATACATCTAAAATATTACATTTTTTATTTTATTTTTTTATAAAACGCGTAATAATATTTTTATCGAAAAATTAAATAACGCGTATCGAAAATCGAATCGAAAATATTAAATAAATTCACGCGTGAGACAGGGGCGCCGATTCTGCAATTTTTAATTCATTATGCATGCCACGTGTCAGCGTCTGATTCGCTGAAAGGAATTAACGCGGACATGTGGCAGCTTCTCATTGGACGCTTGAAACGGCTCCGGCGACAACAAAGCACGGACGAAAATGGCCACATACGGGCGCGATCTTGCGCTTTCGCGCTCATCGTAACATGCCACGTGTCATTACATGATTGGCTGAAAATAGAGTGGGACACGTGGCAGTTGCTGATTTGAGGAAGGGATTCAGAGTGAACACGTGGCAGATTCTGATTGGAGGAAAATTCGGGTGCACGCTGAGATCAACGCACGGGATCAGAGGTGCGCGTACGTGGGGACCAGCGACTGACGCGTCAGAAAAGTGGGTCCCACCTGCACGCCGGCCTGCGCGGCAGGTGGGCCCCACTCGGGCGCCGAGCCGCGTAAAAAGAACCTGCACCCACGCGATCTGGTCGGGCGTGAATGGCACGCGCGGATCTCAGTCGTTTCTTCTTTGATCGGACGGTCCACGTTTTGCGCGTGCGTGTTGGCGCGTGGTCTTCTAACCTGCGCAGAAAATTAAACTTTAATTAATTGAATTTGGCCCACAAATTTATTTCAAATTACATTTTCAACTTTCTTTAATTACAGTTTAGCCCTTTTCTAATTTAAATTAAATTTTTAAACTTTTAATAATTAAAATCAAGCCCGAATTTAATTTAAATTATATTTTTGACTTTTATAAATTGCAATTAAATACTATTTTATTTGAAATTATATTTTTGGATCCAAACTTGCAATTAATTAAGTTTTTCGATACAAATTATTTAATTTTATTAAAATATATAAAAAACAGTAAATATTAATTTATTAAACTAAAATTAACTAAAAACATTGAAAACATAGCAATTATAATTAATAAAATAGGTGAAAATAACTATATAAAATACAGTTATCACTGGATAACATTGAGACTCATTTTAGCAATATGGGAGCCACTATGAAAATTTTTGAAGTGGAAATTGGGCAAGTAGCCATAACCATCAATGCTCAACAAATACAAACTTTTCCTACCAATATAGAAGTGAATCCAAAGTAAAAATTCAAATCCATTACACTTAGGAGTGGAAGAGAAATTGAGAGGTCACCATCAAAGGAAACCAAGTCCACCCCTACAACTCCAAAAAATTGCCAAAGTAATAATAAAGTAGAAGAAGTGGAGATTTTTAATGATATAATAAGAGAGACTGACATGCCTACATCAATTTCATTTCCTAACAATCCTCTTATTCTCTCTACTCCACTTCTTTATCGTCAATGTTTTCAAAAAACAAAAAATAGATAAGAAAGTTTCTAAGGTTTTGGATATCTTTAGGAAAATTCACATAAATATTCATTTTTTAGATGCCTTGGAACAAATTCCAAATTATTCCATATTCCTAAAGGAAATCATGTCCAAGAAAAGAAGGTTGGAAGAGTTTAAAACAATGAAGATTTCTAAAGAATATAGTGCCATTCTTCAAAAGAAATTAGCTCAAAAATTAAAATATCCAGGGAGTTTCACATTTCCTTGCACTATTGGAAATTTATTTTTTGATAAAGTTTTATGTGATCTTGGTGCTAGCATTAATCTTATGACACTTTCCTGTTTATAGGACATTGGGACTTGGAGAGATGAAACAAACAACAATTTATTTGTAACTAACAGAACGATCCATCAAGTATCCACGTGGAATCATAGAAGATGTATTGATAAAGGTGAATAAATTTATTTTTCATGTTGATTTTGTGGTGTTAGATATAGATGAAGACCAAGATGTCTCACTAATTCTTGGCCGACCATTCTTGGTTATGGGAAGGGCTTTAATAGATGTTCAAAATGGTGAGTTAACATTTAGAGTAAATAAGGAAGATTTTACATTTAACATCTATAAAGCCATGATATTTTCAAAAGATCTAAGCACTTGCATTTGGGTAGATTTCATTGAGCAATGTATAGTGAAATCCTTTCAAGAGGATATGTTGGGCAATCACCTAGAATGATGTATCACCACTTCATCTCATGCTTATGATTTCAATAACTCTACTCTTTGTGAATTTGATTTACCTTTTTTTAGTGAAGAATTTCTCCACTATGTATTTTCCTTGGAAGCATTGCAGCAGGTTACATCATTTAGCAAAAAAGTGGAGAGGCTAGAGCAAATGATAGCAAAGATGGAATCTGTAATCTCTACAGAAAAGGTGCAGCAAACTATAACTCCATAGTTGAAGAAATTTCCTGAGCATCTTTTCTATGCATTCTTTGTTGATAGTTACACATTTCCAGTGATTTTTATGGAATCACTTACACTCGAAGAAGAGGAAAAGTTTGTGTGTGTTTTAAGGGAGCATAGAATAAATTTTGGATGTACTATGTCTGACATAAAAGGTATAAGCCCATTCATTTGCATGCATAAGATTCTAATGAAGGAATCTTACAAACCATCAATTGAGCCATAAAGAAGATTAAATCCAACAATGAAGTAAGTTGTGAAAGTTAAAATTTTGAAGCTCTTCAATGCTGGAATCATTTATGCTATTTTAAACTGCTCATGGGTATGTCAAGTGTATATTGTACCAAAAAAACATGGAATGACGATGGTGAAAATTGACAACAATGAGCTCAATCCTACAAGAATAGTCACGGGTTATCGTGTATGTATAGATTACTGCAAATCGAACAAAGCAATCAGGAAGGATCATTTTCCACTTCCATTCATTGATCAAATGTTAGATTGATTGGCTAGATATCCTTATTATTACTTCTTAGATGGTTATTCTGGGTATAACCAGATTGCCATACCCCCCAAAGATCAGAAAAAAAAATTACATTCATATGCATCTATGGAATATTTTCTTTTAGAAGGATGCCCTTTGGATTGTGTAATGCCCTAACAACATTTCAACATTACATGATGGCTAGATAATTTTGGTCTTTGAACAACATCTTTCTTTTTTTATGCATATTTTTTTTAATTGATTTTATTTTAAATTCCAATTACAACAACCTTGGTGACTTCTCTAGATAAAATTGAGATTAGTATAATTTTGGTATTTGTCAAAAGTAAGTTACTAATCCTTGAGGATGATACTATTCTTATCACTTTACTATAAAACTATGATACTGTGCACTTACAGTTTTGCACCAATCAGTTATGAGATCATTATTTAATGTGTATAGTTTAGTTGTCTAAAAGTGGGCTTAAGCTTAAATATAATACAAAATTTAGCTAGTTTTTTATGTTATTACCAGTTTTCTTATAATGGTGCCAAACACTTGATGCGCCAAAACTTGGTATACAAATTTTGTATATTTTTAAATAGCTCACAAGTGGATGAATCACTTATAGAAAATGATAAATATATTTTCAAGCTAGGTCTAAAAAGGAATCACATGGTTTTTATATAATTCAACAAATTCTTAAAGACGAAAAGAAAAACATAAACATTTTGTCACAATTGTTTGGTTTGGTAAATTCTAAACTAATAATATAAAATAAAAGATAGACTCAATAAAACAATTGGAAAATAAGAATTTACATTCAATAGGAAATTTATGGGATAGATTAGTGAGTCATAAAATGATAAATATATTTCCATGGTTGGTCTAAAAAGGAATCGCACGGTTTTTATATAATTCAACAAAATCTTAAAGACAAAAATAAAAATAAAAATGTCTTGTCACAATTTTTTGGTTTGGTAAATTCTAAATTAACAATAAAAAAAGGATAAACTCAATAAAACAATTGGCAAATAAGCATTTACATTCAATAGAAAATTTATGGGATAGATTAGCGAGTTAAACATATTTACTCTATATTAATTAGGTTATTAAAAATATGAATTAAGATTACTAATTCTCGCTTATAAATACAAATAGAAGATTAATTAGGTCTACCATTTCTTATTAATTAAAATCACTTAATGCCTTTGGTCGGGTCTATCAGTTATTTTAATTAAATTATGCTTCTTTTATAAGAGATTAATAAACCATTCAATTGCCGCATTAGGTTTATGATTTAAGTATCTAAAAACTAATTTTAAGATTTTAAAACTACTAGGAAAAATATATGGTCAATATATTTTTTAATAATAATTCTTATAAAATTCTTTGAAATAGAGTTCTCTAAATATCCAAATAATCAAATCCAGAATTGAAGAGTATACTCTAGATCATATTTAGATATTTAAATATTAAATATTAATTTCTTGTTTATTATGAAAAATACTTCGTCAATATATTTTTCTTTGACAAACTTTATTTAAAACTTGATGAAGAAATAAAACTTAATTCATTTTATAAAAAATGTTTTTCTACTTAATATTTAACAAACATAACAATATTACTAATATCTCATATTATTTTCATCCATACATCCTTAATTTAATAAATGACCAATAAATTAAATATAACATATAAAACAACACAACAATCTGAAAAGAATACATTTAAGTTACATCTTAAGTGTATCCTTACAGAATCTTAGAATTGTTTATGTTTCTAGAATTCCTCCAAATAGAATTTCCAACATTGTTTATTGAATTGAAAATAAAACTACTATATAAACTATGTTCAACTCTCAAATTGAGAGAAAAACTTTTAAAATAAGAAAAAAAACTATAAGCCAAGAATTCAGCTAGAAGAGAGCTAAAGGATGATATGGATTATTTTTACATTGAAGGAAGGGTCCTTTATATAGCTTGAGAAAACACTACAAAAGAGAGGAGAAAGTGGATTAGATGGTCGAGTGCCATAGCACACATGATTTCCATGCCACAGCTCGCGTCCTTATAAACAATTGGAACCCTTATTTTCTTATATACCTTTTTCAATAGTTTGGACCATATGTCAGCTTTACATATGTAAATCATTTAAAATTCCATGTTATAATGGAGTTCTTTCATATACTATTTTTCAAGTGTTGCTCAATTAAATCATTTTGAAGCTAAAATACCTGAAAAATAATAAAATATATACATGATTTTGAAAAGATTGATTTTTTTAAAAAGATAATAAAACTATACAAATATAAATCTATTTTATCATTTAAATTGTATAAAATCACGATATATTAAGTTTTGTTAAGCACTCATTACAACCCTTAACCAACTTCTTTCTAATCTCTTATCAGAAAAGGCAAAGAACTAAAAACAAAAACTATAATAAAATTAAAGTATCCTAAATCATTTTCATAGATTGACACGGTTGCATTTAGCGTATGCAACAAGTCTTTAGACCCCTAGATTGCCCCAATGGACGAGTTTAAGTCCCGTGAACACTTTTAGAGATGATACCGACAAACATCAAATTAAAAATGCAAAAATTAAAAATAAATAACAAAAACAAAGAAATAAAACACTTTGAAAACAAAGTAAAAATGAAAAAGATAGTAGAACTTCTCATGCTTAAAATTTCATTTATGTTTATAACTAAAATCCATAGCATGATTAAAAGGAGTTTATAAAGAAATCAAATATTGTTATCATATATCAATTGAATTCATCAAATAAAACTTTCATATGAAGAAAATACAATAACTTCTTGGGATTTATTTCCTATTTTTTATTTTGTATTTAACTATTTTTCACATCTTTTTTAGGATATTTTTGGGTCATAGTATTTTTTTTATTCTATTCATTTTTCTCCCTTAATCTTATTTTTCTTTATCTCTTTTTTAGAGAGGACGTATGCACAATCTGTTCATATTTTTGTATGATATAATAAGTGACTAATTTTTGGCATTTTCTTTTATATTAGCTTAAGTTATCTCATATATGTCTCTTTTTTTAGAAGTTATGCATTAATGAGGGATGGCATATACTTTCACTGTTTACTTAAGTTATTTAATTTAACCAATAAAAATAAATACATAACATTTTATAGATGTAAAAATCCTAGCATTCAATGTAAAGACTTATCGAGATCATCTAATAATTTGAATTGATGAGAAAAATATTTAAAAGAGTAGAAAAACATTATCACTCAAAATGGGAAGATAATGACTCAAAATATTCTCACAAGATAGTCTTCACTATTTGATTCTTAGACACCAATTTTGGATTTATCACAATTTCAACATTTTATCATGAATTATGATAAAAACTAACTAACTATCACATTACTCCATGAAATGTTCAAGAAATTAATCTAAAAGTGCAAAGACTTAATTATTTACTTAAAATTAACTAAAAGGCATAATAATTTTGTAAGAAATGTTTTAAAATTAAATTAAAATTCCTAAAACCAATAAAAATAAATAAGAGCACACAAAATAAAAACAAAATGTAAAAAATGTGAAAATGTGGACATATATTTAATAAAAAAATTAAATTTTCTCAGTTTTATATAAAAAAATTTACCCCTAACCTAGAACTTACATTTCCCTCAATGTAATATTTGTAAATTAAAGAGAGAGTAAAGAATAGAAAAGTTACACATTTGTTGAACCTGCTCAAGAATTGGTGTGGAATTGCAGGTACATCCATCAATCCAAACATTTACATATACATAGATAGAATACTATGTATTTCTTACAAATTTCAACAAACGGTTATAATGATTCTAAACAATGTTCACATGATAGGAAACAAAATAATTAGCATAAAGCAAAAGTAAATATAATATCCAAAAACAATAAAACAAAATTTCTAGAAATAATATAAAGAAAAGTAAAATACATAATTCATAAAAAGAACTATGGATCAAATTTAGAGCTCTTCCTCCATGTCATTTAGATTTTGTTCTTCAGGTTGTTGTCGTGATCTTTCAAAAGGTGTAAAGATGAAATCATGATGATGATACTCAGGTGTTACTAAATGGCTCATATATACTCTGAGATGATTTAGTTGCAAATATTTCATTTCATACATCAATCGGTTATGATCCACCTCATCATGATGCTATTAATTTAGGAATGTAGCTAGTTGGGCCCTATAGGCTTGCTGGTATTCTTCTATGTAGCTCAATCTTTCACCAAAATTATGAAATTTCTCTTTCATAGACAATTTTGATGAAGGAATGTCCTTTCTTTCTCTTTGATCAATGTTCATATCAGAAGTGAGTTCATTATATAATATGTCAGATTCAATAATTCACTAGGTTCTAAAATAACTTCACCTTTTGAGTGAGGTACCCCCACTTTCTTACACAAAGTAGTGATTAACTGGGGAAAAAGAAACTCAAATGATGATTGCTTACAGATAATTTTATCCTATGATGATTTATATTACTTACATCCATAGGCATCTTGGATGCGATTACATATAGTCCCTATCTATATGAACATAATTATAATATCTAGTGAGCATTAATCTTGAACACACAAAGTATTGCCAAATATGAGAAATCTTAACTAAATACTTTGCTTCAAATTCTTTATGTTTACCACCAGTATATTTCCATTCAGCCTTTTTCATACTCACCTTGCATAATATTCACCAAATAATAATAAGAATTTATAACATCCTACCCAAATGAGACTAGTACATCCCTTACTTTTACTACATTATCAACAGCGTCAAAAACATTCATATAGAATTCCTAAACAATGGATTCAATAGCAACATCAGGTTATTTTATGAATTCTTTTCATTCAAAAGCTGTTATGATATATGTAGTTCCCTGAGGTCTAGCATCAAATTCCATGGCCCTCTCAGATATAAAACCTCTATTCAGTTATGTAGCTTTTTCAAAATGTAATTTGGCCCAAATCTTGAAAATTTGGCCCTGTCATATTCTTCAAAAGTTTAAATCCCTTTCCATTTATAAGAAAATATAAGTACACTTCTAAGGCCAGTCTAAAGAAGAATCACATAGTTTTTAAATAATTTAACAAATTATTTAAGATGAAAATAAAAACCTTAATATCATGTAATGATTGTTTGGTTTGATAAATTATACACTAACAACATAAAATAAAGGATGCATTCAATAAAACAATTGGCATATAAACATTAACATTCAATGGAGAATTTATGCGATAAATTAGTTAGTTAATCATACTTGCTTAATATTAATTAGGTTACTATAAATATGAATTAAAATTATTGATTCTCTCTTATAAATACAAATATAAGATTAATAAGGTATATCATTTGTTATTAATTAAACTCACTTAATGCCTTTAGTCAGATCTATCAGTTAATTTTAATTAAATTATTCTTATTTTCTAAGAGATTAATAAACCATTCATTCGGTCGGGTCTAAAAATTTAAACTCTTATCAAGGTCCAAATTAGGTTTATAATTGAAATATTGGAAAAATAACTTTTAGATTTTAAAACTACTATGAAAAATATATCGTCAATATATTATTTAATAATAACTCTTATAAAAATCTTTGAAAGAGTTTTCTAAATATCCGAATAATCAACTCCAAAATCGAAGAGTTGACTCTAGATCAGATTTAGATAATTAAATCTTAAATCTAACTCGCTTGCTTAATATGAAAACTACTTCGTCAATATAGTTTTCTTTTACAAACTTAATTTATTTTATAAAAATGTTTCATACTTTAATATTTTACAAACATAACAAAATTACTAATATCATATAATATTTTCATCCATGCATACTTAATTTAATAAATAATCAATAAATTAAACATAGCATGTAAAATAACACATAAAGATAATCTGAAAAGAATACATGTAGATTATACTTCAAGTGTATCCTAACATAATCTAAGTATTGTTTCTATTTCTGGAAAACTTCCAAACAAAAATGCCAACACTATTTATTGATTTGAAAGTAAATTACTACATAAATTATGTTCAACTCTCAAATTGAGAGAAGAATTTTAAAAATAAGAAAAGAGAAACTAGAAGAAACTTGAAGAAACTAAGAATTCAACTAGAATAGAGCTGATGGATGAAAGTGAAGATTTTTTACAATGAAGGAAGGGTCTTTTATATAACTTAAGAAAATGCTTCAAAATAGAGAAAAAAATGGATTACATAGTCATGTATTTCAACACACATTATTTCCACATCGTGGCATGAGACAGACTATATACACTTTGGTCGTAATCCACTTCACCAGCACTATGACACATAGTATTTCAACGTTGCATCTCACATCCTTCTAAATTGTTAGAACCCCTATTTTCTTATACACCCTTTTTAATGTTTTGAAACATATGTAAGCTTTACATATGTAAATATTTTAAGCTACAATGTTGTAATGGAGTGCATTTAGGAACTATTCTTCTAGTGTTGATTAATTAAATCATTTTGAAACTAAAATACCTAAAAAATAAAAAAAGATACCTATGATTCCAAAAAGATAGATTTACTTTAAAATGTAATAAAAATATACAATTATAAATCTATTTTATCATTTAAAGTGCATAAAATCACAATATATTAAGTGTTTTTAAGCACTAATCACTAATAAATGTCTCTTCTCACCTATCCAAAACTTGGCCTATCATTACAAGCTTTGAAAGATCTTTTGATTTCATCTAGGTTGGCACTTACATTAGTGGAGAGGGAGACTAAATGTGGAGTTATGAATTTTGGTACAATTTGAGTCTATATTTCTATTTCCTTGGTTCACATAAACATATCTTGATGGTACATAGAGTAAACAAGTTTAGCATATCATATATAGTGCATGTCATCAAAACATTTAGTCATACCCTTCCATGAATGTATCTTGGATTGATCGTCATGGGAATATTTATGTTAAGAGTATTGTTTATCTAAGGACTCTCTAGTTCTTTGAACATGCTTAGTTTGCTTCCCTTTTTTCTTCATTACATGTTTTCTACTGTGTAGATGCTTCTGTTATTGGAGAGTTTTGAGAGTAGGATGCATAACATGTTTATTACCTCACATGAATACTTTTAGAGGGAGAGTGTATAAAATGCATATTGGCAAGTGAAGATCTATGTTTTTTTTTTGCATCCTTGCTATTTATCATGTTTATGAGTTTATATTATATTGTTATGTGTGATGCTTTTTTCCTCTTGACATCTCTTTGTGTGAACCTTTCATAAATAGGACTATTAGTATGACATGTTGCATGCATACTTTTCATTCTCTTATTTTAGATGTCTTCCTATATGTCTACCTATTTTCCTATTATAGTAAGTTATTGCATGCTTCTCACATGTCATTCATAGCTTGGTATTTGTGTTTGGATTGCATGACGTATGATTTCTTTGTTAGACTGGGATGTCTTTCCATATGTAAATGCATAGTATGGGATAAGATAGTGGATTGAATATACCTAAGTTTCATTGGGGGAAGAAAGTTGAATCACTTAGAGTATGTCAACTTGAAAAATAGTTGGACTCCTAGTCAACTTCTTCTTAGGAATTAGCTAACACATTTATATGTCATTGGTGTTTGACCACCCATCCTATCGATGTGTTGTATGCACATTACAAAGCCCATTGTGCTATGTGTCACATTAGGGATATGTTTTATGTTTGCACTTCTCTTGGATTGTCTATGCATTCAGTTTGTTGATTGTTGCATAACTTTACCTTGCTATTGTCTTAGTGTTATTCTTTATCCTTTTCACTTAACTGCATGTGTTGCTTCTTTTTATATTTGCTCTAATCTTATCTGTTGCGTTGCATGAGTTTTAGAAATATAGCATTTTTTTTTATTTCTCTCCTTTATATAAGGGTGTGATATGTTACATGCTATGTGTGCTTACTTTGAATTTACATGTCAAAAAGGGGAAGAAGAATGCACAATTTTTGTTTGTCTATACTTTATATTTATTTTTTAACATGCTAGTTGCTATATGGGATGGTGAGTAAGTTTGTACTGCATCATGGTTGTCTAATATGCATAAACTTAGGATGATTGTTGCATATGATTAAGGGGATTCTACATCATTATTATTGCATACTTGTGTTGCATATATATTGTATTTGTTCATACTACATATTGAATGTGTGTATCATATCGATGTATACCAATGTTGGAGTAACACGATAGTATTTGATAGATTATATGTTATTTTTACATGATACATTCACACCATATGTGTTTGTTTCATGAATGCATGTTATAGGTGTAGATTGAAGTCTTTGAGCTTCATGTGCTATGTGTGAAGTGGTACTAAGAACCCTGTATTTCAAATTGATAGAGTGGATGAGTTGATACATGAAGATGGATGGAGCACCCAAGATGGATGCACTTGGTTTAGGTGTGTCTTTCGGTGTTGGGTGTGCATCAATGTTTTGTTCATTGGAACAAACATATTTAGGTATCTTCATGATCATCTCATAACAGATGTGAATATGTATTTAGTTATGTAGTGTTTTTACACAAAAATCCAAAGTGTAAGAATGTAAGTCATGTTGTACTCAAATTTTATGTGTTGGCTTACCGTGTACAAAACACGGTGGTTGTTTATTTTTACTCAGTTTTTTTCCTTTGTGTAACACACATAATTAGGAACACTATTTGAAAACATGTTTTCACACAACATAGGATTGGTTTTTTTAGTATACATGCTAAGTTGAGAGTATTGGATTTTGGTTTGATTAAGGTGTAGGTAGTCATGCATTTAACTCGACATTTTTGGAAACGAAAAAATATCTTTCGCACCACCTCGCCACCATCCTTGCCACTAAAATTGTCACCACCCTTGGCATCACATTTAGCGATGTGGTTGGTGAAGTGGATGGCAAGGTGGTTGGTTAAGACTCTATAAATATCCCCAATTTTCTCGACTCTTTACCCATGTTTTTAATACCATAAGTCTATCAAAATTCATATTGAGATTTATTTTTGTTTTTGAAATCATTTTGGAGAGCTTACATTTGAGTATAGGTCATTTAGTGAGTTTAGTTATCAAATCATAATATGTATGCATATGTAACTTGACTATGTGTCTCCCTTCATACATGATTTGAGATCTGTGGAGGATAGTGTATCCTTTGGTGCCTTGATATTGAATGTGATCCTCAAGGTTTCTCATGCTATGAATATTTCATGTTATCGATCAGTGGCTACTAATCACACCACATTAGGTGGGGTAGGCTGTGGATAAGAGGTAGGTTCATGAATCAAGCCAAGTTGTTGTAGAAATAGCAAGTGAGAGTAGTAATAGGTAGATTGGACAGAGATCATGACTGATAGAGGTAGTATTAGTGATTTTATTTCTTTAGAGTTATACCTATTTTATTATATAGTAGACTATTTGTTGTTGAGTGATTGTCTTAAGCAACCGGTAGACATTACTATATAGGTTCAGTATCTATGTGGGTTCATCTCATTAAATCGCTTAATATGCATGATCCATTATTGTGCTAGTATAATCTGAGTTTAAGATGTATATGTTATAACATACTATAGCTCAAACTCTGATTAGAAAGTGTTTATTCTTCTCCTACTTTCTATTTATTATATAATATCTGTTATGAAAAGTTGTTTGCTTCTTTGATATTATGTTATATGTGTTTCGAGTACATTATCTACTTAAGTATTTACTTTTTGGTTTATGCGAGTTAGCATTGGATTGTTAAGAAGTCTGTATCTCCTTACCATAGTAGTACAACACATCATAGACTCTTTCATTTTGGGTTTATTTATTGAAGCACAAATACGGTACACCTAAGGAATTTCTATCTTATCAAACTAAACAATCTGGCTCATTTTTCCAAAAATGTATTCATTATTGTAAGAGTCTTTTCAAGCAATATGCTTCTATTAGAATTAGGGATGGAAAATCTATTGACATTTGGACAGACCTATGAATTCAAGGGAATACTGATTTTAAGTGTCTTTCACCTATATCTCCAATAAGTATTAGCTCACAACTGTGATCTAAGGTTAATAAGCTTCTGAATTCTCAAAGAAATGGATGGCATATCCAATTGATGCATCCAGTTTGGGGCTCTTGGATGAGTGGTTACTTTTCAAGATTACCTCCACCTATTGAAGGTAAGAATGATTTTTTTTGTTTTGGTTACATAGTAATAAAGGCCCTTTTGATACTAAATCTTTACACTTACAAGTTATTCAGCCAAAGTTCCTAATCAATTCTCACCTTCGTGGAGGAAGGTTTGGAAGTTCAAAATACATGAAAGATTTAAAGTGCTTATTTAGACAGCTATCATTGATTGTCTTGCTTCCAAAAGCAATATCAACCTCTGTATACCACCTATTCCTGATATATCTTTTTGTCTTTATCATTCTGATGCTGAAACTATCAATTAATAGTTCACTTCTTGCCCTTTTACTCTATCAGTCTGGTTTAAATGGTATGTGCTGAAAAACTATCATATTGTCATTTCAATCTGTTAAGGTTAAAATTGCAAAGTTTTGCAATGAAAAACTAGAGAGAAAATAGAGAAAATAGAGTTAGTAGAAAGAGGGATAATTGGGTTAATTTCTTCTTAGCTTTTATTCTAATCATCAGGGCTATATATAGCGTTACATATGTGTAATTAAAAGGACAAAAATGATAAGTAATTGGCTCCAAAACTGCTAACCAACATTGACATCTAACCGTTTTCTCATGGTCCCCTCAGCACCAGTTCTGCACTAACGTAAGCTCAATTGCGTGCACCGCGTGCTATATGTGCACCCGTTGATGCGCGCGAGGCTGCCCGAGAATAATCTTCATGTAACATTTCTCCCCTTCTTTTAGAATCCTTGTCTGCAAGGATGAAGTCAGGGTAGGACTTTGAGAAGCGCCATTCATTATCCCAAGTAACTACCTCGATTGAGGCTCCTATCCATTTAACCATAATTTTAGATTTTGGTCGATATCTACCCTTCTAAACTACTTGACGCTCTAGGATAGCTTCAGGTTGTGGCATAAAGGTGGATTGTTCGAAGATTGGAGGTAGTTGGGGACTGGTAGGGGTAATGGGTCCTATGTGCTTTTTCAACATGTTAACATGGAACACATCATGTATCTGTGAGTTTATAGGTAGGGCAAGCCTATAAGCCACCAGACCAACTTTCTAAATAACTTCAAATGATCCAAAGAAGTGTAGAGAAAGTTCCATGGAAGAATAGATAGCTATAGAGGTTTGTCGATAGGGTTGAAGTTTCAAGTAGACATGATCTCCAATATGGAAGGAAAGCTCTCTTCTATACTGATCAATTTGGCACATCATGTGATTTTGAGCTTATAGAACATTGTGGCATAACTCTCATCGGATGGAATTTCGATCATATAGTTATTTTTTGAAAGTGGGAACCTTGGAGGTACCTGGTATGTAAGTCATTAGTTGAAGGGGAATTCCATAAATGGCCTCGAAGGGTGTACATTTGGTGGAAGAGTGAAGAAAGGTGTTATAGCTAAATTCAGCCCAAGGTATCCATTCAACCCACTATTTTCCTTGATCACTGATGAGCGAAAACCGGCATCACCGATTCTTGCCAATACTTTGGTTTTAATATTTATAAAACTCTCACAAGTGCACGAATCATTTCAAAGAAAATGATAAGTATACTCCCAAGGTCGATTTAAGGAAGGAATTTATGTGGTTTCTAATTTATTATTCAAACTTTTAAAAACGAAATTAAATCCTAAACATCCTGTCACGATATTTTGGGGTTTTGTGTTTTTAATCTACTTACATAAAAATAAACATATATTCAATAAACATTTATGCAAATTTTATCATTTATAATGGCGGAGTATTTATGAATATAAAAACTAAGTTAATTATGCTTGCTCATATTATCTAGGTTATTAAAGATACTAACTTTCAAGTTTTAAAACCACTACTGAAAACATGTTGTCCATACATTTTCAGATAATAATTCTTATAAAAACTTTTGAAATAGAGCTTCACTCTAACTACCAGGCGATTGTACCATCAAATAAAAGAGCACTACTCTAAATCAGACCGGATAACTAAACCTCAAAATCTAATTTTCAGGTTTAAGTTTGTAATGAAAAATAATATATTTCTCTCTAACATTCTTAATATAAAATCTTGAATAAAAACAAAATCAATTCATTTTAGAGATTTTCACCTATTTAATATTTCGCAAGCATAACAACGTTATTATTACATCATGATTATAAACAGCCAGCACAGTTAAATTTAATCACAGACAAATTAAATATAACATGTAAGAATAAAGCATAAAAAATAACTGTAAAGAAAATAAAATCCTTACAGAACTTCGACGCTATTCCCGTTGCTGGAAAACCTCCAAGCGGAATTTGCATTCCCATTTATTGAATCAAAAAAAGCTAATAAATTACATAAACATAACTAGTTCTTCCCAAAAAGGGAAGAATTCTAAAACTAAGAGAAATTAACTAAGAAAAGCTAAAAACTAAGAAAAAACTAAAAATCTAAGAAAAGAGAGAAAAGAATGTATTTTGAGGTGTATTTAGAAGTGAAGGGAAGGGGGGGTATTTATAGGTGAGTATGGAGAGAAAAAGTGAGTGAAAAAATGTTTAAAAAAATGTAAAAACGCGGAATGGAATTGTTGAGGTCATTGATAACGTCAGCATGACGTCATGGGGGCGGCTGCACGTGAAAAATGGGGCAAAACGGGCGTCGGCGCGCGCGGATTTGGAGGAGGGCACGCGCTGATGCGTGCGGACGTGGGGCGTGCTACGCGCGCGGCTGGGCAGCTGGGCGTGATTTTCTCCTTTTTGACCTTTTTGCCCCATTTTGTCCAATTTTTCATATTTGTGGACCTTTATTCATTTATTTGTTAATATATTTGTGATGTATTGCTTCAAGTATTCCTCTTTGAGTCTTTAAGTTACGTTTTTAAGCCAAAATACCTGAAAAACAATAAAAATACCCGTGATTCCGAAAAAGACAAATTTATATAAATATATGATAAAACATATAAATATATATATTTTTAATCAATTAATGTGCATAAAATCATGGTAATTTTAATGCTTTTTGAGCACTCATCAATCACTAGCAAAGCATTGTAGATATTATTCCAAAGTCTTGTTAACCACCTCAGTCCGACCATCCATTTGTGGATGGTAACTAGAGCTCATGCTCAATTGAGTAACCTATAACTTAAACAATGCTTGCCAGAACGTGCTAACAAAAACCGTGTCTCGATCACTAACTATAGATGTTGGTATACCATGGAATTTCATGATATTGGCCATCAATACCTTGGCTATCATAAGTGCCATAAAAGGATGCTTTATAGCTACAAAATGAGCATACTTGGTCAACTTGTCAACCACCACCATAATGACTATGTTTCCCTTGGAAGGGGGTAATCCTTCAATGAAATCAATTGAGATTTCAGTCCACAATTGGGTGGGAATAGGTAATGGTTGTAACAATCCAACTAGCTACATGGAATCAACCTAGCATCGTTGGCATACTTCATATTCTCTCAAGAACTCTTTTATCTTTTGGTGCATATGGGGCCAATAGAAATTCTACTTAATTTTGGCTAGAGTTTTATAAAACCCAAAATTTCCTCTAATGGGTGATGAATGGAACTCACCCAATATTTTATGTATTAAGGTTGATTGAGAGCTTAGGTATACCTTGTTTCCCTTAAACCAAACCTTATCTCGTTGGCATATCTGAGAATTTCCTGTAGATGGTCTTTTGTCTCTCAATTGTTCATAAAAAACATCTTTTTGGACTTCTTGTTGGAGGATGGGCCACCACTCAGACTAGGATTGAGAGATAGCTAGGAATTGGAATTCTACTACTTTGTATAAAGAATCAGCTCTTTGGTTCTCAGTTCCCTTTTCGTATTCAATCTCGTAGTCATAGCCTATAAGCTTAGGTAGCCAACGTGTCTATGCTGGTGTGGTGACTCTTTGCTCCAATAAATACTTGAGACTTCTTTGATCAGTATGTACTATGAAGTGTCTTCCCAATAAATAGGGACGCCATATATGAATAGCCTTTACCATAGCCAACATTTCCTTTTCGTAGATAGACAGTGCTAGAGCTGATCCTTTAAGGGTAGTACTAAAGTAAGCCACTAGTCTATTTTCCTGGTTGAGAATTGCTCCAAGTCCAATGCCATTGGCATCACACTCAACCATAAAAACGTTGTGAGAAGTTAGGCAAATGTAGGATAGGAGGAGAGGTAAGGGATCTTTTGAGTTGTTGGAAAGCTTCTACAGTAGCTTTATTCCAATGGAATCCAGCCTTCCTTAATAGTTGAGTTAGGGGTGCAGCCATTCCTCCAAAATGTCGAATAAACTTTCTATAGTAACCTCCTAACCCTAGAAAACCTCTCATACCTTTTGCTGATAACTCAAATCTTGGTTGGATCCAATGAGACCCCTTGTTCTGAAATAAGATGGTCTAATTATTCCACCTATGCTAACCTCAACTGAGATTTAGATTCTTTAGAAAATAGGTTGTGCTCAATTAACAATTGTAGTACAGAATGCAAATGTGAGATATGATCCTTCCATGAGTTGGAATACACCAGTATGTCATCAAAGAAAACTAAGACAAATTTCATGAGGAAGGGTCGGAATATGTCATTCATAAGACCTTGGAAAGTGGTTGGGGCATTAGTTAGTCCAAATGGCATCACAAAAAGCTCATAATGGCCTTTATGAGTTCTGAATGCTATTTTATAGGTGTCATCACCATGAACCCTAATCTGATGAAAACCTAACCTAAGGTCTAGCTTGGAGTAAACCTTGGCTCCATGACATTCATCTAGTAGTTCATCAATGACAATAATAGGGTACTTATCTTTGATAGTCATGGCATTTAGAGCTCGATAGTCAACACAAAACCTTCAAGTTCCATCAGCCTTCTTAACCAGCAACACTGGTGAAGAAAAAGGACTATTTCTTGGCTTTATCAGTTAGGACTTTAAGAGTTCTTGTACCATCTTTTCTATCTAATTTTTTTGATAATGTGGGTAGCGATATGGTCTAACATTCATTGCTCCCGAGCTAGGATGTAAGGGAATTCTTAAATCCTACATCCGTGTAGAGGGTAAGCAAGTGGATGGATCAAATATCTTAGGGAATTCAATCAATAGTTTCCTTATCTTAGGAGGGTAAGTCTGGGGAGGATCCTTGTGACTGTTGGTGGGTTTTATTTGGAGGAATAGTCTTATCCCCTACAGACTATTGCATTCTTTGTTAGTTAGGGCATACATATTGGTTCTTCCCAACCCCTCGAGAGTATGGGTGCCTCCGTCTGTGTGGAAGCTCAGGATGAGTTTCTTGTATTCCATCTGAATAAGTCAAAGGGTTTCCAACCACTAAACCCCTAACATCAATTGGCAAGCTGCTACTGGCAGCACATAGTAGTCAGTCACTACTTGATAGCCTTGAATATTGATAGTGAGATTGCAGCATTGTCCCATACATTCTAACTTTTCTCGGTTTGCTACTATTACTTCCAGTTTCTTACTTCTTTCCATAGGCAGATTGAAGTGAGAAACTATTTCCTGATCTATGAAGTTATATGTACTACCTCCATCTATTAGTACTAATATACTTTTATTTTTCAGTTTTCCCATAATACGTATAGTTTAGGGGTGTTCAGTACCTGCTATAGCATGGAAGGATATTTCTGGTAACATTTCATGGTGGTTTTCCCCTGGTGTGAGGTTTTCACACTCAGCTACATCATCAAGGTTTCAATCATCCATCATAAACAGCTATGGACATGTGTAGCAATGTCCAACCACAATTTTTTCTTCACATTAGTAGTACAACCCCCTATCTCTTCTTTCACGTGCCTCTTGGCTTGTCAGCTTTTGGAAGGTTACTAGTTGAGCTGAATTCATAGGTTGTGTAGGTGCTGGGCCTAGTAAC
The DNA here is from genome assembly GCA_037013495.1 of Hippophae tibetana. Lineage (NCBI taxonomy): Eukaryota > Viridiplantae > Streptophyta > Magnoliopsida > Rosales > Elaeagnaceae > Hippophae > Hippophae tibetana. The sequence goes on from CM072809.1 coordinate 29,885,142, forward strand.
CCAGCTATCATGTTGGATTTTTTTTAGGTTGAGTTGTTTGAAATAGAAAACGATGGTTTGTTATAGATTTATTTTGTAAATTGTTCCTCTCTTCAATCAATCTATCTACTCCAATGGCGTCAACTAGTGTTTTTGGATATTTGATTTTTATATTGATCTGAATGTCATCCCTTAGCCTGATGATGAAACATCCAATGATAAATTCCTCTGGTAACCCATCCACGTGATGGGATAGATTTTCAAAGGATTCTTGGTAAGAGGAAACACTCTCGGTGTGCTTAAGGCGCGATAATGCTTTTGAAGGATCCTCATAGTCAGTAGGTCCAAATCTCTATTGAGTGGCCTTAACGAAATCCTCTCAGGTGAATGGTCCACGGAATTTTGTTAGCCACCGGTGCAATTGCAATGCAATGCCTTCCAAATGGAAGGAGGCTAGTTGTACATGTTGGTCTTAAGAAATGTTTGTAAACTCAAAGTACTACTCAGCCTTATAAATCCACCCAGTAGTCTTCTCTGGCAAACCTTGGAAATGATAATTTCAGATTGTGTAGTGGGTTCTCATTTGTAGACCGAGATGTTTTGGGGTATGAATGTATAGTTTTATCCCTGGCAAAAAGATTATCTTCTGGTAGGTGTCGAGTAGCGTGTAGTGCTTGTACCTCAGTAAGCAGCGTCTATATGGTGTATCCAAATCGGTTGAATTCAATTTTGTGGCATGCTAGAGTCTCCAAGATGTTATTATGGAACTCAACATTCGACTTACCCTGAGTATCCATATCGATCACCGGCTTTGATACCACTATTATGGTTAAAATTGTAGAGTTCTACAATGAAGAACTAGAGAGAAAAGAGAGTTAGGAGAAAGAGGGATGATTGGGTTAATTTCTTCTTAGCTTTTATTCTAATCATCAGGGCTATATATAGCCTTACATATGCATAATTAAAAGGACAAAAATGCTAAGGAATTGACTCCAAACCTTCTAACCAACTCTGACATCTAACCGTTTTCTCATGGTTGCCTCTATGCCCGTTTTGCGCCAACATGCACTCAGTTGTGCCCATTGCGTGCCGCATGTGTGCCCGTTGCTATACACGAGGCTTCCTAAGCATAATCTTCATGTAACACATTCATTTTCCTAACTTATTAGATGAAGTTCTTAGAAATCATAAAGACAATATGTGTGGTCATCATAGATTATGTAACTACTCTATAATGTTGTTTGATAAAGAAGTACTCTAGTAATTTAGGTAAAACGGGTAAGGTTTATGCTCTTTTATTCTCTTTGGAAACTACTTTGAAGCACAATTTTAAAACTTTATACGTTGAAGGTGATAATAAAAATGTTGTTATAGCTTTAATGCCAGATGATTTCAATATCTGATGGGAGCCTCAAGTAATTATTGATATGGCTAAAACCTACTGTGTAATTTCTATATGATATGTGTTTCTTGGATTCTTGGAAGTATTCATAGTGTGGCTCATTCATTAGCTAGGTGGGAATCTAATAGTCATGTTGAGGATCATTGTTGTCTCTTCTCTACCCCAACAATTCACGACTATAGTTTTTAATGAAACTTAACGTTAATGAGTTATGGTTTTTTAGGGAAGAACAAAATTAAAGACAATATTAATAGAATCATAGAAGGGATAAAGGGAAATTATATCTTACAAACTTATCGATGTCAATTTTCCAACACTAGGCAAGAATGTCCTTCGTGGATATGCGAGAAGAACAAACTGTTAGGACTTCAGACCACTGTGTAAAGGGTGGTCTTTGGCCATTTGATACTTAAGTGAGTAATGAGATGATGATGATTAGGATCTATAGTCTCGCTATATGATTATGAGGAAATAGAGTATTTAGTTGTGATTTTCTATTATGTGATACATGTATATATATTTATTCTCTATGAATGTGTACATGCTAAATTATAAAGTTTTTAATGCTAACATGATCCATGACGTTTGTGCCAAAAACTTGATGCACAAATTTTGTATTTTTAAATAGCTTACAAGTGCACAAATTACTTTATAAAAAGCAATAACTATACTTCTAATATCAATCTAAAGAGAAATTATGTAGTTTTTAAATAATTTTACAAAATTCTTAAAATAGAAAAAATAAACCTAAACATCCTGTCACAATTGTTTTGGTTTTAAAAATCCTAATCTGTTGACATAAAATTAAAGATAAAATCAATTCAACAAATATCAAGAAGATAAACATTTAATCATTCAATGAAAAATTTATAGGATAGATTAGTTAGTTAATTATGTTTCCTCAGCGTTAACTAAGTTTAAATATATACATTAATATTACTAGTTTTTTTCTTTTTGTATGAAAATTTCCTTAGGGATCAAATTTTTTATTAATAAACTTAAAATTTTTATTAATAATTTTTTTAATTTTTCTTTTAAAACATTTTTAAAAAATTAAATTTTAAGTTTTAAGTTTTTAATTTTCATTTATTTTTAATTTTTTTTAATTTTAAAATTATTTTTTTTAAATAAAAATATAAAAAAACTAATTGTGTGATAGCATAAAAAGTAAAAATCTAAGAGAGTTTTGTCTAAGAAACTAGTTCTTGGAAGCCTTTGTACCGCTAGTCTTTCCTAAAAATGTTGCTCTATATAGAAGAATGGTTTTTAATGAGGTTTTGTCTCACCATTTTGTCTTGGTACCCCTCTTGGTTAATATTGATTTTGTTATTTAACTTAGAGATTAACTAAACTATTGTAAATATTGTATGATATAACATGTATAAAAATGTATTTGTATTATATATTAGATAGTTTATTATATTATGTATAATTTAATTATGTATATTTATTTATAAAAAAATATTTTGTATTATATATTAGATAGAGTATATTATTGATATTTATTTTGTATAATTTAATCATGTATATTTATTTGTAAAAAAATGTGTTTGTATTATATGATAGATAAAGTGTATTATAAATATATAGAGTTTAAGTATGTATAATTATATGTATCAAATTTTGTATAAAGTTGTTTGTATTATATATATTATAAATTCTGTATAATTACTTTATTTTTTTATTCTTCTCTTCATTTTACTAACATTATTTTTATTTGACTTTATTTTTCTTTTATTATTTTCTTTTGCTTATTTCTTTTACTTAACTTTTATTTTTATTGTTTAATATTATTTTAATACTTAGTGTTAGATTAGTTTTAAAAAAATATTCTGAAACTATCTCCAAAATTTCAAAAAAATTAATGGCAATCTGTGATAAAAGGCGGTAGTTGCTTTGTTAAATCTAGGTACAAATGTGTTTTGATGCCTTAGTTATTTGACTTGCACCTAGAAGTGGGTTATCTAAAACTCACAATCATGTCCATAGTTTTAAGTAAATAAAATTTTGAAAATTCATAGGGCATGACTTAATAAGTATAGATTGACAAACTTGTTCTACCTATAAGTTTGATTAACTCAATGATGTGTAGACATTGAGTTTACATAAAATGAAACTAAGTGTTGGATGGGAGAAAACCCATCATTTTTGGTAATTTTCTTTTATTTATTTAATTTCTTTTGTTTATATTAGTTTAATTGCATGTGAAAAGTTTTAGAATTATTAAAACTAAAAATATTTGTTGAGATGTTAAAAGTTTAAAACGATCTGTCTGTGTGAACTGTGATGATAAAGATGATGTATGCACCTATATTTCTCTATCACTATTTGCACATTCTTAGGAAATAGGTAACTTTTCTTCTCTTTTCTCTTTATCTTTAATTTACAATTATTATATTGAAGATAATGTAAGTTCTAGGTTGGGAGTGGTGAAAAGTTACCATACTTAATTTCAAAAAAATTATGTTCACATTTTCATTTTTATTGTTTATGATTTTTTTGTGGTTTAGTAATTTTTTGAATTTTAGGATTAGTTTTAAAAAATTTCTCACAAAAATTTATCATTTCTTTAAATCAAATTTAAGTCAATAGTTAAGTCTTTTGCACTATTAGATTAATTTTTGAAAATATATCATGAAGTATATGGTAATTAGTTAGTTTTTATCATAAGTAGTATTTCATGCTAAAGTGTGAAAATTATAATGAACCCAAAATTAGTGTTTGAGAATCAAATAGTAGAGATTACCCTTGTGAGATATAATTTGAGACTATTTTTTTTATTTGGAGTGAAATATTTTCTTTCTACTCCAAACACATTTCTTATTTCTTCAAAAGTTTAGATGATCCTTATAAGTATTAGCATTGAATGTTAGGATTTCCACATCTAGTAAAGTGTCATATGTTGTTTTTACTGCTTAAATTGAATGACTTAAGTAGAAATTGATAATATATTCCCTTTATCTCATTCATACATCACTTCTACAAAAAAAGACATATATTGGGTTACCTATACCAAAATCAAATAGAAAAGCCACAAAATTTAGCCACTCACCTTATCATACCAAAAAAACAAAACAATGCACAAACTATACATGGGTCATTTCTCTAAAAAAAATAGATCCTTTCTCTTATATATATATATATATAGAGAGAGATATATATATATATTAAAAAGAGAGAGAGAGATAGAAAATGAATATTAAAATCTACCCATGTAGCCAACAATGTTATGAGAAAAAGCTAATTACAAAAAAAAATTATAGGAAGTAAATACCTAAAAATTCATTGTACTTTCTTCATTCTATAAGGCATATATCCTGAAAATTTTATTTAATGATTTTTAAAAGTTTATAAATTATAAACACGATTAACCTAGAAGAGTGAATAGGTTATTTTTAATTTTTATCAATTTATAATTTAATAACCTAAACAAAGTAACTAGGTATGCAATCATGTGTATGAATAAAGTGCAGAAATAAAATAATAACACGCGATGTTTTTAAGTGGAAACAACCTAGACCATAACCATGACTTAAGAGGAAAACCACGGGTCCATCGGGCTACTGAACTTTCCACTATGAAAATGAAATGTTCAAGTACAAACTCGGTCTTATGCTATCCTTCATAGGATACTGTCCCAATGTACTTTACTTACAAGCCTCTACTCTGTTTTTGCAATTTTATAAAATTAACATGAGCGGTTTCCAAACTAATATTCCAATAAGCTTCTCGCCAATCAAATACGTTCTTGAATTAACTACAAAATGGTTAGCATGCAAACACCAGTGTCCGTGTGTGTGCTAGAACGGATTTAACAATAATCCTTACTAGATGATTCAAAACATATATCTCATAAGGCTAATTAACTAACAAATTTTAGAGCAAAAATATTAAGCATGATTTCAATAAAAATAACTTCTTAAAATTTAATAATTAAATCAAATAATTATGATCGTTCATAAAATTATTTAATTTAAATATTTAAAAATCTAATCAATATGAATTAAACTCATATTATAATTAACAAATCATTAAACTCTTTCACTAAAAGGTTTTCATCACCACCCCTATAGTATTAATGAAAATCAATATATATATATATATATTAATTACCTTTTCACTTTTGGCACTCTATTTTTTTTCTTTTCTTTTCAGTTTGTCTAGTTGCTTTTAGATTTCAACAATTAGGTAGCAACAGTTCGACAGATGTTGGTCGAAAATTTCAGTAGATTTTTTTGACATCAATATTCGACCCTAATGTGTCTATATATATAGATAATAATAATATCTAATAGTATTAGGGTTAAGTGTATTTTGGATTTAATTTTTCAAAGCCCAAAAAAAACTTAATATTAAAAAAATTATTTCTTACAACACATCTTAAAAATATTAAAACACATCTAAAAATATTTAATTAATGATAAGACAAGATTTGCATACAATGTCGATCTTACAAATACTTTGGTTTTATATTTGTAAAACTTTCACAAGTACACAAATCATTTTATAGCAAATGATAATAAGTATACTCCCAAGGTCGATCTAAGAAAGGAATATATGTGGTTTTTAATTTATTATTCAAACTTTTAAAAATAAAATTAAATCATAAACATCATATCACGATACTTTATTTTTTGTGTTCTAATCTATTGACATAATAAAAATAAATATAGCTATGATTCAATAAACAATAATGCATTTTTTTATTATTCATAACAGTAGAATATTTATGAATATAATAATTAAGTTAATTATGTTTGCTCATATTATTTAGGTTATTAAATATATAAATTGATATTTGTTGATTTTTTTCTTTTTGGTATGAAAGTGTCCCTAGGTAGGGCCCAATTTATTTTGATTAATATTAATTAACTAATATTTTTAGGTAGGGCTTATTAATTAATTAAGTATTAAATTTTAGCTTTATTTTTAAGAAAATAGTAAAATATCTAATCATAGCTATAGGCGGAGTCAGTTAATTAGACTTTATTCAAGGTATCCAAATTAAACCTAAGAATTTAATTATCCACGTACTAACTTTCATGTTTTAAAACCATTACTGAAAATATGTAGTTAATATATTTTCGAATAATAGTTCTTATAAAAAATATTTTAAATAAAGCTTCATTCTAACTACTAGGTGATTGTACCAATAACAAAAGAGTACTACTCTAAATCAGACCAGATAATTAAACTTTAAAATCTAATTTTCTAATGTAATTTTGTAATGAAAAATAATATATTTCTCTATAACATTCTTAATATAAAATCTTAAATATTTAAATCAATTTATTTTATAGAAATGTTTTACCTATTTAATATTTCTTAAGCATAATAACATTATTATTATATCATATTTACAAACAGCCAGCAATGTTAAATTCAATGACAGACAAATTAAACATAATATATAAGAATAAAACATAAAAAATAATTATAAATAATTTATTTCAAAATTATACATCAAAAGAATCTTTATAGAACTTTGATGCTAATTCTATTATTGGAAAACCTACAAACGGATTTGCATTTCCGTTTATTGAATAAAAAACTAAAAATCTATAAAAGCATAGGTAGTTCTTCACAAAAAGAGAAGAACTTTAAAACTAAAAACTAAAAAGCTAAGAACTTTTTCTGGAGAGAGAAAGAGTTGAGAAAATTGTATGTTTTACAATGAGGGAATAGGGTTCTTTTATAAGTGAGGAAAAGGCCAAAAAATGTGAGAAATTATTTCAAAAATTTATTTTGAATGCGTTTGGACAAGCTAGCACGGGTGTGGGGCACAAGAATTGTGGTAAACAGATATTTGGTGTGCGTAGGCTTGTGTTGGTGCAAGCGAGGTACGGTGCCGCCGTTTGCCAGCATGTGTGGAAATCGGCGTAGTGTGTGTTAACTGCACATATGCAGGTGTTTGCTAGGTGTGTGTCGGTTGCGTGCGAGCGTGCACGTAGGATTTCGGTCTTTTTGACATTTTTGACCCATTTTGTCCAATTTTTCTATCTTTTGATTTTTTCTTATTTTTTTATCAACATATTTATGATGTATTACCTCGAGTATTATTTTCGAGTATTTAAGTTATTTATGTGCAAAAATACCTTAAAAACATTAAAAGTATTTGTGATTTCGAAAAAATAAATTTATATAAAAATATGATGAAATCATACAAATATAAATCTTTTTAATCAATTAAAGTACATTAAATCATGGTAATTTTAGTGCTTTTTAAGAACTCATCACAACCCCCAACCAACTTCTTGGTCCCTTAACAAGAAAACAAATAAAAACTAAAAATTAAATTATCTTAAATCACTTGTGTGGATTGACATGGTTGCATTTAGCATATACAATAAGCTGTTAAACCCCTAGGTTGCCCTAGTGGATGAGTTTAAGTCTCGTGAGAATTTTCAATAATAATACCCACAAACATTAACAGAAAATGAAAACAAAATTAAAAAAATAAAATAAGAAGTTAAATAAAATTTAAAATAAAGTAAAAAGACTAAAATAAAATAAAGAAATGAAATACAAAAATATATCATGCTTATAATATCTTTTAAATTTCATAATTAAAATATTAAACATAAATTATTTCAACTTCCTAAACATTCATGATTTATTATAATAATTAGTTGAAAATCATTTTCATATTTCATTTCAAAAATGTTTCAATTTAAATTTACCTAATTTTAGTGTTAGAAATTCAAATTCGCTTCGACTCTATTCCTCACAATTCAATACTCTCAAAATATTGAATCCTATGGGATCAAACACTCATAATAAGGCGTATGTGAATAGAGTTTAATTTTAGAAATGAAGTATTAAGTTCACATACTTATAAAAGAAGAAAGGCTCAAAAATAGTGCATAACTTCGATCTCATGAAAATGATTTTCAACTAATTATTATTATAAACTATGACTGTTTAAGAATTTGAAAATAACATATGCTTTAGATTTTAATTATGATCTTAAAGGAGATTAAAAAGCATGAGACATTTGTATGTTTTGTTTGGTTTTATTTTGTTTTGTTTTCTTATTTTATTTTAAAGTTAATTTTAGATTTTATTTAGTTGTTATTTTGCTATAATTTTAGTTTTTTATTTGTTTATTTTTGTTACTTCTTTCTAATGTTTATATGTAGTTCAATGTTTATGGGTATCATTACAGAAAAATCTCACAAGACTTAAACTCGTCCATTAGGGCAACCTACGGGTTTAAAAGTTTGTTTAAATCAATCCACGAAAGTGATATAGGATTGTTTAATTTTTAGTTTTTATTTTAGGTTTTACCACTTCTCTTGCTAATGGACTAGCAAGAAGCTGGTTGAGGGTTGTGATGAGTGCTTAAAAAGTACTAAAATTACAATTATTTGATGTATTTTAATTAATTAAATAGATTTATATTTGTATAATTTTATCATATTTTTATATAAATTTTTCTTTTCATAATCACGGGTATTTTTATTATCTTTTAGGTATTTTCGTTCAAAAATAAATCAAAAATAAATTAAAGACTCGAAGAAAAATACTAGAGGCAATACATCACAAATATGTTGAGAAAAAAATGAGGAAAAGTAAAAAAATGGAAATTTTTGACAAAATGGGTCAAAACGATCAAAAAAAGTCAAAAATGTTAAGTCTCACGCCAGTCCAGCGCGCCCCGAGCGCAAGTCACTTCGAGTGATGTGTGCGCCAGTGCCTGTCTGCCATAAATCTTGCCCCTACATGCGTGCCAACTTGTCTCAAATGCATCCAACAACCATTTTGAAGATATTTTTTTCACATTTTTAGCCTTTTCCTCACCTATAAAAGGACCTTCTCCCCTATTATAAAAATCTTCTCTCTCTCTATCTTTCTCTTTCTAAAAAGCTTTCTTAGTTTTTTTTAGTTTTAAATATCTTCTCTTTTTTTAGAAGAACTAGTTATGCTTTTATAGATTTCTAGTTTTTTATTCAATAAATGGAAATGCAAATCCGTTTGAAGGTTTTCCCGAAAAAGAATCAACATCAAAGTTCTGTAAGGATTTTTTTGCGGTATAATTTTAAAATGAATTTTTTACTATTATTTTTATGTTTTATTCTTTTATGTTATGTTTAATTTTTCTGTAATTAAATTCAACATGATTGATTGTTTGTAAATATGATATAATAATAACATTGTTATGCTTGCGAAATATTAAATAGGTAAAACATTTCTATAAAATAAATTGATTTTGTTTTTATTCAAGATTTCATATTAAGGATGTTAGAGAGAAATATATTATTTTTTATTACATATATTTAAATCTAAAACTTAGATTTTAAGGTTTAATTATCCAGCCTGATTTAGAATAGTACATTTTTATTTATTGGTACAATCGCCCAGTAGTTAGAGTGAAGCCCTATTTCAATAAGTTTTTATAAGAATTATTATTCGAATATGTATTGATAAAATATTTTCAGTAATGGTTGTAAAACTTTAAAGTTAGTACTCGAACAGTTAAATTCTTAGGTTTAATTTGGACACCTTCAATAAAATCTAATTAACTGACTTCGTCTCAAGCTGTGATTAGATGATTTGTAATTTTCTTAAAAATAAAGTTGAAATTTAATACTTGGTTAATTAATAGGCCCTGCCTAAGGATATTCGAATTTAGGCCCTACCTAAGGACACTTTCATACCAAAAAAGAGAAAATCAATAAATATCAATTTATATCTTTAATAACCTAAATAATATGATCAAGTATAATTAACTTAATTATTATATCCATAAATACTCCATTGTTATGAATGATAAAAATTTGTATTATTGTTTATTGAATCCATATCTATATTTATTTTTTATGTTATTAAATTAGGAAACACAAATCAAAATATCATGTTAATTTCATTTTTTTAAAGTTTGAATAATAAATTAAAAACCATAAACATTCCTTCCTTAGATTGACCTTGGAAGTATACTTGTCATTTTCTATAAAATTATTTGTGTAATTGCGAGAGTTTTAAAAATATACAACCAAAGCATCTAAAAGATCAATATTGATAACTCGATGCCAGTTTTGTATCATCAAATATGGATTCTATTTATAGGTTCAGAAAATCTACTCTGATAGGTTGGTATTACAACACACAATATTCCATGATGTGGCATGCACATAATTGATACACGCATTACACATCGTCCGAGTGTCTTGCGTTGGCGCCAAAAACTTGATGAGCAAAACCGACATCGCCGATCCTACCAAACTTTGGTTTTATATTTATAAAACTCTCACAAATGCACAAATCATTTCGTAGAAAATGATAAGAATACTCCCAAGGTCGATCTAAGGAAGGAATGTATGTGGTTTTTAATTTATTATTCAAACTTTTAAAAACGAAATTAAATCCTAAACTTCATGTCACGATATTTTGGGGTTTTGTGTTTTTAATCTAATAACATAAAAATAAACATAGATATGGATTCAATAAACATTTATGCAAATTTTATCATTTATAATAGTGAAATATTTATGGATATAATAACTAAGTTAATTATGCTTGTTCATATTATTTAGGTTATTAAAGATATAAATTGATATTTATTGATTCTCTCTTTTTATATGAATACTACATTTAGTGGGGTTAGATAATTCTTTGTTAACTAAACAAATCAATTAACACCTATGAGTGGGGTTGATAACTAATTTGGTTAATTAAATTAATTCCTTTTTCTAAGAAATTGAAAATGAACCATTTAAATGCTACCTTTGGTGTGGTTAGATAGTTTAAACTTTATTCAAGGTGTCCAAATTAAACCTAAGAATTTAATTATCTGAGTACTAACTTTCAAGTTTTAAAACCACCACTGAAAACATGTTGTTAATATATTTTCAGATAATAATTCTTATAAAAACTTTTGAAATAGAGCTTCACTCTAACTACCGGGCGATTGTACCAACAAATAAAAGAGCACTACTCTAAATCAGACCGGATAACTAAACCTTAAAATCTAATTTTCAGATTTAAGTTTGTAATGAAAAATAATATAGTTCTCTCTAACATTCTTAATATAAAATCTTCAATAAAAACAAAATCAATTCATTTTAGAGATTTTTTACCTATTTAATATTTCGCAAGCATAACAACGTTATTATTATATTATGTTTACAAACAGCCAGTAAAGTTAAATTTAATCACAAACAAATTAAATATAACATATAAAAATAAAGCATAAAAAATAACTGTAAAGAAAATAAAATCCTTATAGTACTTTGATGTTATTTCTGTTGTTGGAAAACCTCCAAACAAAATTTGTACTTCCATTTATTGAATCAAAAAGTAAATAAATTACAAAAATATAATTAGTTCTTCTCAATTCAGTAAAATTGTGCCTAAACCATTGCGAGTCTGATTAGTGCTCAAAAAGCACTAAAATTACCATGATTTTATTCACTTTAATTAATTAAAAAGATATATATTTATATAAATTTATCTTTTCGGAATCACGGGTATTTTTATTATTTTCAGGTATTTTTTCTTAAAAAAGTAACTTAAAGACTCAAAGAAAAATACCGAAGGCAATACTTAACAAATATATTCATAAAGTAAATGAGGAAAAGTCAAAAAAAGATGGAAAAATTGGACAAAATGGGTCAAAAATGTCAAAAAGAAGGAAATCGTGTACGCAGCCGCCCAGCCCCTGCCGACCAACGTGCGCACCACACTAGCACAACGCCCTATCCGCGCGTTCATCTCCTCTAGATAACGTGCGCATCGCACGCCCCTGCTTCAGTTCGTGTGCGCCACTGCCTATCTGCGCCACTCTTCTAGCTGACGTTAGCGATGACATCATCATCACCTACTATGCGTTTCCTCCATTTTTAATCATTTTTCCACCCAATTTTTCTTCCTCTCCTCACCTAAAAATACATTTATTCTTGTCATATCAAAACACACCTCAATATACCTCAAAAACATCTTCTTCTCTCTTTTTTTTATCTCCATTTCTTAGTTTTTAGGTTTTCTTAGTTAGTTTTTCTTAATTTTAGAGTTCTTCTCTTTTTGAGAACTAATTACAAAGTCAGGCTCGCATGACACACAATAATTCCATACCATAACATATTATTCTACCTGACTTTGTTTCCTTATTTTCTTGTATTATTTTTTATTGGTTTGAAGCATTGCAATGAAGTGTCTCAAATGTATTTCTTCAAGTATTGATCAATTTCATCCTTTTAAGCTACAATACCTAAAAAATAACCAAATATACACGTAATTCAAAAGAGATATATTTGTATAAAATAGTAATAAGTTTAAGTAAATAAAAATATTTTTTAATCATAAATCATGATATATTGAGTGATTTTGGGCACTTATCAGGGAAGCACTTTATAGTCCTAATAATTGGTAGTATTTTTTTAGGTGTTATGCGTTCCATACATTGGTACCATAGAGCCTTCTAGATTTACTAGGCTTGCACCTTTTCCAATGACATGTTTTATTTTGTAAGAACCTTCCTAATTGGGACTGAGTATCCATACCCCTCTTTCTAAAGTTGTTTGTGTTGTTTGCTTAAGTACCAAGTTACCTTTTGGAACTATGGGGAATGATCAAGTGGTTGTAGTGGTTGGCCTTTTTTTGTTAATAAGTAACCAACCTAAGATCACTCTGTTTCCTTTTTCTTCAAGGAGGTCTATGTTCAATGTTAAGCCTTCTATGTTGTCATCTAGGTTTTCAGTATTTGTTCTATAGCTTGACGGTCCAATTCTTACTAGAATTGCAATTTAGTGCCATAAATGATGGAGAAAGGTGTTTCTTTGGTGGCCATTTTAAATGTGGTTCGATAAGCCCATGGAACTTTTGGAAGTTTTTCAACCTATGCTTTCTTGCATGTTTCAAACTTTTTTTAGGTTCAGCTTGATCACTTTATTTATAGCCTCCACCTAGACATTGGCTTTGGGGTGTTCAGTTGCAGAGAATGCATGCTAGATGTGATATTATTCACACAAATTTTTCAGTTGTCGTACTATGAATTTGGTTCCATTTTCCAACACTAGATTGGAGGGAACTCTAAATCTACTGATGATATTTTCCTAGATGAAGTCGATGACCCTGTCTTTAGAGATTTGCAGGAACAAACTAACTTCCTTCCACTTGGTAGAGCATTCTATAGCAATGATTCCATATTTGATTCCCATAGTCACAGGTAGTGGGACGATAAGGTCTAGCCTCCACTATATGGTTGGCCGAGGACTCTATAAACATGTTAGTTGATCGGCCAACTTTGTGGGCACAGGCGAGTTTTGTTGACATTTTTCACATCGTTAGACTTAACTAATTATATCTTTGAGCATTATAGGCTAATACCCTTGACTGGATGCCTTGATGGCTAGGATTCTTGCACCAGAATGGTTGCCACACACTCCTTCATTTATTTCAACAAGGACATAATTGGCTTCATCTAGTGCTAAGCATCTTAGGTAAGGGTTGTGAAATCCATAACGGTATAGTACGTCATGAATTATACAAAAATGGATAGCTCTGATCTTAACATTTCATAAGTTGGTAAGGTTCCACTCATGAGGAAACTCCTGCTCATGTCCATCCAAGTTGGGACTAATTCAATAGGGAGAATTTCTATATCTTGGGCTTTGATGCTAGGCTTGAAAAGAAAGGGAATAATGACAATTATGTCTAAGTTTTGATTCAATTAAATTATTTTGAAACTAAAATATTTAAAAAATAACAAACATATATGTTGTTCTAAAAAGATAAATTTAATTTAAAATACAATAAAGTTATACAATTATAAATCTATTTTATTATTTAAAGTATAAAAAATCATATTATATTAAATATTTTTAAATACTCGTCAATCCCCGTGTGGTATTTGATCTCGTAGTATCTCTTTTAAAATAATTAAGAAAAAATTTAATTTACAATCTTCTTCATCTTCTATATTAGAGAGAAACAAAACTAAAAAAGAGTCTAGAACTTTTTTTTATTTTATAACCCATTGATTTAAAAAAAAAACAACTCATAATAATGTTAAATCTCCATGTATTATTATCTATTTACATAATTTATATTTTTTTAACAAATTAAAAGTAAAATTTTATAAATAAAAAAGATAATATAATATAATTAAATCGATTTAAAAAAATAAATTAAAATACTAGTCTTCTCCACAAAGCATTGAATGATTGTAGCACTAACCCTGTACTTTCATTATTTTAATAATCAGTCAGAGACCATCTACACAAACACCAGCCTGGCAGCCACCCGCAGTGTTTATTAGCTTTATAAATAATGTATATAGTTGGATCAAATGGGAAAATTGTGCTTATTGCCAAAAAGATGGGTAAACTGAGGTGACTTGAATTCGTCCTCATGGTATTTGAACGCATGCAGCTGCCGTCGGCAAATACTCGAATGGTATTATAATTAAATTCATATGATTTTGTTCTGCATATACCCGATTAACATCCGATTTGAGGCAACTTTTAAGCAACCATCCAATGAAGAAGGCATTAAAAAAAATAATTATAACCCCATAATAGGAAATTCAGTTAAAATATTTCTGTAACCTAATTAAAAGCAGGTAAATAAATTCAAGACCTTATAGTCGATCTAATGGTTCAAATAATTAGATGTATGATACATACATAAATTGGCGGAACAAGGGGATAAAGGTGTGCTACGGTTGATAAAAAAACATTCTTAGTACAAAATTTTATTATTTTTTAATAAATTTTTTATTATTATATATAAATAAATAAAAATATAACTTTTTATATTTTAAAAAACATATTACGTTTATTTATTATATAAAATGTAATTTTATTTAACAATAAATAATTTTTAAAATAAAATTTAATTAATTCTGTATTTATATAAAATAAATTCTAGTTGTAACCTGATTAGCTTCAAAAATCCATCCTCCCTTAGCCCTTACATCATACAAAAGTTAGAAAGATTGAATTTAATTTTTAAAGTTAATATATTATAATATAATTAATGTGAGTATAAATATACGTATCTTTAACATTTCTTTACTAAAAATATAGCTATTTAACAAGTCATTCATTAAATTAAAAAATATTTAGATTAAATTTTATTTATTTTTATCAAAAACATTCTTGCATTAAAGGTTATTATTATTATAATAAAATATTGTCTTGTTTTATTAAGTCTTATAAGTCTTTTCATATTAGACCAATAATTTCATATATCAAAATAATATCTTATCATGAATTTGTTTTTTTTATCAAAATCAATCTAATATAAAAGTTTACCATTCACATTTCTTTGTATATCCCTAACATTTTTTTAATTAAGAATATAGTTACTTAACAAGTGATTTATTAAATTAATAAAATGTTTAATTTAAAATTTATTTTTTTATCAAAATTATTCCCATATTAAGAGTTATCGTTGTTGTAATAAGACATTATTTTATCATTATAAACCTTATCCAACACTAGATATCGATTACAATTCTTAGGACGTGATTTTACATATTAAGATAATAGCTTAACACAAATTTTATTTTTTATTAAAATTGATCAAATATAAAGTTTATTATTGATATAATAAGGTATTACCTTATAATTGTAAATAAATATCTTTTGACATAAAGTCAATATTTTATTATAAATTTTATTTTTTATTAAAATTATTCAAAATTATTTTAATAAAAAAATAAAAAAAATTACATAATTATTTCCTTGTTTATCCCCGGTCTAGATACCCGACTCACCTGACTATTTAAATCACAAATTTCAATAATTTACTAAATATAAAAGAGAGTACTAAAAACAATCAATTATTGGTGCATTTATTATGGAAGGGTTATGACTTTTTATAGTGTTTTTAAATGTTTATATTTTATTTTTATATTAATCATAATGTGATAAAATTAACTTTTCTTTTTTCAACTAATTATATTATTTAATAATTTCACATTATTTTTAAAATTAAGTTCATGATTAATATGAATATAAGTATGTTTAAAGCATTTTTTTTCCTTTATCCTATATAGAAGTATAGCATATTTCACGTTATCACAAGCGCGTCATCATCTCCACTTGACTCAATAGAGTCACATCAATAAAGATAGAAAAAAAATATATTAGATAATAGGGCGTACTTTCTAATCACATCAAATCCCACTGAATCAGTAATCACGTGAGAATCATACGAAATGATTTGGAAGAAAAACTTAACAAAGTATGGACAATTCACGTTTCCCAAAAGGAAAAAATGCGAATATTTTTAAATTTCCTAAAATCATAGACGCAACCAATTAAATTACTTCACCTCATTGACATCTACCCTGGTTATTAACAATCAGATGAGATGATGAAATTGGCGAAGATCTCAAGAATCAGTTATCTTATCCTCTTGACACGAAAAATATCGAAGAATCAGGAGTTTCTGACAAGTAGAAAAATAGGCTATTTCTTTACTTGTCGTGTGAGGTGGTGTGTGGTGTTTACACCCGACGTGCGTGACGTCTAATGATGGCGACGCATACACTCCGTGTCCCTCCCTTAGGTTAACTACATAGGCTTGGAGGTTAGTAGAATAGTAGATAGAGATTTTTCTATATATTTCTTTGCCTAAAAGTTAGGTCAAAATTAATAAAAATCTAAAAAAAATTCAAAAATCCTTTTGAATTAATGATTTTTTTAATACATTTATATATATATTTTAATAAACTTACAAAAAATTCTAATTATATATATTATATATTTAAGTTTTTAAATTTTTTAAATTTTAATAGAATATTCATAAATTTAAATTTACTTTACATGAGATAGAATTAATATCAGAAATACCTCAAAGGTTTAAGAAATCTTTAAAAATATTTCTAAGATTTAAAAAAATTCAAAAATATCCTTAAAACATAACGGAAGTTAAATCTAACGAAATTAAATGTTAACATTTAATATCAGAAATACTCCTAAGATTTCAAAAAATACAAATATATTCCTAAAATGGAAGAAGGAAAAATAAAACAAGAAATAATAGATATAGAAACAAAAGATATCTCATGATGTTTTTCACAAAAAAATTGAAGAAATTCAAAAAACAAAATTAAATCTTAAAAAATTAGATGGATTTAAATACCCATCATTTTTATTAAGAAAATTATTTCTTAAGAAAAACATAATTTATTATAGCATAAATAAATAAAAAATGAGTATTAAGATTACATATAAAAAATGAAGATACAATATACTATTAATTGATAAAGAAATTATATTAAACAAGCAATCAAAAATTCCTCATAAAGATAAAGAAAAAAATTGGATACATCTATTTAGGAGGAATTTAAATATTAATAAAAACTCATTTTAGAGAAAGAATATATACACCAACAAAAATAACATTATTAGATAATATAATAATAAATAGGTAAGATGACTTATTGGGAATAATCCATGGTAATTTAGGATACAAAAAGTTAAAATTTATAGCATATTCTAGATTTGCTATTAATATACATGATAAAAATCTAAATCAAGTATTAAGTCTAACTTAAGAATTTGAAAGATGAGATTTAACGAAAGAAGAAAATTATCCATTTTCAATACATTATCTAGTGGTATATTCTTTAATAAATAGTTATAATAGTTCAATATATAGAAAAAACAAAATTATAGAAATAGACAAAACTTTTAAGGAACTTGAAAAAATAACAAAACCAGAAATATTAACATACTTTGAAATACCAAAAGAATGGAAATTAAATATCAAAGAAAACCCTTTGATAATAGAAATAATAAGTAATGTTGCTAAAACTAATAGCATTATAATGTTTACTTTTATAGACCATGAAGAAGAAACTTCTAACCAAGAAGAAGTTTAAAAACTAAAAAATGAAGTCAAAATAATGAAGATATTAGTTCATGATTTTATATTAGGGAAAAATAATGTGTAGAGATAAAATAAAAAATATGCATTTAGAAGTAAATGGAAGCCTAGTAGGTGTAGCAAAAAAATCAAGTAACGTTATTTGAAACTGTACAATTATTAACAAAGGAAATAGATTTAGTCCAAGAATCAAGCACAAAATATTTACAAGAAATAATAAATATACAAAAAGAATTACTAAAGGAAATAAAGGAATGTGATTATAATAAACTATAACAAGATATGCATAAAGAATTTTCATAATTAAGAAAATATGTATACAATATACATAGGAATAATGAAATAATAGGTTATAAATATGATCCCTTAGAAGAACTAAAAGAAAAACTACTTAGGAGAACAAATTTTCTAATCCCTAAAAATGAGAAAAGGAAGAATGAGGAAGAATTTAAGAACAAAAAGAATTCGAATTTAATGGAATATAGAAAATAATTAGAAAGAAAATTCATGGACCTTAAAAATAAAGATATAGAAACATTGGTCAGTTTATTAACATTAACCAATGAAGAAATATAAGAACATTATAATGAAAAACTTTGTACTAATAAAGAAAAGAATGATATGACAATAATCAGTGAAACTGATTCTGAACCAAAAAATATGACCTCAAAAGGTCATATGAAACCAATTTCATTACCAGTCTCTTACCAAGAAGGAACATCTGACCCACATAGGGGAGAAAGAAATAGGCAAAGAACAAAACAACCTAATACCACATATAGAATAAGACAACCACCTAAAATGGAGGAAGGGTTGCATTGGGGAACTAGAGGTAGTATTCCACCAGAGTTCAAACTCCATAATAATTATAAATATGAACTTTTAGATCTAGATTGTATAAGAGATAGGAAAAAATCCTTAGATGAATGAGCTAGTGGTATAGAGTGCTTAAAACACATAAAATGACACAAAATGTTAAAGTTTGGTTTTCAAACTTAACATATCAACAATATTTGTTAATACAAGGAAATGCTTCCATAGGAAGATAATACTTGGATACAGTAATAAATGAAATATACAAAGAATTTATTGAAGAAGATAAAAGAAGGATTATCACTGACTCCAATGAAAATGAAATCAATGAAGCTAAATGACATCTAACAAGTATGGAAATTTGTAACATGTGTTACATAGATTCTTTTACTTGTGAATATGAAATGTATTATCATAAATTACCACCTTCTATGCAAACAACTTATAAAGAAATGTTTTTTCAAAAATTATCTGGAACACTATATAAAACCTTAACAGAAAATTGGGAACAAAGGAATAAAGAAACTATACCAGATATTCTAGGAGGAAGAATAAGAAACCTTAAAGATTGGATTATTATTAAATGACAAAAAAAAAGAATATAAAAAGATAAGAGGAAATGATAAAATCTGTTGTGATGCAAGATATTTTAGAATACCAGGAAAATATGGATGTAATATAAAATCTTATAAACAAAAATATAAATATAAAAAATAAAATTTTAAAAAATAAAATTTCTAAAAATATAAAAAGAGATTTAATAGAGAAAACTACAAGTCTTTTGGGATGATTAGATCTAGAGCCTTCTGAAAGTGACTTACAAATGGCCAGCTCAAGCTAGAAGCCAAGCCAACCACCCACTAAAGAAAGTGGTCGACATCAAAGGAGCCCATAAAGCACTCTGGACAAACGAATCCAAAAAACTAACAGGGACACACCACCAGAGAAAGGGCCCACTCTTCACATTGGAGAGCATCTTCTTTTACAAAAAGTCTTACTAGACTTATCTTGTGAATTATTGTATTTTGTTTTTGAATGAGCCTCTTTATCTATATAAGGCTCTTAAAACTTTGAAGAAAAGGATCCGAATTTTTTCATATATATTTTATATTCTAAATTCCGCCAGTACTCTCTGTAATATATCCATATTAATAAGATACTTCAGTTTCTTTATTATCTATCTTCTTTATTGTTTATATAACTTAGCAGATCATGGTAATTTTGGTATCAAAGCCATCTAAGTTGGAAAAGATAGTAGAATTATAGCAAGTAATCCCAATAATCTTGATATTAAAAGAGACTTCGAGGTACTAAGACTTCGACGAGCAGCGCAGAAGTAAGTCCCAAGAGAGGCAGTGGTAAGACGCGTGAGACTTTGTGTGATCCTATTAAGGTATTCTCTGATCTTTTGCAATGGTAGGATTAGTAAGATCATTTTCTAAAACCTCTACTTCTTCATCCTCTAGCACTAGCTCTACTTCTACAGGAAGATCTGCAAAAAATAAAGAAGTAATAAATATAGAAAATATTGAACAAGATTTAGCTAACTGGAATGTTCCTAAAGTAGGAACTTCACAAGTCTATAATAAGGGTAGCTTTCTTTTTAAATCTAACTATATAATAAAAACAGTAGAAGAAACGTATCCTTTAGCTAAAGAATCATTAGATTTAAGCTTATTATCTCAAGGTCTTATAAACCAATATAGAGAAAAGTATAATTATCTGCATATTAGTTTGGTACAAATTGCAGTTAAACCTCTTACTAGAGAAGGACTTAATAATTCAGTTCTTATTTGTGTTAGAGATAAAAGACACAATCGGATTAAAGATTCGATGTTGGGATGTATTGAATCGTCCTTAAGTTCAGGACCAATATATTTTAATTGTTTCCCTAATTTCTCTGTGTGCATAAAAGATGCAAATGTTTTAAAATGTTTAAAGGTAGATGTGCAGACACATGGTTTCGATATGGAAGAAAGAACCAGTAATATTGCTCTTATATATAGAGTATATTTCAAAGTCATGAACACTATCTGCCCAGAAATCAACTTAAAATCTCTCACCAGAGATAAAAAAAAGGAGAAACCACGCTATTTCAAACAAATAGTGAAAAAACCAGATTAGCTACACCTAAAAGGTTAGCATGGGACAAAATTACCCTTCTAGAAAGCTGGTTAATACAACAAGAACCTGAAAAGGTTAAAATCCCTCAAAATACTGAAGTCGATCAGATAATAGAACATGAAGATGGCTCAGTAGAGATCATGTTTGACTTGACAAGAAAAGTAAGAATATCTGAGTCAAGACCGTCAACTACAAGCAACCGATTCTCAAATGTTTTGGAAATATTCTCAAATGTTTCTATAAATTCTTCAAGAGGAAAAGAAACTGATTTTGAAGGAACTCAGAGGCTTCCTATGGGAATAAATTTACCAGTTTATCAAAATGATGGATCTAAAAGATCTGAAACAGTAGAAGAAAGATATAATAGATCTGAAGAGTAGACAGAAAGACTGATGAGTCCAACACTCTCTGATATGGGATACGAATCGAACACTAGGTTCCAGAGTGTTATGGTGTTACAAAGACCATCATTTAACGAATCTCTAAAAGAGATGTTTTATGATCCAGAAAATTCTGAAAAAAGAAAAATATTTTATTCTCTAAATAGAGAACAACAAAAAATGTTCTATGAAAAGTATAAAGCATTCTTAAAGTATGCTGAAAAGAAGAATAGAGAAGGAGAATTAAATTTCTTCGACTTTATCATCAAGTATTCTGAAAAGAATGGAATCATAATTCCTGAGGTATATAACCTTGAAAAGGTTCATCAAACATATACCTTAGAATCTGGTGAAAAAATAATGGCAGCCCATCCTCTAGAAGCAATCATTAAGATATCAGAAAAAGTACAAGCAGTTCCTTACAAAGGAAACTCAACAAAACCAGAGTTACAAGCCACAGACGAATCTGTGAATCAAGTTATAGAACAAAGAAATTACACCAACTTATTCTTACAAACAGTTGGGAATCAGTTAACAAGAATTGAAAAATCGGTTCAAAAGCAGACTGAAAGTTTGCCATCTACTTCTAAGAAAGAAGTAAAACCAGCCTTCTTTAAACCTATTCCAGATTTTAAATTAAAAAAGAAGATAACTCAGAATTCTTAAAATAATTACTAGAAAAAATGTCTAAAATAGACACAATAGATAGAGGAAAATATGTAAGAATGCTCGAAGAAGATCTGAATGAGATCTCTGAAAAAGAAGTAGATGAAATTTATCAGTATCTGAAAGAATCTTACACAAATGATTCTGTAAAAATAAATAAATTGGAAAAACCAATTCCAGTTTACAAAGCAAAGCCTTATTATCTTAGGCAATCTCCAGTCGATTTACAAATCGAAGAAGAATTACCCAGCAAAACAGTATATTCTGGTAGTACCATCCAAGAATGGAGTATTGACGGACTATCTGAATATCAAGTTATTTGGGTAATTAAAAATATGCTTATGTATGCAACTGCAATCAAGTTTCAAGGAAACTCAGATAAACAGGCAGCATTAGCAATAATAGCTGGCTTTGTTGGACAATTACAAGGCTAGTGGGATACTCACTTAGGTCCTCAAGAACGTCATACAATTCTTAGCTCAATTAAGTAAGAGGTAAATGAAAATGGTGATGTTCTTCAAATAGAAGACACAGTCAACACACTGGTCTACACAATATTGTTGCACTTTGTGGGAAGTACAACTTTGCAGCAAGATAGAAGTCATGAACAACTTATAAGCTTAAGATGTCCTACCATGTCACATTTCAAATGGTATAAGGATGTTTTCTTTTCTAAAGTTTTCACAAGAGAAGACTCTAATAGCGACTTCTGGAAAGAAAGATTCATTGCAGGGTTACCTACCATATTTGCTGATAAAATTCGTGCAAGACTCCGAGCCAAGCATGGTGGTTCCATACCCTATGGTATGTATACATTCAGAGAATTAGCCGCTGAAATAGTGGCAGAAGGATTAGCATTCTGTACTGATATGAAGCTTAAAAGACAAGTGGACAAAGAAAAAATCCAAAGCAAGCAAGCCTTAGGAGACTTTTGCGAATAGTATGGGTATCAAAATATCCTTAAAGGATTATCTCAAAAGAAAGCCCATAAATCCCAAAAGGCTTACAAAAAACCTTGGTTTAAAGAATCAAGAACTTATCCTTCTAAAAGAAGGAAAAAATCTAAAAGATTTAATTGGACTAAAAAGCCCAATAATGAAGCACGATTTACTAAAAGTAAAATACCCACTTGTTATAAGTGTGGAAAGCAGGGACACTATAGCCCAAATTGTAGAATTCAACAAAAGGTCAATGAATTAAATATTGACGAGAAACTTAAAAATCAGTTTATACAAATACTCTTATCGGAGCAATCTTCTGAGGAAGATAATGAAGAAGATTATAGTGGATCCTCATCTTCCTCCTCTCAAGAGGATGAATCAAGTCAAGAAGACTATGAATGCGATTACTACAAAGACATCATCAAAATGAATGGTTTTGACTTAAATGTCTTAACAAAAGAGGAAAATTTCATTCTCGATATTATAGACAAAATTCAAAATCCAGAAGAAAAAAGAAAAACCTTAGCAAAATATATAGAAGTTGCTAAAGAAGAAGTCCCTCAAAGAAAAAATCAAAAGGGATTACAAGCTCAAATACAGTGACATCAGAAACAATATTCCTTCAATGAAATCCTTAAAAGGATTAGGAATACCTCTCC
This sequence comes from Hippophae tibetana, assembly GCA_037013495.1. Classification (NCBI taxonomy): domain Eukaryota; kingdom Viridiplantae; phylum Streptophyta; class Magnoliopsida; order Rosales; family Elaeagnaceae; genus Hippophae; species Hippophae tibetana. Next base: position 29,908,942 of record CM072809.1, read on the forward strand.
TGAACTTCAGGAGCCAACAATAAGTGATCTACGAAAAGAGATCAATCAAACTAAAAAAGATCTTAAGGATCTAAAAACAAGAGTTCAGATCCTTGAACTACAACAGTGTGTCCAAACACCATTTCTCTCTGAAAATGAGATAGATAATAAAGAAGAGGATTTTGATGATCTCTTAGAAGAGGTCCCAACAATTCCTACTGATAAGAAGAAAGAGATCCTCAAAGAAGAAGAAAATTCTAACCCAGAATTTGCTGATATGCACTTTGTCAACTCCTTAGACAGAGTCGTAAACCACAAATGGTACTCAAAAGTAACCATTGTGATCAACAAAGAATATTCTTTCAAAGCAGAAGCCCTAATTGATACATGAGCTGATCTAAACTGCATTAGTGAAGGCATTGTACCAACAAGGTATTTTACAAAAACCACTCAAGTATTAAATACTGCTAATGGCGGAAGAATGCCTATACATTATAAGCTGTCCAATGTAGCCGTATGTAATAATGGAGTATGCCTAGAAACTACATTTCTATTAAGTAAAGAATTATCAAGAATGGTAATTCTAGGCACACCATTCATCAATATGCTATATCCTTTCAAAACCACTACAGAAGGGATCAAAACAAAAATTGATGGATATCCCATTATTTTCAAGTTCACAAAGGATCCTCAGATACATGAAGTAAATTACCTCAAAGGTAAGATTACTGAAAAAGAAAAATTTCTTTTTTTCTTAAAGGAAAAAATGAATTTTAAAACAATTCAACAGAAGATTCTCTCTAAAGAAATACAAGAGAAAATCCAATCTCTCAAAGAGAAATTTGAAAAAGAGATATGTGCTGAAATCCCTAGTGTATTTTGGGAAAGAAAGAAACATGTGGTAGAATTGCCATATGAACCTAACTTTACAGAGGCCCAAATTAATACAAAGGCCAGGCCCATTCAAATGAATGAAAGACACTTACTCATATGTAAGCAGGAAATAGAAGATCTTCTGAAAAAGAAGTTAATAAGGCCCAATACTTCTCCTTGGTCCTGTCCAACATTTTATGTGGAGAATAGTGCTGAAATCGAGATAGGAGTTCCCAGACTGGTAATTAATTATAAGCCCCTAAACAAGGTGCTTAGATGGATAAGATATCCATTACCCAATAAAAAAGACTTACTTAGTCGACTAAATAAAGCTCTAGTATTCTCTAAATTCGATATGAAAAGTGGATACTGGCAAATACAAGTAGCAGAAAATGACCGCTACAAAACAGCATTTACTGTTCCATTTGGGCTTTACGAATGGAATTTTACGCCATTTGGGCTTAAGAATGCCCCAAGTGAATACCAGAGAATTATGAATGATATTTTTAACCCTTATTTAGGGTTCACTATTGTCTACATAGACGATGTTCTAGTCTACTCAAATACAGTAGATCAACACTGGAAACACTTAGAAGTATTTTTTTAAAACAATTAAGTCCAATGGGCTTGTTGTGTCATCTAAAAAGACGAAGTTATTCCAGACCCAAGTAAGGTTCTTGGGTCATAACATAGAACATGGGCTTATAAGTCCTATAGAGAGATCAATAGTCTTTGCAGAAAAATTTCCGGATGAAATAAAAGAAAAAAAACAGCTGCAGAGGTTTCTAGGGAGTTTTAATTATATTGCAGATTTTTATAAAAATCTTGCACAAGACGCCAGCCCATTATTTCAAAGATTAAAAAAGAATCCTTCAGAATGGAATACAGCTTGCAAAACAGCTGTCCAAAAAATCAAGCTTCCAGCTAAAGAGCTCCCATGCCTAGCTTTATCTGATCCCGAAGCTTCAAAAGTAGTGGAGACTGATGCTTTGGAGATAGGCTATGGAGGCATTCTAAAGCAGAAAATGCCTATAAAAGAAGTCTTAATAAGATATACCTCAGGCACCTGGAAACCAGCTCAGAACAATTACTCTACAATCAAAAAAGAAATATTGGCCATTGTTCTGAGCATTACTAAATTCCAAGACGACCTTCTAAATAAGAAATTTTTACTTAGAGTTGATTGTAAAAGTGCTAAAGAAGTACTTCAGAAAGACGTCAAAAATCTAGCATCAAAACAGATTTTTGCTAGGTGGCAAGCCATCCTATCTATATTCAATTTTGATATCGAATATATCAAGGGGGAAGAGAACTCACTCCCAGATTTCCTCACCAGGGAATACTTACAGGGCCATGAAGAAAAAAAATTATCTTCAGGCACTGAAGAAAGAAAAGGCTCCTCAAAAGGAGTACGAATGGCATAAGATCACAAGCAAATCTATCATCTCAGTTGAAGATGAAGATATGGCCAAATCACCTGAACATGTAGCTAATATATATCTTAAATATAATTTACCAGCAAATACCACCCCTAAATCCAGGGAATATTTTGAATTAATCTTAAAAGCAACTAATTCGGTTGACATAATTCATAATATGAGAAATTCTCATGAAATTGCTTACTCAACTTTTAAGGTAAAAAATATTTTATCTAAATCATATTGGAATTCTAACTTATTCGTTAGAGAAAGATTTAAAAATAAACGAATGAATCCAGTCTCATATGACTATTTTGACTATATACAAGCGTGGGAAAACACGCTCTTTTATCAAAGCTCAAAGAAAACCCATACGTGGTTTATCCAGTTTTTAACAGGAGATCATTATGCCTTTAATGATTTTCCTACTTGGTTCAGAGATTGGTTCTCATTTTTCGGACCAACTAAAGATATATTTCCTCAAAAGGTTTTAGAAGCCTTTATATTATTTGAAGAGTTTAATTTAAACTCTACCAAAAATGAAGATCATTCATTATTGTTCTTCTTTGCATTATACAAAATCCAATGGATATGGAAATGGGATTATGCAGTAACCCATTGGGACGAAATCTATTGTCTAATAAGACGATCATGGGGAAGATAGTGGGATAAAACTCCACTAGAACAGTTTGATAATGTTAAAATTATTGAATTATTCAAAGCACTCAAAGTGAAAGAAAATACTGACCCTAAACCACTTAAGGGTAAAACTAAAGTAGAAATTTTTATAGAAACCCTAAAAGAAAAGGGAAAAAGCGACGAGTACATCTCTAAAAAACTAGAGAGATTAGGTTCTGAAGAAGAAGAAGAAAGCTCCACCAAATCTAATGAAAAATTAGATCTAGAGCCTTCTGAAAGTGACTTACAAATGGCCAGCTCAAGCTAGAAGCCAAGAAAACCACCCATTAAATAAAGTGGTCGACATCAAAGAAGCCCACAAAGCAGTCTGGACAAACGCATCCAAAAAACTAACAGGGACACACCACCAGAGAAAGGGCCCACTCTTCACATAGGAGAGCATCTGCTTTTACAAAAAGTCTTACTAGACTTATCTTGTGAATTATTGTATTTTGTTTTTGAATGAGCCTCTTTATCTATATAAGGCTCTTAAAACTTTGAAGAAAAGGATCCGAATTTTTTCATATATATTTTATATTCTAAATTCCGCCAGTACTCTCTGTAATATATCCATATTAATAAGATACTTCAGTTTCTTTGTTGTGATATAAGAAATTTTAGAATACCAAAAAAATATGGATGTGACATAAAACCTTACAAATATAAATATAAAAATTGTAAAAAATACAAGAGATTTAAAAAATATAAATTTATAAAATAAGATTTTAAAAAATATAAAAGAATATTTAATAGAAAAGCCTATAGGAAAAGTTATATTAGAAGACAAAGGTGTAAACCTCCTAAAAAGAGGAGTTATTTCCTTATAGGGAAGAAAAAATGCATATATTGGATCTGTAATGAAAAAAGACATTATGCCAACGAATGTCCAAGTAGACTTCAACATAAGAAAGAATTTAAAAAGGAAAAATCTTAGAAGAAGCTTTTAAGATAAAATTGGAACCAATTGAGAAATCATATATAAATGATACTTACAATATTTATCTATTAGAGGAAACTAAAAAGGAAATACCCAACTAATAATATGAATACTCTTCAATAGAAGATGAATGATTTGTACAAATCCAAATAGTACCTACATCAAAGTATGACTAAAATTTAAAGGCTATGCCACCTATCATATAAATGCATATAGATACAAGAGCTAGTATGTGTGTAGCAAGTAAATATGTGCTTCCAAAAGAACACTGAAAGCATGCACCAAAAGATTTAATTGTAAGAATTGCTAATAATTGTACAATAAATCTTAATAAGGTTTTAAAAGATACAGATAAAATGATATGAGCATAAAATTTTCATATTCCTACCATATATCATCGTGAAACATGAGTTGATTTATTAAATGAAATAATTTTCTAAACTTATACCAACCTTTTACACAATATTTAGACAAAATAAGTCTACCAACATTAGATAGTAATACCATTTATGTATCAAAAATAAGAAAAACTTTAACTATATCAAACCCAAATTTTATTCAACAACATAAAAAGCGAAAATGTGGTGAGATAGAGCAACACAAACCTTATTTAGAAAATATTTCATTAGACATAGAAGAGAAACAAAACTCTTTTCTTAATGAAATACAGAAGGATAAAGCCCTAGTAGGCGTCAAAATATTATTAAAAATAGTAAGCTCTGAAAATATTTTGGGTCTAAAAATAAATAAATCTAAGACATTTTTCAACATAAAATTAAGAAATCCTAACAAGGTTATAAGAGTAAAACCAATGATTTATACTCTAGAAGACAGAATTGAATTTGAAAAAAAAATTCAAGAACTCAAAGAGCTAAAAGTCATAATACTAAGTAATTCACCTCACTCTAGTCCAACATTCTTAGTTGAAAAAGAAGAGGAAAAAAGAGAATGGTAATAAACTTCAAAGCATTAAATAAGGAAACCATTGATGATGAATACTTTATTCCATTGAAAGAAGAATTATTATCATTTATAAAAGGAAAGAAATACTTCTTAAGTTTTGATTTCAAAAGTGGATTATGGCAAATAAGACTAGATGAAAAATCTCAAAAATAAACACCATTTAGTTACCCTTAAAAACAATTCTAATGAACTGTTGTGTCATTTTGACTAAAACAAGCTTTATATATCTTTCAAAGATATATGGATAACATCTTCAAAAAATTATTAAATATTTGTTGTGTCTATATAGATGATATTTTGGTTTTCAATAATGAATTAAATAAACATTATTTCGATATTATTGATATTCTATAAGAATACAGGAAAAAAGGCATTGTAATCTTTTTAAAGAATGCAGTACTTGTTCAACAAAACATTAAGTATTTAGGGTTGGAAAGTGAAGATGAAAAACATAATTTGCAACGCTTTTTACTAAATAAAATCTAAGTTTCCCTAGTGAATTAAAAGACAAAAACCAATTACAAAGGTTTTTAGGATGTTTGACATACATAGAAGCATATATCAAGAAACTTACAGAAATGAGAAAACCTTTTCAAGCAAAATTGAAAAAAAAATCATATTTGAAAATGGACAAAACAAGATACTCTATATATGGATAAAGTAAAAGCAAAAGTAATTTTTTTCTAACTTTATACCATTCAAGGCTAGATGATAAAATGATAATTGAAATAGATGTTTCACAAGAATATTGGGGAGCATTTTTGAAAGCAAAAGTAGATGACAAAGATGAATATCTTTATAGGTAAACATCAGGATCTGTACAAGGTCCAAAGTTAAATTATCACAGTAATGAAAAAGAAGATTTAAAGGTTAAAAGAGATATTAAAAAATTTACAATATATATTATAAGTTCTAGATTAATTGTTAGAGCATATAACAATAATTTTAGTTATTTCTTAAGAACTAATGTTGTAGGTGATTACAATTTTGATGTTGAACATCTCTTTGGAAATAAGAATAGCTTAGCAGATGCTTTTATTAGATTATTAACATATCTAACTATTTTTATGCTTTCAAGAATGGAACATCTTGATATCAAGATAAAGGAAAAGGAAATAAAAATCTTACAAAAGCAACTTGAGTTGTTATATCTCGAGAAATCTCTTATAGAGAGAGGAAGTAAATAGAAAGAACTAAACTTTCAAAATAACTCTTAGAGTCTAAAAACTCAAAAGAGAAGTCTTCATTAAAAATTCAATCTAAGGAAGATAAAACTTCTTAAGAAAGAATTCAAGATGAAAAGGAAGAACCTAACAGTAAAATATTTGAAAAAAAAAGCTCAATTGTGTAGATAAAGTAGAAAAGGAAAAACAGAAAAAGAGTTATGTGGTCTATAATATCCCAAAATAGTAATCTATAACAACTAGAAAGAAGCTAGTAAATCTATTCTAGGGTTTAATGGAGTAACTCATAGAGCCTTCACCAATAGAATAGAAGCGGAAGGTAGTTATATCATCTATAAAATACCAAAACTAATACATCCAGAGGAGATAGTAAGAAATTATTTTGTAACGCTACAACAACAACCAACAACACTAAGTAGGTTGACAACTCTAGGAAAAATAATAAAACCTCCAGTACTATTTAAGGAAGCATCTCTTTTAGAAATATCAAAGACAATAAAGCATTTAGTTCTATTCAAGGAAACATCCCTCAAAAACTCATCAATCATTGAGGATGAAAAAGATCAATATAGAAACCTCAGAAAACTACAATGGTTGAGTCTATACAACCTAGCCAAAAAATATACCTAGGAAAACATTGTAGACGTGAAGTTCTACACTATAGATAATGGAATTCCTTGTGGGAAGTAAATTTCATATCTTGGAAGGAGCTGATCCAATATTTGTTTATAAAGCTTTCCATACAGGACTAATAGAGAAAATATATCCATGAATTAATTCAAGTGAATTATTTCGCAAAAATTTCAAAAGAGTAATAAAGAACTTCAGGAAAAAGATTAAAGCAGGTGGCAAGCCTATTTATTTCACATTTTTCAGGTCACTAATGGATTGGAATGAAGAAGGATGTATCAATCCCTACTACTTCATAAAGATAGGTATTTCCAACACCAACAAAGAAGTTCCCAAACTAAGGGCACTTCTAGAAAAAGCATTCAACATAGAAGAACTTTGTGTACTAAGAGGTCAAATGTTAGGCCAAATTTACTATGAACTTAAAAAGATTGATAACTCTACTAAAATTAAAGTAAATTATTCAACTAGTAAAGTCATCATTATTTCTCATAGTAACACGACTCTTTTAGAAGAAGATGGTGAAAAAAATACCAAATATGAAACCAATTTTAATAGCAACATCTTGGAAATTGGTCAAGAAACAAGGAAGGATTTTTTCTTCTATGAAAAAATGCCACCAAAGATCACAGATGTATTTATTGCATCAAAGATTGGAAAGACAAAGATGCATCATCATCAATGTTATCAAAAGGACTATCGGTAGAAAAAGACAAAGAAGAATAAAGAGAGGAACTATTGGTTGAAGACAAAAAAAGAAAAATAAAGATGTAGACCCACATCTCAGTAGGCAGCATGTGCCAATGAAAAAGAAGTGACTATCATTTAAAGTAGAAAAGTAGACAAATTATTAAAGCAAGGAGAAAATAGTAATTTTAGTATTGTAAATAGGGATTTCTTATGTTATAAAAAGGAACCCTTATTTTCATTTTAAGGACATAGAAAAAAATGGAGCACACTACTCTTAAAAACACAAACTCTAACATAGAAATATCCTTTATCTAGAAATCCCAAACCAGTAATGATATGCCCAGTAATTATAAGCGGCTAGTAATCTCTTAAAGGTTCTTAGTTGGCCTTAAGTTTGTAATAATTATTATTTTATGAATAAAATTAAGTTTATTTACTTTTTCATAGTAAGTCAAAAATTGGACACCATTTATGTACAAAAGTAGAAGGCTCACCATTACCAGGAGGGTGTTGAGGTTTGAGCAAAGCTGAGGCATAACCGGTGTAACAAAATGGAGACCGTAGTAGACCTATTAAATTCAGGTATAATAATTATAAATTTAAGCCAATTAAGAATCTTGAATGTTTAGATATTTGCTTATGTTAAGTTATAATACTGATAAATAGAAAGATAGAGATAGAAAGGAAAATAAAAAATTATTTTTAATTATTACAGGAATAAACAATTAGTTCCAAATTTAAAAGAAATCAAAATGAAAGATAAAAATCTAATTATATTGGAAAAGTTTGATAAAGGTTATCTCTTAGCCTTAAATTATTATTTTAAATATGTGGATTATGAAACTTGTCTTAAATATTTTAGGAGATTCAACTCCTTATTAGATATCTATGCAGATTATATTAAAGCTATCAAAAGTATAATAGATCATCTTGTTTCAAGGACATTAAAAGACTATTTTAGTCAAAAATATGTAAGAATAACAGAAGAGGAGTTCAACAACTTAATTTTTAGATACTACTTCTTTGAAGATTACAAGTATACTTTATGTACATAAGAAAAGCCTCTTTGTATATTATGAATAGGAAAAAATATGCATTTAATACATATGGCTTATCAACACTCTGATAACTTAGGTAGCACATTAAGATTGGTTTGATTGAAATTCTGTCATTGCAGTCTTTGGCGATCAAAATCCAAATTGGTATCAGAGCATGTAAAAGAAGTAAGGAACTCTTGCTAATGTAAAGTAGGAAGGAAGGATCTTCGATATACTCCATGTTCACGCTTAAATAAAACCTTTATAAGCCCCATGTGTTATCAGATAGGTATCATAAAGTTGCACCAAGAAAGATGGTGATCGTGAACCGACACGTACTTGTATCGGCTACACTTATTGGTATCAGAGTTAGAGGATTATTAACAAAACACAGATGGAAATATTAACACCATTATTTTTTGAGGATACCAATGGTATTAACCATAAAAGTTTAGGGGGCATTCTAGCATTTTTTACAAACCTCAAGGGCATAGGTGAAGATATCTTAAACCTAAGGGGTATTTTAGATATTATCCCAATATATTCAATGAAAATATTCAAATTTTGTGTTGCATTGTACTAGATAAGAGTCTCACAATTATAAAATTAAAAAATGGTATAAATTTATTTTTAAAAAAAATTGACAACAAAAAAAATACTTTATTGTTTGCTTGATAGAATAAATTGATTTTTAGGTGTTGTTTCTCATTTACTAATCACTTGACAGATATTTTTTTTCAATTTGAATCCTAATTAGGGGTTTGCATCATATCGAAACCGTACATTTTATACTCATCTGATCCGATCTGATCGGATTGAAACATCCTAATTCGTAACCGATCCAATCACCTTTCAAATATGATGCAATTCGATTTGTAATCTATTCGGATTGGATAAGTTGAATTCGATCAATCTGATCAATCTAACTAATAAACTTAATTAACTCTATTTTTGGTATTTTTGAATAAAAAATTTAAATTTTCACATAACATAAACTTATTTGAGCTAAAAGAAACCTTAAAATATGATTAATATAGGAATGACCAATGAGAATATGACTAATATATAAATTATAAATATATATTTAAGTATTTTTGGTCAGACTGAATAGGATCAGATGATACATAGTGAAATCTGTCATCCAATCCGAACTTAACGGATTGAAAAAATTTCCATTCGATCTGATCCAATGGTCGGATCGAAATTGTCAAAATATTAACGGATCGAAATATTATAAATTGAAATAAATTTTGTTGAGTTTTTCTAAATTTTTAAGAGATAGTCATAAGATTGATTTTAGGCTTAATTTCCAATGTTATATTTATACAATAAAAAGAAGAAACTAGCCATTACTAAACTAGCCGTTACTAAACTAGTCGTTACTAAACTAGCCATTAGAATTCTAATTATTCTCAAAAATCCCCCTCAAGTTAGGAGTGTAGATATAGTTAAACCCTAACTTGCTTAAATTTTCTTCAAATTATTTCAGATCTAAACCTTTGGTGAAGATGTCCACCAATTATTTTTCACTTCTCACAAATGGAGTTTCAATATCCTTTGCTTAAATGTTTTTTCTCGAATGAAGTGGCAATCCAATTTGATGTGTTTTGTTCTCTCATGAAACATTGGATTGGATGCTATATGTCACCCCGCTTGATTATCACAAAACATCTTCATTGGTTCTTGAATTTTAATTCCGATATCCAAAAGAAGTTGTTTGATCCAAGTTAGCTTGCTTGAGGTTGATGTCATGGCTCGATATTCTTCCTTGGCGGTTGGTTGTGCCACAAAATTTTGTTTCTTGCTTTTCCATGTGACTAAATTTCAACCTACAAACTTGCAAAAGCTGGTGGTTGATTTTCTATCAAAGCTATCAGCCCAATCTGCATCGGAGTAGCCATACACTTCATTAGTATTATTACGTTTCATGAGAATTCCTTTACTAAGTTTTCCTTTTAAATATTTTAAAATTCTATGTATAGCCTCTAAATGTGGTGATTTAGGTGCATGCATTAATTTACTAATTTGACTTACCGAAAAAGAAATGTCTGGTAGGGTTACAATTAAATAAATTAATTTTCCTACAAGTCTTTCAAATTGGCTTATGTCTTCTAAAGGTTTTCCATCCTTAATATTTAATTTTCATTTACTATCTATTGGTGTAGATGTTGGTTTGCTCCCTAATTTACCAATTTCTTTCAATAGGTCAAGTGTATATTTTCTTTGTGAAATAAAGTGTCCCTTGGATGAATGTGCTATTTCTATTTCTAGAAAATATTTTAGTAAACCTAAGTCTTTGATATCAAAATTCTCCTTTAATTGCATTTTCACTTTTTTAATTTCTTCCAAATTATTTCTGATAATTATTATGTCATCTACATATACTAGAATTATGGTTGTGAAGGTACCATAATTTTTGGAAAATAATGAGTGATTGTCATTACTAATTTAAAATCACAAGAAATTAAATAAGAGCTTAGTTTTCCATACCATGCCCGTGGAGATTTCTTTAGTTCGTAAATAGTTTTTTTAACCTACACACTAGGTTATAATTGTTTTATTTTTTATGACCGGGTGGAAGCGTCATATATACCTCTTCTTCAAGCGTTCCTTGGAGAAATTCATTCTTGACATCCATTTGATGTAAGGTCCAATTTTGGTTTACCCCTATAGAAAATAAAATCCTAGCAGTATTCATTTTGGCCATGGGTGCAAATGTTTCTTGATTATCTATACTGTAGGTTTGAGTGTAACCTTTTGTCACTAATCGTGCTTTGTAACTTTAAATAGTACCATCACTATTAAACTTAATCTTATAGACCCATTTTCATCCTATGGGTGTCTTTCCTTTGGGTAGTTGTGTGACTACCCATGTTTCATTTTCTTCGAGTGATCCAAGTTCTTCTTCCATTGCTTTGCACCATACTAGTAGGCCTATTGCTTCCTTATAGTTATTTAGCTCATTTTCTTTGGAAATTGAGTTCAAATAAGTCTTCTATTGGGGTGTAACATTTCCAGAAGACAAATAATTTTGGATAGGATATTTTACATCATATGTTACAAAATTCCGTAATCTAGTTGTAGGTTGTGGAGTTCGATTAGACCTTCTCAATTGTATTATTTTGGTTATACCATCTTCCCCCTCACTTTGAGAAGTTTCTTCCTCTTCATTCTCATTGATTATTTCATTTTCATTTTCTACTATCGTATTTCTTCTTCAGAGTAAAAAAATGGAAATGTAAATTCATTTGGTTTCTCTTGGTTATTAGTCTTTTTTTTATTGTTTTGTAATATGGCCCATTTTATTGGAATGTCATATCTCTTGAAATGTCATGTTTTTTGTTAATCAAATCATAACATTTATAAAACCTTTTTTATATGAATACCCCAAGAAAATAGCTTTTATTGATGTATAATCTAACTTGTGTTGTTTATTTTTGTGCACATACATGTACATCTAAATACCCTTAAATGATAGATGTTGACTTTTTCTTGGTAGAAAATTTCTAGTGGGTTTTTGAAATTCAAATTGGAACTTGGAAATCTATTAATTAAATATGTTACGGTGAGAACGACATCCGACCAAAAACTTATTGGAACATTTTTTCAAAACAAAAGTATTTTTGTTACTTCAAGTAAATGTCGATTTTTTCTTTTTGACACACCATTTTGTTAGGGTGTGTAAATACAAGTTGTTTGATGTAAAATTCCTTTTTGCTTAAAAATATTTGTGAAATTTTGATTTACAAATTCTGTTCCATTATCACTTCTAAATTTTTAATCTTTGCGTCATATTGATTTTCTATAAAATTATAAAATTCTTGAAATTGAGAAAATACTTCACTTTTATTTCTTAACAAGTGTAACCATGTAGTTCTTCAAAAATCATCTATAATTATAACAAAGTATTTATAACCATTAAATGACTCAATTGAATTGGGGCTTCAAACATCATAATGTATTACTAAAAAGGTTTTTTGCTTTTATAATTGGATAACCTAAATGGTAACCTTGTGTGCTTTTCTAATTTCCAAATTTCACAACTACTACAATCTAGTTGTTTGAAATAAAAAATAAATTTCAAAATCTTATCGAAAGGATGTCCAATTCTCTTATGCCAAAGAGTGCCTAATTCTTCTTCTTTTTTAATATTGAAGTTGCATTTTTCTTCACTTAGAATATAAAGCCCATTTTCTAGAAAACCTTCACTAATGATATTCTTTAATATTAATTCTTGAAAAATCACATTTTTGGATGTAAATATAATTTCACAATTTAAGTCTTGTGTGATTTTACTAATGGATAACAAGTTAGATGTACAATTCTCCACATGAAAAACATTTGAAATTTTTCTTGAAAGGAGACTAATTTAACCATTTTCCACCATTTGCAACGATTACAAATTTTTTAGTCTCAATTTTTTTGTAATTATTAAGTAATTTTTTATTTCTAGTTGTGTGATCAGTTGAACCTAAATTAAGAATCCACTTGGAATTTAAAGAATTTTGAGTAAGGTTTGTAATCATACTAGAGGTTTTTTGAGTTTTTCTTTAAAACATCACGGATAATTGCATATATAGCTGCCTCATATGATCCATATCCACCTCACCCTTTATTTATTTTTCTACCTTTCTTTCTTTCTCAACCTCATTTACACTTATATCCTTTTTTATTTTATGTAGAGTAAACTATTTTCTCTCTACTCTCTACATGATTTTGTCACCGATCTCCCATTCTGATGAAGCTGCCGCCTCGCCTTCCCTTTGACTGAGATATCAACACTCCTCGCACTTGTGTCCTTTCTTCTTACAGTAACCGTAGCAAGTGATTTCTTAGTGTCCCTGACTTTCTGGCCAAGGATTAGGTCTAGCGATGAATGCCTTAGCTTCGAGGTTATCAGGTAGTTGAGTACCCATCATAATTCTTCTTGTTTCTTTTCTTTCCACCATCCCTACATAGCTTGAATCGAGCTTGGCGAGGAAGGTGAAAATTCCATCCTGTTCCTCCCTTCTTTTGATTTCATCAAGATCAGCTATGAAAGGTTGGTACACTTTAATCTCATCCTTCTTTTTTTGGATTTAGATGAATAGTTAAGTGACATATTGGTTTTTTTTATTGTAACTGTTGAAGTTCTTAATGAAGTTGATAAATGAGGGAGTAATTTTTCTTTTTTTTAACATCATCTAGGCTTTAACCCATGATAAATATTTATTATACAGTTATTTTCTCCATTTTATCAATTATAAATGCTATTTTTTTAATATTTTTAGTTAATTTTAATGTATTAAATTAATATTTTTTGTTAGTTTTTTAAGGAATATATTTTAAAAGAAAATTAAAGAATTTGAAGTGAAAAATGACTTAATTGCATTTAATAAAAGTTGAAAATATAATTTGAATTAAAAGTGGGTTTAATTGCAAATATCAAAAGTTTAAAAGTTAATTTGAATTAAAGTGGAGAGCTAAAATGCAATTATATAAACTTTGGTGATGATCAATGGTGAGGTTCATACGCGGATGATACAGATGCGACATAGGTGATTGGACGTGTTTCCCAATTGCACACTACTTGGTACACGCGTAGAGTAGGGCCTACCTGGCCGCGCAGGCCAGCGTGTAGGGTGGGGCCCACGTGTCTGCTGCGCAAAAAATATCCCGTACGACGCGGTCCATGTAAATGGTATGCACCCTCTCATTACAACGAATACAAAGATGTCATGTGGCTCGTTATGTTTTCAGGGAATGAGAGATCGCCATATGGCATGAGTTTTGTAAAATGAAAACACACAAATGGCACACACTTTCTTGGCTGATTCTATGTCACCCATATGGCTGCACAAGAAAGTTTCCCATGAGACGCGGTCCATATAAAATTCGTGTGCCATCCCATTCCACCGAATAAGAAGCTGCCATGTGTCTCGTTATTTCTTCCAATAAATTATATGCTGACACATGGCATGAGTTTTGAAAAATGAAAACTCAAAAACGGTGCACTTTCCAGCTGGTTTTGTGTGTCTCCCACGCGTGTCTTAAAATAATATTTTTGATGTAATATTCTGTCCCCCACTTTCACATGCATGATTGTAAAACAAATATATATATATATATATATTCTGATGTATTTTTTAGAGATCTGGAGCTATAAATAGGTGATTATTGTGATAAATTTATGGGGGTTAGACGAAGCTGGACTGTGGAACACGCAGAAGCCATTTTTGGCTTCTATTGTGTTCTACGTAGTAGAAATTAGAGAGCAGAAACAAATTCTAATTTTCTTTTGTTGTTCTTCATCTAATATTCCTTAAATGCTTTAATATTTGCGTATTGTAATTTTAATTTTTGTTATGAAGTAATTTAATTTTTTCTAGGGTTGCGTTGTTGCTTAATTTTTGAAGCTTGAATAAATTATTTTTGAATGATTTATGATATTTTTAATTTGTTTATTCTATTTGTGCTTAATGCTTTTGATTGATTGGAAGATTAATCAATTGATTTGTGACACATAAATAAACTTGAGAAATGCATTTTTGTGACACTTAAATAAACTTGGAAAAATAATTTTTGTGTAATTGCTCGTGGATAGAATAACATATATATATAAAGGATAGGAATATACCTTTATTTTACGTGTGGCTATTTGAGAACTTTGAACGTAATGAATCTTGATGAATTTAATCCTCATAAGAATATAGTGAATTATTTTAGCGAGGTGTGTCTATATGGAGCTTGGAAGATATGTATGGATAAAATTAGGACTTCTTGGTTGACAAATTAAATTTACAAAAAATATAAATCAAGGGAAAATAATATGGTTCGAGGGGATTAATTTGGTGAAACTGTAATCCTAGAATTTTCTTATTTATTGTTATAAAAATCTTAATTTTTTAAACTCCTATCAATTTTCGTTTGTTTGGATAAAATCAGAGTGAAACAATTTTAGTACTTAACAAACTGTAGTAACAAATCTCTATGGGAACGATATTTTACTTATCAATTTTATTACATGAGATTAGAGATGTGGGGTTCCATGGTTTCTAGTAACCAACTTATGACTAGATTGTCACTCTTCTCCATTTTGAAATTTCGTTTTTTTCTTCAATTGTTGGCTGTGTTGGGTCTTTGGCTTTTGGTTTTGATTTCTCACTAGTGACATGCTCCAATTTGTCTTTGTCTATTAGACCAAAATTCACTTGGCCTACCCAAAGATGGTATTTTTTAGCATTTAGCAGAACACCTATAAGTCTCTCAATATGTTGTGACATTTTCTGGATTTTTTTGATTTTTTGTTGGATTTCTTGAATTGGTATAGTTCTTGTTTGTGGGATTGATTTGGAGTAAGATCAAGTCTGCTCTGATACCATGTTGATTTTCTTTGAATTTTTAAAAGATAGTCTTAAGATTGATTTTAGGCTTAATGTCCAATGTTATATTTATATAGTAAAAAGAAGAAATTAGTCGTTAGAATTCTAATTATTCTCAAAAAATTTATAATTTTTAAAACTAAGTAACTTTAAATGAGCTATTATAAACCAAAAATTATTAATGTACTTCAATTGAAAAGAAAATAAACTTGAGGTAAACTACTAAAGAAATAACCAAAATAATTTATTTTGAAAGCAAAGTTACCTATACTCTTCATCCTTAAATCTCATTATAAATTATTTCATTATATTGAATTAGTGCAACCATTTCACTCTCTTTTTCTTTAGACTCTTTTGAAAAAAGACGTGTTTCTTTCTTTTTTAGAAAAAAATTGAAGAAACTTGCAACAATCATGGCTAATTTTGGTTCCTTGCATTGAGTGATAACTCTACAAAAATAGAGTTATTTGACCACTTTTTAACCATTTATTTGTCTTTTTGTTTTGTTTAAATACCATGAATAAGTTTAATTTGTGTTTAATATGACAATATATGTGAAAAGATATCAAACAAATCAAAAATAGGTAAAAATTAGGACAAATACATGATCGATAAGAGAGTGGATTGATCGAGGGTTTATCACTCAATCGATTGAGAATAGGTTCCATCAATTGAGTGGCAAGGATTTTAATGTATTAGCCTTAAATTGAATTTCAACTTTCAATCTTAGCCTTTGGATTAAAGTAATACAAATCCTAATGTAATGAGGATGAATTTGAATCTATTTAAAGCATCATATGAAGGTTATAAATAACATACAATTAAGATTGCAAACCATAATAGCTACCAGGAAGAAAAAAAGAAGAAAAAATTTCAATAGGTGATTAAATGAGACATAACTTTGTGAATGATTCAAGAGAAGATTAACACTATAAATCAAGAGATTGAGTGTATCTCTTCTTCTTCTCATTTCTTTATCAATTTTATTGTCTTTCTTTATGAAAAATTTGAACTTTAAGAGCATAATTATATCTAGCTAATTTATTAATATGGGGTCTTATGAATCCAATTTTCTACATTTGTTGATCTAATATTTACCCTAATTGTCATTGCAATTCAATTATATTATTTAATCTGATTTTGATACTATTTATTGTTTGGTCAAAAATTGATATATAGAAGCAATTAAATATATTCAAAAGAATTATTTAATTATTTGTCTTGATTAAATAACATTCATATTTCCTTGGTAGAGATGTAAGATTCTTATATGTGAAATCTATAATTGATGAACTTAATGAGTAGTGTGCAATCTAATTGATATGAGACTGTAACTAGGTTAATTACTATATGGTATATAGTGTACTTGAGAGAGAAATGCATGTTAGGTTAGATTCAATTGATCCTATAATTGATTGGTGATTATATCGGGAAGAATTTTAATGATTCACATGTTAGGAAATTGGGGGATTAAAGATTCCTAAAATGTTTTTTATACATCTTTATAGTAGCTGAGTTTTATAATTTAAAATTAGTTGTCATTTATTTTTGATTTTTTATAATTTTTTATTTTTCAAATAATATTTGTAATAATTATATTGGTACTTGGTTATAAGTTACACAACTTCTTGTGGGATCAATATTCGTATTTAAGTAGATTATATTACTTGAATGACCTGTATACTTATGAATTGTATCTTGTTGATTAAGTTTTTGGCACTGTTGCTGTGAAAATTAGTACTTGTAATAGATATCAATAATGGGTATTATTATACTAGTTTAGACCTTTTAATTTTTGATTTAGTGTTTCTATTGTATACCTAGGTTAACAGATAAAATCTTGTTCCTTTTGAAACAAAAATAGAGAGAATTTGACTTCCTTGAAGAAAGGAACGGTTAGCACAAGATCAATCAATGGTTATGATAGAATAAAGGGATCAATGAGCTATTGTGGTCCCTAAATCTTTGAGGGATTTTGCAATCCCATAAGTAAATGGACCCTAATCATCTATCAATAGACCATGCATCAATGCTAACAACTTCAAACTTAAGTTGGGAGTCATTCAAATGGTACAAGCAAATTAGTTTGGAAGGTTAGTCAACGATGATCCAAATCTTCACTTGGCTTCATTCTGGAAAATATGTGACACCTCCATGATGAATGGTGTATCAAATGATGCAATTCGCCTTTGCTTATTTCCTTTCTCACTAAGGGATAGGCTCAAAAATTATTGGTAAAATACTTCCCACCTTCAAAGACAAATAAGCTCATAATGACATCACTTCTTATCAGAAATTTGAAGGGAATCACTTTATGAAGCTTGGGAACACTACAAAAATCTTTTAATAAGATGCTCACATCATGGTATTCCTACTTGGATGGAAGTGCAAACATTATATAATGGATTAATGGGGTAACTAATGACCATTATAGATGTTGTAGTTAGAGGAGCTTTAATGAGTAAAATGAAATAGGAAGCTTTTGGACTACTTGATGAGATGGCATCCAATAATTTCCAATGGCCTATGGAGAGGCTAAATCGAAGGAGAGTGGCTAGAGAAATAGATGTAGACACAATAGTAGTATTGCAAGCTCAAACAAATGCTATATTATTAGGTTTAACTAAGAAGTTAGATGGTGGCAATGTGGGGGGTAAATATGGTGCAAAGCCTATTCGTTGTGTGTGATTATTACAATGGACCTCATTCTATTGAAGAATATGGGAAACTTTCTGAAGCAGTAAACTATGTCAATAATCAAAACCACTAAAGAAACCCATAATTAAACACATATAACCCAGGATGGAAAAACCAACCAAATTTCTCATGGAACAATAACGACAATCTAGGTGGTAATCGATTCAACCTTTAACCCTTCCCATCACTAGGTTTTCAAAAATTGCAATAACCACAAGCCCGAGAGAAGAAACCATCTAGTTAGAAAAACACAAGTGCTTTAATGAGAATAATGAAAGATTTTATCCATTCAATAAATAGAAAAGATGATCACATAGAGTCCACTTATAGGAATAATATCTGAAACTTTGAGATTCAAATGGGGAAATTGACCTAAATCATAAGTCAAGGGCCTGAAGGTAACCTTCCAAGAAATACAAAAGTTAATCCAAAAGGAAAAGGTAATGAACATTTTAAAACCATAAGCTTCAGGAGTGGTAACACTTTAGAAGAGAAAGAGGAAACTAAAAAAGATGAGGAGGAAAAAATTAAAACCTTTATCTCTTTAAGATAATTAGCTTACTCATTATGATAATTATCTTACAGTTATACTTATTTGAGTAAGTGCTTATTAGGTTTAGCCCATAAAACTCTTTGCTGATTGTAACAACTCTTTACTTATGACGTATAATGTACAAAATTAAATTATACCTAACAAACTAAAAAACGTTTATATGAGTCAAGTGTATTAGTATTTAGTCTACCTTGATAATTTCAAAAAATTATTATTGATGCTTACATAAAATGGGACCCTCTATATATAAATAAATACAATGATACAGCGTAATCAATTGAGAGATTCTTTGCATCATCTATAAACCTAATAAATATAAAATTCTCTCACAAAATTAATGTAAAATATATCTAAGTTAAAACACGTAGCTCAACTCCAAAAAAAATAAAAATCTTCAAGCTACCCATTATTTATATCCTTATTCACCCTTTTGAGCCCTACTAAGAACTATTCATATCTTTAGGCCAATTTTTTAGCCTAACCAATAAGCATTTCCTTTACCCTTACACCTTTATCTTGTATAAAAATTTCAAGCATGTGCTATGCTATAGAGCGAGGTGAAATGTAATACATCCTACTTCTTCACATTTGAAAAAAAAACTCACAATTACCTCTAAACAAAAAGAATAAAATTAAAAATAAGTTTAGGGGTGTTGTGAGGCAAAGAGAGAAACAGAGGGAGAGAGAGAGAGAGAGAGAGAGAGAGAGAGAGAGAGAGATAAGAAAGTGAAGAAGAGATGTGGAATAAAAGAATGAAAAGAATGGTAAGATATGTGTACAAAAATATCAAATGAAAGCTCAATTGAAGTTAAATATTACATGATGAATAAAAAAAGAGTTAAGGTGTAGAAAAGGCCTAAGTATATTCATTTGTCTACCCTCACCTAAGTCTTATACTACAAGCATGTAAACCTCTATTGATCTTTAGATAAATGCATATTTTCATTAGTGGAGAGAGATGAGAAGAATAGACTCATGAAATTTGTTCTAAGACCTAGTTGATTAGCATGCTCATATAAGTTGATTTCATAAGTGCATTGGATGACATCATGTGAAACACATACATATAATCAATTCGTCAAAAAACTTGCATATCCTTGTATTATTAGAATGTTGATTTATGGATATGTGAATTTCCTTGTAATAGAATTGTAAGACTTTTGAAGGGGATAGTTTTCGCTGAACATGAATGTATTAATAAATATATATTTATGAATTTGCTGCCTATATCATTTTAGCAAGTTAGACTTAGCTTTCCTTGAGGGAAAACAAAGAGTTAATTTTAGGGGTGTGATAACTCTATGAAAGTAGAGTTATTTGGGAAAAAATTAGGACAAATATGATCAACAAGGGAGTGGATCGATCGAGGGTTTATCACTCAATTGATCAAGTGGCAAAGATTTTAATGAGTCAACCTTAAATTGAATTCCAACTTTCAATCTCAACCCTTGGATCAAAGTAATATGAATCCTAATCTAATGAAGATCAATTTAAACCTTTTTAAAGCATCATAAGGAGATCATAAAGAACACACAATTAAGATCACAAACCCTAACAACTACAAAGAAGAGAAAAAGAAGAAATAATTCTAAGAGAAGATTAAATAACTTTGTGAAGGATTTAAGAGAAGATTAGTGCTACAAATCAAGAGAGTAAGTGTATCTCTTCTTCTTCTCATTTTTTTATCAATTATATTGTCTTTCATTATGAAAAACTCTAAGCTTTAAGAACATAATTATGTCTAGTTAATTTATTAATATATGAGCCTTATATATCTAATTTTCTACATGTGATAATATAGTATTTTACCCCAATTGTTATTAAAATTCAATTATATTATTTAATCTTATTTTTATGCTATTAATTGTTTAGTCAACAACTGATCTATAGAGCTAATTAAATAGAATTGAGAGAATTATTTAATTGTTTGTTTTGATTAAATTACAAACATAGTTTCTAGACAAAAAAAAAGTATGAATCTTATATATGATTTATAATTGATGAAATTAATGAGTAGTATGCAATCTAATTGTCAATAGAGTATAATTAGGTTAATTATTATATAGTGTGTAGTATACATGAGGAAGGAATGTATGTAGGTTAGATTCAATTAATCATATAACTGATTTGTAATTATATTGGGAGGATGAGGGAATTTTAGTGATTCATATGTTAGGAAATTTAGAGATTAAATATTCCTAGATTGTTTTCTACTATATACTCATAGTTGTTGAGTCTTGTGATTCACAATTAGTTGTCATTTAGTTTTTAATTTTCTATTGTCTAAATACTATTCGAAATAATTATATTAGTACTCGGCTATAAGTTACACAACTCATTTTGAGATCGATATATACTTAGGTATATTATGTTACTCGGATGATCTGTGCAATTAAGAAGTTCATCATGTTGATCAAAGAGCATTTTCTTAATATATCTTCAATATTTTTAGATTAAACTTCCCATCTTATTATCATCTGCTTTACATTATCTTTATTTTAAGTTTTTCTTATTAGATTGTAAAAATCTCTTTACCCATCTCTTTCTAATTTTTTACTCTTAAGTTTATATACAATGGAGGCTTTGTTTGATGATTCAGAGGAAGATGGAGATGATGATATTGATGGAAAGTCAATTCTTTTGTTTGTTAAACCAATTTTAGCATCTTTTAATGATGATTGTGTTGTTGAAGATGTAAATAATGAAGAAATGGTACTAGCTATAAATAATGTCATTTGTTGAAGATTTATGGTGTTATCTAGAGGTGGCCAACAAACCATGAGAACCAAACAAAATTGAAAAATGGGACTAGATCGGTCAGACCGTTTGATTTATTTTAAATAAAAAATATAAATTATAGGCATTCAAATGTCAGCATTCGAGCTTGAACACTTGAACTCTTACTAAAAAGGGAAAATAGTATCCACTTGACGAAGACTTAAATAGTGAACAAATGGTATTAGTTATAAATAATAGGTCATTTGTAAAAGATTTATGGTGTTATGTAGGGGCATCCAAGAAACATTGAGAATCATACCAAACAAGAAAACAAGACCAGATTAGTCAGACTGTTTGAGTTATTTTAAATAAAAAATATAATTATAATTACTCAAATGTCATCATTCAAGCTCAAATTTTGTCTCCTTGCATGAGAGAATTCTCGTAATCCATTCTTCAATATTTTAATACTAATCTTTTCCTCTCATTGTCCTTTGTTTTATCATATTTTTATTTTAAGTTTTTCTTATTAGAATGCGAAAATCCTTTTACCCATTTACTTCCAATTTTTTACCCTTAAGTTTACAACAGAGGCTTTATTTAAAAATTCATGGGAGATGAAGATGATTATATTGGAGGAAAGTCTATTATGTTATATATTTAAGCTAGTTTTGACATATTTTATAGCCGACCATGTTGATGAAGAAATAGATAGTGAATAAATTGTATAGGCTATAAATAATAGGGTCATTTGTGAAATATTTATGGTGTTATCTTCGGGTGTCTACGAAGGAGTGAGAATCAAACCAAATTGAAAAATTAGATAGATTTTGTTTGATTGTTTGAATTATTTTTATGTAAAAAAAATATAATTACAAGCACTTAAATGTCATCATTCAAGCTTAAAATTTGGCTTCTTACAAGAGAGCATTTTCTTATTCTAATCTTCAATATTTTTTATACTAATATTTTACACTTGTTGTCCTTTGTTTTATCATATCTTTATTTTAAGTTTTTCTTATTAGATTGCTAAAATCATTATATCTATCTCCTTCTATTTTTACTCTTAAGTTTATAATGAATACTATGTTTGAAGATTCAAAGGAAGATGAAGATGATAATATTGATGGAAAGTTTCTTGAAGTATTTAAAAAGCTTTATATTAACATTCCTTTTTCTTATGCTTTGGAGCAAATTCCTAGCTATGTAAAGTTTATGAAGGATATCTTGTCTAAAAAAAAAGAGGTTATGTGATTTTGAGACAGTTGCTCTTATAGAGGAGTGTAGCACCATCCTTCAGAAGAAGCTACCACATAAGCTTAAAGATCTAGGAAGTTTCACCATTCTTTGTACTATTGGTGAGAAATTATTTGGTAGAGCTCTGTGAGATCTGGGTGCCAACATTAATTTGATGTCACTTTTGATCTATTAGAGACTTGGACTAGGAGAAGCACACCTAACCACTGTAACTCTTCAGCTTGTAGATAAGTCTTTGAAGTACCCAAGAGGCATTATAGAGGATGTGCTTGTGAAGGTAGACAAGTTTATCTTTCCTATAGATTTCATAATTCTTGATATGGAGGAAGACAAAGAGATCCCTATCATTCTAGGGAGACCATTTTTAGCAACAGGTAGGACTTTGATGAAAATGTAACATGCCTTTGAATTGTTGTCAATACTTAGATAAAATTCTTATATTTCTTTGAGTCATGTTATTTATATAACCAATGAGAAATATTTTGAAAATAACTATTTTAAGTGCATGTATCCTAGTTTTATTTCTTTCCTTTTGCTCGAGAAATATCAAAATCTTAAGTTTAGGGGTGTGATAACTCTATGTTTTAGAGTTATTTTTTCCAATTTATTAATTATAATTGCTATGTTCTTAATATTTTTAGTTAATTTTAAGTTCTTAAATTATTATTTATTGTTAGTTTTTTTTAAATATATTTTTAAAGAAAATTAAAGAATTTAAATTAAAAAAAAAACTTAATTGCAAATAACAAAAGTTTAAATTTTAAATTGAATTAAAAGAGAACTTAATTGCAAATAACAAAAGTTGAAAATTTAATTTGAACTAAATTAGAGGGCTCAAATGCAATAAACAAAACTTTTGGTTTTCTACGCAAAGAAGGACTACCACGCGCATCATTGTCAATGCACCTCACACACCGTCAGATCAGAAAATCAACAGTGAGATGCAAGGGCTACATGTGCGATTGGATGTGTTTCCAGCTATGGCACACTGCTCGGATGATTTCCCTCAAACACATCTCCCTCACCCACCGTTAGATCAAACCACGAACGACTCAGATCGTGCGTGCCTCCCACGCCCCACACGAGTGGAGGCCAACTATTATGCATAGACCAATGCGCATATTTCTCGTGCAACGCGGTCCACCAAATCCGCATGCACCTTCTCATCCTGCTCAATACGAAGCTGCCATGTGTCTTGTTGTTCTTCCAACGAGTCATATATCACACGTGTTTGGCTCCCACTACACGTGTGTTTTGAACAATTTTGGGGGATGTATATTTTGGAGACACGGGGGAAGAAGATATAGAGTTTTTAGTTTTTTTAGTTTTGTGTTTTTAGTTTTCTCTGCGTGTTTGAAAAGATAGAGAGAATATATAGAAGCTATATTTTTGACTTGTGTTGTTATTTTGTTAGGAAAAAATACAGAGAAAGAAGACAACAAATAAGAAGAAAAGGGAAGGAATTTTATTTTTCATTGAGGAATCGTGAAAGATTTTCTTCTAATATTTTTCTTTTAATTTTATTTCTATAAAATGTATAAATATTTTCATGTTGTAATATCTATTTTTGTTATGAACTAATTTATTTGTTCTAGGGTTACAATGTAGCTTAAATTATGAAGCTTGAATTAATTATTTTTGAAAGATTTATGGTATGTTTTTAAGTTGTTTATTTTATCTGTGCTTAATGCTTTTGATTGTTGAAAGATTAATTAATTGATTTGTGACACTTAAATAAACTTGGAAAAGGAATTTTTTTGTGTTGCTCGCGGATAGAATAACATATATATAAGGGATAGGAATATACCTTTATTGTATGTGTAGCTATTTGAGAACTTTGAACTTAATGAATCTTGGTGAATTTATTTCTCATAGGAATATAGTGAATTATTTTAGCGAGATGTGTCTATTTGTTATTGGAAGAGACATATGGATAAATTAGGAGTTCTTGGTTGACAAATTAAATGTGAGAATATAAATCAAGAGAAAATAATATGATTCAAGTGGATTAATTTGGTGAAACTACAATCCTAGAATTTTCTCATAAACTGTTATAAAAAAATTAGTTAGTTAAACTCCATCCAATCGACTGTTTGGATAAAATTAGATTGAAACCATTTCAGTACTTAACGAATATTAGTAACAAATCTTCATGGGAACGATATCTTACTTATCATTTATTATTTGTGACCGTATATACTTGCATGTTCATGTTCTCTTAAAGAGACAACACACTCCAAACTTATTTTTCAATTTTATTTTATTTTCTTTAGAGGGATAATTGTGTTGTGAATTTTATTTTTCTTTTCTTTTCTTTTTTCATAGGGTGTATTACATTTCACCTCACTGTATAACATAACACATTATGGTATTTTTTTTTATTTTCATACAAGTTAATGGTGCAAGGGTAAAAGGTAATACTTATTGGTTAAGCATAAAATGTAGCTTAAAGATATGAATGGTTCTTTCTTAGGCTTAAATGTGTGACTAAGGATATTAACAATATTACAATTGATCCAAATAAGGCCTAAATCATTTCTATTGCTAAATATTATTTAGAATTTTGCCTCAAGGGATGATTAAATAGATTCTAAAACCTAGTAGATCTCATCAACTCCCACAACTCGTCATAAATTTTCTCTCAATAAGAACACCAAAATCATTCATAAATATGTGCACAAAAATATAAATCAATTCAATCAAAACTAGTAAGCATATTGCATGATTAATGTAAGTATCTTATCAAACATGTTACATTTCTTATCCTAGTCATGACAACCAATTTTTATCATTGAGTTCATATGTTTCAAATCAAGCATGCATGCATTTAGTTTCCATATATTTATCAATTTCTACCCAAACCATAATAAAAAAAATCCTAAAACTTAAAAAAAATCTAATAATTGAAAATGTATACTAATCGCTAAAGTAGATGATAAAGTTTACCTATTGGATTACATAATTCTACAAAAAAAAATCCTTATTGTTGTGCCTTTGGAAGTTGGGAAGTACTTCTAAAGAAATTGTCTCTTCATCTCATTCTAGGTCATAGTAGATTCAGAGGGAAAGTAATATAGCCATTTGTTTTAGCACAATCTACCAAAGAGAATGGAAAAGCTCTAAGTCTTACTTGTTCTTCTATAATCCCTATTTGTTTCATATTAAAGAAAATCACATAGAATTCCTTAAGTGTTTGTGTGGGTCCTCTCCAACTAAACCCTTGAAAATAGTTAACAAATGAATTAATACATACTTAAGTTTAAAACCTACCTCCAAGTTGAGAAATACTATACATAGGGGTTGCTACTTCAAGTAAGGTGCAACTAATTCTTTTAAGGTAGGATTCAAAACAACCATGTTTTTTTGTTCAATTTTTGAGTCACTTAAAGAAGTGATTTAATTATATTTTCTTACAGTGGGCCTAGTGATCCTTTTGATCTTAAGTCGTTTGAATGTCCTTGTTGCATTTAATAGTTTCCTAAGAGTTGAAAACTTAGACAAATTAGTAACCTAAAGAAAAAAAATTAAAATTAGAAGTAAAAGTAAAAATTAAACTAATAATTAGTGGCAAAATGGTAAAGTCAATCACCAATAATAGTACCAAAAACTTAACATTATTAAGAACACACAAGTATATGTGATCATGTACAAGTAATAAATAATTTTAAGGACTAAGATTTTCATTACCTACAAGAATTTGTGAAAATTTCTACTATTGATTATTAATTCATTAGTGGGTTAGTTAAAATTAGTAAATAGGGTGTTTAAATTGTGTATGAAGAAAATAACATAAAATAATAAAATAAGTTGTAAAATGATTATAAGAGATATGTGATTATGGAATATTCTCACTATTAGCCTATAATTTTATTAAACATGTTATGAATGTAAAATAATTTTTTGAGCTCTAAAATTACTTTCATAAATTAAAATAATTCTTAAATTCTTAAATTTAGATTTAAAATTTAAGTCCGTTTAATATTTTGCATCTTTTCTTACCGTGTAATTAATTAAAGGTTAATTTATCAACCAAACTAAAACTAAAACAGCCCTAGAGGAATGCTTACTGATGACTTAATGAAAATAGAGTCATTAGTGTAATTTTTTACTTAATATTTACTTGTTTTATTTAATAAATAGTATTTTATGGCTAAATAAAATTAAAATCCAAACATTTTAGAGAAAAGGGTGAAAATACAATTTTTGGAATTTTTATGAATTTTTAACGCAGAACCAATCAGAAGCTGCAACGTGGCATGC
Organism: Hippophae tibetana; assembly: GCA_037013495.1. NCBI lineage: Eukaryota > Viridiplantae > Streptophyta > Magnoliopsida > Rosales > Elaeagnaceae > Hippophae > Hippophae tibetana. The sequence continues at coordinate 29,936,177 of CM072809.1, forward strand.
CACACAAGCAGAGGAGCTCACATGGAAAGCCACGCAAGCACGGAGGATGAAACACGCGTGATGAGTGCTCAAAAAGCACCAAAATTACCATGATTTTATGCACATTAATTAATTAAAAATATATTTATTTATATGATTTTATCATATATTTATATAAATTTGTCTTTTTTGGAATCACGGGTATTTTTATTATTTTTTAGGTATTTTTGCTTAAAAACGTAACTTAAAGACTCAAAGAGGAATACTGGAGGCAATACATCACAAATATATTAATAAATAAATCAGGAAAGGTCAACAAATATGGAAAAACTAGACAAAATGGATCAAAAATGTCAAAAAGAAGAAAACGCGCACGAAGCCACCTAGCCGCGCCGAGCAACGCGCGCAGCACGCCTAGTTTGCACGCGCCTATGCGTGCCCCAGCTCCACTTCGTGCGCCCCGCTTCCATCTGCGCCCCAATCCGCGCGGAGCCACCTCACGACATGCTGACATCATCATTCACTACTCCGTGTTTCCCCCATTTTTTTATCATTTTTCACCCACTTTTTCATCTCTTCCTCACCTATAAATACCCTCATTCTCTTCATAAATAAACACATCTCAAAACACATCTTCTCTTCTCTTTCTTTCTCTCATTTCTTAGTTTTTAAGTTTTTTTTAGTTTTTAGCTTTTTTTAGTTAGTTTCTCTTCGTTTTAGAGTTCTTCTCTCTTTGAGAAGAACTAGTTATGTTTTTGTAATTTATTTGCTTTTCGATTCAATAAATGGGAGTGCAAATTCCATTTGGAGGTTTTCCAGCAATGGGAATAGCATCAAAGTACTATAAAGATTTTATTTTCTTTACAACTATTTTTTATGCTTTATTCTTACATGTTATATTTAATTTGTCTATGATTAAATTTAACTTTGCTGGCTATTTGTAACTTTAAAATGAATTGATTTTATTTTTATTCAAGATTTTATATTAAGAATGTTAGAGAGAAATATATTATTTTTTATTACAAACTTAAATCTAAAAATTAGATTTTAAGGTTTAGTTATCTGATCTGATTTAGAGTAGTGCTCTTTTATTTGTTGGTACAATCGCCCGGTAGTTAGAGTGAAGCTCCATTTCAAAAGTTTTTATAATAATTATTATGTGAAAATGTATTGACAATATGTTTTTAGTAGTGGTTTTAAAACTTGAAAGTTAGTACTCGGATAATTAAATTCTTAGGTTTAATTTGTACACCTTGAATAAAGTTTAAACTGTCTAACCCCACCAAAGGTGGCATTTAAATGGTTCATTTTCAATCTCTTAGAAAAAGGAATTAATTTAATTAACCAAATTAGTTATCAACCCCACCCATAGGTGTTAATTGATTTGTTTAGTTAACAAAGAATATCTAACCCCACCAAAGGTGGTATTCATATAAAAAAGAGAGAATAAATAAATATCAATTTATATCTTTAATAACCTAGATAATATGATAAAGCATAATTAACTTAGTTATTATATCCATAAATACTCCACTATTATAAATGATAAAATTTGCATAAATGTTTATTGAATCTGTATCTAGGTTTATTTTTATGTCAGTAGATTAAAAACACAAAACCCCAAAATATCGTGACAAGATGTTTAGGATTTAATTTCGTTTCTAAAAGTTTGAATAATAAATTAAAAACCACATATATTCATTCCTTAGATCGACCTTGGGAGTATACTTATCATTTTCTACGAAATGATTCGTGCACTTGCAAGAGTTTTATAAATATAAAACCAAAGTATTGGCAGAATCGGTGATGCCGATTTTCGCTCATCAATGCGCCACGTGTCAGCATGACTTTCAATCTGATTTCTGAAATCAATCAACGCATCATGACACGTGTCACCACGCCATTGCTCCGAGTGTTCCACCGGTGTGCCTTGCCATCCGTTCCCGCGAATCATATCGCGCCACGTGTTACTGACTCGGCGAGCGTTGAGTCTGACCAGTCTCCCTTGCCATGCGTCGCTCCCTGATTCACCCAATGAATTTTGGATGCCACTTGTCGCATTGTGATTGGCTGAAACTGTCATTTTTGCTTGTTTTGATCGTAGCCTTTGATTTGAAGCTTATAGGATGGTCCAGATCGCACCTGAGCTTTATTTAAGTCTCTAATCACTCTATAAACCCTAATTAGCCTCTATTAGCATAATTTTGGTCAGTTTTTAGAGCTAAAAAGAGAAAAAAAAATATAGAAAAAGTGAAGAAACAACACAATTTTGGTGGAGATTCAAGAGGAAATTAATTCTACAATTCAAAAGATTGATTGTATTTCTTTTTCTACTATTTTCTTTATTAATTTTATGTCTTTCTTTATAAAAAATATGATCTGTATGAACACAATTATGTGTAATTAATTTATTAATCTAATTTTTATGCTATTAATTGTTTGACTAACAATTTATCTATAGAGGTAATTAAATAGATTTGAGAAAATTATTTAATTGTTTGTCTTGATTAAATAACATGCATAGTTTCTAGGCAGAGATATATGATTCTTATGTATATGATCTATAATTGATGAACTTAATGAGTAGTATGCAATTTAATTGGCATAGGAGTGTGATTAAATTAATTATTATATGATGTGTAGTATACTTGAGAGAGGAATACATGATAGGTTAGAATCAATTGATCGTGTAATTAATTGATATTATATTGGGGCGATTTTAGTGATTCACATATTTTGAAAATTGGGGGATTAAGTATTCCTAGATATTTTCTCATATATCTTTTTAGTCACAAAATCTAATTTAATTAATTATTACTATTTAGTTTTAGTTATTTTAATTTTGTTTTCTTAAGATATAAAAACACCAAAAAAATTGATTTTTATTATTTTTAGTTTTAAAAATTAGTTTCTAAAAAAAATAACCTCCGTGGGAACGATCTTTACTTATCATTATATTACTTGTTATGATATGTATACTTGCCTATTAATTGCACACACAAATGGTGTGACGATCACTTACTAGATTCAATTCATTCATTGCATTAAGATCTAGAAAGACAATAGGTAAACCAGGAAATATTAGAAAATTTAACCTTTAACGTAGATATTTAATCCTACTTATAACAAAAATCATATGGTACCACTTCGAATAAAAATATTACAGATTACATACTAACAACTTAGACTTGATATAAACACATTCATGCAATAAAATAGTTGTACACTTAATTCATAACATGCATAATCATGCCATTTAAACATAGAATTAAACACAATAAGAATCAAGAATTGAAATTAAAATTACTCATGATATTAAATTAATTAAACCATAGTCTAGGGCTTAAGATTTCTTATGATCACATGAGAATTTTAACTAGACATAGATTCTAAAGAATCAATACTATAATCATGGAAAATATGAAGAGAAGATAATAATAAAAGCTTAGGAAATGTAGATGATGAAGCCAAAATAACCCTACTCTCCAATCTTCAATCTTTTCTTCTAAATCTCCTTCAAAAGTTTGTCTTATGTGTGTTTTTTGATCTCTATTGTGCATCTTTAATTAGTCATTGGGCTCTTTTTATAGTGTCTTTTCAAGCATGATTTTATTAGGACTAGATTATGATTGATCAAATTGCTAGGATTAGAAGTTGGTGTTGAAAATCACTAAATTTTCATGCTACCTAGACTATTCAATAGATTGAGACCCTTTCTTGACCAATCAAATCATTACAATTTCCCACACGAGATCACTCAAGTGAAGCACAATCGACATCATTATCGATCAATCTATCAGCTCTTGCCTTTCTCGCCCAGCATCCTCAATCAATCTTGAGTACAACTTGATCAATCGACTACTTTATTCTAAATTTTCATCAGAGGGCGCTTGATCGATAGAGTCCTTTGTTTTTCTCAATTTGACCTTAAACACCTTTAGAACAAAGAATAAATGCATAAAATGCATAAGGAACACTAGTTTATTGTAAATATGTAGGAATTCATATACAAATATATGTATAAAATGATAACACCCTTCTTTATTTCTCTTATATACAATTTGCTGACTTTTTTCTCCTTATTTTTATATCATAGGTTATCTTAGATGCATGAGAATGGTGAAAAGAGTGTGGTTCTATTTGATGTGCCTGATGAAAATAAGAAGCTAATGCCCATTTTGTAACCTATTAATCATCTTACAGTATAAGATCACTTCCATGCATACAACATAACCTGACTTTAAAGTTGATGAATTTGAATTTCATGTGTTTTTTATTATAAAAGCTACCACTTTTTTCTTATAAGAAAATCTACATAATTTTATTTCCCATGAAATTGCTAGTGAATGAATGGATGGTTACATCTTTTTCGGGTATTTCATCTCCAAGAAGCACGATTCGTATTGGTTATTTATTTATCCATCTCTAAAAACAGTGCCTATTGTGTATGCAAGGAAATTTAATATCAAAATAAATGTTATGAAAATTATATTAATTAAGTTTCACTTGGTATATAATATTAAACCTTTACTAGATATTATACTCTCATAGTTATATAACCTATGGAAATCCATTAAAGATTATGGGTTCACGCTTGTAAGACAAGTGAATCTGATCTCATATGGAAATAGGCAGTGCATGCAACCATGCCAAGGAGTAGGTAAGTACTAACCATAACATCAAAGTGGTGCACATAGAATGCTGGACGGTGGTAACAGTTCGGTTTCGTCGAAATCATATGTCAGTTATGAAACCATACAAGGTTCTTGATGGGAGAACCTTTATAAAGGCATCGGGTCCTCTCATTACTCACTAAATCATTCATATATACCATCAAAACACTGAGAGTAAGTGTGAGAAACCATTGAAAGCATCAAATTAAAAATCCATTGGAATTCTCGTGTAAGTGCTGAAATTTGATCAATGGTAGGAGGTATATTTTCAATCCATTTTTGTTTCAACTATATTTAAATTTTGCATTCATATGGTTTCCTGAATATTTCTAGATTGAATTGTGATTTACATTTGGTATCAAAGCCATTTTGAAAACATCCTTGTTTTGCTTTGTTTCATGAGGAACTGAGAATTTGGGTTTTTTATTTGGCTTGTTTTTTATGCATATGGAAATTATAAATTGTTTTAATATTGACTTTAGAGTGATTCTATGAATTGAAACTTGAAAAACAATGAAGAAAATAAATCCAATTTATATGGGTATTCATTTGAATCATTAATTAACTTTTTATTTAAAATGAAGTTTTTGATTCAAACTCAGACCATGAATCACTCGGAAATTGAATTCTGAGCATTTTGATAAAAAGAACACCGGATTTCATCATTGGAATAGTGAGATATGTCCAGGTATCCATTCGGGTCGTAACCGGGTTAACTTGACCCAAGTCTCGAGGTTAGCAATATGTGCCTTGTCCATTGGGCTGCAATGATTGTTATGTTTTACATTCTATCAGACTTAATTTTATATACATTCAGAGTTTAATTTTTAAACAAAAAAATGTTTCAACCTGGAATCAAACCCGGATTCCATGGCTAAGAATATTGTATGTTATTTACTCGACCAGAATGCATTTTATGTTACATTATGTTTTTGGCATATTTTTATATGGATTCGAAATTCAATTTTTATTAAAAAAATACGAATATAATTTTAACGTGATTAATTATTTAACTTAGGTTTTTCATACGCAGAATATTTATTATACATTTGATATTTATTTAAATAACTTTTGGGCACATTAAAATTTATTTAAATATATTATGCTTAAATTATTTGTTTTGGTATTTGTATGTATAAATTTTGTAATTAATTATACATATGAAAATTTGGTTAAATAATTTATGCATAATATTAATGCTTATATTATTTATTTTTTCTTGTATAATTTATTTTCATATATGCAATCTTAAGATAGATAATATTTACACATTTAAAATTAAATTAATATTGCTTATGGTTTTATACAATAATTGAGCTTAAGGATTTAACTAATATTTAAGTGATTTATATAGTTTAATTAAGTAGGGAATAATCACAACATCTTTAATTAATTAAAATTATAATAAAGTTTATTTAGGATCACATTTATAAAATAAATATTAATTGTAATTAATCATATGTGATATAATAAATCTTAACCCACGTGAATATTTATTACATTTTTGTGTAATTAATTATGATAAAAAATCAAATTATATTTTCTAATTTACCCACAGGGTTTAGAAAAAGAAACATAATTTGATAGTTTTATCATAAAGTTAAGATGAATCTAATTGAATTAGAATTTTAGTCCACAAACAAGTTTTATGTCACTAGATTCATATTTTTCATGATTTATATTGGTAAAGAATGACTATAATTTAGGTCTCAAATTTTAATAAGCATAAAATCTTTGATTTTAGCTTCTCAACCTGTAAATTTCTCTGATATTCGCTATGAAATTCCCGATCTCAAAGGGGATAATTATAAAATATGAAAGGAAAGAATTCTCCTTCATCTAGGGTGGATGGATATTGACTATGCCATTAGAAAAAAAACACTTAAAATTACTCAAACCAACACTCCATAAAATATCATGTTTTATGAACAATGGAAGCGATCTAATCGTCTTAGCATGATGTTCATTAAGACTAAAATCTCTAGTGGTATTCGTTGTTTTATTAATCAGTATAACAATGTTCAAGACTTGCTAAAGGTCATTGATGATTAGTTCGTCACTTCCAATAAGGCTTTAGCAAGCACCCTTATTATGAAGTTCTCTTCCTTAAGACTCACCAGTGTGAAAGGTATGCATGAACACATTATGCAAATGAGGGACATTGTGGCTCAACTTAACATTTCGAGGTTGGGATGTTAGAATCCTTTCTGGTTCACTATATCCTTAACACTCTCCCACATCAGTATGTGCAATTCAAAATCTAGTACAATACATATAAGGATAAATGGTCAATCAATGAACTAATGACCATGTGTGTTTAAGAGGAAGGGAGGCTTGTTATGGAATTTGGTTAAAGTGCAATGTTGGCTACAACATACGAGAAAGGAAAATATCAATACAAGCATAAAGGAAAAGGGATAATTCCACCTCAAGCTTATATTAAGAAAAAAACAAAGTGTTTGTTTTTTGTAAAAATAAGGGACACATGAAGAAGAAATGTATCAAATTTCAAAAATGGCTTGAGAATAAAGGTAATCCAACCTCTTTTTTTTTGTTATGAATCTAATATGGTTAATGTTAATCTTAACACCTAGTGGATTGATTTTGGATCTACAATCCATGTTGTAAACTCCTTACAAGGTATGCGAAATCTAAGGAAGCTAGTGGGAAGTGAGCAATACATCTTATCTGGTAACAAGATGTGCTTACATGTGAAGGCTATAGGGACATGCAGTTTTGATTTTAAGTAGTGGTTTTATTTTAGAATTAGAAAAGACTTTTTATGTTCCAAGTTTCTCTAGAAACTTGATTTCGATTTCAAGACTTGTACCTTTTGGTTATTCCTTTCACTTTTCAGAAATATCTTTCAATTTATTTAATAAATCTGATTGTCTTAGGAATGGTATTTTGTCTGATGGTCTATTCTACATTAATTTATGAAATAATGCCACTCATAACATTATGCATGTACAAGTCAGCATTAAAAGGTGTATTATTGACGAGGACTCTTCCATATTATGACATAGGATATTAGGACATATCTCTATAGAACGAATTAAAAGATTAGTGAAAGATGAAGTACTTAGTACTCTAGATTTTACTAATTTTGAGACATGTGTGGACTATATTAAGGAAGAGTAAACTAATAAGTCAAAGAAAGGTGTCAATAGGAGTTCAAGCATATTAGAAATCATACATACGGATATATGTTGTCTAGACATAGACATTTAAGGTCAGAAATATTTTATCACCTTTACTGATGATTTTTCTCAATATATGTATCTTTACATGCTTCATAATAAGAGCGAAGCATTAGATGCCTTTAAGAGCTTTAAGGTTAAAGTAGAAAAACAATGTGGAAAGAAAATAAAGGTCATGAGATTATATAGTGGTGGTGAATATTGTGGTAGATACACTGAGAATGGACAAGTGCTTGGTTCAGTTGCTAATTTTCTTCAAGAACATGGGATAGTTGCCCAATACACTATGCCTAGTTCACCAGACCATAATGGTGTAGAAAGGAGAAACCAAACATTATTGGACATGGTGCGGAGTATGCTTAAAAACTCCAATCTTCCTAAATCCTTATGGATTAAAGCTTCAAAGTTAGTTGTGTAGATATTAAACCGAGTTCCAACCAAGATTGTCTCAAAGATGCCATTTGAATTATGGAAAGGTTGGAAACTGAGTTTGTGACATATCCACATTTGGGGATGCTCGTATAAAGTTAGGATTTATAATCTATAAGAGAAGAAGCTGGACCCAAGGACCATTAATGGGTATTTCATTGGATATGCCGAACGATCTAAGGGTTATAGATTTTATTGTCCATCTCACAACACTAGGTTTATGGAATCAAGAAATGCAAAGTTTCTTGAATATGACGAGATAGATTTTATTTTCCATCTCACAACATAATCTACTTTAGGAGATAGATTGATTGTTGTTCACAACACCCCTCAAGTACAAGTTGGTATTGAACAACCAATCACTAAAATTTCATAAGATATTGACAATATTCCAATAGATCATGTTGTTCAAGAGATACCTAAAACTTCTAAATAATAAGTTGAACCTCATACTTCTCAAGAAGATAGTGGTGCGACATTAAAAATATTTACTAGAACTAAAAGGTCAAAAATTCCTAGTGATTATGTTGTGTATCTACAAGAATTTGAGTGTAGCATTGAAGCTATGGATGATCCCGAATCATTTTCACATGCCATGAGTTCTAAGGTTTTGAACTTATGGTACAATTCCATGCAAAAATAGATGGATTCTATGGCATCAAGCCGAGTGTGGAATCTTGTCAAGTTTCCTAATGGTGTGAAAGCCATAGGATGTAAATGGTACTTCAAGACAAAGAAAGACTCACAAAGAAACATTGAAAGACATAAGGCAAGACTCATTGCCAAAGGATTCACTCAAAGGGAAATAATCGACTACATGATGAATGCTCAAAAAACACTAAAATTACCATGATTTTATGCACATTAATTGATTAAAAATATATATATATTTATATGTTTTATCATATATTTATATAAATTTGTCTTCTTCGGAATCATGGGTATTTTTTTGTTTTTCAGGTATTTTGGCTTTAAAATGTAACTTAAAGACTCAAAGAGGAATACTGGAAGCAATACATCACAAATATATTAATAAATAAATAGGGAAAGGTCAAAAAATATGGAAAAATTGGACAAAATGGGTCAAAAATGTCAAAAAGGGGAAAATCGCGCCGCCGCGCGCGCGCCAGTGCCCAGCAGCGCGCGCAGCATGTCCCACGTCCGCGCGCATTAGCGCGCACCCCAGCGCGCTGTTACTGTTCACGCACGTGCCCCTGTGCACCGAGCTGCCCTCCGCGCGCGCCGACGCCCATTTCGCCCCATTTTTGTGTGCAGCCGCCCCATGACGTCATCAATGACCTCAACAAATGCACTCCGCATTTTCACATTTTTTTAACATTTTTTCACTCACTTTTTCTCTCCATCCTCACCTATAAATACCCATATTCCCTTCACTTCTAAACACACCTCAAAATACATTCTTTTCTCTCTTTTCTTAGATTTTTAGTTTTTCTTAGTTTTTCTTAGTTTTTCTTAGTTTTTAGCTTTTCTTAGTTAATTTCTCTTAGTTTTAGAGTTCTTCCCTTTTTGGGAAGAAGTAGTTATGTTTTTTTAATTTATTAGCTTTTTGATTCAATAAATGGGAGTGCAAATTTCGCTTGGAGGTTTTCCAGCAACGGGAATGGCATCGAAGTTCTGTAAGGATTTTATTTTCTTTACAGTTATTTTTTATGCTTTATTCTTACATGTTATATTTAATTTGTCGGTGATTAAATTTAACTCTACTGGCTGTTTATAATCATGATGTAATAATAACGTTGTTATGCATGCGAAATATTAAATAGGTGAAAATCTCTAAAATGAATTGATTTTGTTTTTATTCAAGATTTTATATTAAGAATGTTAGAGAGAAATATATTATTTTTCATTACAAACTTAAACCTAAAAATTAGATTTTAAGGTTTAGTTATCCGGTCTGATTTAGAGTAGTGCTATTTTATTTGTTGGTACAATCGCCCGTTAGTTAGAATGAAGCTCTATTTCAAAAGTTTTTATAAGAATTATTATCTGAAAATGTATTGACAACATGTTTTCAGTAGTGGTTTTAAAACTTGAAAGTTAGTACTCGGATAACTAAATTCTTAGGTTTAATTTAGACACCTTGAATAAAGTTTAAACTGTCTAACCCCACCAAAGGTGGCATTTAAATGGTTCATTTTCAATCTCTTAGAAAACAGAATTAATTTAATTAATCAAATTAGTTATCAACACCACCCATAGGTGTTAATTGATTTGTTTAGTTAACAAAGAATATCTAACCCCACCAAAGATGGTATTCATATAAAAAAGGGAGAATCAATAAATATAAATTCATATCTTTAATAACCTAAATAATATGAGCAAGCATAATTAACTTAGTTATTATATCCATAAATACTCCGCCATTATAAATGATAAAATTTGCATAAATGTTTATTGAATCTATGTTTATTTTTATGTAAGTAGATGAAAAACACAAAAACCCCAAAATATCGTGACAGGATGTTTAGGATTTAATTTCATTTTTAAAAGTTTGAATAATAAATTAAAAACCACATACATTCCTTCCTTAGATCGACCTTGGGAGTATACTTATCATTTTTTACAAAATGATTCGTGAGTTTTACTAATATTAAAACCAAATTATTGGCAAGAATCGGTGATGTCGGTTTTCGCTCATCACTACACATAGACATTCTCTCCTATATCTAAGAAAGATTCACTTCGTGTCATCATGGCATTGGTTGCCCATTTTGATTTGGATTTACATCAAATGGATGTGAAAATGGTTTTCCTTGATGGTAATCTAGAGGAAGAGGTTTATATGAAACAACCTAAAGGATTCATCTCTAGTGATGGTGAGAATTTGGTTTGTAAACTTAATAAATCCATATATGGATTAAAACAAGCTTTTTGTCAATGGTATTTGAAATTCCATAACGTCATCACTTCATTTGGTTTTGAAAAGAACGTTATGGATTAATTTATATACCATAAGGTTAGTGGGAATAAGATTTGTTTTTTGGTGCTATATGTGGATGATATTTTGTTTGCAGCCAATGATAAGGGTTTACTACACGAGGTAAAACAATTCCTCTCTAAAAATTTTGATATGAAGGATATGGGTGAGGCATCTTATGTCATTGGCATTAAGATCCATAGATATAGACTTCGAGGCGTCTTAGGTTTATCTCAGGAAACCTATATCAATAAAGTTTTATAGAGATTTCGGATAAAAGATTGTTCACCAAGTGTTGCTTCCTTTATGAAGCGTGATAAGTTCAATTTGGATCAATGCCCAAGGAATGATTTTGAAAGAGAATATATGAAAACCATTACATATGCTTCAGCCATTAGAAGCTTGATGTATGCTCAGTTATGCACCAAACCTGACATTGCATTTGTTATTGGGATGCTAGGGAGATAACAAAGTAACCCTGGTGTTGATCAGTGGACAGTTGCAAAGAAAGTGATGAGGTACCTTCAAGGAACCAAGGACTATATGCTCATGTATAGATGAAGCGAAAATTTGAAAGTAATTGGCTACTCCAATATGGACTTCACTGGTTGTGTTAATACACAAAAATCAACATTTGGTTACATTTTCATGCTTACTGGTGGAGCTGTGTCTTGGAGGAGTACAAAGTAGTCCTTGACTGCTACTTCCACTATGGAGGATGAGTTTGTGTCATGTTTTGAGGCCACATCACATGGTGTATGGTTAAATAGTTTCATTTCTTAGCTTAGAGTAGTTGACTCTATTTCTAGGCCATTAAGATTATACTATAACAACTCAGCTGCTGTGTTTATGGCTAAGAACAACAAGAGTGGTAGTCGTAGTAAGCATATTGACATTAAATACTTGGCCATAAGAGAATGTGTTAGTTAAAAGAAAGTGTTCATTAAACATGTTAGCACCGAGTTGATTATTGCTGATCCTTTGACTAAAGGCATGCCACCACTAAAATTTAAGAATCATGTAGAGAAAATGGGAATTGGTTCCACTTTGTAATTGTATATATATATACAATTTATTAATGAAACACTTATATATTGTGATATTTTCTCATATTCATGTGCACCTTAATGTATTTGAGAATATATATATTTTATTGGACCAAGAATAAATATAGGATTTTTTCATTAAGTTTAGTTACCACATAAAGTATAATACTTGAAAAACTAAATACATTATAATACATGGAAGATAATACTCATTCTTAGAGGACCTATTGCTATGATACATGTATTTTTTACTCAAAATAATTTATCTTAATGTTTGCACCAAGTGTGAGAATGTAATATCAAAGTCGTGCAATGGAACGTGGATGATGGTAACAGTTTGGTTTCATCAAAACCGTACGTCGGTTACAAAACCATACGAGGTTCTTGATGGGAGAACCTTTATAAAGGCATCATGTTCTCTCACTACTCACTGATTCATTCATATATACTATCAAAACGTAGAGAGTAAGTGTGAGAAACCAGTAAGAGCATCAAATCAAAATCCATTGGAATTCTCGTGTAAGTGCTGAAATTTGATAAATGGAAGAAGGTATGTTTTTAATCCATTTTTATTTCTACTATATTTAAATTTTGCATTCATATGGTTTCATGAACTTTTTTGGATTGAATTGTGATTTACACTAACACTATGTATTAAATTTCAGCTTTGACCTTATGTGTATTTTTCACAATACTAATTCAAGGACAATGGCACTAGTAGAATTTACCTTTTAAGTTATTAACATTTTAGGGATTAAATATAGGTTCTAAGTTCTACTACTATATTTTATTTTAATAGTGTATTAGAAGTTTCCATCATAAGAAGGCCAAAAGGAAGGCCAAAAGGCATCGGTTGAGAGAATTAGCATAAGTTGAAAGGATAGAGATAAAATGTTGTTACAAATTGCATGTTTGTAAGGCTTACAGTAAAATCTATGCATGTTTTTCCACAAATAAAAGTACCAACTTATATTTTGGTTAGTATCATATTCTTCCTTTTAATTGTGTAACAACCATTCAAAAATATCATATATTATTTAGATTTAAGTTGGGATGAAGTGTTATTCTATATTGAAAACACTATGAATAAGTTATATTTTTTTCCTACCTTTTATGTTTTTGGAAGCATTAAATTTTGATTTGCATTCACAAATAACTTCTAATGATTCTTCCTTCTTTAATATATAAGGCATATATTATGTTGAATAGTCATCAAAATCAAAGAGCTCAAGATTTATCAATATGGCCTAGAAAAGGGTAGATTATATATGCATGGTTCATTAGCCTCTATAATTTGAAACTTTTTATATTTTTGATATGTGTATTGAAAAGTACACTAGTTATTGGCAATCTATGTAATATCTTTTTCATTAGATTATATATATATTCTTAATTTTTTATCGAAATATTAAGCTTATAATTAATTTTTTTTTTCTAATATGTAGTATCTTAAGTAAAATGACTTAGTGACCTATTGGTATTTGATAAACATATTTTTGATCTATAATTTTCTATGTTTTTAAGCATTAATTTATATTTTATTCTAAGAATTTGGTGCTTTTGAAGAAATTTTTATATTATGTAGGTTCATTAGCAATTAAGCACTTTACGCTTTCGAAAGATATAAATTAGAGAACTTATATTGAAGGTATGGTGACAAAGTAAAAATATTTGAAGATTCAACACCTGGTGTAATAAAATGTTAAAAAAGATGCTAATGTCTTAGCATTCAAAAGACCATGCCTAGGCATTGAGACCATAGGTACTACTATGGAATGTTGAAAAAATAACACACGTCAAAGCATTAAAAAATAAATAGTGAGGCATTGTAGTAATGGATTTTTGTATACGGTGTTGAAATTTGTCCAATGCCTTAACCAGTGTGCTGAAGTTGTCTGACACCTAAGCATTAAAAATTCAATGTTGTGACCCATGTTCTTTTTCTATCCAGATACCCCATTCATGAAAAGTTATGTGTTTCTCGAAATTCCTTAAAACTCCTAACCTATAAATACCATCAAACTTCATTTTCCAAAGAGGGAGCTGAATTCCACCTTCTTTATAGAGAAAAATATAGAGAAAACCTCTATTGTTGAAGCTTTTCTAAAGATTTGAAAAAAGAGATCAATCCAACTTCAAAAGATTTGGTGATTGGTGATCAAAAAAGGTACTTTAATTGTTATATATCATCTTTCTCTAGATTTTGATTACAGTTGGTACAATTGAATTGATTATGATTAATTTAATTATGATAGACTAAGTTTTTACGTGGGATATTAACTTTACTTCAATGAGTGAATGAAACTTTGAATGATTTTATTTTAATAAAGTTGAATTATTTCTTATTCACAACTTTTTTTATCTTTACGTATGAATTATTATTAGTCATCTTAATTTACGACAAAGTGACTATTTTAGAACTAGACGTTAAACACATCATCTATATTTAAGTTTTATAATTATGAACAAGACTCTAATCTAATGGCATTGACTTGTGTTAAATTAAATGGTTAAATTAATTCCATTGTGATGACTAATTGATTAATTAAAACTCAATGAAAGAATTAATTGGTTAATTTATATTTTTATGACTCACCATGATCATCATTGGGGTTCTTCTATTTAAAAAGAAAAAAATCAATAATTTTAACTTTTGAAGTATATTTTGAAAATCATTTATTTTGCTCTACCTATGAGTGGTTAGCTAGTTATCTCCCCTACAGATCATGTGGTGTTTTTCATAGTCTTAGTGGGGACATATGGTCCTTTCATTGTGTCAAACTTTTTGTTTGCGTGTAGGGGTACAAGACCCTAAGTTGGAGAAAGCTACCTATTCTATAGGTCAATCGATCCCTATATTAGGATCCATAGCCAATTAAAAAGGAATAAATAGTATGTGAAAGTTGTGCTTATCACAAGCCATTTATAGGGTGCATTTTCTATCACAAGAGTGTGATCCTTTTGTGGCATGCTAGTTTAGCTATTGTCTCTCCACTTGTAGGGGAACTTTAATCTTAGAGATATATAATGTTACACATTGTCATATGTCATACACAAGTTACAGACCCTATGGTAAGGTTGCCACCCGCTTGAAGTGTGCTAGCTTGGTCATCTCTCCAACCTTGTGTGGAGAGAGCTTGGTCTGTAGATATGCCATTCTTTATCATTCATGGGACAAAGTCACAACTCCATTCTTTTAGGGTGCCATGCTTGATGGATTTTTCAAAGTTTGGGTAACCCTCTAGTGATTATACTTTGTACTTTTAAGGTGTCATACCTTGTGGACTTTTCAAAGTTTGGGAGACCCTCTAGGGATCTTTTTACTTCTAAAAAATAAATACCTAATAGTGGTGCGTTTCTTTTCCTTTTATCATTATGGGACATCATTTTTATCACGTGTTGATTTCATATGATTAGTGATGAGCAGAACCGGCATCGCCGATCCTACCAATAATTTGGTTTTATATTTATAAAACTCTCGTAAGTGCACGAATCATTTCGTAAAAAATGATAAGTATACTCCCAAGGTTGATATAAGGAAGGAATATATGTGATTTTTAATTTATTATTCAAACTTTTAAAAACGAAATTAAATCCTAAACATCCTGTCACAATATTTGGGTTTTTGTGTTTCTAATCTAATAACATAAAAATAAACATAGATACATATTCAATAAATATTGATGCAAATTTTATCATTTATAATAGTGGAGTATTTATGGATATAATAACTAAGTTAATTATGCTTGCTCATATTATGATAAATTAGGTTATTAAAAATATAAATTGATATTTATTGATTCTCTCTTTTTTATATGAATACCACCTTTGGTGGGGTTAGATATTCTTTGTTAACTAAACAAATCAATTAACACCTATGGGTAGGGTTGATAACTAATTTGGTTAATTAAATTAATTCCTTTTTTTCTAAGAGATTGAAAATGAACCATTTAAATGCCACCTTCGGTGGGGTTAGACAGTTTAAACTTTATTCAAGATGTCCAAATTAAACCTAAGAATTTAATTATCCGAGTACTAACTTTCAAGTTTTAAAACCACTACTGAAAACATGTTGTCAATACATTTTCAGATAATAATTCTATTAAAAACTTTTGAAATAGAGCTTCACTCTAACTACCGCACGATTGTACCAACAAATAAAAGAGCACTACTCTAAATTAGGCCGAATAACTAAAGCTTAAAATCTAATTTTTAGATTTAAGTTTGTAATGAAAAATAATATATTTCTCTCTAACATTCTTAATATAAAATCTTGAATAAAAATAAAATAAATTCATTTTAGAGATTTTTACCTATTTAATATTTCGCAAGCATAACAACGTTATTATTATATCATGTTTACAAACAGCCAGCAAAGTTAAATTTAATCACAGAAAAACTAAATATAACATGTAAGAATAAAGCATAAAAAATAACAGTAAAGAAAATAAAATCCTTACAGTACTTCGATGCTATTCCCGTTGCTGGAAAACCTCCAAATGGAATTTGCACTCCCATTTATTGAATCGAAAAGCAAATAAATTACAAAAACATAACTAGTTCTTCTCAAAAAGAGAAGAACTCTAAAACTAAGAAAAACTAACTAAGAAAAGCTAAAAACTAAGAAAAACTTAAAAACTAAGAAATTGAGAGAAAAATGTGTTTTGAGTTGTGTTTAGTTATAAAGAGAATGAGGATATTTATAGGTGAGGATGGGAAGAAAAAATGGGTGAAAAAATGATTAAAAATGGAGAAAACATGGAGTAGTGAATGATGATGTCATGTTGGTGTAAGCGCAGTAGCGTGCGCAGATGGGGCACATGTGCGTACGGAATAGAGCAGGGATGCGCGCGGAATGGAGAGTAGACGCGCGTGTTGCTGGGCGCGGCTGGGGCAGATGCTGGCGCAGTGCGCGTGTTGGTCGGTGCGGCTGCGTGCACGATTTCCTCCTTTTTGACCTATTTTGTCCAATTTTTCCATATTTGTTGACTTTTCCTCATTTATTTTATGAATATATTTGTGATGTATTGCCTCCATTATTCCTCTTTGAGTCTTTAAGTTACGTTTTTAAGCAAAAATACCTGAAAAACAATAAAAATACTCATGATTCTGAAAAGACAAATATATATAAATATATGATAGAATCATATAAATATATATTTTTAATCAATTAATGTGCATAAAATCATGGTAATTTTAGTGCTTTTTAAGTACTCATCACTTAGCATCATGTGCTACTTTATACCTTTCAAGATTATTACTGTATCGAGAGTAGTAGGGTTATGCGAGAGTAGTAGCCTTGACCATGTATAAAATGGTTGTTATAAAATTTTGTGTTGTTGCCTTCTTGGTCTATGCTCACTTTTAGGTGTCTACCTTTTGAGCATTGTGTTAACTTCTACAATTTAAGAGGAGTTAGACCATTATTTTGAATTTCGGTATGTGATTGAACACATGTGTTGTCCTATTTGTTTTTTATAAAACACGTTTAGGAATGACATACTTCTTTGGTGAGTCTGTGCATAAACTTAGTTGATTATGTTATTCCTTCCAAGTATCTTAAATGGAACTTGGACAGATTTCTAGAGTACATCTTAGGTATATTTGGACCTTTTTTGAAATTATTTTTCTAAATGAGTGCAACCATGGTTTATATGTTATGGTTGGATATCTTCTAAGGCATCACAATCTTATATGTCGATAGTGTATAACTTTATTAGTTTTGTACAAGATTGTGGTCTTGGTGTTGTACATCTAAAAGTTTTGTTTTCCTATAAGTAGGAAATATTTTGGATAGTTGACGAGCATAGTTGACGAGCTCGCATTACGAACCTTTTTAGACCGACTCTGTATGGTAGGCACTTGTAGTATCTATTCGACTATATTTATATTAGATAACTTCTATCTAGTATGACATATATTTGTCTAGCTAGCTACCTTTCTGTTAGGCAACTTTTGTCTAGCGACCGTATGTCTCTCTAGTCGGCCACCTTTCTATTAGGAAACTTATGCCTGACCACTTCTATATGGTTGGGTGGCCTTGTTACATTTGTGTGATTGGCTTTTAGTTTTGGGGAAATTTTATTTAACAAGATATTTCTTGTGAAGCCCTCCAATCTATTAGCCACCCCTGCTTAGCATGCTTGCATTTGTTACGTAGCCCAAGCATATGTTTCTTTTTCGATTTTGTAACTCAGAATAATTTCTTCATAGTTTGTGGATGGTTATTTCTATCCTATCAAGAGTTTTTTGTAACATTGTGTGCTTGAGAAGTTTTTGGTCAGATAGACTTATGTAACATATTTCTAGCCCAACAAATAATTTAGTATGCCTATAGGGACAGGTAGAGGCATACCTCTAGGAGGCCATGGCGAACAATGATGGCTTGTATTACAAGGTTGGATGGCCATATTCTAGGTGATCAAGGCTTGGTCTTCATAGTCTATGATGTGGGATGGTACGACATATTTTCCATTGCACTCTCTTGTTTAACGTGGCCTAATAGGCATCATCCTTGACTATTCTGATTGAAATGTTAAAGTAGAGATTACAAGGCCCATAGGGCAGAAGTAATGCAAACATTGTGGCTTGTGAGACAAAACTTTGGACTTAAAGGTGTCAATGTTGACTACGTGGCTTTTGAGGTGACGATCTAGACTATACAACCTACGAGGTACCTTGTTTGGCTATGTATAGGCACTATGGTGCTCTAGGTATTGGAGGATACCGTAAGGATCCCTTGTTGACAAAAACATTGTTCTAGATCTTATAGACCAAGGAAACGCTCTAGCATGTTTCGAAGTGTGTTCTTTATAATGTCATAGCGGATATATGATTCCATCCCTTGGATGATTGATCTTTTCATACACATATTCTTATACATTCATTCCTATACGTTCATCAAAAATGATTAAAAATATAGTTGTTGGAATCTTCTTGTTGAGAGAATTTTAAAAGTGGTTTTACTTCCTTAAGAAATAGTCTAAAAGTAGGTGAACCAGGCTTGACTTGGTTCTTCTCTTTTTAGTGAAATAGACCCTTTTTTTCCTTTCTTTTTATCATAGAAAATGAGAAACTTGGTCACATGTACTCGCACTAGTGGTATGTGAAGGCATGTGGAATGTTGATTGGTCTCTAAATTTTGGTTGTTGGTTGTTCGGTATATGATCTTTCCAATAGTGGTCTCCAATTTTTCAGGCAGTGCACAACTTTCTAGATCGAGACATAAGGTGCTCGATGGTTAGAAAAATTCAAGTGGAGCCCTATTTGAACTACACCACCTTCATTAGTTGGCTACACTTTTTTGTCGAGTGGTCGAGGATGCCTTACTTATTTTAGAAGTTGAAAATTGAGCCATAAGGGATCATGGGGCTACATGCCTTTTTTGTGATATGTTTTATATGTAGTATTGTTTTAGCGATATATTTTTTTCCTTTTGATTTTTCAAATCTATTTTAGAATTGGTTGTATATGAGTCTCATTTTTGAAGACTTTTGTTGAAAGTATAAACAATCTTTGTTAGGATTCCCAAACAAATAGTCTTTTTTCATATTTGTTTTTCAATATGGTGGAAAATATAATAAATATTCTTACAATTCTTTTTTTAGTGGTTAACCAAAAAAGCACACTTCTTTCCATAGACGATGCTAGATGTTGATGTCATTGTTTGTCAACATTAAAGGAGAATTTATTTCTCCTTATTGTAGTCCTATGAATAGAGAACATTCATTATAACCTTATATTACCACGGGGTGTGTTGTTCTTTAGCCCTTCAATGGTTAAGTTAGTTTGAGTAATGACGATAAAAGACGAGACCAAAGTCTTTTTTTTATTTAAAAAGAAGAAATCGAGATTGAGATATTATGAATTTCTAGTGTTTAATTATGTCAATTAATGAATATATTAACATACAAACTTCTATTTGTGAAGTTTATAATGTGAGCATAGGGAAGAAGATTTACCTTATGTGGATAACTTACTTGTGAAGATAGACTTAATTTATGATAGGAGTTCTCTTCATAATTATATCTTCC
Source organism: Hippophae tibetana (assembly GCA_037013495.1). Lineage (NCBI taxonomy): Eukaryota > Viridiplantae > Streptophyta > Magnoliopsida > Rosales > Elaeagnaceae > Hippophae > Hippophae tibetana. Next base: position 29,956,475 of record CM072809.1, read on the forward strand.
AAAGAGTTATTTATCCATGTTTTATTATGCTAAATATGTCCATTTATATGGTATAAGTTTATTTTATATCCAATAATACCAAATATTATATAATATCCTATAATAAAATGATATATATATTTCTTAACAACATAGAGTGACATGTGTTAAAGCTATAAATTTCAAATTAATAACATATATCTTTTAATTATGTACATTAAAGAAGCACTTAGTTATTTATAATTTGATGATAACATAAAATATAATTTTTTTAATGAAATTAATTTTATGAAATAAAAAAATAAATATCATTAATTTAGTAACTAATTTTTTATAAAAATTATTTTATTACCTCTTACAATAATATAATTTAAGAATATTTTTAATTTTTTTTATGTTAGTGTCGTTATTTTGCCATTCTTTTTAACAATTATTCGTCTACATTTATACACAAACCTTACACATAAATCTCCAACTCTCAAAAACAAAATTATTTAGTATATAGAAATTGAAATGATATTTTGTAGATAACATTTTATACACGTTATAAGCTTCTTTTTTATGGATTAAATATATAGTATAATTTTATTTTATAGATAAAGTTTTATTTTTAATAATCTTTTTAGTATTAAATATATATTTAATTTTTATAACGTAAGCAACTTTATGAATATATTAAATATATATTCAATTTCTGTAACATTTTAAATATATATTTATTATACATTTTTAACATTTCTTTTATAACATGAATAGTTTTTAATCTTTATATTTATGAAAAATATTTATTTCAAAATAATTTAAAAATATATGTCAAATATGTGTCCAAAATATGAAAATATTTCACTGTGTTACTTTTTAGATCTCGGTTAAACATATATAAACTCAATGAATAAGTAAGTTATCCATTAAATAGAATTTTTAATAGTTTATACATTTTTGATGAGGTTTTATTGTTTAAATTAAAAGGATTGTATTATCATCACAGTTATTTTTATTAATATCGTATTTATTTAATGATAATATTAATATTTAAATTTTTTTATTTAATGATAATATTAATATTTAATTTTTTTCCCTAACTTATTCAACGATAACATTATTAAAAATTAATATTATATAAATTGTGATATCAAGAAAATAAATTAACCTCAAGATTAAATATGTTATTTTACTTGCCATAATAAATCCTTTTATTATTATAATAAAAATATATAAAATATTTATTTTATTTTTAATATTAATTATAAAATTAATTTTAAAAGATAAATATGGTGATGATTCTATATTTATTAAAATATGACATTTAAGTCATATGCTTATTTTTATAACAATATAATTATAATGTTATTAAAAAATGAGTCTACGAGAACAAATTAAAAAAAAATTATTTTATTTTTGATTTTTATAATTACATTAGATAGAGATTATTTTAATTTTAATTGAAATAAATAAATAAAAATAAATAAAAACTTAAAAAATGATTACTTGTCTTTTTTAGGATATTTTTTCACAACAATAAATATATGATCTATATAAAACATATATTATCACCCTTTTTAAAAATAAATCGGTTAAATTACTATAGAATAAAATTATTATTAATAAATTATTTTTATAATAATAAGAATTCATATTATAACAATATCACTACATTATTTTATATAAAAATGCAAACGTGGGTCACGTGCAAAGAGTATGTGCAAAATTAATTTAGTTACAAAGTTATCTTTATAATATTTTTTTTAAATAATTAAATTACTCAAATATTTTAATTAAAACTTAAACTATAGATATTCCATGTATCAAAATAAGCTACGTAACTTTGAGTAACAAGTTTATTTGCTCATAATAATTTTATTTAAATATCAATTTTACTTAATATAATTTAAATAATTCATAGTTATTTTGTAATCTTACATTTAATTCATAATTAACCCAAATATATTGAAAAAACATTTTTTAATGTTATTATCTTATGATATATAATTATAAATTAAAATAATAAAAATTATCTTTTCACCTATTATTAATTATAATAATACGATAATTTATAATAAATAAACTTCTTATTGTCTTTCCAATATGATCAAACTGTTCTTTCAATAAAAGGAGCGTTGTCCGATCTCAAGAACACAATTTTTCTGATGTTATTTGTATCACCGGCAAGAACACACAAATTATATATAGATTATTAAAGAGATAAATGATAAATATAATATATATATATATTTTTTTTGAAAAGTATAATTGTCTAATATTTCTTAAAAATAAAAACCATTGAAATTGTAAAGAACACAATTGTTTTCCCAACTCGCTCTAATGGAGCGTGATGATTTTATACCCGTCTACAATTTCCCAGGCCTCTCGAGTAGAGACTAAATTCTAAGGATTTCTTCTCGTCAAGTACATGTCTTTTAAAGCCAAAGACGCCACAAAACCCAAGAAAGCAAAACACCCCCGTACCGAAATACAAATACACTCATAACTATTCACATTCTCAGACAAAACCAACAAACAAAAACGAAGAAATTGAAGCAAAATAAGCAGAGTAAGAAGAGAGAAATGGGGGATATGTTAGAGTATGATAAAAATGTTTGTTCTTCTACAGCTTCATTAAATCAAACTAATTCACCACCTGATGAAATCTCGCTTTTTCTTCAACAAATTATGGTCCGATCATCGTCATCATCTTCTACATCTTCGGTTTTAGCCCATACTGGCTTGTCGTCTAAGGTAGTACTTAGCGGAACCACAAATGCTGCGTCGGATAATATTCAGTTGCCGGCTGTCGGTGATGGGATCTCAGCCGTTGATTGCTCAGGCACATATTCTATGGCCAATATAAGGACCGATACTCCTTATGCGTCTTTCTCTCCGATAGGAGCTAGTGAGACTGAGAACGACGATTATGATTGTGAAAGCGAGGTACTGAGTCATCTTTCTTATTTATTTTAAAATTTCCTATATTGCTTTACGAGTATAGAGAGATTAAGAAAGAAATGAAGATGAGACAAAACAATATTCAAGTAAGCACAACAATGATTCCATTCTCATTATTTACAATCTGTTTATATGTACGAAGTTAGTTGTAACTAACTTATTCTAACTAATTATTACAAAAATAAACCTTAAACTAACTAATTATAATTAGCTTCTATGATGGATACACGTGAAAACTCTATAAAAAATTTGACACTCCCTCTCAAGCTTATAGCTTAGGCAACACCACAATTTTGCTCTTCAATGATTGAAATCTGCCTGTTCCAGGAGGCTTTGTTAATAAATCAGCAAGTTGATTTTTCGAGGCACAGTATTGAATCTTGAGGTGCTTTTTTAATACATAATCACGTATAAAATGGAAATCTATTTCTATGTTTGGTGCGTGCATATTGTACTGGATTAGGAGCTATACATTGTGCACTTATATTATCAAATAGAAAAACAGGTGGCTGCTGAAGTTTAAACTTCAATTCAGAGAGCAGATTACAAGTCCATATGACTTCAACTATTATTCCTGATGCTATACCCTATACTCTGCCTCTACTGAAGAACGTGCTACAATCTTTTGTTCTGCTGATGCCCAAGACATGAGATTACCACCAAAATGGACATAATAGGCTCCTACACTCTTTCTGTCATCTGGACAGCTTGCTCAATCTGCATTAGTGTAGGTTACCACCAAGTCTAATTGCCTTGTTTTGCGGAGAAACAAGCCATGATCAGTTGTCCCCTTCAAGTATCTTAATACTCTCTTCACAGCCTGCCAGTGTGCTGTTGTAGGAAAGCTCAAAAATTGACACAAATTTCTCACAAAAAATGCTATGCCTCGTCTAATTATTACAGGAAGAGCTCCCACAAGGTTCTTATATGTTGTAGACTCCTCACTAACTAGCAATTCTTCATGCCCTTTTGCCCGAAACTCTCCTAGAATTCATAGGGGTGGAAGCATCCTTAGAAGATTGCAATCTTGTTGAGAACAACGGGTAAAAATAAAATAAATTTAACTGAGCAAAATAATGACACTGACAATTTAATGTCATTCACCTGTTAATTTGGGTTACATCCACCGAACAAACTCCGAAATTATTTTTTCCACTAATGAAATTTATGGATATAAAGTGAGAGACAATACAATAAATTAAGATAAACTTAAAATAGTGACACATAAGTGTTTCACAAACACATTATTTTGTCACTCTTTTTTTAGAAAAATATCCCAAATATTTTTTTAAAATATTCTCTCCCACTCTCTCTCATACACCACTATTTTTCATCAAAGGAAAATTTTCTTTTGGCTTTGCTTTGCTTCTCTTCTTTGGTGTGTCTAAGGCAAAAACATTGCCTATTTATAGGTAAAATAATAGCCACCAAAGTCAAATGTAATTAATAGGGTTGCACTTAATTTTTTTATTTTCTTCAAATGTAATTAATGAGGCTACACCTGCATTTTTTATTTTCTTTCCCTTCCATGTGGGCGGGATCTACAAATCTCCCTCTTCCGACTACATTGAGGGCTCCACCAATCTAGCAGCTAACAACAATATTCAAAATTCTATCTTAGAAGATTTTTTGTCAACATGTTTGATCCATTTTCCTCTGTATGGATCTTCTCAAGCTGTAGTTGCTTCTTTTCCATTACATCTCTAATCTAGTGATATTTTACATTAATATATTTTGATCTCGAATAAAAGGAGACATTATTTTCAAGGTGGATAACACTCTAACTATCACAAAATAACTGGTAACTGTTTTGCTGCAACTCAAGTTCTTTCAAGAACTTTTTCATCCATAGTAACTATTTACATGCTTTCGTTGCTACTATAAACTTTGCTTCTGTAATGGACAGTGTAATACATTTTTGTAACTTTGACTGCCATGACACAACTTTGCACGTGAGAGTAGACATCTAACTCTCTCCATCAAAGTTTTATTCATCCTCTTAGCTAAGTTATTCAACTACGATGTCTTTGTAGGTGTCATTTTATACCGAATACCTTTCTTTTTGCGGTAAGCATGAAAATGTCATATGTATTTTCCACCATTGTCTATCTGAATACACTTCAACTTCTTCCCAGTTTATCTCTCAACTGAGGCATGAAATTCTTTAAAGACATCTAGCACCTAATCTTTTGCTTCAGAAGATATACCTATGTTTTCTTTGAATGATCATCAATAAAAGTCATAAAGTATTGAACATTACCAAGTGACTTTGGAATTGGTCCACACAAATATGAATGAATCAGATCTAAAATATTATTCATTCTGGAAGGAGGGGAATTCTTGAAAGAAATTCTATTTTGCTTTCCTGCTAGAAAATCAACACATTTCTCTAAATGTATTTCTTTTTTCTGGCTAGACTTATCATACCTTTTTCACCTATGTGACTGAGTTTCCTATGCCATAATTTAGTTGCCCTGTCTTTCTCCACAATATTTACTATATCGGTGGAGAGCTTCGCTTGCATTATATATAGAGTTGTATGCTTCTCACCTCTAGCCAATGCCAAGGAGCCTTTTATAAGTTTCGATTTGTCATAAATGAAGGAGCTACAATATCTTTCATTTGTAAGTTTGCATACAGAGATCAAATTCAGGCGCATATCTGGAATATGCCTAACATCCTTCTGAAATAGTTTGGTTCCATTCTCTTTTTCCAAGCAAACATCTCATTTGCCAACAATCTTTGACAGACCTTCATTTCCCATTCTAACAACATCAAAATTTCCAGGTGTGTATGATGAGAAAAATTCTCTACGTGATGTAGTGTGAATTATAGCACCACTATCAATCACCCAGCTGGTCTCGTGTGATGCAAGATTGACATAATCTTTATCATAACGATATTGAATTCATCTATGGTATTTGTTTGCTCATCATCACTGTTGTCGTCTTTCTTCATTATTTTACCTTTGTTCGTTTCCTGTTCCTTCTTGAACACCCTGCAAAATTTCTTGATGTGACTTTTCTTCTTACAGTGATGGCATTCAACATTAGCATATTTGTTTGATTTTGCCTCTGTTCTTGCCTCTATTCTTGCCTCTAGGTTTCTGTTCTCTGTACTGTCTCCTTCCTTTGAACTCTAAGATAATAGCTTGTGCTTCTGAATCTCTCTCCTTGTTCTATATCTCATATGACAACAAGGCTTCTACAACAATTCAAACTTCATCTTGTCTTTCGTATAAGTCTAGAGTAGTTGTGAGATGATTATATGATGAGGGTAGTAATGCCAACAACATCACAGCTTTCTCTTTATCGTTGAAATTCACATTGAATCTTGCTAAGTGAGAAAACTTGTTGTTGAAATCACTAACGTGTTGCATCATGCTCACATTATCTTTCTTTCTTATCTAATATAGCTTCTTCTACAAATAAAATTTATTGGCAAGGTTCTTTAACATGTACACGTTTTCTAGAGTCTCTCATGTTTATTTTGCAATCTTGCAATTTTTTGATTCAATATTTTGCAAGACATTGTCCAAGAGATTTAGATGGATTGTACTAGTTGCAATCTCATCTATCTGAGTGACATTTGTTACCTTCTTTTCTCTCCCTAACAACATCATATTAACCTTCTATTGAATGAGAATATTCTTTATCATCTTTTGCCATAAAAGAGAAATTATTATTGCCATTAAATTTCTGAATATCGACCTTCTGGGTTAAAATTTTTTTGTTCATTGTGTTTCTATTCTTGCAAATAAATATGTCATGGATTTAATAAAATCTTTTTTGATGTGGCAGATCATTTTATACTGCAACCACAAAGTATACTAAGAATTTTACTAGACTAGCTTTGATACCAATTGTTGAGACACAACGGGTAAAAATAAAATAAATTTAACATAGTAAAATAATAATACCAGTAATTTAACAAGATTCACCCTCTAAAATATTCTCTCCCACTCTCTCACACACATAACACTATTTTTCATCAAAAGAAATTATTCTTTTGCCTTTGCTTTGCTTCTCTTCTTTAGTGTGTCTCTCTAAAGAAAAAATATTGCCTATTTATAAGTAAAATTGTAACCACCAAAGTCAAATCTAATTAACGGAGATGCACTAAATTTTTTATTTTTTTTCAAATGTAATTAATGGGGTTGCACCAACATTTTTTATTTTCTTCAAATGTAATTAATGGGGCTACACTTACATTTTTTATTTTTCTTCCCCTTCCATATGGATAGGACCTACAAATCTAACCATATAAATTAGTTCCTAAACTTACTTTTGTTGATACAAGTGAAGACCTTGAGAAGAAACAGTGACCTCAATACCAAGAAAATAGTGAAGAGGGCCTAAATCTTTTGAAATATACACATATAATCGTGTAACAACATATTGTAACTTATGTGCATTATTACCCGTAAGTATTATGTCGTCAACATAGACTAAAAGAATAAGAACAAACAAACTAGGGTTTGAAACTGTATTCTTAAAGCCTCAATTGAGTAAACAAGAACATAGTTTAAAAAACCAAACTAGAGGTATCTGTTTTTGGTGATAAAGAGCTTTAACCAATTTGCACATCTTATGAGGATGTTGAGGATCGACAAAACCTTTAGGTTGTTTCATGTACACATCCTCCTCGAAGTTTTCGTTAAGAGAACTGTTGTTCACATTTAGTTACCTCAATGGCCAATAAAAAAATATAATGCAAAAGTAAGAACCAACCCGATGTAACTAGCTTTTATAATTGGATTAAATATTTTTGAATAATCAAGGCCTGTAGTTTGTCCAAAAACTTAAGCAATCAAATGAGACTTATATTTATCAAGAGTCCTATTAAGCTTAGTCTTAGTCTTAAGCACCCAAGTGGTATCTATGTCCTTAGCATGAATATGAGGAGCTATCATAGAAACATGAAAAGTCTTATGCTTCAAACTACCAGCTTTGGATCAAGTCCTCATTGTATGTGACTTCAATGAAGAGTGAATAGAGACAACATCATTTGCAGGTCGATAATGAGGCATGACAACACTATTATCAATAGGCAAAGAAACACAGGGAACAATTGTAGACACAATTGGCATCAGAGCATAGGAAACTGGAGAAACATTGGGACCAGTGACTCATCACTAGTATCGGGAGGAGCTAGTAATGCATCTGACTAACAAGGAGTGAGTGACATATTAGGAGAAACTAGTAGCCTTTTTGGTGAAGACACATGCAACCTAAATGGTATATGAATATCAGATACAGATTCTGGTACTTCAGTGATAGAATGAGACATGCTAGAAACAAAAGGAAACTCATTTTCCACAAAAAAACATGTCTACTAGTATATAGATCTTCTTAGCTGTCACATCAAAACACAAATGACCCTTTTGATTGGAAGCATAGCCCAAAAAACAACACATTGTAGATTGTGCTTGTAATTTATCTTTGATATAGGGGCGCAAGCATAGAAAACAAAATGACCCAAACACCTTCATAAAAGCATAATCAAGGACTCTAGAATAGAGAAGGTGATATGGAGATTGAAAATGTAGTACTTTGGAAGGGACCCTATTCAAGGTAAAAACAACTTAATGAAAACATGAGGCCAATAGATTATGCTTGTAATTTATCTTTGATATAGGGGCGCAAGCATAGAAAACAAAATGACCCAAACACATTCATAAAAGCATAATCAAGGATCCTAGAATATAGAAGGTGATATGGAGATTGAAAATGTAGTACTTTGGAAGGGACTCTATTCAAGTTAAAAACAACTGAATGAAAAGCATGAGGCCAAAAATGCAATGGCATAGAAACATGAAATAACATAGTTAAACCAATGTCTACAACTTTTCGAAGATGACATTGTACCATTCCATTCTGTTCACTAGTATAACGACAGGTCACTCTGAACACCACACCAATATCAATTAATTGTTGAGCTAAAAGAATAAATTCCTTTGCACCATCACTTTGCATTATATTAACACTCAATCATCTTCTTAAACTGCAAGAATGGAGGGACTGCCTGATCTCCTGTATGCATACAAAATCCATTGAAATCTTGTTTTATCATCCACAGTAAGAAGAAAATAATGTTTACCATTAAGACCCAAAACAGATGTAGGACCCCAAGTATCCAAATGAAGCAAAGCAAATGCATTATTAGAAGTAAAATGTTTTGATACAAAAGGAAGTTTGTGTGACTTTGCTAGTGCATAAGCCTTACAAATGTTGCCCTTAGATGAACTACTTTTCTTAATACCATTTGTATCTAGTAAAGTATGTAGTACAATATCAAAAACATTTCCTAAACGATCATGCCATACAGAAGTAGATGCTGTTAAAAAATAGCACTTGTGGAAGCGAAGATTGGGTCCAATTTTGGTTGCACAAATATATAATAATGGGTAACAGTAAAATAATAAACAGTAAGAAAATTAAATGGCACACAATGATTTAAGTGGTTTAACTTTTTAATGCGAAAAGTCTACTCCACTAACGACGGCACGCTGAGGAAAAATCCACTAATAATCAAATGGAGATACAAACACCAATTTTCAGAGCTTCACAAATTGTACCAAAATTCAAAATCAACACACAAAATATCCCCTCTAATTTACTGGTAATATATAACAAGATAAATTAACAAACTTGCTATTAAATCAAATATTACCGTACAAACAGAACAGTCGTTTACTACGTATTTTCAACCCTCTAAATTGCCAAACAAATTGTAGCTACGATGTTGATGGATGGTGAAAATTGAACTACTCGGCTGAACGAGAATGGAACTAGAAATGGCTCTGTTTTCAGCTTTCAATCTGGCTTTTCTGTTCTTTTCTGCAGCTGTAGTTTCAATTTTTTATCTCTGGCAACTTCTGGTCTTCACGTAGTTGTTGGTTTTTTTTCTTTTCTCTGCGGACTAGTAGGAATATCATGTATATATATATATAAGAAGGGTAAGGGTTTAATTAGATAGGTTTGGCTTTAGGCTAATTTCAGTTTTGGGCCAAACAAATAACAAATCTCCACCTTGGCTCAAAATAGAAAACAAATTCTTCAAATGAAATTCCTCGGATTACCAAGTAATTGTCGTCCAAAGCCCCGAAGGGTGATCATCTACTGCAAACACCAATCAATTCCAAACAATGCTTGAACTTGTTAAATGGAACTGGTTTGGTTAACATATCAGTTGGATTCTCTGTAGTGACTATTTTATTGAAAACAATAGCACCTTGAGAGACAATGTCATGAACGAAGTGATATCTAACATCAATATGTTTGGTTCTTTCATGATACATAGTATTCTTAGTCAAGTGTGTTGCACTCTGACTATCACAAAATACAATAGAAGTATCCTGCTATAAACCCAAATCACAAACCAAACCTCTAAGCCAAATGACTTCTTTCACTGCTTCTGCTGCTGCCATATATTATGCTTCTGTCGTAGATAAAGCAACTGTAGACTATAAAGTAACCTTCCAACTAATGACACAATGAGAAAGAGTGAAGACATAACCTGTCAGAGATCTTCTTCTATCCAAATCACCAAGATAATCGGAATCCACATAACCAATAACACTACAACTAGTGTTAGAACTTTCATTATATACCAAACCAAAATTAGATGTACCTTTCAAATACCGAAATATCCATTTCACTACTTGCCAATGACCCTTACCAGGATTACCCATGTATCTGCTGACAACACTAATTGCATGTGAAATGTCTGGATGAGTACAAACCATAGAGTACATCAAACTACCAAAGACACTAGCATATGGAACCTGAGACATGTACTCACAGGTTTAGAATCTTTCATACCAAAGCGTTCAAGAATTTTTTCAATATAACTTTTCTGAGTCAAATAAAGCTTGCCTGCTTGTCTATCCCTGTAAATTTCCATGTCCAAAATTTTCTTGCACCCAAATCTTTCATCTCAAACTCATCATTAAGTTGAGACTTTAATTTTTGAATCTCAGACTTATTCTTAGAAGCAATAAGCATGTCATCAACATAAAGCAACAAATAAATGGATGAACCATCATGAAATCTTTTATGATAAACACAACTATCATAATCACTCCTAGAGTAACCATGATCAATCATAAAAGAATCAAACCTCTTATACCACTACTTAGGAGATTGCTTTAGCCCATATAAAGACTTTTTCAATAAACAAACATAATCTTCCTTACCTGGAACAACAAACCCGTCTGGTTGATGCATATATATTTTTTCCTCAAGCTCACCATGTAAGAATGCTGTCTTGACATCAAGTTTTCCTAATTCCATGTCAAACAATGCAACCATAGCAAGCAACACACGAATAGAGCTATGTTTCACAACAGGTGAAAATACTTCATTGAAGTCAATATCTTTCTTCTGACAATAGCCCTTTGCAACAACACGTGCCTTGAACCTAGCTGCTTCAACCTCAGGTATACCTTCCTTTTTCTTGAAGACCCATTTGTTTCCAACAATCTTCTGGCCCTTAGGCTGTTTCACCAATTCCTAAGTATGATTCTTATGAAGTGATTCAATCTCTTCATTCATAGCAACCAGCCATTGAACAGACTCATCACAAGTGACAACTTCATTATAACTAGAAGGTTCATGCACCTCAATAGACTCTGCCACAGACAATGCAAAAGAAACTAAGTTTGCATCTGCGTACCTCTAAGGGCGACGAATCTATCTTATTACTTTACCCTTAACAATACTATATGTTTGCTCATATTTCTCTTCTACTACATCATGAGCAGAATCATCTATCTCATCCACAAATGGCTGATCTGAAGTGTCTTCTTGCACTTGACTAGGAGCTCTACTCTCAAGCTCTATCTACTCACTAACACCGTGGTCTTTATCTGCAACAATAGACTTTTTTTTTTTACATGGAAAACTCATCAAACTTAACATCTTTGCTAATAAAAAATTTAGATGACTTGAGTTCAACACACCATAACCTATAACCCTTCACCCCAGAAGGATACCCCAAAAATATGCATTTCAATGCCCTAGGCTCAAGTTTATCATCATTAACATGAGCGTAAGCAGGATAACCAAAAACTTTTAAATCAGAATAATTAGCAGAGTACCAAATAATACCTCAAATGACGTCTTCAACTCAATTGCAGTTATTGGAGACCAATTCACCAAATAGCAGGCATGGTTACAAGCTTCAGCCCAAAAGGATTTATCCAAATCAGCTTCAAAGAGCATACAACGAGCTCTTTCTAAGAGAGTCCTATTCATATGTTCTGTTACTCCATTTTGTTGTGGTGTATGACGTACAATGTGGTGTCTCACTATGCCATTTCTTTCACAAAACTCATTAAATTGACTGTCACAAAATTCCAAACCATTATCAGTTCTCAAATGCTTGATTTTCTTGCTTGTTTGATTTTCTATACAAGCTTTGAATTTCACAAATTTTGAGAACGCATCATTCTTATTCTTCAGAAAATACACCCAAACAAGACGAGAGAAGTCATCAATAAAAGTCAACATATATCGGGCACCACCCTTAGACACAACACGAGAAGGACCCTAAAGATTTGAATGAATATAATCAACAGTACCTTTCGTTTTATGGATGACTGTACTGAACTTGACCCTGCGATTCTTTCCATAAACACAATGCTCACAGAAATCAAGTTTCCCAGTTTTCTGACCACAAAGCAAATCCCATTTGCTCAAAATAGACATCCCTGCTTCACTCATATGCCCAAGTCGCATATGCCATAATCGAGTAGTGTCTGAATCTTGATCTGACGAGGACGAAACTGATACACTGCCAATAACAGTGCTATCTTGAAGCATATAGAGGCCACATGATAATTTTCCTTTAATAACAACGAGAGCACCCTTACTAACTTTTAAAAGTCCACCTTCAGCTACATACTTGTAGCCTTGTGAATCAAGAGTACCCAAAGATATCAAATTCTTTTTCAAATTTGGAACATGGCGAACATCTTTCAAAGTTCTAACAATACCATCAGAACCAGAACTATCTACAACACCAGCAACATCATTAGTAACAGAAGACGTTGTGGTAGATTTTCCTTTACCTTTGAGTTTCGAACAATTTACTTTCCAGTGCCCTTCTTGACGACAATAGTTGCATTTATCTTTTTGTTTTCTAGATTTGGATCTAGACTTGCCTCTATTATTGCTTGTGCCTTTTTTTTTATTTCTACCTCTGACAAATAAACCATTGCTATTATCATTACTGCTTGTAGACACCTTTTTCTTCAACTCTTTGGAATTTAAAGCTGTTTTGACATCTTTCAAAGAAATAGTGTCTCGCCCATATAGCATGGTATCAACAAAATGTTCAAATGAATGAAGTAAAGAACACAATAGAACTAAGGCCTGATCCTCATCATCAATCTTAACACCACTATTTTTCAGATCATGAATAATTTTAGTAAATTCATCAAAATGATCGTGCAAAGGTGTACTTTCTGACATTCTGAATGTATACAAACACTGCTTCAAATATAACCGATTGGTCAAAGACTTGGTCATATATAAATTCTTCAATTTAAGCCATAACCCAGTAGGAGATTCCTCATCACCAACCTCGCGTAATACCTCATCAGACAAGGATAACTGAATTGAAATGAGAGCATTTTCCATCAATGCATCTTTTTCTTTATCAGTCAATTTTTCTAGTAATTTATCTTTGCCTTCAAGTGTCTTAACGAGTCATTCTTTAACTAATACGGCTGTTGTTGCTCTCTCTTTTCAGCTTCTAATCTGGCTTTTCCGTTCTTTTTTGCAGCTGCTGTTGCTCTCTCTTTTCTACAACTGCAGTTTCAATTTTTTCTCTCTGGCAGCTTCTGGTCTTCACGCAGCTGCTATTTTTTTCTTTTCTGAATCTGCAGCTAGCAGGAATATCATGTATATATATATATATATAAGAAGGGTAAGGGTTTAATTAGATAGGTTTGAGCTTTGTGCTAATTTCAGTTTTGAGCCAAACAAATAACAGATGCTAATAAAGCTTAATGACACTTGGACGCACTATCAGCAGCAGGTGTACTCCCAAACAGCTTGAACAACCCTTTATCAACCAAAACTTGATGAAGAACCTTCCTCGTAATGTTTTCCTTAACATAAAAACAGTGAGCGAAATTTTACAAAATCATTATTATCAGCAAAATAATTTTGAACTGAAACAAGATTTGCATCTAATTGAGGAGCATGTAATACATTCTTCAACATGAATGTATTACCAGTATTCTAGTATTAACAATAGAAATGGAACTACCATTACCTATGATTACACCAGAATTACCTGTGTATTGCACTGCATTGCTAAGCTGAGAGTTGTCATGAATCATACGACTAGTGGCTCCACTATCAAAAATCCAAGGAACAGAAGTTGAGTATGCACGAAAGGGAGAATCATCGGATTGATTAGCCACTTAAGCTTGTTGACCCGAAGACTGATTATTATTATTGTTATTCTGTGAACCCTTTCCAGAGCCTCCATTAAGATGATTTCTCAGTGTGTAACAGTTCTGTGCAACAAGTCCATTTTTCCAGCAAAACTGACATTGAACTGATCATCCAAGTCCTCTATCTCCAGACCTACCTCTATCTCTTCCATTAGAATCCCTAATCACATTATTAGCTACATTCTGATTTTGATTATACTGATCAAAACCACTAGTATGTGAACTACCTCTATTGTGACCAGAATTTCCTGATTATTACTAAAAGAACTAGTTCCACCAGCTAGATTGATTTGATGATGCTTTTGTCCTTGGTATCATCTTATTTTGATGTTCAAGCAAACGTTTATATGACAATAACTGACTATGAACCTCTTCAATTGATACTTCACCAGTATGATTATTAACATATACAAGCATTAAAATCTGGTCCTAATCCATTCAAGAGATGCCTGATCAACTCCTTGTTGGGAACATTTTCACCAATAGAAGTTAATTGTGCAGAAAGATCCTTTAGCTTTTCAACATATTCATTAATTTTGATATTTTCCTTCATCATTGATTGCAATTCACCTTTTAACTCCATGATACGTGAACTTGAATCAGAAGGATAAACATTTTCAAAATATTTCCACTTTTCATATGCAGTAACTAAACCACATACATGTGAACCCATAGATGAAGACAAAATTATAATTCCAGCTCTTAACAGTATTATTAGATCTATTACAAATCAAAAAATTAGGATTATAACAGTAGTACCTGGTAGAAATTTCTGTGGCGCAGTGCAAGATCCATCAACAAATCCTTCTAAACCATACACACAGATCAAACTGAAATGTTCTCACCAAATGAGATAGTTTGTGCGATTCAGCTTCACTCTAATTGTCATATTCCCAGAAGGAATTGTGTTGATTGAACACTGTGCTATATGATTTGCAATTGCAATATGATCTTGTTCTGTCAAGATTACATTTCCAGTAACACCAGTAGGTAAAGCTGCCATTACTTCGAATTCTCAGTTGAGAATCCATCTCTGATACCCTACAAGCGTAGAGAGATCAAGAAAGAAATGAAGATGAGAGAAAGCAATATTCAAGAAAGCACAACAATGATTCTATTCTCATTATGCACAATCTGTTTATATATGCAAAGTTAGTTGTAACTAACTTAAACTAACTTATTATAATTAGCTTCTATGATGAATACATGTACAACTTTATAATACTTCTAACATTCTTATTATATGTATTTTTTCAAAAATGTTTTTAATTAGATAAATGATCTTATTTTGGTTTTGTTATTTGAAATATTACTTGGCAGGGTCTTGACGCACTGGTGGAAGATATGCCTGCAAAACCTATGGTTGGTAGTTCTTCAAAGAGAAGCAGAGCAGCTGAAGTTCATAACCTGTCTGAAAAAGTTGTACTTTTGCACACTACTAGTACTATCTTTGGTTATACTTTTCAAAAAAAAATTCTTTCTTATTTGAGGTTTAATTGGCAGAGAAGGAGAAGTAGGATTAATGAGAAAATGAAGGCATTGCAGAATCTGATCCCAAATTCTCACAAGGTAAATACTGGGTCTAGTTTGATTTTTGATTAGTACATTTATAGGAGTCAAGTTGGTTGTGATGGAATCAATTGATATCTTCATGCTGCAGACAGACAAGGCATCCATGCTTGATGAAGCCATTGAGTACCTCAAGCAGCTTCAACTCCAAGTACAGGTTCGTGTTTAGGATATATATATATATATATATATATATATATATATATTGGGTGTGAAAATATATTTTTACATGCTCACATCTATGTTACATGGATTCGGATAAAAGAGTTGGGTAGATATATGTTGCCAAATGTTTTTGTGGAATGGGTTAGAAGGTACACTCCCCTCCTCATCAAATCTTAGAATCCAAATTTTTTATAGTTTTATATAAAATTCTTATATATTTACACTTATGAAAATACAACATTATAATTAAAATATATTTTATTTTGAATTTTTAACAACCATTAAAACAAACAATTTAATTATATTTATAATTTTTGTGCTATATTTAACACATTAAATATAATAAGGTTTATGTTAGGGCAATATTTATGAACAAAACTTATAATTGTAATTTTAGATTTTAGGTGTGTATCTATAGAATATTTTAAAGTAGATTAGGTTAAAGTGAAATTACCATATTGTTTATAAAATCAACTAAAATACTTTTGAAAAATAAGGATAATATTGTAAAAAACCAATTCAACTCGTAATAGAAATAGACATTATATTTGAAAGACCTGGTGGCTCGATCGATCGAGTATATAGGTTGATTGATCAACATCCTTTCAATCGATCCAATGATCATTTAATTAATATTCAGAAAAGGTGGATTGATTCAGTGATTTAACTCGATCGATCAAGCAAAACCCTCGATCAATCTAATAATGCATTAAAATCAATTAGTCTATTTTCACATTGTTTCGATTGTGTCTAATATGCAATCTAATGTGTACGGGTAAATATACTTGATATGTGATTGTTGAGGCTCGATAGTTTCTTTGGCTTGAAAATTTTATTCTAAAACACACCTTGAAACTAAAATTATAATTATACTTTTTTTTTCATAAATATTGTTAATACTAACATAAGCCTTACAATCTCTCCTATTAAAGTTCTAATTTTTCTCTTATTTTTTGTCATACGAATAAACAATATAATCATGAAACAAAAACATAAGTTGAGCAAGCAAGCAATGGATTTAATGACTAAAATGAGTACACATTTTGAAAAGCTTAGTAACAATAAAAACTGAGAGCTAAAAACAATGTTTTTTCAAAAATGAATAAACTACTCTTAAGTTCTATAACTCCTCTAAATAAGTTGGACTAAATTTTTTAAAAAAAACTTATGTATATAATTTTTTGAATTAAGGGTAGTAGATGTAGCTTAACATGACTACAACAATACATACAAATAATGAAATTAATTTTGTTCAAAGTGTGATTATCCATTGATAACATAAATATATGTAGATAAGACTCATAAACATTCTAACACATATGGTTACATATTGAAAATCACCAAAAGTAAAATGTGCTGTAATTAGATGTCAATTGTTCATTTATGATCATTATGTAAGATTCAAAAGATGTATCATTTATCGGAAAAAAATGTAGTTGAATTCATATTTGTACAAAACAAAATTCATTTACCAAGAGAAAACTTTAATTTTTTTTTATATTCTCTTATATTAATATTTTTTGGTGAAAGATTATTTATTTTCTTTTTGTATAATCAATTGTGGTTCTCTCTTTTTTTGTACATGCAAAAACTTTAATATGTGAGGTTATAAGTCTTACTATGTGAAGTATGAAAAGTATTATTAGAGTTAGGAATATAAATCTACACTTGGTTCTAATATGACATTTCCTACCACAATGATGATAAATATACACAAATTTAATAGATTTTTCAATCACAGTTGCAACTGTTCTTTGTGTAAAATGAGTAACATTAGGAGTAGGGTTAGAAAACCTTATGATAGTATTCTTTGATATTGAAGTTGTATTTTTAGCTTGTGAAGAAGAAGGGTTTGAAGGTATTACAAACTCAGTTTTTTTTTAATGTAGAATCCTCAATTACATAGCCTAGTCCCCTTTTGTCTCCAACAAGTTTTCTATAATCCAAAATTTTGTTTCGCCTTTCAGCTCCAATGATTAACTTATTCACAACTTCT
This sequence comes from Hippophae tibetana, assembly GCA_037013495.1. Classification (NCBI taxonomy): domain Eukaryota; kingdom Viridiplantae; phylum Streptophyta; class Magnoliopsida; order Rosales; family Elaeagnaceae; genus Hippophae; species Hippophae tibetana. The sequence goes on from CM072809.1 coordinate 29,974,594, forward strand.
TTTGATTGTTGAAGTTCTTGCATTACATTCTTATTTTCCTGTTTAAGATCTATAAGACTTGAATTCAAAACATTAGTACATTCAGATAGTTCAATATTATCTTGTTCAAGTAGTGATGGGTTTACTTAAACGATTTAAGGTTGTCATTAAATTTAGTTACTTCTACAAGTAACTTTTTTTTATATGTTTTGCATATTATAATCTCTCTAAACACATTGTTAATATTAGTGACATTAAAATGTTTAAGCGAAAATTCAATGTCATTTTCATCGTTGTTTGAATCAATGTTTGGCTTATTGGAGCATCCAATGGTATTTGCAATAAATGCTTAAAAGTTTATGTCGTTTTTTTGGTTCAATTGGATTGTCGTTGTCACCTTTATAGTCAATAAATGTGGTATTGAAAGCTCTTCCAGTATAGTTCTTCTTATTTGCACATTTAAAACATTAGAATCTAGTGGGTTTAGGCTTTTACCATCAGAAATAACAGAGTTCTCTAATTTTGATCCTTTTGATGGCTTGATTGAACTTTGTTTTGAGGGTTCTTTTTTGTTGAAGATTCTCTTTAGCCTTCTAGTTAAGAGTGATAGTTTTGCATCTTCATTGTCACTTTCTTCAATCATAGCAGTTTTGAAAGAGAAACTTTTGTTTTTTTTTTGTGGTTTTCATAAGCTCATCCTAATATTCTCAAATTTAGTATTGAGCATGCGAAGTTTTATTCGTTTAATTTGTGAGGTTCCTTCATGGAAAACTTCTAAAATATCTCAAGCATGTTTAGTAATTTCAACATGAGAATTACGATGAAACTCATCAGCTAACACAACATTGAAAATAATGTTAATATCTTTTTGATTCTAGTTACTACTAATTTTATTTTGATTGATCCATTTGTTTTTAAGCTTAAGAGTGACTAAATTATCTTTGATAATCGTAGGTGGTTTTCAACCACAAAACACAGAGTTACAGACACTCGCATCCAAAGGTTGTAGAAAAGCTCTCATACGAGCCTTTTAATATGAGTAATTAGATCCATGAAAGTAAGGTGCATGGGTTGTAGACGAATTACCCTATCTTAAATGATCCATAACAAGGTCCTAGGCACACTAAGTGTCCTCTGATACCAAATGAAAGTTCATTTATTTAGTTATGGATATAATTAACTATATGATAAATTAAAATTTCATAAGTAGTCAAACAACCAATCACGCCTACTTTAACATAAAGTAATGTGGAAATAAAAATATCAACACAAGCTTTTTAGGTAGAAACAACATATGTTATACCAATAACCTAAAAAGAAAATCACCTAACTATTCATTATGAAAAATAAGTATTTAGTTAAAAGGTTAGGACTAAAACTACCCACCTAGGTAGTGCCCCCAAATAACCTACTTATAAACTGTTGTTTTGTTCACAGTCTCTACAAAATAGGCGTTTGGATTCGGATCATCGTTTCGATAAACTCGAGTCTCACGAGTCAACTGAATCTGCATTGCTATCACCTGGAAAGTTTCACATAAACACAAGTATAAGTGTGTCATAGAGCAGATTCAATAATGAAAAACACACACTAGTTGATTTAAGCAATATATTAGATAAATTGAAAACAACTAACAACTCTAGAACAATCAGCTAATAGCACAATAACTCAATTATTATTATAGGTTTGTTAATCCATCAAACACAACCACAAATGATAAATTAATAAGCCTATAATAATAACTGAGTTATTGTGTTATTAATTGATGTTCTAGAGTTGTTAATTGTTTTCAATTTATCTGATATATTGTTTAAATTAACTAGTTAGAATTTTATATTATTGAATTTACTCTAGGACATACACTTGTACTTGTTTTATGTGCAAACTTTTTAAGTGACAACAGTGCGGGCTTGATTAACTTGTGGGATCGAGTTTATTGAAACGCTGGTTGGATCCAAATGACTATTTTGTAGAAACTATTATTAGAGTAGCTTGTAAGTAGATTAATTGGAGGAATTATATGAATGGATAGTTTAAGTTTTAATCTTGTAATTATATACTTATTTTTCACAGTGGATAATTAGGTGATCCCATGGACCGATAGTTTTCTTTTAAGTTATTGGTGTAACTTAGTTTATTTCATCTAAAAGTCTCTTGTGTTGATATTTTTATTTTCGTATTACTTTACGTAGACATGATTTATTGTTTGACAGATTACAAAATTTTAATTTACAATACTTTCGATGACTAGTTGACTATATTTATAACTAAATAAACGAAGTTTCAAATATAATTTAAAATTTAATTTATTTTTCAAGATAAAGTTCGTTAATTTGGATTATAAAATGTATAATTAATCTTGAGAATCTCTACACGCCCTCGCAAACATTAGCATTGAGATGGAGATATCAAACTCACCCCTACCTTTCCCGTTCCCACCATATCCCATTAATAACACTACGTACGGGTACGTGTATATAGTTATTTAGATCCAATGTGTGTCAAGATTTTAAGATACTTAAATGTGTGTCAAAATTTTGACACTAGTACTTGAAAACTATGCATACTATAGATAACAAAATATTATTCATTTTAAAAAAATAGAAATATGAATATATTTTTAATGCATAATTTTTGTGTAGTTATAGTTTCTATTAATGATTTTATGTGACTTTATTTAAATTAACTCAAACAAAATAAAAAGGCACACGTGCTTTCTAATTTAATAGAGAAGATAAAAGATCAAGCCCATTTATTAAGCTCATTCGACTTTCCTTCTAGGTTTTTTCCATTACCAATCCTGCATTTTTCATATTTAATTTAATTTACTCTTTTCATTTCGAACTAATTTCCTTTCTAAGGTGTCTCTTCACGTTTCATTTTTCATCCGCCTTTTCTTATCTCCTTTTCGTTACTTTTTTTTTTTTTTTTGCCATGGAAGCTGTTTTATTCATTTCTCTTATTCACAGTAAAAAGGAATTAAATTTTTGCCGGTGAAAACAACGACGAGTCCGTTTATATTTTGCCGTGTCCAACACCAGTGTGCATATTATGTCATATTTTAGTATTAAATAATTATTTTATTTGTAATAATATATTATGTTTAATTTTTTTGTATATTTTAATATATCATTGTATGCATTAATAATATTTAACAAACATTTAAACAAAAGTGATATAAACAAATCTTGAGTATAATGGTTAAACAAATGTATTTTATTCACAAGTTTGGTGAGTATTAATTAGTTATATACATCGAATTATATTAGTATGTTATATAAACATATTTCTTAAGTCAATATAATATAATTCAAAAATATTTCATATATCATGATAATAAAATGCTAGTATCAAACATTATACAAATAAAAATAAATAAAGAGTACAATAATAAACTTAAAACTAAAACTTTTAAGGTTTTTATTTTACATCTTTAAAATTTCTCATATTTTATTTAACTCTAAATTTTATTCTATCTAATATTATATTATTTTACATTTTATTTTAATAATTTTTTATTTTATTTGAACTTTTTTAATATGAAAATTTTAATGTTTTTCAATAATTTTTTGTTTATTTTTATCACTGTATAAAATTAGCTCATTTCATCATATCAATAAACAGATGCAACAAGCTCAAACACGAAAACAATATTTATATTTTTTAGTCTTTTATTTTTAATATTATGTATTTTGAAATATACTTTAAATCTTAAAATATTAAATCAAATTTTATTCTTTATATTTTAATACATCTTTGATTGATAAGAATTTGCCATAAATTTTAGCCTCTTATTATATCTATATTATGATATTTTTACTCCTAAATATTTAAATATAATTCTTTATTTTATATGAAAATATTTACACTTTATTCCCCCGTAAAATATTTTTCTGGCTCTGCCTTATGCGTGGGGAGGCAAAAGTGCTGAGCCCATGTAACAAAGACTCACGCCTACACTTGCTTGTTTCGAATCCAAGTTGCTTAAGTGCCAATAGGATCAAAGGTCATACAAATTCTTAGCGCCAGGGTCAAGATTTTTTGGATGCTTATTTGAGCATTATTTGTTGACGATGGTGTCTTATTTAACTAAAGGCAGTATTTTTTGGGGTCAATCTAAAGGCAATAATGAGACCTCTTTTACACGAGCTCGACACTTTTGTCCCCCAAACTGTTGGCATGACACAACGTGGACACGGTGTGAAATATACATTGCACACGACAAAATAAAAATAGACTCATTATTTTCACTGGTAAAAATTTCATTCCTTTTTAGAAGAGGAAAATTACTCCTATGTCAAAAATGAAAGAAAAGGAACTATGAAAATCTGGTACAAGAAAAAACAGATATAAGAGGAAACTTGAAGAGATGCCTTAGGAAGGAAATTAGTTCTGACATTGGAAATGAAAAGAGTGTAAATTAAATTAAATATAAAATAATGTCGGACTGAAAAAGGAAAAAGAAAACGTAGAAGGAAAGATTAAAAGTTATATGAGCTTAGGGTTTTGGCGTTTTAACTTCTCTAATAAATTAGAAAGGATCTTGGGCTTATTTAATGCTGTTGGGTTAAGTTAAATAAAAAGTCACATAAAATCACTAAGGCTAATTCTATATACATCTATCAAAACATATAAATACATACCTTTGTGTTTAAAATTATTGAAAGGTATGTATTAGAGGGTATGTAGTCGGAGGTTTTAATGGATGTAAACAAAACTAAACTAAACAAACATTAGTAGAAAGTATAACTGCAACAAAATTATAAAATAAAAGATATATAAATTTTAAGTAAATGCTAATCAAGTTCAATTTTTTAAAGAGAATAATATTTCTTTATTAAATGCATTAAAAAAATATTATGTTCTATTTTTTTAGGAATCAATGAATAATATTTTGTTATTCTATGTGGAGTATCCAAGTATCTCTGTCTAAATTTCGACACATATCCTAGCATCCTAAAATTTAAAAATAGTCAAGTCCGACCTTGGACACACGTATCCATACCAGACTCTTTTTCCCGAGTCCATATAACATAGAATGAGACACAATTTTTTCTTCATATTGTTAGAATCTGATTGAGGTTCTTCCATAGCAATGTCAGGAAAACAAGAATGCAAAGAATGCGTACTGATTTTGTTTTTGCTATTATTAGATTTAGAGGGTATTGATATCTCAGTAAGAGGTTTTGTTGTCACAATGACCTCTGTCCCTGCTTTTTGAATCCAGAAGTGAATTTCTCTAGAGGTACCAAAAGAAGGGGTGAATTATGAAAACATTTGCCTAAAATCATGCATATATTTCTTATCTGTGCTTCCATGATATGGAAGTGCCTCCATTGCTTGGTGTGGTGTGCCGACATCCTTTTTAAGTTGAAACGGTACTTGATGTAGTTCAAATAGAGTCTTATTCGACGACATTGTTATTTGAGTAATTTTACTAGTAGTTAGAGGTGGGCTTCACCTGCGGTAAATGCATAGAGATTAGGTTGTTGTATTCAATTTTGAGTATAAAATCCTGCTACTTGCCATTTATTTTGATTTATGAGGGAGTATTGACTATTTCAGAAAATACAGGTCGTTACTACTTACTATAAATAATAGATCTTGTAGTCCTATTATCCCATGAATGGTACTTACTAATTGCCCCTTTAGAGAGCAGAGCATGGTGATGTTCTGATCATGTTTATGTTCTTTATATTTCTCACTTGTCTATGGGTTATAGGGATGAATATAATAACCTATAAATTAGCCCACCTACTGAGTCGGACTGAACATATTTTCTTTTTTATTTTATAGTTTCAAATAAGTCGTTTCAGATTTGGTAATGCAAAAATTGACTTGTGTCATATTGTTTAATGTTTTAAAGTTTGTAAATGGACACCTAACTGAACCACCTGTATATGGTTAATACGTATTTTATTTTATAATTTTATGCACTTATATCTAATTTTTGTTAAACTTTTCTGTCATATAAGAAAGTGAACCACCTTATATTATAAATTCTTCTATAGTATTTATTTTTATAAATATTTAGCATAACTAATAAAATATTCAAGTTAATTTTTTTTTCTCAAATTCTCAAGAGGTTTTCACGACTTGAAAAATGTGTACAATTCTAGTTAAATGTAAATATATAAACTTTTTGAATTAAATTATTAATTAAAGATTAAATATTATTTATTAATTTAATATTAACATATAGTCAAATAATTTAAATTCACTTTAAAATAAGTAGGTTTAAACTACAAATAGAATCTATTAAAAATGATATAAATAGTCTAATCTAATATTCTCTAGTCAACATTTTATAGATGAGTTATGGTTCTTAGCAAAAAAATATATATATGACAATTCGGTTAGTATTTTAGGCAAAAACCGATTAAAACCGAACCACGTCCACTCTACTTGGGCTATTGATGTTATAGAGTTGAAAGTAATGGTGGTATGGTGTATATTTTTTTCCCACACACGGTTGTTACTAGGTCTCTTATTCTATTTTTACTAGTGAGTGGTAGAAAAGCTATTAAGTATGGAACCTACACATCCTAGTTTATTCATCTTCAACCATTGCATATAAATGCTAATATTGATTTTAGGAAGCAACATATTACTTACAAAAATATTACCTGTAATAGAAAATGTAATAAGCTTTTATCTTTAGAGCCAATGGAAAATCGAGAAAGGTGGAACTCTAATTAGATTGTCGTAGAAGATATTTTCATCCTCAAATTAAGAGGTTTCAATTATTCAAGTATGCTTGCTCTAAATTGTATATGAAAAACTCTCTGCTGAGATCTAAAGAAATATAAAACATTTAAGGATACCATATTTCTTGGTTTGCTAACACTGTTATTTTCAAGACAGATGTTGTCAATGAGGAACGGGTTAAGTTTGCACCCAATGTGTCTGCCTGATGGAGTGCAGCCAATCCAACTTCCACAGATGAGAATGGACTTTGATGTGGGAAATAGGTCTGAACATTTGAACACGACAACTAAATCCACTGCAACTCATGTAGCCTCGACATTGAATATTTTTGTCTTACCAAATCAATGCAGTGTCTCAAACCAACCAATGGTATCAAATATGTCGAACATATTCAACTCTGAAATCTCATTTGGCTTGGAATCATCAATCCGGGCTCACTTAGGACCACTCCATCTGCAAATAGATGCCGAGGTAAGTTTACTTTTTGAGACAAATAATACATATGAAGTTAAAAGGCAGTAAAACTAGTATGCTCACATTTTTCCTTTGTGAAGGAAATATGCAAGGAAGATAGATTACATCATCAACAAACCATTGTAAAACACACGGCAATAAATCCTTTAGGCGAGTTACCTACTCTCGAGTTGTTTTTATTAAATAATCCATAAGTTATAAGATGTCTCTCTAAAGAGTATGTGCAGTTGAATCATCAGTTTGAAAAATGTATTTTGAGCAGAATTTGAAGCGGGAGGCATGGCTATAATGACCTCTGATGCACAAGCATCGAATTTAAAGGGCAGAGACTCGATAAAAGCTTGCATGAGAGAAAGAAACCAGTCAGAAAGTGGGCTTCTGAAGGCTATAGAGCAGAGTTTGATGCTCCCTTCCCATCTGAATAGGCAAGTATATTTTTGATATGTCCTACTTTCCTTGGCACGATAATGGCTTTGCTTTGATTTTCTTTTCGGCATTCTTCCAGCATGTACACTGAAAGAAGTACTACGCATAAAGATGACATCAAGACTGAATCATACTACCTACAGAATTTGTGAGACCTGTCTTTAGAATGGTTGGACATGGTAGGGGTCTGTGATTTCCTTTGTTAAAAGGAAGGATGAACTCCTTTGTTCTTCAGTGACGAAGTTGCTTTGATAAATAACATGATGTAGTTATTTGAACATGCAGTCACTGTTATCCACAAATGTCAAATACTGAAGTAGTTATGCTTATTGACTCTAGCTCATACTTTGGAATCGAGTATTTTTTGAGGTAGCTGTCTTTTGAAGTCCTCAGGATCTCCTTTCAGGTGAATTGGGTAATAACTAATAGCTTGTTGGCAATAAATATTTTTGGAATTCTGTGAATGCTCTTTCCTTTTACAAATTCAGTTACTCCAAATTAATGCAGGTTCTTTTTACTTTTATGAGATTAAAGAGTAATGCTATGGAGCATGAAAAAGTAGTGTTTTTCACTATCCTATTTAGTCAAAGGCCAATATAGAAAAATGGTACAAAATACTACTCTAAATTCGTGTTCTAAAGCATTTTTGTTGAAGACAATGTAACAAAAGCTACCTTCTATATTGACTGATTCTCTTCAACACAATGGAGTCAAGCACATTCAGACACAAATATATGTTAATACAGAAAATTAGGGTACAATGTCGTAATATTAGTTGGCTTAATGCGTTTCCAAAATCTAACCAATGTGCGACCAAAGGTGTCGTCCCTTATCTTTACCTCAAAACAATCTTTAATCTTCTAAAATATATAATTAAGTTTCTAATATTTTAAAATTAATGTATTCAGTCTAATTTAACATTTTTAAAAAATAAGGGATAAAATTATGATTTTGTGAAAAGTTTGGAGACCTAACTATGTTAAATTTGATTGATAAATTTTAATATGTTAAGAACTATTTATTATGCATTTTAAAAACTTAGGGACTAAAAGTTATTTTAAGATAATGGTTATAGATTAACGGAATAAAAAAGTCTTAATCCAAATTCATATTACTTTGTTTATATTATTTGGACAGTTTGGTCACTTGATTTTTACAAAAGACATATAAGTTATATAATTTTTAAAATTGTGACATTTTAGTTACATAATTTTGACGAAAGTGTCATTGTTTACAATAAAAAAGAGATAACTTAGCCATACTTTAGTCAAAGTAACGTGACTAAAATATTATGATTTTAAAAAGTAAACAATTTATATATCACATGTAAATGATAAATGACCAAAATGTTCACATGTTATAAATAGTGACTTGATTTTTCTTTTCTCTGTGATGATGGTATATTTTCCTTTGATATTTTGTTTATAATGAGTCTAATCAAAGCGATTCAGCTCTCCTTCGTAGCTCCACCACCACCACGTGATGTGGTACAAGTATCAATGACTTAATACAATGAACAACCTAGGTTTGAGAAACTCTCATCACATGAACCTAGATACTTACGTCTCAGTTTTATTTCATTTAAATTAACCCCTTTAAATGAATTTTTGCAAAATCACTTTTAAAGTGTCAGTGATACAATGAACTAGAAAATATTTTCAAAATTGAGATCTAAATTTCCAAGAACTTCCCTCAATTTTTCTAAATTACTAAAACAATAAAATAAAAAAAGGGATATTAATAGGAAATTCTTCAACTTCATGTGTACTCGCTGACCATTCAATGAGGATAATAGTTGCCAAATCCACTAGATTTTGAGGCACTTCGATGCCTCGCTAGCCTCATCAAAACACATGTTACAACAAAGAGAACTAGACCAGCATTCATTGACACCTAAGCAAGATCACAATGAGCATCAAAAACTTTTAGTTTTTTATTTTTTAAAAACGATGAGTAATTTTCAAGATATAATTGAAAAATTATAAAAAATTTAAAAAATTAGAAAAATATTTTTTACAAAATTCGTATATCCTCAATTAGGGAGTATATTAATTTTTTATCTATTAGATGAACCAAAAAGAGCCATATCATTAACGATTATAAGTAGTTTCATTCAATCAATGAAAAATCTATTTATAAAATCATCACATGTAATTTAGTGCCTATCCTAATCATGAATTCACATATATAATTAAATTATAATATCATAAGTTGGTTCTAAAATTACGTAAGCGATTGGTATTAGGCAACAAAAATTTACCCAACAAAAATCTTATGATATTAATAATTTAATTATAATAAAGTAAAACAAGAAACATACATCCATAGTATATGAACAAACAGTTAGAACCTTCGGGTTTCTAAGTCTCGTCTCCTAACAAACAAGAATGAGATTGGTAGGAATCATTGCAATCTCTAAATTTATCAAAACTTGATTCAAGTTCTCCAACTAGAACCGCCTATGCGTATTTAGTAAAATGTTGAAGAATAATTTATTTCTCAAGAACAACTTCTTGAAACTTTAAAGCTCTAGGTTGAATTTATTTTCACAAGATTCTCTCAATTGAATGCTAGAAAAAATTTCTAATTTTTCTTCAAGTTGCCATCCATGAGTGGGGGACATGATGATTTAATATTCTCTTATTTGGGCAATATTGGTGTAAAATATAACTCTTTATTGTACTCCCATTAGGAGTCTTTCACACAATCAAAATGTTTGCTTTAATGACAATCACATTCTCATTATCTTATCCCTTTCCATGCCCCACAAGGATTCTCACTCCTTGTAGTGTATTACAATCAATTCCAAATTAAATTGTATAATTAATTCAACATCAAATCTAATTTGATAATTACTAAAATGTCCTTCTTTCCCACAAGTAATTAAATGATCATCAAATAGTTAAATTTAACATTTTAATATTTTAGTTCATTCAAATAAATATATTTTCCCACTAAATAATATTTAATTAACTAATTGGATTAATTTAGCTATGCCAAATTACCATTTTACTCTTACATATTTTTAAAATTTATAACCATCATAAATTTTCCAAATAAATAAATATGCATTTTGATCATATAAAATAATTAATTATAAATTAATCATTCATTTATCTTGGAAGCAATATCGTTAAGTCATTATTATTGAGAAGACTCAGGGATTAATGAAACTATGAATTCAAGCCTAAATAAAGTAATGATACATACATTAGTTAATCTCTTAACTAATTATCAATCTTTATTAATCTCAAAGTTACGTTCATTGTAAATCTGTGACTGAAAATCATTAAGCATCATATTTGATATTTACCCAACACAATGTATATGAGTAATCTGTTAATATAATCATTAGGTTCAGCTTGATCCTCTACATCCAGTTTGTGATATAATTGAGGTTATTAAGTTCGCTTTAACTCCTCTAATACATATTCTCCTTAAGTAACCACAATGTGTATGGATAATTGTCTATAATCATATTATAGATTAATTGTATATATTCAAGCTCTAAATTACTAAACAAGAGAACTATTATCTAACATCTGCGAACAGATAGAGTTGATTACACATGATAGGGGATAAACTCCCAAGCTACTATAAACGTAGAGATACTAAGATACAAGGTATCTTATCCTAACACTTTGGGCATCACCGAGTATATCAAATACCAAGATGCCATAATAAAGGGCCTACTAAATCACTCAAGATTAGCAAAGTATCATTTCATTCCAAATCAATATAGGTTGTACTAGTGACTTAATTAAATATCACGTTATATAAATTTTAATTAATCTTCACAATTTTTTTGATTATTTCACTTAAAACTGATCCTCTCTTATATAGATGCTAATACACTAAGTTTTAAGAATATGTGAATAATTAGGGATTGTTATGACTTATTTGAAGAATAAAATAGCACATGTAAATTAATAAAATGTTCTTTTTATTTATTCTAATTTCAACATAAATTTAAATGTAAAGTCCTTTGCATTTATAGCTCTATCTTAACAATAATTTCTCCTTTGAATTTCTATGCAAAACATTGGACAACCTAAAACATACATGACAACTTAATGAAAAAAATCAAACACATCCTAAATTCATGAAAGATGTACCTAAATAGTTCATTCTCATGGACAAACGCAGACATACAACCCAAATGCCTTAACACACCTATAACCAATGCATTTGTGTTGTTATGCTCCATCCATATTGATTATCAACACATCCATCTTGATGGTACACTCCATGCCATATGTAAACTACATGTATCATGCACACACGAAGCAACGTGTACTCATGAAAAGTAACACGTAGAAATACATGCAGTCTAACCAAATACTATCAAGTTACCTCTACATAGGTGGACTATGATAGGCTAAGTGAAATCAACATGAAACACAACTCCTAACGAAATCATGCAACACTCCCCTTATGTATATCATAATATAACTAATGCAATGAAAACTACACTCACCATCTCCATGCAATAAACAAACATATTGTGCACAAAAACTTCTTTCCCATTTTATACACATTTATGTGCATCAATTCTCACGTGTTTACCATTAATTATTGTTCTCATTCCATTTTATGTGTTTATTTTTTGTTTTATAGATATTCGGGAATGAAATGAGCAAAAAGAAGCAAAATGTGTGTTTGGATAGAAATAGGGTACTTGATCTATGGAGCTACAATTATGGACTTTTGGATAGAAAAGTTGGAATGTTTTTTCGAAACAAATAGATTGATTGAATTATTACTCGACAGATTGAGCCACCACACGATCAAGTCATCTTGTAAGTGTGCAAATTTGACATTTTTTAGCCCTAGTTTTTAATCACAACCATTGAATTATGGGAAAATAACACAAAGGACAAACCTATTCTAAATAAAGTATATGTTCAACATATTATTTCAAGCCATAATAGATTACACATGAGAGAAGTAGGAAAGAACAAAGATTAGTTCTTGGGAAATTTTTGGAGAAGGTTTTAAAGTGAAGATTGAAGATTGTGACTAGATTGGTTCCATGATCTATTCTTCATAAGATTTTTTTAATCCTTCTCTTTATAGTTCCATGGATATGTTATTGATTCTTGTATTTTCTATGGCTAGCTAAACTTTTATTGTGATTGTGGGAAATTTTCAAACCTTAGACTATGATTTGATTAATTATACGTCACAATTTATTTTTAGTTTCAATTATTAAATTATTGATGTATTCAATTTCATGTTGGAATGTCAAAGCATGTGATAACTCTACGAAAGTAGAGTCATTAGTGCACTTTTCTACTTAATATTTATTCGCTTTACTCAATAAGTAGTACCTTTAGAGTTAAAAAAATTAAAATATGAAATTAATAGGAAAAATGGGTGAAAATATATTTTTTGAGAAATTTTTGGAATCTTTATGGATTTTTTAATGCAGGACCAATCAAAACAGGCCATGTGAATGTCACACAAGCAAGGAGAGCCAATCAAAGCAAGCAACATGTATAGTTGACTAGTCATCAATACATGCATGACATGTAAGCACAGGGGAACCAATTGCATCTTGTCGCGTGTACTAGATGATGTAGGCTATGCCACATATCAACACAACATTCATTTTAAGTTGTATCATGTAGTTAATGAGCGTGCCACTAAACATCATAGGACTCTTTCATTCATTCCATTGGGGTGCCACGTAATCCATATCATCAAGTTACAGTGTGCCATATGGCATTCACTTAACACGTGTTAATCATGACCAGTTTGTCCCGCCACATGTCTCATGTTGATTCGTCTAGTGTTTTTCCCATGCCATTTGTCATAATCTCATTGGCTATCGTTGTTTAATTTTCTTTTTTCATCTTAGCCCTTGATTTAAAGCTGAACTATAGATTGAGATTCCATCCGAACCTAATGTAACTCCCTAATTGCTACAAAAATATTTAGGAGCTAAAATTAATAATTTTTCTTCTTTAGTTTTTGGTGCTAAGAAGCAAAACATTTTAGAAAAATTCCAAAAGAATTACAATTTGGAAGAGATTAAACAGGAGATTGATGCTACCATTCAAGAGATTGATTGTATTTAATCTTCTTATCTTTTCTTTATCAAATTTTTATGTATTTCTTTATGAAAAATATGATATTTATGAAAAAAAATCGTGTCTAGCTAATTTATTAATATAGGGGTCTTATGAACCCAATCTTCTACATTTAATTATCTAATATTTTACTCCAATTATAATTATAATTTAATTATATTATTTAATCTAATTTTTATGCTATTAATTGTTTGGTCAAAAATTGATCCATAGAGACAATTAAATAGATTTGAGAGAATTATTTAGTTATTTGTCTTGATTAAATAACATGCATAGTTTCTAGAAAGAAGTGCATGATTCTTATATATGTGATCTATAATTGATGAAACTAATGAGTAGTATACAATTTAATTGGCATAAGAGTGTGATTAGCTTAATTACTATATGATGTTTAATTTACATGAGAGATGAATGCATGTTAGGTTAGATTCAATTGATCATGTAATTGATTGGTAATTATATTGAAGGAATTTGAGTGATTCACATATTTAGAAAATTGGTGGATTAAGTATTCTTAAATATTTTTTCATATATCTTCTTAGCTGTCAATTTTGAGTGAATTAATTACTACTATTTATTTTTTGTTTTTAAAATTAGTTTCCAACAACATAATCTCAGTGAAAACGATATTTTCTTAACATTATATTACTTATTAGCGATACGTATACTTGTATACCAATTGCCCACGATTTGTGTCGATTAAGTCTTTGGCACCATTATCGAGGATCATAAACATTAGAAATTAATTTATTTTATTTTATTTCATTTCTTTGTCATAATTTTAATTAATTAATTTAGTTATTTATTTTTAATTTTGATTTATTTTTTGACATCACTTTTAATGCAATTAGAAATATATTTGAATCTATTGCAAAAGTAAAGTCCGTAAGGGGAACATTTTGCCTTTAGATCCCAAAATTGAGCACACTTTGAGATCAATAAGTTGTTACCTAATGAACAAAATTGAGGATAATATCGATTTCGTACATACTTATCCATTTTAAATTTTATTTATTCTCATAAGTGTACGAATCATTTATAAAAATGATAAGTATACTCCCAAGGTCGATTCAAAGAAGTAATATTGTGTGGATTTTAAATATTATTCAAAATTTAAAAATAAAATTAAGCCTAAAAATTCTGTCATAATGATTTGGTTTTTGAAAAAAAATAATAATCTAATGCATAAAGATAAAGATAGACATGGATTCAACAAATACTTATGCAATTTAATACATTCATAAATAGTGGAGCCTATTAATTAATTAAGTATTAAATTTGAGCTTCATTTATAAGAAAATAACAAACCATCTAATCATAGCTTTAGATAGAGTCATTTAATTAGACTTTATTCAAGTTGTCCAAATTAAACTTAAGAATTTAACTATCTGAAAAATAAATTTCATGTTCTAAAACTATTTAAGAAAATATGTTATGAGTATATTTTCAAATAATAATTCTTTGTAAAAAAAACCTTTGAAATAGAGCTTCGCTTTAAATATCTAAATAATTAAATCTAAAATAAAGGAGTATTACTCCAAATTAAGTATAGGTAAATAAATCTTAATTTTAACTCTCATATTAAGTTTGTTATTAAGAGTAATGTATTCCTTCAAAAAAACATTATTTATAAAAATCTTGAATAAAAATAAAATAAATTTATTTTAAAAAACTGTTTTACCTATTCGATATTTTTCAAGCATAACAACGTTATTATTATATCATATTCACTATTAGCCAGACATGTTATAATTGATTACGGATAAATCAAGAATGACAGAGAAGAAGCAACACATATATATGGACTGCAAAAGGAATATAATTAATACCTTAACAATATCTTTACAAAACTTTGAAGAGTTATTTCTAAGGTTGGAAAAACTCTGATAGTAATTGCACTCTAAAATTTGTTGAATCAAAACCTAGAAACTACTAAAACATAAACATGTTCTTCCTCATAATTGAGGAAAGAACTAAATAAATTCTAAGAGCTAAAAATATAAAAATTTACAGAAAAGAGGGAGGGAAAGCTGCTCAAAATGTAACTTGGAAGCTTATTTTCTTAGTATATAGGGGATCCTATTTATAGGAAAGAACGTCAGAAAAACTTGTGTTTTCATTACGGCGCTATTGGATTACAACCAGATTTTTAACTATTTCAAACCTCCTTGTGCCGCGACATACAATTATTATTTTTGTTCATTTTCCATTATCTCTTTTCTTCACTTTAGATAATTGTTGTCTCTTTTGGAAAACATAAAACGTGCAAGCATACACGGTCACAAGTAATAAAATTTGATAAGTAAGTTATCATTCCCACGGAGATTTGTTACTACAGTTTGTTGAGTACTAAAATTATCTCTCTTTGATTTTATCCAAAATGATCGTTAATTAGAAGACGTTAACTAAAAAGTTGTATAACAAAATAAAAGAAATCTAGGATTCCAATTTTTCACCAAATTAATCAACTCAAATCATGTTATTTTCTTTTGATTTATATTTTTTTAGTACATTTAATTTGTCAACCGAAAACTTCTAATTTTATTCATACATCTCTTCCGAGCTCCGTATAAACACACCTCGTTAAATTAATTCACTATATTCCTATGAGAATTAAATTCACCAAGATTCATTACATTCTAAGTTCTCAAATGACCACACATACAATTAGGGTATATTCCTATCCTTCATCATACATGTCATTCTATCTATGAGCAATATGCACAAAAATGTCTCTTCTAAGTTTATTTAAGTGCCACGGATCATTTGATAAAATTCGTAAATAATCAAAAGCATTAAGCACAAAATAGAATAAACAACTCAAATGTCTTATAAATCGTTCAAAAATAATTAAAATAAAAGCATCATAAATTTAGATCAAATGCAACCCTAGAAAAATTAAATTACTTCATAAATTTAAAATAAAAATTACAATAGTTTCAGAAAAATGAGATAAAAAACACAGAAAATTAAAACATCTCTTAGCACAAATATTTGGCACACGTAGAACACAACAGAAGCCAAAAAATGGCTTCTGCGTGTTCTGCAGTCCAAAACCGAACAATACAAAAAATCACAAAAACTAACCCTCTAAAACTTTTTTTTACTCTCTCATCCTATCCCCTATTTATAACATCAAATTTATAAAAAAAATACATTGAAAAATATTTTTTTTATACACGGGAGGGGATAGATAGGTATGCCATAAATAATTAAATATTACGCATGGGGAACAACAAATGGTATCGAAAACATAAAATTGTATCGAAAACACAAAATGTGGAACGTGCGAGCCTCTGATTTTTTTAATTCAATGTGCATGCCACGTGTCAATCTCTGATTGGATGAAGAATTAATAGAGACACGTGGCAGCATTTCATTCGGTGAACAAACCGGCTGCACGCAGGGCACAGCGCACGGGATAATGGCGCGACGAACGTCGAAGACAACGACTACAACGTGGGCCTACTCCTGCACTTTCGCGCTTATCGTAACATGCCACGTGTCAGAATATGATTTGCTGAAAGATATGGTGGGACACATGGCAACTGTCTATTGGTTGAATAAGCGGGTGCATGTGAATCGGCCGCACGAGATCATGCGTTGAAAATGCGTCCAACACGTGGGTCCCACCTGCACGCCGGTCTGCGCGGCAGGTGGGCCCCACTCGGGTGCCGAGCCGTGTGAAAAATAGACTCTTGCACCCACGCGAGTTGGTCGGGTGTGGTAGAGATGCGCGCATCCTAGCCATTTCTTCTCTGATCGGACGGTCTGCATTGCGCGCGTGGATTAGGGCGTGTGGCTTCTTCTCACCTGCGTAGAAATTTAAACTTTAATTAATTGCATTTTGACCTACAAATTTAATTCAAATTACATTTTAAACTTTCTTTAATTACAATTAATCCCTGTTCTAATTTAAATTAAATTTTTAAACTTTTAATAATTAAAATTAAGCCTGATTTTAATTTAAATTATATTTTCAACTTTTATAAATTGCAATTAAGAACTCTATTATTTGAAATTATATTTGGGACATAAATTTGCAATTAGGTACGGTTTCGATTCAAATTATGTAATTGTATAAAAATGTATTTCTTAACACATAAAAGGTAAATATTAATTTATTTAACTAAAATTAACCAAAAATGTCAAGAACATAGCAATTAGAATTAATAAAATAGATGAAAATAACTATATAAAATACAGTTATCAATAATATCAAATACATAATATTCATTTAATCTCCTAAAAGTATGATAAAGATGCTTCAATTATTTTTCTTTATTTTAATATTATATATATTAAAATACCTACAAAATATTACAATATACTCATTAATATGAACAAATAGATTTGTCTAAAATATAATATAATAAAGCAAATACAAATCCATTTTATTAATTAAATGACATTAAAACATGGTATATTTAGTGCTTTTTAAGCACTTATCACGATCCTCAACCAACTTCTTGCTAGTCTCTTAATAAAAGAAGTGGTTAAAACTAAAAAAATTAAAAAACAAACTAACCTAAAATACTCACGTGGATTGACACGGTTGCATTTAGCATATGCAATAAGTCGTTAAACCCCTAGTTTTTCTTAGTGGATGAGTTGAAGTGTTGTGATATTTTTCAATAATGATACCCACAAACATTAAAAACGAAAGAAAAAAAACAAATAAAATAAGAATTTAATTAAAATTTAATATAAAGTAAAAAGACTAAAATAAAATAAATAAATAAAATACAAAAATATCTCATTCTTATAATATCTTTTAAATTTCATAATTAAAATTTTAAGAATATATTATTTCACCCAAACTTAGTTTTAGGAATCTGAATTTGCTTCGACTCTATTCCTCACAAGTCAATACTCTCCAAAACCTGAATCATATGGGTTCAAGCACTAATATTTATTTATATGCAAAAGAGTTTATGTATAGAAATGAACTAATATACTCGCATATGTATAAAAAAGAAAGGATCAAAGTGTTATTTTAGTGTTAATCTCATGAAATGAATTAGATGTAAGGATTTATAAAATATTATACATTACTTTCATGCATCAATCAAATTCATTAAATAAAAATATCAAGTAATATTCCTTTTAGAAAATGTAGGAAAATGTAATGACTTATAGGGAATTACTTCCTATATTTTCTTTTTCATTAAATCATTTCTCACAAATAATTAGGCCTTTTGGATTATAGTATATAGATTATACTATTCATTTTCCTCCCTTTCTTCTATTTTTGCTTTCTCTTATATTTTTTTTATAAGAGAATCAATTTTCTTAGAGAGTGGACCCATGTATAGATTGTACATTTTTTATATGGTAAGTGTGAGTGGTTAATATTTGGCTTTTCTGTTTGTATTTATTTAGGTAACCCTAGATATATATCTTTTTTAATAGAAGTCATGCATGAATGAAGAAATGCATATACTATCAATTTCTAATTAAATCATTTTATCTAAGCAAATGAAAAATAAATATATAACACTTAACTAAGATGTAAAAATCCAACCATTCAATGTTAAGTCCTATAGAGATCCTTTAACAATGCTGAAGAAATAAGAAAAGGTATTTAGAGTAGCAAAAATAATATTTATCATTCAGAATAAAGGATAATAGGATCAAAATATCTCTTACAAGTGTAGTCTTTACTATTTGATTCCTAAACACTGATTTTGGGTTTAATATAATTTTCACACCTTATCAAGAAATAATAGTCATGAAAAAAATTAACTAATTATTACATTACTTCATGATATGTTTTTTGAAATTAATCTAATAATGCAAAAAGACTTGATCATGGTTTAAATTTAATTCTAAAACATGGTCAATTTTTGTAAATTGTTTTGAAATTACTCTAAAAAAACTGAAAATTACTAAACAAATAAATTCAATCAAATAAATTACTAATAAAAGTAATAAATAAAATTATGTCAAAATTGATTAAATTATCTAAGAATAAAAAAGTGTAATATGTGTAACTTTTATATACCTACCCCAAACTAGAATCTACATTGTCCTCAATGTTTAAGAAATATAAATTGTAAGAATAAAAATAGAAAAATTACCGATACATTTGATGTGTTAGTAATTTGATGTGAAAAAAAGATGTAACCATGATCAGCTTGAAATAATTATGCTCACAGATAGAATACTATAAATTCTAACACATCTCAAAACGTTAATTACATTAATGCTTAAAATAAAATAAACAAACATAAAAGAAACTAAATAAAACAATTGCATAAAGAAAAAATTACTTATAGTGATGGGTTACCTCCCATTTCTATTGGTTATGGTGGAGGATTAAGACTTAGTTCTGTGTTTGGCTCAAAAATAGGCTAATGGTTAGAATCCAACCTTATGGTTAGTCAAAGACTCCCAAGAAAAAAATGGTTAGTCAAAGACTCCTTAAAAACTATCCTCCTATACATAACAATATTTCCAAGAAAGACTAGTGGCACAATGAGTTCCAATAACTAGTCTCTTATACATAAATCTCTTAGATATTCACTTTTTATGCTATTACACAGTTTGTCTTTTTAATTTTTTTTATTATATACATATATATATTTAATGGTGCCGCGACGAACTATTTTTTCTATGCTACGACAACTGGATTTGATATGAACTCCATTTTTTTAAAAAAATTAAATTTTTGATTTACTATTCACGAACAGTATCCGAAACAATAGCTCTTGATTTTTGATTTTTTTTTAATTTTTAATTCACTGTTCATGGAACAATATCCGGAACTGTGGGTCTTGATTTTTGATTTTTTAAATTTAAATTTCATTATTTATTTAGATTTTTTAGAAACTAATTTAATAAAAAAAATTAAAAGAACTAAAAATAAATAAGAATAATTAATTAAATAAAATTTAGAAAGTAAGAAAATATATGAGAAAATATCTAAGAATACTTGATTCATCAATTTTCTAAACATTTAAATCACTAAAATTCCCCGAGTATAATTATCAATCAATTATATGATTAATTAAATCTTATCTAGCATGTATTTCTCTCTCAAGTAAATTACACACCATATAGTAATTAACCTAATTACACTTTCATGTCAATTAAATTGCATACTACTCATTAAGTTCATCAATTATGAATCACACACATAAGAATCATACATCCCCACCTAGAAACTATGCATGTTGTTTAGTCAAGACAAACAATTAAATAATTCTCTCAAATCTATTTAATTGTCTCTATAGAAAAATTGTCGGCCAAACAATTAATAGTATAAAAATCAGATTCAATAATATATATACCTGCAAATTTTAAAAAATTTCACACAACGAAAAATTCTAGCCCTCTTTCTCTCTTAGATTTTACTATTTTTGGTACATTTCTAAGTATGATTTGGGGATGAAATATCCATGTGTTCAAGTTTGGAAAGGTGGAGGGAAAAGATGAAAAATTATTAATTTCTATTTCGACAAACTCAAAAAGGTAAAATCCTTCTTTTAAGCATTAATCCTATGTTGCATAAGTTAACTTAGGATATCACTAATTCTTGTACGAATACATTTTTTGATTATTTTATGCTAAATAGAAAAAAAGGAGTTAGCGGTAGGCTTTGGAGCGTGAATGGATAAGTTTCCAGATGGGGGGTTCTTATTCCAATTTTTTATTCATGTATTATGTTATGAAAATGTCATACATTATATATTACGAATAAAAGAAAATAGATGCCATAATATTTATGAGAAATGTTATAAATTTTATTAGAATGAAATATTTGTTATAAACATTTTTATATGTATACATGAAATTTTTTAATATGAAACGAATATTAAAAATATTACACATTGCATTTGAGATGTTATACATGCATCATGAAAGGAATTTTATGGGGAGTGTTATACCTGTATCTATGTCTTGTAGATTATGGTACACATGGATTACTAGTTTCAACAGACTATTTTCAATGGACTAAAAGGTTCATATTGTATTCACATGTATCTCGGAGATTTTCCGTCTATAGGTCTTGCAGTTTGACTACACATAGGCTTCAAAGTTAGACCCCTATTATGAGTGAACCACCTATATGACAAGGGCATTTGTTGCCCATATGACGAGGAAATTGACTAATACTTGTACAATATGTATCTCGAAGTATAATCGTTTATGAGATCGTAGATGGATCGACATCCATCTTAGAGGTTGACTACACATGTACCCATTTATTTCATAATTGACCATGAGAAATTTTGTTGATTTAAGTTTGTAGTTTTTTTAGTTGTCTATTTATTTTTAATTTTGCTTGAGGACTAGAAAAATGTAGGTTTAGGGTATATGATGAAAATTACTTTGACCTTTTATATGCTTTGTTTTTAAGTTTTTAATTTATGTTTTATTTTACTTTTATCTTATTTTAGAGGATATTTTTGTGTTTTGAAAGTTAAAGTGCTTTCAAAAGAATCTTGGATAAACAGGAACAAAAAGTGTGAAAATCGAGAAATTAATGGATACTCAAAGAATTCGGAACAAACTAGAATGTCAAAGACCAAAAATTTCTATGCGCACTATGGCTCAGAAATATTTCATGCTATATTGGGTTGCTCTTGGGTACCTACTAGTGATTCTAGGATTTATATGCACATTACGGCCCCCAAAATATCCATGCTATGCCATAAGCCTCTAGGATCCAAATTGTGTTTTCTGAAGTTCTATGCACTCCATGGCCTAACTTCTTATGTGTAATGGAAAAAACACTCTTGAGTTGCAACTGATAAATCAACATTCAATGAATTTAGTGGCATAGAATAGAGCTTGCTATGCCACGAGTGTAAAAATCTATAAGAAACTCTAGTATACATTCTAAACATGTTTGACCCCTAAATTAAACCTATAAATACACCCTAAATCCTCTTAAGACAATATCAAGCCACACATTTATTTACCAATTCTTGTAGCCATTTTGAAAGTTTCTTTTTTAGTTGAGGACCAAATTAGCTAGAGAGTGAATAAATAGATAATCAGTGAAATTACAATAAATTAATTTTTTGCAAACGGGAAAGCATGCAATAATGTGTAAATAAAATAATGTGGAAATATAAAGATTGAGATTTTTAGATTGAAACAGCCTAGGCTACACTAATGACTTAAGTGAAAAACCACCAGTCTATCGGACCACCTAACTATCTACTATGAAAAATAAGATCTAGTTAAAAGGTCATATCTTATACTATCCATCAAGATAAAGCCCATATATAGTTGACTTACAAGCCTCTTCTTTCATCATAGCATCAACAAGAAAGGTGTTTGGATCTGAAGCAACATTCCGACAACTTATGTCACACAAGAAATTGAACCAATTCAACAAGTATCTGAAACATTAGCATGACAACATAAGTGTATATATGTATCCTAGAGTAGATTCAATAATGAATAATCCTAACTAGATGATTTAATAAATATATCAAATAAATTGAAATCAACTAACGACCATAAAACAATCAGTTTAAAGCACAATATCACGAACATTGTAGGCTTGTTAATTCATCAAACATAACCACAATTTTTTGATAAATTAACTCGATGAAGAAGCCTACTTGAATATTTTTTGAAAAATAAAAGAAAGACAATTAGATGAAGAGAATAATGCTCTTGTGTGGTTGATTAAATTTGTGCGCTTAGGTTTGTATATATAAAATATTTTGAAGAATTAGGTCAAGGTAAAATTACTATGTTGTCTATAAAATTAGTTACAAGATTTTTATAGAAAAGGAAAATATAGTAAAAATCCAATTCAATTCAAGTTAGATATAGGTTTTAGAATCAAAACCTTAGGTGCTTGATCAATCTAACATTTTCTCGATCAATCGAGTACATAGTTTGATCTATCTAGTCAATTCTCGATCAATTGAAGAGCTACCAAGTTTAGACCCCATACTTTTACCCTCTTATACCCAGTCAAGTATGAAAGTGAAAAAGTCCAATGGAGAGGTGAAAAAGCTATTAGAAATACATAAATTGGATAAGTTATGGTGGAATGCTTACAAGAATGCCAAAAATTTCAAAAAGAAAAAAAAATATGGCATGAGAAGAGAATTGATCACCATGTTTGCGAGCCAGAAAATAAAGTATTATTCAAAAAATCAAGACTCAAGATGTTTCTAGGAAAACACAAAAGTAATGGACACAAAGGATGTGTCTTAGGACTTGATATGACCGTCTAGTCAATGACGTTAAATGTGACACTGGTTAGGAAGCAACCCAATGTTATTTTACTTATATTTTCATTATTTTTGTTTTATAGGTTAATAAGTGTGGAGAGTAATGGCCCGACAAGAATGAGCATTCAATAACAAATACGGTGTGCCAAGACTAAGAGAGTTTTCTTTTTCTTTTACCTTTTCATATTTATATGTGTACATTGGAGACAATGTGTAATTTTAAGTTTAGGGGATAGAACTTCATTCTCTACATTAGTATTAGTATGAATTTTGAATTTTTAGGAAATTTTGTTTTTTAATTTTTAGGATGTTTTCAATCATGATTTGGGTAGAAATTGATAAATATATGGAAACTAAAGGCATGCATGCTTGATATGAAACATATGAACTCTATGATAAAAATTGGTCTTCATGACTAGGATAAGGAATGTAACATATTTGTTAAGATATTTACATTAATCATGCGATATGCATATTAATTTTGATTGAATTGATTCAAAGTTTTATGTATATGTTCATAATTAATTTTGGTGTGATTATTGAGAAAATATTTGTAGTGAGGTATGCGAGTCGATGAGGTATACTAAGTTTTAGAATCTATTTGATCATCTCTTGAGGCAAAATAAGGCCTAAATCGTTTCTCTTACTAAATTAGGCCTTATTTTAATTGATTGAGACTTTCAAGCTAATCATTATTAATATCTGTAGTCACCCTTTTAAGCCTAACAAAGAACCTTTCATGTCTTAAAGCCACATTTTATGCCTAACCAATAAGAATTACCTTTATCCTTACACCTTTAGCTTGTATGGAAAGAAAATGCAATCATGTGTTATGCTATAGAGTAAGGTGAAATGTAATGCACCTTATAAAAAAATAAAAAAATAAAAAAATAAAAAAATAAAAAAATAAAAAAATAAAAAAATAAAAAAATAAAAAAATAAAAAAATAAAAAAATAAAAAAGAAGAAGAAAAACTCACAACACAATTATCCCTATAAAGAAAAAGAAAATAGAATTAAAAATAAGTTTGGGGGTGTTATGAAGTTACAAAAAAATGTGTAATAGAAGAATATGAAAAGAATAAAAAAAAGGGTTCACTACAATATCAAGTAAAAGCTCAACTGCAGTTAAAAAGTGTATGATGAAAAAAAAGTTAAGGTGTGAAAAGAGCCTAAGGGTCTTCATTTATCGACCCTCCACCTAATCCTTACATTACTACTATGTAAAGTACTTATTGATAGTGAGCTAATTGCATATTTATATTGGTGGAGAGGGATGTGAAAAATATACTTATGAGGCTTGTTCTAAGATTGAATTGATGAGCATGCTCGTATAGGATGACTTCATGAATGCATCAAATGATATCATGTGCAGTACACACACACATATAAATTTGTCAAAAATCTTGCATATCCTTGTATTGATGGAACATTGATCGATAAATATGTGAACCTTTTTATCATAGGATTGTACGACTTTTGATAGGGATGATTTTTGTGAAATATGCATGTACTAATAGAAGCATATTTATGAATATACTACCCATGTTATTTTATTTAATTATACTTGGATTTACTTGAGGGCAAACAAAGAGTTAAGTTTGGGGTGTGATGACTTTATGAAAGTAGAGTCATTAGAGTACTTTTTTTTAACTTAATATTTATTTTTTTATTCCATAAATAATATTTTTGGGACAAAAAATATTAAATATAAACTTTTTAGTGAAAAGGGGTGAAAATATAATTTTTAATTTTTTTTTGAGATTTTTCTAAAATTGTTAAGGATTTTTTATGAATTTTTAATGCAAGGCCAATCAAGAACTACCATGTGGCATGCCATGTAGGCATAGGCATGTGCTTCATATTCCATTGGCGCTTTTCTCTCCTCTTATTCTTCATTAGACAGTTTGGATGGCATTCACCATTCTTTCCCAACTCAAATAGAAAAGGTTGCATCACATCTAGATGTCGATTCATTTTTTGCCCCCAATGAGATAGGGAATTTGTACCCTCTATTTTGAATATTTAGCCCTTCATCTTTCTGAATTGAGCGCAAGCCATGCGGATGCCACATAAGTATGGACAATGAATTATGTTATGCCCCATGTGTGGAGGACAAACCACATGCCACGTGTCAGCACAAAGTTCAATCCAAGTTTGGAGATCAGTTAAATTACCTTGCCATGTGTCACCACGCCATCCATTTTCATGAATCACATTGCACCGTGTGGTACTAACTCAACAAGTGTTGACTCTAATTGGTCTTCCCTACCACACATCACGCTCTAATTCGCCTAGTGAATTTTGTGTGCCATGTGTTGTGCTGTGATAGGTTAGCGTTGCCAATTTTGATATCATCTCTTGATCTAAAGCTGATCTGATGGTTCAAATCACACTTGAGCTATATTTAGGCCCCTAATCACCCCATAAACCCTAAGAGACCGTCATTAGCATGATTTTGGTCAACTTTTGGAGCTAAAAAGAGAGAATATACAGAAACATTCAAGAGAGGACACAATTTTGGTGGAGATTCAAGAAGAGATTACCACTCCAATTCAAGATTTTGATTTTATTTCTTCTTCTACTATTTTCTTTATCAATTTTTATGTCTTTCTTTATGAAAAATATGAGTTTTATGAACACAATTATGTGTAGTTAATTTATTAATCTAAGGATCTTAAGAACCCAATTTTCACCATGTGATGATTTAATATTTTACCTCAATTATAATTATAATTTAATTATATTATTTAATCTGACTTTTATACTATTAATGTTTTGGCCAATAATTTATCTATAGAAGCAATTAGATAGATTTGAATGAATTATTTAATTTTTTGTCTTGATTAAATAACATGCATAATTTTTATGCAAAGATGTATGATTCTTATGTATGTCATCTATAATGATTAACTTAATTAATAGTATGCAATTTAATTGGCATGAGAGTGTGATTAAATTAATTTCTATATGGTGTGTAGTTTACTTGAGAGAAGAATGCACACTAGGTTAGATTCAATTGATTACGTAATTAATTGGTAATTATAGTGTGGGGATTTTAGCAATTCGTATATTTAGAAAATTGGGGGATTAAGTATTCCTAGATATTTTCTCATATATCTTCTTAGTTACCAAATCTGAATTAATTAATTATTTTTATTTACTTTTAGTTATTTTAATTTTGCTTCCTTAAAATATAAAAACACAAAAGAATGATTTTTATTTTTTTAGTTTTTAAAATTAGTTTCTAATAAAATAATATCCGTGGGAATGATCTTTTCTTATCATATATTACTTATTACGATACATATACTTGCATATTCATTGCACACACAATTTGTGTGGCTATCAACAGTTGATTTTGAAAAGGTTAATGTAGGTGTTCATCTACATATCCAATCCCTCTCTTCTCTCCAAAAGGTTCAACCTTTCAGCTTTGATTGTAAGCCTTTTTATAGCTTTCATAGATTTTTTAGTTCTTGCACCAATTTTTCTTTATTAGTAACAATAATGTTATTTTCTTCTTTCAAACTTATAAGACTCAAATTTAAAGCATTATTTTGATATTGCAAAATATTATTGTCAAAAAGAATAGAAAATTTAATTTTCATAACATCTAAACTATCACCCTCAATAAGATAATCGGTAACAAGGTCCTAGACATATTAAGTGTATTCAGTGACTAGCTTTGACACCAAATGAAAGTTTCTTTTTTTAGTTATACACCTAATTAGCTAGAAGGCATAAATAGATAATCAACAAAATTAAAATTTTCACAGAATGTCAGACACACAATCACATGTAAATAAAATAATGAAAAAAATGTGAAGTTTGAGACTTGAGATTTTTAGGTGGAAACAACCTATGCCATACCAATGACCTAGGTGGAAAATCACCTAACTATCCACTACTTATAACCTGTTGCTTTCATCATAGCCTTTACAAAAAATATGTTTGGATCCAAATTAACATTTTGAAAACTTGAGTCGCATAAGCAATAGAACCCGTTCAACCCATAATTAAAATTTTAGCACAATAACATAAGTGCCAATATGTGTCCTATAGTATATTTAATAATGAATAACCTTAACTAGATGATTTGATAAATATATCAGATAAATCAAAATTAATTAGCAACCCTAGAACAATCAATTTAAAGCACAATATTACAAATATTGTAGGCATGTAAATTCATCAAACACAACCACAAATGTTTGATAACTTAAACTCAATGAAGAAACCTACTTGAATAGTTTTTGCAAAACAAAAGAGACAATG
Source organism: Hippophae tibetana (assembly GCA_037013495.1). NCBI lineage: Eukaryota > Viridiplantae > Streptophyta > Magnoliopsida > Rosales > Elaeagnaceae > Hippophae > Hippophae tibetana. The sequence continues at coordinate 30,002,752 of CM072809.1, forward strand.
AGATGAAAAGAATAATGCTCTTATGTGGTTGATTAAAGTTGTGCACTTAGGTTTATATATAAAGAATATTTTGAAGCAGTAGGTCAAGGTAAAATTGTCTATAAAATCATTTAAAAGAGTTTTAGAGAAAAAAGACAATATAGTAAAAAGTCAATTTAATTTGAGTTAGAAATAGGTTTTAGAATCAAAAGCCTAGCCGCTCGATATTTAGAGTACGTTGTTCGATCGATGTAGTTAATTCTTTATCAATCTAGTGTAATAAATAATTAATTCTGAACTAGGGTTGATCAATCTACTACTCAATCAATCAGTTAAAAATTGATCGATCGATCTAGTGAAATAAATAGGTAATTAAGGACTTTTAAAATTGAGTAGATCGATTCTCGATCAATCTACATAGCACAATTGGTCTAAACATATCTCGATCAATTGAATAGCCTAATATAAAAATATTCTTATGTGTCTAACATTAACTCTAATATGCATAAGAACAAAGATATTCCTGTATTGTGATTGTTGGAGCTCAATAGTTTTTTTGGCTTGAAAATATTCTTGGAGGACACAACTAGAAACTAAAATTATATTTATATGTTTTGTTCATAAATATAACCAAAATCACATAGACCTTACATGTTCTACCATCCATAATATACAGATACAGATCAAAAGCTCCCAATTATGAAGAAGATGCAAGGATTTGAAGAAGGTAGTGATAATTTATTCAGAGATTGGAATCTTCTTTATCAAGAAGTATTTTTATTTTTTTATTTTCTTTTCCCCTTTGTAATCTTATGTCTTTTATAGTTGAATTAATTTTTGTTAATTTAGTTATGATTGGCTAGTTCTTGTAATATGAAATTTTAGTATTGCTTCCAATGATTAGAAGAAAACTTTTATGGCTTAAATAAATTGAAGTTTTAGATTTATTTTTTGTTCATATTCTTCAAATCTTTAATTATAAATTCATGATGTATCAAATCTTGATTTACAATTAAAGAAAATATTTTAGAGCTAGGTATTAGACAAATCATATGTGCTTGGTTGTGCATGAATGGATAAGTGTCTAATTTAATGTTTTGGATTTGTATTAAATTATATGGTTAAATTTATCTTTAATTACATATTAGTGATGGGTCAAATCTTTATTTATAATTAAAGAATATATTTACCTTAACTTTATTAGTTGATTAGTTTCAATCCTGGCCAAGGAAGTTATTAATTAATTGAAGATCATGGGTTATATATTTTCCTTAGTTTAATAATTAATCAATTTCAAGCTTGGATAATGAAGTTATTGATTAATTGAGAATTGTGAGAATTCATCATGATAATAGGGGTTTTACTTGTTTAAAAAATAAAACATCTAAAAATCTAAATTTTTGTTTAAATAATTTATTTCTTTTTTGCATGAAGTGATATGCAAACTAATTTTTCTTATTCATTCATCATCCTTGTCTTATGTAATAATTTGTTTACTTCATTTTTTAGTTATTAAATTAATTTAGAGTTTATGGCCTTTTCTCTTAACTAACACCTAATAGATTGTTTAGGATTTTTTTCTTAACTAATTAAAAAATAATTAAACTTTTTAGAATAACATGCCAATTCCTTTATAAACCGACCTCAAGGTAACTTATCATTAGCCTGATAGTGATTCATGCAAATGTAAATAATTAAAAGTTTAGCATCAATGGTTGGCAAGTCGGTTGGCCAATTGGACCTCTCGACCATTGGCTATAGTGGGATGTGGATGGTCAGTCTCATCACTTCTTGATGAATCGCATGGCTAGTTCTCCCAACCGAACTGTTTTCCTACCTCTCAATGCTTTTATCATTCCGTCCCATCCTGGCCAACTTGTGGAACCCTTCTATCTTGCCTTGTTCGATTTGAGTCATAGGTCCCTTTCATCCCAATTTTTCTTCCAGGACCCCTTTTGTGATGAAATTTATGGGCCTTACTACCCAACATATTGTTTTAAGAAGTAGGTTTATTAAAGCTAATACAATGGGACATAAACTCCTATCTCTTAAAAAAAGTCAGTCAGAATGTTCCTGGTCTACTAGTTTGAATCCATAAAAAGAAAATTTAAAAAAATTTCTATGAGTACAAGTGTTCTTCAATTTCCTAAGGTTGATGAAAATTCAAGGAAAACTAAAGAAAAAACTTGGAAAAATAAAGTTATCGATCCACTTACCAAGAGTTGGGTGAAGTAAGAGATTGTTTTCTAAACTTTCTCCTTATAGCTCTGACCTTGATTTCTAACTGAGAATTGTAAGTGAAATTGATAGCGACTAGGTGTATATATAGATTAGAAAGTCCAATCTCAACCTTTCACCAACCCTCACGGCACAAATTGAGAGATGATCAAGTAAAATAAGGCTATAAAGATATCAGATTTGGGAAGTCAAACCCATAGGGTCATATTTGAGTTTTTTTCAAACTTTAATTGGCCATAACTTTCCAACTATGGTTACGTTTGAAGCACGATAACAACTGTTGGAAAGCTTATGACCTCCATATTATGATGGAATAAAGACATTTGGGGTACTAGTTGTACGACTTAGTTAAGATGCTTACAAGAAAATTGTCACTAAGTCACCATATCTAGATAAGTGACTATACTACCTATGCCCCAAAAATAGCCCAGGCGACCTTGAGGACTTTTGTTGGATAGGAAAATCACTATGTATGTATAGCTCCATTTGATTGGTCCACAATAATATTGAAAATTAAAATGAGTACAGTGAGTGTATAGTTAAGTATATCTTTTATTATTTAAATTAAAAATAAATATTAATGACATAATTTATATTTATGAAAGTTCGTTAATATTCTAAATAATTCAATATTTAAATATTAATTAATCAATATTTTTTATTTACGATTATATCATCTATCAAAACCTTTAAATATATCCTCACAAATAGAAAAATGTATGCATAATTTACCTATAGCTTACCACTCACCCTCCCTTAAATTCATTCCGATCTTAATTTTTTTTCTCATAAATTGACTTAAGTATCAAATCGAATGTGATACCCACCGGTAGTCTACGTGTCAAGAAAACGCGTCCTAACAAAAATTGACTTCAACATGTTATAATGAGTATAAATACAACTTTTGAAATATTTGAATACATTTATATCAACCATAATATATTGGAGTCTCAAAACGTAATTAACTTTATCTTTCAAAACCGTGCAAGGTGCCAAATACATGAAGTTTTCATTAGTTTTGTAATGTTATTCTCCTAATTAAAGTTTATTGAAGTTAAATATCCCAATTTTAGAAACAAAACATAAACTATGTACCTGCAAAAATGAAGAGGTTACGGTTTTACCTTGTTATTTAAACCATTTTAGATTTGTACAATTATAATAGATTTCATGATCTATCAATGATAGAAGAATACTAGAACTTAATTTTTGTAGTAATCTTTGATACCTGTCAAAAGTTTTAAGAAATCTCAATGTGATAATTTGGCAATTTTTACTCTGTTCATTTATCGGGGATTTGAGCGAAGCTGGGATTGGATATTGATGCAATGAGATTAAGAAATTAAGAACACATTTCCTTCATTACTACAGTTTCAGTTTAGAGGTTCTTCTCTAAACTTCATACAGTTGCTTTGGCTTTACTCCCAATCAATGAGTTGGTCAAGAGTTCAATAGAGACCTAAATTTCTTTTGGTGCATGACTCCAAAACACACCGAAAAGGAAATAAAAATCTACATTTTCGATTCAATTGTATTCTTAAAAATGTATATAACACTTGGTATTTGACTAAAAAACCAAAAAATGAATACAATTATTTTTACATGACAAACCCAACAAAGAAAGAGAAAGAAGTTATAAAGTAGCATGAAATCAAAAATATTAATATCACGTAAATTTATATTTATTTTTTGTATACAAACTATTTATATCGTGTTAAGTGACATAATTATTTTGAAAAACATATAAATGATTCCTTTTTTTGATAATTCTACCGTATTTCACTATATAACAAGTTTTGGTGTAAAAATAGATATAAATTTATATAATCTTAACATTTCTCTTTATCAAAAATACAAACATTTTCCACCTTATTAATTTGCATGCTTATATGACAAACAAGGCCAATTAAGGCTGAGGCTGAGGAGATGGTGATGATGAGGATGAAGAAGAGAATACGGAGATAGTCTTGTTGTGGCAGAATTGGAAGCAATTCTCATCCATTCTTTCTAAAACATAATGACCAAGCATCTCAGTAGTATCAACCAAATTTTCTCTACACAAGAACTCATCTCCCCAAACCTTCTCTGTATCTCTCCTAAAATCGTGAACAAACACATGTGTTTTAGCATTAATATTCTCACCTTTCTTACTCCTCCCAAGTACACCAGCGGTGAATATCGGCGAAATTCGGCTCGGTGCATCAGGCCAATCTCCTCTTGGACCATCAATTAAAATTACATCCCAATCAACTTCATAAACATGATTAGGAAGATCATTAATGCCCACCTTACATTCTGAAAACAATAGGTTCTGTACAGGTCTACATTCATTTCTTATCTGCTCTTTTGCTGTATTTATAAGCACTTTTACATCTCTCACTTTTGTTGTGTAATGAACATCATAAGCATCAATCTCTGGGTGTAATTCTTCATAATATGATGCATAATATCTGTTCTCATCAATGAAAACAGTTCTACCATTGTGATTGAGAGCCTTCCATAAAAGGGTCTCATGGGTGAGACCAAAAACAAGAAAATTGCAAGGAGATGAGCATTTTCTTAGGACATCTGAGATGGGTTTGATCTCAGAATATGACATGTGGTAAGAGTCATTTGATCTTGAAGCATAGTGAAGAAGGGTATTTATTACTGTGGGTGATAATGGAGTACTATTAACTAAGCTTGTAGAAACAGTAGAGGAAGAAGAAGTAATAGTAGTAGTACTAGTCGTAGCAATTGTTGCTGTTACTTTTGCTGTAGATTGTATAGTGTAGATAAGGGTTAAGAGGAAAGCTATAGTAAAGATTGAAATGAAGGCTAAAAGCCACATTCGATTTGAACTTCCTTGTCTTTGGATGTAAGGGTGAAGAAGGATTAGCTTTGTATTGCTATTGTTGTTCTTCATTTTCAAGAGAAGCTTCAGAGATAATTAATTATACAGACTCTGTCCTTTTTCTCTATGAATAATCAGAGTTATGAGATTATTTGGGAATATGGGATTGATTTAAATATATTGATTTTCAAAATAAAAAGATCCAAATTTGAAGCAATGTGAGAAAAAGCATAGAAAACATAACATGAGGTTGATCTCATAAGAAATTAATAATCCTCGTTTAACATTCTAGAATACGTGATATTATAATTATTATTATTTTTATATCTAATTTTTAGTTGGATTGTTTGCTTGCATTTCTTAATGGACTTTTCATATTGTTCTTTATCCACGTTTTATATATGTATTTACATTTTTTATTGGTAAGTACTTGATGAAGTGATCAGAAATGACTAGGAAAGACTAAAAAAAGGTACGTAGTTGGAATTGAACTAAAGAGATGGTACACGGCATAGCTTTAGCGACCCAATAACTAATTATAAGCATCAAGTCGCTTTTGCTTCTTCAGTTCTGCTGACTTCTTAAGTAACGTGTTCAAAATAATATTGCATTTATTAAAACAACTAGTTTTAATTTGTTTTTTTTTAATTTATTTAAACATATAATTTGAAATAGGTAAAGTTCACGAACTATATTTACTGTGATCAGTAACTTATTTTTAAGTAACAATGCACCTAAGCCAAATTTTAATGAACAGATGAATCCATGACCTTCTGAGACTTAGCCAATTGAAAAACTGACATAAAGATTAGCCCCCATCAAAACCAGTTCAACTTATTAAGCGTGTTTGCATTTAACTTTAAGTTCGGATAGACCTATCAAATGTGGCCATCATTTAGAATATGTTTTTAGCCCAAATGTGGAAAGTTGGCTATCAATGATATTTAAGATTAGGTTACTCCAATTAAACAAAGGAATTGCACCGAAATCAATATAAAATACTTAAATAAAAGAAAAAAAGAAAGAAAGAAACAAATACAAACAAACACACCTCTATATAGTTGGTCCTTTTTTTAATCTTTTTTAATACAATTGTACACGTGGGATCTCAGATATTTGTGTAATACTAAACAGTAAGTAAAAAAATAATATATAAATAAAAAAATATGCCCCTATGAGAATAATATGATCTAAAATAAAACATTAGATGCAACCAACACCCATAAATAATAAATTAAAACCCAAAACAACAAGAGATTAATTTTGACTTCTAAAATAAATTATACGTGGCTTAGAATTAAGCATGCAAAAAATGAAGAAAAAATATCAAATAAAAAATGCAAATACCAATCAAAACAATTAAAATCACACAATAGAGCTATAAAATGAACTTTGATCTTGAATGATAGATAAATGCCTAAAATGGCTCAGTGCCACCTAGATTTTTTTTTTATGAAAAGCGAACCCAATTATTCATAACTAGAGTGCATGAGGACTAAGCTGGCTCAAAAACATACCACATTTGAAGAGCTATATAAAGCCTCACTAGATCAAAAATTGTCTGATATTAATATTAAAAACAATAAATAAACTTAGATTAGATATTTTTTTTATTTTATCATTTAGATTATAAACGTATTATTTAGTAACTAATTTAAAAAAAATCAAATAATAACAAAATAATATTATTTAAATGATTTTTTATTTAAATATTATTTTCTTTTTGTAAAATGATTAAATGTAATTAAAATATGAGTATTTAACAATGAAAAAAATTATAATTAATATGAAATATTTTACAAAATATTTGTTTTTAAATTTGTTAATTGACACCATTTTATTAACAGTTAATTTTTATTAAATTTAATTTTTATTATTATTGAAGAATCATTTAATCATTTAGTAGAAAATAATAATATTTTAATAAATAAATTATTAATAATATAATTTATATTTAATTAATATTTTTATAAAATTAAAAAATTAAATAAAAACGTTTTTATTCTATTAGGCTTACCTAACACCTCACGAATAAATAGATAAAGGAAAATCTCATGCACTTCTACACAAATATAAATTAAGTTTTGGTGTTTAACTCATTTTTAATTAAACTCACCTGAAAATAAGATTTTCACAAATCATACAATATAATACCACATTCAACATATTACTCGTACAAAAATTAGAAAACTATTTCACTCAAAAACCTGAGTTTTCAAATTGACATAATTTTTCTAAGTTTTCTAATTAATCAGAACAACATAAAATAAGGATATTTATAAACTCTTAGGTGACGTTTGGTTCACAGAATGAAATCAAAATCGAAATAGGAATGAGAATGAAATGAAATGGAAAGAAAATAATATTGTTTGGTTTGACCATTGGAATCAAGCTTGGAATCAGGATTACAATATTTGGTTTGTCACTGGAATAAAATGGAAAAAAAAACTATAAATTACCTTAATACCCCTACATTCAATGAAATTCAAATAATGTCATTTAATTACTATTTTTTCATCAAACAAAATAAATTATTGAAATCATTATTTTTATAAATAATTATTACTTAATTAAAAAGAAAATACATTATTAAAATTATTATTTTTCTAATAGGGTTTAGGGTTTTGAGTTTTGGGATTTAGGATTTAGGGTTTAGGGATTTAGGATTTCGGGTTTAGGGTTTAGAGCTATATTTATGTGTTAAGGTTTAGGGTTAAAATTATTATTTTTCTAAAAAGGGTTTGGGGTTTTAGAATTTGGGATTTTGGATTTAGGGTTTAGGGTTTTAGAATTTGGAATTTGGGGTTTAGGATTTAGGGCTTAGGGTTTAAGGTTTAGGATTTAAGGTTTACGGTTTTGAGATTTGGGATTTAGGGTTTAGGGTTTAGGGATTTACGTTTTAGGGTTTAGGATTTTGGGGTTTAGTGTTTTGGGATTTGGGTTTAAGGTTTTAGGATTTAGGTTTTAGGGTTTACGGTTTTCGAATTTGGGATTTAGGATTTAGGAATTTAGAGTTTAGGGTTTTGGGTTTTGGGATTTAGGTTTTAGGGTTTTGGGTTTAGGGTTTTGGGATTTGGGATTTGGGGTTAAGGGAGTTTGGGTGGTTTTAGGATTTTGGGTTTTTGGGTTTTTGGGTTTAGGGTTTTAGGATTTAAGTTTTAGGGTTTAGGGTTTTAGGATTTGGATTTAGAGTTTAGGGTTTAGGGTTTTGGGATTTTAGGTTTTAAGATTTAGGGTTTAGGGTTTTAGAATTTTTGGATTTGGTGTTTAGGATTTAAGAATTTGGGGTTTAGGGTTTAGCATTTTAGGTTTTGGGTTTGGGGATTTGAGATTTGAGTTTAGGGTTATATTTGGGGTGAGGGTAAAATTGGAAAAAAAATTGAGATGGGAATGAAATCATGATTCCTAAAGGGGAGAGAAAGAATTGTGATTCCTTCTCCTTTAGTAATCGATTTCATTCGCTCCCCTCCATTTAGCCAACCAAACACACAAATGGAAGGATTCAATTCTAATTTCTTTCCATTCCTTCCAACCAAACATCACCTTAAGCCTCCATGCCCTCGTGGAGCACCTCAACGAGGGTAATAAGTACCATGATGAGGATAAAGAATGTAATTTATCGTTGACAACCACGCTGAACCCTCGTTGATCACATGATAAGGCTCTTTGTGGATCTCCAAAAAGTAGCCCTTTTTTGTTTGAAAAAATGCCAAGTAGGTTTTTCAAACATAACTATAAATACAAAAATAAATGCAATGCACGTACACACCTTAAACATGCCAACTATGTGTTCCCACTCCCAAGTGATATGTGTATCACAAAACATACAAAGTGTAAATTTTATATGAGTGCTTGCAATATTGAACTAAAAATAATTGACCTTGCATAGACATTGAAAATATACTAAGTAAAACAATCCAGACTTTGTGTTTTACACACGGGAATTACAACATGAAACAACATGACTTATAATCTCTCGCTTTGGCTTTGCATGAAAAAAATTATGCATGGCCTATATAGGCATAAAATCAAACATAATACGTTCATGGAGAATGATCTAAAGAAGTTCATTCCCATGAACAAATTTTGACACAACAACCCAGACATCAGCAACACACCTAATTCTAGTGCATCAGTCTTGTTGTACTCCATCCATCTTTATGAATCAACACATCTATCTTGATACAGCACTCCAAGATCCATATTTGATCTCACAACTCCAACTATGCTCTAAAGTCTATTGCTACAACATGTATCCTACACATAAGAAACAATATATACATGTGAAATGTATTATGCAAAACTATGTGTAGTATAACCAAACACTATGATGTTACCCCTACATAGGTAAATCATGATAGTGTAAGCACACTCAAAATATGCAACAAGGAAACACAAATCCTTCTGATTCCATGCTACACTAATTTTGATTTCATGCTACACTCTCCTACATATATACCAGTCAAGTAACAATGAAGCAGTACAACTTACATCTACATCCCAAGCAGCAAACCATACAACAATCAAAACAAGTAGTGCACACAAACTTCTCCTCTATTTTGACATAGAAAGTCAAAGGAACACCCTTATATGGTGGAGGGAAGACATACATAATGTAGTAATCCTAATCATTCATGCAACAAACAAAAACAAGTTAAAGCATAAAATAATAACATACACAACATATAATCAACAAAAAGTGTTGAAAAAAAATAAACAACATAAGTTGAAAAAAAAATTTCATTTATAAATTTATTTTTTATTACAAGAGTTTACAACTAACAGGAAAATTAAAAAAAAGTAATCAAGAGTTAGCTCCATCATCTTCATTCTCACTAGGAACTCAACTAGTCCCTACATTGAACTTTGTATGGGCAGACAACTAAGTGGTTAGAGAAAGGAAGTCAAAAGTGTCATCAATTAGGGGTGTTATAAATCAACAAGTTCAAAGATGTTATGCTCTTCCCAACACTAACATCAACATCAACACCAATGGTGTGAACAAAAGAGGCAAAAACACTAGCACGTCGAAGAACTCTAGGATGAGAACCAATAGACCTAAGAGAGTTATACCATGGAGTAGAATGCTCATGTGTGAAAAGATGATCATTAATCTACAAAAGAGACTTCTGGTAAAAAGTGAGCTCTTATATGGTGACATTGTACTGAATGGCCAACGCATGTCTCACTATAGTCAGCTCCTATTAGACGGTTGTTAGTTCATTTTGTAGTAGAGTAATCTCAAATGTTTGATGACTAGGTGATGAGCGAAAACTGACATAGTCGATTCTTGCCAATACTTTGGTTTTAATATTTATAAACTCTCGCAAGTGCACGAATCATTTCGAAGAAAATGATAAGTATACTCCCAAGGTCGATCTAAGGAAGGAATGTATGTGGTTTTTAATTTATTATTCAAACTTTTAAAAACGAAATTAAATCCTAAACATCCTGTCACGATATTTTGGGGTTTTGTGTTTTTAATCTACTTACATAAAAATAAACATAGATTCAATAAACATTTATGAAAATTTTATCATTTATAATGGCGGAGTATTTATGGATATAATAACTAAGTTAATTATGCTTGCTCATATTATTTAGGTTATTAAAGATATGAATTGATATTTATTGATTCTCCCTTTTTTGTATGAATACCACCTTTGGTGGGGTTAGATATTCTTTGTTAACTAAACAAATCAATTAACACTTATGGGTGGGGTTGATAACTAATTTGGTTAATTAAATTAATTCCTTTTTCTAAGAGATTGAAAATGAACCATTTAAATGCCACCTTTGGTGGGGTTAGACAGTTTAAACTTTATTCAAGGTGTCCAAATTAAACCTAAGAATTTAGTTATCCGAGTACTAACTTTCAAGTTTTAAAACCACTACTGAAAACATGTTGTCAATACATTTTCAGATAATAATTCTTATAAAAACTTTTGAAATATAGCTTCACTCTAACTACCAGGCGATTGTACCAACAAATAAAAGAGCACTACTCTAAATCAGACCGGATAACTAAACCTTAAAATCTAATTTTCAGGTTTAAGTTTGTAATGAAAAATAATATATTTCTCTCTAACATTCTTAATATAAAATCTTGAATAAAAACAAAATCAATTCATTTTAGAGATTTTCATCTATTTAATATTTCGCAAGCATAACAACGTTATTATTACATCATGTTTATTAACAGCCAGCACAGTTAAATTTAATCACAGACAAATTAAATATAACATGTAAGAATAAAGCATAAAAAATAATTGTAAAGAAAATAAAATCCTTACAGAACTTCGACGCTATTCCCGTTGTTGGAAAACCTCCAAGCGGAATTTGCACTTCCATTTATTTAATTAAAAAGCTAAAAAAATTACAAAAACATAACTAGTTCTTCCCAAAAAGGGAAGAACTCTAAAACTAAGAGAAATTAACTAAGAAAAGCTAAAAACTAAGAAAAACTAAAGAAAACTAAAAATCTAAGAAAAGAGAGAAAGAAAGAGAGAAAAGAATGTTTTGAAGGTGTGTTTAGAAGTGAAGGGAAGGGGGGTATTTATAGGTGAGGATGGAGAGAAAAAGTGAGTGAAAAAATGTTAAAAAAAATGTAAAAACGCGGAATGGAATTGCTGAGGTCATTGATGACGTCGGCACGCGTGGAAGAGCAGTTGGGCGCACAGGGCGCACGCGGATGGGCTGGCGCTGCGCGTAGGGGCGTGCGCGTGAACAGTAACAGCGCGTTGGGGCACGCGCGGATTGGGAGATAGGTGCGCGCGCGGCTGGGCAGCTTCGCGACGCGGCGGCGCGATTTTCTCCTTTTTGACATTTTTGAACTTTTTGACCCATTTTGTCCAATTTTTCCATATTTTTTGACCTTTCCCCATTTATTTATTAATATATTTGTGATGTATTGCTTCTAGTATTCCTCTTTGAGTCTTTAAGTTGCGTTTTTAAGCCAAAATACCTGAAAAACAATAAAAATACCCGTGATTCCGAAAAGGACAAATTTATATAAATATATGATAAAACATATAAATATATATATTTTTAATCATTTAATGTGCATTTAATCATGGTTATTTTAGTGTTTTTTGAGCACTCATCACTAGGAGGACAAGAAATTAAAGAGGAAGTGATTGGAGGACTATGAGTAATAGTGGAATCACTTTGATATCAAGTAGAATGAGGGCCAAAGATCTCTTAAGTGAGGGGACAATGAAACGAAGGGTAGACAAAAGCAATCAGCCTTAACCTACTAGAAGTAGTATTTCCAAGATGACCAAAGATAACTTCACCCAATGGGTCATCAAGGATGGGTAGTGGAAAGTAGTATGAGATGCAGCAAAGTAATAAAAAACTATGGTCCTATAGATTATGCTAGCAAGATCTATAGTCTAACTGATGAGGATAGCGACCAAAAACTCAAAGAATAGTTATTAATAAAGTATGAGATAGAGAGTTAAAACAAGAGTTCATGATATTGCTAAGACAATGATCTAGTGCATATGCACTTACAGAGAAGGCATATCTATCCTACCTATGGTCTACACCAGCCAACATGGTTGCCATCCTATCAATGTCTCACGAACATATGTTTTGAAGTTTAGAAGGTAAATTTGTACCAAGTAAGTTCTTATACTTGATAGAATGAATGGGAAAGGAAGGGTTATGAATATCAAGAAGGGACAATATTCTATTAACATCATCCCAAGTAAACATGACCAAACGTTCTTTAAGAATGAAAGAAATAGTAAAAGCACGAGGGTAATGGATGTTGATTGTACTACAAAACTCTTGAACAAAGCAAGGTTAAAAGGTCACAAAGTAAGCCAAGAGAAGTATGAAAACCTTAATTGGATAAGAGGGTAGTCATCAATCTATACATAATTCTCAACCACAAACAGAGCCACTAGAGGAAAAGGAACATGAGTAGCCAAAGATTCGTCCCTATTTTCATTAATAGGGGCTTTTCTTTTCTTCTTTGAACATTTTGGGGCCATTTATAGAGAGAAGGTAGGTAAGGTAGGGCTTACATTATTTAAAAGGTAGAAAAAGTAGTGGCCAAAGTTTTTAAGAGAAGTAAGAAGTATTTATAAATGTTTTGGTTTGAAAATGAAATGGAGAGGTATAAATAGGGAAATTGTGAGATCATTGACCACCTTACTGGCCTCTTTATTGTGTCCTCATATAAGGGTGATTAAAACCATGGCATGTGTATTAAAAATCCCAACAAGACAATGGTAAGGGGTTAGTAAGTGTCTATGAGAGGACTTGATGACCAACCAACGAGGAGAAAGAGAAGGGAAAAACAATCAATTTTAAAAATATTTTTTGTATTTTCTTAAAATATGTAAGTTTGAAGCATTAAAAAAAACTTAAAATAACATAAACAAAAGAATAAAAACATGGAAAGCATAAAGAAAGAATAAAAAGTAAAACACAAATATAAGGTACTACATGAATAAGAAGAAAATAAGTAAGACCTCCTCACACATCAGTCACACAAAATAAGTGTTCAAACTATATTTCTCCTTTTAAAAAAAAGCTTTTAGGGGGTAATAAAACAAAAATGCAACCTACATTTTTCAAAGATGTATGGAATACTTGGGTTTTCTTTAGTTTTTAAATACGATAAAATCCAGTCAAGGTATCACTTTACAAATGGTTGGGTAGAGTATTAAAAATTGATTTCTAAAACCATTTAAAACTACTCCATTGATACATAATGCATCTAGTTATAAAATTCTTAGATGAACCACATTTTGTTACATCTTGAGTAATCTAAGTGAGAGGCATGAGAGGTTGATCTTCTAGTATCACTTCATAAGTATCTAGGGTTCTATATGAAAAAATGGCTAATAATCCTATAGATACATCCAAAACACCAATAGAGTGAGAGAAATAGGGTCTTTAACTCAGAGGAGAAAGATAGTACAAATAGTGTTGACATTAACTCTCACACATGGATGAGCAATCATAGTCAATCTTATGCTTCTAGCCAATGCCAACATACCATCATCTATGTGATGAGAAGAGGCAACTAGAGTGAAGTGCTCACCTTGTTGGAAGATCCTGGTTGGGGCATACCTTGAGGCTTATCTCTTGGAGTGGAAGCCATAGTCTTCATCTTCGGGTTAGCAACCATGAGTTTGATAAACTTGGGAGAAGTATGATAATTGCTTGAAAAACACTCATATTATGCTATTTTAATGTGCTTAAATGTGATAAATAGATTTGATTATAAAATGTTTATATAATTATTTATGTAATCTATCTCTTTGAAAAAAAATGGGTAATTTTGTTCTATTTTAGGTGTTTTTAGCTTTAAAATGTATAAATTTATTAACACATGAAGAACAACACTTGAAATACTTAATTTGCACCCCATGAACTTAAAAGAGTAAGGCATGTAAGTCTTACATCAAAGATCCAACCATCTTGTGAGGTGTATATATACACATCATATTTATATGCTCCTTAATATAATTAATATATATATATATGTATATTAATTTAAATATGTTTTAAATAAATCTTAATTTAAATTTGATAGTACTTAAATGATATGCTTCTAAAATTTTGGATCTTCACTATCTTCAAATCAACAATAAAATTTAATTAACAATAATGAAGTCTAAAATCAATAAAACATAAATAAAATTAGACTAAAGTTAAAGTTGAGAAGTGATAAATTATGTTAAATTATGCAAGTCATCAACTAGTTACCTGTGCATCATGTCACATGTTTTTATCATATAGTGTCATTGTAATAGGATTCTATGTCTATGATCCTATCTTTGTTATGATATGACATTTAGAATGCTTCTCGACTGTCTTACTAGGTTTTACATTCTTTTAGTTAGCATATTGTGCATTGATTATATATTTGTCTCTTGTTGACTTTTGTCCTTCTTATATATTTTTCCCTCTTATCCTTCTGCTTTGCCTCAGTTGTTTCTTTGAAATTAATTGAGATACTTTTCTTGTTTTTTCTTTATTTACACTCATGTTGTTTGAAATTAATTGATATAGTATTGTTATTAACCTCTTTTGTGATACTTTCCTCTTCTTGTTGAGCTTTGATCTATTTTGAGTCCTTTCTTGTCATCTCACTTGGTAGTTATTGTTTTTGTATTTCATGAGATTGAAATTTTCTTTCTCTTTGCTACACTATTGCAAGTAAAATGAATTTTAGAGGGATCATGTTGATATATGATTGGCATGCATTTAACATGAATTGAAGTGTGGATGTCTTGACCTGTGTATTCCTTGAGAGCGTGTATGGCTAAATTTTTCTTGTTCATTTTCTCATAAATGCATCCTTCCTTTGCACATGCTTGATCTTTGGGAATTTGTATGGTTATTTTGAGAAGTTTATGTGAATCTCTTACTTTGATGATTTTTGTTTCACTTACAAGCTCTGAAATCTACCTTTAGTGTGTCTCGAGATGAAATTCTAGGTATTGCTTGGATAGAAAAAGCATTTGGGCAATCCTCAAATCATTTGATCATTTCATGCCACCATTGTTCAAATATCCTTAGTCTCCCCTTTTTGTGCCATTATATTATCACTTCATTTCTTTTCCTCTAAAATTTGGCTTAGCCTAAATTTGTATTCCATTTACCTTCTACACCATTTGTTCAGCTTCTATATTCTGGATTTGTCTGCCTTACCCTTTTAGTTTCAAAAAAAAAAGAGGAAGAAGGGTAATAATCAAATGATGATTAAAAAAGGGAAAGATGAAAAGAATAAAAAAAGGAGTATTGAGAATAATGTTTTTAGAGACAAAATGAGTGAAGAAAGAAAAGAAAAGATATCTTAGATGATGAGAAGTATGAAGAAGGAAGAAGTGCACGATTCACTAAATTTTATATACTTCTCTCTCCACTTCATTAGAAGTAAAGAGAAAAGAAATCCATGTTTGAAGGTATGAGTGTTATAGATATGAATGTATCCATTTGTTTGGATCAACAAAGTAGTCTTCAAGCCTAAATATCTTCTCTTCCCTACCTATTCCTTAGTCTTTCATTGCAATCATTGAAAGACCTATTGCTTTCATCTTGGCTTGCACTGACATTAGTGGAGAGAGAGTCTAATTATGAGCATATGAAGCTTGGTTCAACTTCAATCTATATTTTTGATTTGGGTGGTTTGCATAATTATATCATGATGGCATATAAAGTAAACAAATTATGCATATCATACGCAATGCATTGATGAAAAAAATTGGCATTGGGTTAGCAATACCAATTTTGCAGATACTTTGGTTTTATATTTGTAAAACTTTCACAAGTACACAAATCATTTTATAGAAAATGAGAATTATACTCCCAAGGTTGATTTAAGGAAAGAATATATGTGATTTTTAATTTCTTATTCAAATTCCTAAACATCCTATCACGATATTTTGATTTTTTGTGTTTCCTATTCTAATAACATAAAACAATAAACGTAGATATGGATTTAATAATTAATTATGCAAATTTTTATTATTCATAACAGTAAAATATATATGGATATAACAATTAAGTTAATTATGCTTGCTCATATATAGGTGGGATCGATAATTAATTTAGTCAATTTAATTAATTCTTTTATTCTAAGATACTGAAAATGAACCATTTTCTAAGATACCCTAGTTCCAAAAATACAAATTTATATAAAATATGATAAAATTATACAAATATAAATCTATTTGATCAATTAAAGTAAATTAAATCGTGGTAATTTTAGTACTTTTTAAACACTCATCACAACCCCCAACCAGCTTCATACTAGTCTCTTAGTAAAAGAAGCGGAAAAAACTAAAAATTAAACTATCCTAAATCACTTTCGTGGATTGACACAATTTCATTTAGTGTATGCAACAAGCCTTTCAACCCCTAGGTTTCCCTAGTGGATGAGTTTAATTCTCGCAAGGGTTTTCAATATTGATACCTGATGAGTGCTCAAAAAGCACTAAAATAACCATGATTTTATGTACATTAATTGATTAAAAATATATATATTTATATAAATTTGTCTTTTTCGGAATCACGGGTATTTTTATTGTTTTTCAAGTATTTTGGCTTAAAAACACAATTTAAAGACTCAAAGAGGAATACTTGAAGCAATACATCACAAATATATTAATAAATAAGTGGGGAAAGGTCAACAAACATGGAAAAATTGGACAAAATGGGTCAAAAGGTCAAAAATGTCAAAAAGGAGAAAATCGCGCCCAGCTGCCCAGTCGCGCATCCAGCCCAGCGCCCAAGCCCGCGCGCCCCAGCGCACGGGTACTGTTCACCCGCGCCGAGCTGCGCGCAACGACAGCCCCACTGCGCGTCCGCAGCGCGCCCAGCAGCCCCACCGCGCGTGCCGACGCCTTTTCGCCCCATTTTTCACGTGTAGCCACCCCCATGACGTCATGATGACATCATTAATGACCTTACCATTTTCACTACGCGTTTTCATCATTTTTTATCATTTTTTCACTCACTTTTTCTTTCCATTTTCACCTATAAATACCCCTCTTCCCTTCACTTCAAAACACACCTTCAAAACACATTTCTCTCTTCTTTCTTTCTCTCATTTCTTAGTTTTTAAGTTTTTCTTAGTTTCTTTCTAAGTTTCTAAGCTTTTCTTAGTTTTTCTCTTAGTTTTTAGTTCAATTCTCTTAGTTTTAGAGTTCTTCTCTTTTTGAGAGGAACTTGTAATGTTTTTGTAATAATTTAGCTTTTTGATTCAATAAATATTCATGCAAATTTTATCATTTATATTAGCGGAGTATTTATGGATATAATAACTAAATTAATTATGCTTGCTCATATTATCTAGGTTATTAAAGATATAAATTGATATTTTATTGATTCTCTCTTTTTTATATAAATACCACCTTTGGTGGGGTTAGATATTCTTTGTTAACTAAACAAATCAATTAACACCTATGGGTGGGGTTGATAACTAATTTGGTTAATTAAATTAATTCCTTTTTCTAAGAGATTTGAAAATGAACCATTTAAATGCCACCTTTGGTGAAGTTAGACAGTTTAAACTTTATTCAAGGTGTCCAAATTAAACATAAGAATTTAATTATCCGAGTACTAACTTTCAAGTTTTAAAATCACTATTGAAAACATGTTGTCAATACATATTCACATAATAATTCTTATAAAAACTTTTGAAATAGAGTTTCACTCTAACTACCGGGCGATTGTACCAACAAATAAAAGAGCACTACTCTAAATTAGACCGGATAACTAAACCTTAAAATCTAATTTTCAGATTTAAGTTTGTAATGAAAAATAATATATTTCTCTCTAACATTCTTAATATAAAATCTTGAATAAAAATAAAATCAATTCATTTTAGAAATTTTCACCTATTTAATATTTCGCAAGCATAACAACGTTATTATTACATCATGTTTATAAACAGCTAGCACAGTTAAATTTAATCACAGACAAATTAAATATAACATGTAAGAATAAAGCATAAAAATAACTGTAAAGAAAATAAAATCCTTACAGAACTTCGACGCTATTCCCGTTGTTGGAAAACCTCCAAGCGGAATTTGCACTCCCATTTATTGAATCAAAAAGCTAAATTATTACAAAAACATTACAAGTTCCTCTCAAAAAGAGAAGAACTCTAAAACTAAGAGAATTGAACTAAAAACTAAGAGAAAAACTAAGAAAAGCTTAGAAACTTTGAAAGAAACTAAGAAAAACTTAAAAACTAAGAAATGAGAGAAAGAAAGAAGAGAGAAGTGTGTTTTGAAGTGAAGGGAAGGGGGTATTTATAGGTGAAAATGGAGAGAAAAAGTGAGTGAAAAAATGATAAAAAATGGTGAAAACGCGTAATGCAAATGGTGAGGTCATTAATGACGTCATCATGACGTCATGGGGGCAGCTGCACGTGAAAAATGGGGCGAAAAGGCGTCGGCACGCGCGGAGGGGCTGCTGGGCGCGCTGCACGCGCGCAGGGGGGCTGTCGCTGCGCGCAGCTCGGCGTGGGTGAACAGTACCCGCACGTGGATTGGGGTGCTGGGGCGCTCGGCTGGGCGCGCAGCTGGGCAACTGGGCGCGATTTTCTCCTTTTTGACATTTTTGACCTTTTTGACCCATTTTGTCCAATTTTTCCATGTTTGTTGACCTTTCCCCACTTATTTATTAATATATTTGTGATGTATTGCTTCAAGTATTCCTCTTTGAGTCTTTAAATTGCGTTTTTAAGCCAAAATACCTGAAAAACAATAAAAATACCCGTGATTCCGAAAAAAATAAATTTATATAAATATATGATAAAACATATAAATATATATATATTTAATCAATTAATGTACATAAAATCATGGTTATTTTAGTGTTTTTTGAGCACTCATCAATACCCACAAACATTAAACCAAATAAAATCATCTTTAAAATAAAATAAAATTAACAAAGTAAAATAAAACACAAAAAAATTGATGAAAAATTCCTTTAAGTTTTATAATTAAAACCTTTAAGCATAGATTATTCTAAGTTCTTAAACATTCACAATTTACTACAATAGATAGTCAAAAACCACTTTCATATTTTAATAAAAAATGTTTCGCTTTCACTTCACCCGATTCAATGTTAGGAATATGAATTCGTTTCGACTCTACTTCTCGCAAGTCAATACTCTCAATTCACATAATAATATGGGTTCAAGCACTCCTGCTAAGGCATATGCAAATAAAATTTATGTTTAGAAATGAATTAATAAGTTTGCATACTTATAAAAGCAGAAAGACCCAAAATAGTGTATAACTTTGATATCATGAAAGGAATCGAATGTATAAATTATAAAGATATAATATATATTATTTTCTTGCATCAATCAAACTCGTTAAGAAATATTTTCAAGATATATGCCTTTTAGAAATGTAGTAAAACTAAATGTAATGGCTTCTAAGTGAATTAACTCCTATATTTCTTTTGTACTAACCAACTCTCACAACTTTTTAAGGCTATAAAAGTTGTAGTATGTATATTATATATTCTTCATCTCTCTATTTTAAAGAGTGGATCAATGTACAAATTGTACATTTTTGTAGGAATTTGGTGAGTGGTTAATTTTGTGACTTTTCTGTTTGATTTTGGTTTAGGTAACCTAAATATGTCTCTTTTTAGTAGAAGTCATGCATGAATGAGATAAAAGCATCTACTATCAACTTCTACTTAAATAATTTAATCTAAAGCAAATGAAAAATAAATATACGGTACTCTATTAAGATGAGAAAATTAATACATTCAATGTTAATATCTATAGAGATTATCTAAAATTTTGAAAAAATAGAATAACGGTTTTGATTAGAAAAATAATATTTCACTCAAAATAAAAAAAATCAAGGCTCAAATAATATCTCACAAGGGTAGTCTCCGTTATTTGATTTTTAAATACCGATTTTGGGTTCGTTTCATTTCAACATTTTGTCATAATATATTAGTTATTACACAAACTTATTAATTATCATATTACTTCATGATATATATTTGGAAATTAATTTAATAATGCAAAAACACCTAATCATTACTTAAACTTAATTTTTAAGACATAATTATTTTTGTGACAAAAATTTGAACACTACTCTAATTTACCTAAACACAAATAAAGAAAATAGCACACATATATAAAAGAAAACAATTTTGCCTAATTTGTGTAACTTTTAAATCCTTAAATTTTGCCTAATTTGTGTAACTTTTAAATCCTACTTCCCCCAACCTAAAATCTACCTCGTCCTCAGTATAACAAATGTAAATTGTAAAAAGAGAAGGGATAGAAAATTTACCAAATTGCTTTATGTGTTAAGGAGTTTTATGTAGAACGTAGTTGCATCTGATGGACGAATGACCAGATCGGCAACGCAAATACCGATCTTACAAAAATACCCTTTTATGGTTTTATTATTTGTAAAACTCTTGCAAGTGCACGAATTATTTTATAGAAAATGATAAGTATACTCCCAAGTTCGATATAAGAAAAAAATATATATGGTTTTTAATTTATTATTCAAAATCTTAAAAATAAAATAAAATCCTAAACATCGAGTCACGATATTTTGGTTTGTTTGTTTCATAATCTAATAACATAAAAATAAATATAAACATAGATATAGATATAAATTCAATAAAAAATAATACAAATTTTATCATTCATAACAGTTGAGTATTTAAGGATATAATAATTAAGTTAATTATACTTACTCGTATTATTTAGGTTATTAAAGATATAAATTAATATTTGTTGATTTTCTCTTTTTCGTATGAAAATGTCCTTAGGTAGGGACCCAATTCTTTTGTTTAATATTAACTAACTAATATCTTTAGGCGTAATTAATTAAATATTAAATTTTAGCTTTATTTCTAAGAAAATAGCAAACTATCTAATCACAGCTTTAGGTGGAATCAAATAATTAGACTTTATTCAAGGTTTCCAAATTAACCCTAAGAATTTAATTTTCCAAGTACTAACTGATGAGTGCTCAAAAAGTACTAAAATTACCATGATTTTATGCACGTTAATTGATTAAAAAGATATATATTTATATGATTTTATCATATATTTATATAAATCTATCTTTTTGGAATCATGGGTATTTTTATTAATTTTTAGGCATTTTCGCTTGAAAAAGTAACTTAAAGACTCAAAGAAAAATACCGAAGGAAATACATCACAAATATATTCATAAAATAAATGAGGAAAAGTCAAAAAAGATGGAAAAATTGGACAAAATGGGTCAAAAGGGTCAAAAATGTAAAAAAGGAGGAAATCGCTCACGCAGTCGCCTAACGCATGTAGGTCGCCCAATCGTTCCGAGTAATGCATGCGCATCACCCAGTCCGCGTGCACCCATGCCCATATGCCCCAATCCACACACGCCACCGTGCGTCACACTACCATGATATTAGCAATGACGTCATCCTTCATTACTCCACTTTTCCTCCATTTTTAATCATTTTTCAACCCATTTTTTCTTCCACTCCTCACTTATAAATATCCTAATTCTCTTTATAACAAAACGCACCTCAAAACACATCTTCTCTTCTCTTTCTTTCTCTCATTTCTTAGTTTTTTTTTAGTTTTTAGTTTTTCCTTAGTTAGTTTTTCTTAGTTTTAGATTTCTTCTCTTTTTGAGAAGAACTAAATATGTTTTTGTAATTTATTTGTTTTTTGATTCAATAAATGGAAGTGTAAATTCTGTTTGGAGGTTTTCCAGCAACAGAGTTAGCATAAAATTATTGTAAGGATTTTATTTTCTCTGCAGTTATTTTTTATGTTTTATTCTTATATGTTATATTTAATTATTTTATGATTAAATTTAATATTGCTGGTTGTTTGATAATAACGTTGTTATTCTTGCAAAATATTAAATAGGTAAAAATCTCTAAAATGAATTGATTTTATTTTTATTCAAGATTTTATATTAAGAATGTTAGAGAGAAATATATTATTTCTCATTACAAACTTAAATCTAAAAATTAGATTTTAAGATTTAGTTATCTAGTCTAATTTAGAGTAGTGCTCTTTTATTTGTTGGTACAATCGCCCGGTAGTTAGAGTGAAGCTCTATTTCAAAAGTTTTTATAAGAATTATTATCTGAAAATGTATTGACAACATGTTTTCAATAGTAGTTTTAAAACTTGAAAGTTAGTACTCGGATAATTAAATTCTTCGGTTTAATTTGGACACCTTGAATAAAGTTTAAAATGTCTAACCCCACCAAAGGTGGCATTTAAATGGTTCATTTTCAATCTCTTAGAAAAAAGAATTAATTTAATTAACCAAATTAGTTATCAACCTCACTCATAGGTGTTAATTGATTTGTTTAGTTAACAAAGAATATCTAACCCACCAAAGGTGGTATTCAATAAAAATGGAGAATCAATAAATATCTATTTATATATTTCATAACCTAAATAATATGAGCAAACATAATTAACTTAGTTATTATATCCATAAGCACTCAACTATTATAAATGATAAATTTTTCATAAATGTTTATTGAATCTGTATCTATATTTATTATGTTATCAGATTAGAAACACAAAAACCCAAAATATCGTGACAGGGTGTTTATGATTTAAGTTCTTTTTAAAAAGTTTGAATAATAAATTAAAAACCACATATATTCCTTCCTTAGATCGACCTTGGGAGAATAATTATCATTTTCGAGAGTTTTATAAATATAAAACCAAAGTATTAGTAGGATCGGTGATGCCAGGTTTGTTCATCACTATCTTTCAAGTTTTAAAACCAATACTAAAAATATGTCATCAATACATTTTTGAATAATAGTTCTTATAAAAAAAAATTGAAATAAAGTTTCACTATAACTACCGGGCGATTGTACCAATAATAAAAAAGTACTACTCTAAATTAGACCGAACAATTAAACCTTAAAATCTAATTTTCATATTTAAGTTTGTAATGAAAAATAATGTATTTCCCTCTAACATCCTTAATATAAAATCTTGAATAAAAATAAAATCAATTTATATTTATAAAAATGTTTTACCTATTTAATATTTTGCAAGCATGACGACGTTATAATTATATCATATTTACAAATAGCCAGTCATGTTAAATTTAATCATAGAAAAATTAAATATAACATATAAGAATAAAACATAAAATGATAACTGTAAACAATCCATTAAAATAATATCTTAAAAGAATCCTTACAACAGTTTGATGTTAATTCTATTACTCAAAAACCTCTAAATCGATTTGCATATCTGCTTATTGAATCAAAAACTAAAAATTTATAAAAACATAACTAGTTTCTCACAAAAAGAGAAAAAACTTTAAAAATAAAAACTAAAAAAAATAAAAAAAGAAAACTTTCTAGAGAAAGAAAGTTAGAGAGAGAAAGAGCTCAGAAAATTGTGTTTTGGAATAGGAGAATAGGGTCCTTTTATAGATGAGAAAAATCCAAAAAAAGGGGGAAAATATTTCAAAATTTAAATTTGGAAGCATTTGGACAGGTTGGTGCACGTATGGGGCGTGAAAATCTCGGTAGATAGGTTATTGGCAAGGGAGATGGGCGGCTGCTGTGGGCGAGGAATGTATAAACGTGTGCTTGGCACCGTGGGCATACTATGCACATTTCTCAGTACGGTTGGGCGGATGCATGCGTGATGTTGGCCTTTTTTACATTTTTGACCCATTTTGTCCAATTTTACCATCTTTTTTACTTTTCCTCATTTATTTTCTCAATATATTTGTGATGTATTGCCTCCAGTAATTTTTTATTCAATTCTTTAAGTTATTTTTGAACTAAAATACCTAAAAAATAATAAATAAATAAATACCTGTGATTCCGAAAAGATAAATTTATATAAAAATATGATAAAATCATACAAATATAAATATATTTAATCAATTAAAGTATATTAAATCATGGTAATTTTACTGCTTTTTAAGCAATTATCAGCATCCAACATTAGATTTGAATCATACAAACAGGCACTCTGACATATCTTAACAAGCAATTATTTTATGCAATAAATAAACAAAGTGCTCATAGAAGAAAACAAATTAATAAAATAAACTAAATTGCTTAAAATAAAAGAACCTTTCAATGATGGGTTGCCTCATATCCAACACTTAGTTTAATGTATTAACAAGATGCATCATTATGGTGCTAAGGATTACTCAACCAAATGAAATCAATTTTGGTCGTGTTGTGTGGTCTTCCTAAATAAGGCTTCACACAATGCCTATTGACTTTGAATGTTGTTTATGTCTTGGAATTCATTAGTTCTATTGTTCCATGTGCAAATATTTGGACTATTTTGAATGGTCCATCCCATTATGATCTCATTTTTCCTAGAAACAATCTCAGATAAAAGTTAAATAAAACAAATTCATTCCAAGGTGAAGAGCCTTGTGAACTAGGCTCTTGTCATGATAGCACTTAGTAGGCTCTTTGTACAATTTGACATTCTCATAGGCTTTGCTCCTAATTTCTTCTAGCTCATTAAGATAGAGTAACCATTTTTCTCCTACTTTATCTAAGTCTATGTTTAATCCTTTAATTTCCTAGTAAGTCTTGTATTCGAGTTCAATGGGAAGGTGGCACATTTTCCCAAAGATTAACTGGTAAGGGCTCATCCCAATGGGTGTTTTGTAAGCTATGTGGTATGCCCATAAGGCATCATTCAACTTAATCCTTCCTTGAAGGATGCACAATGTGTTCTAGTATTCCCTTGATTTTCCTACTACTTACTTCCACTAAATCGAAAGTTTGAGGATGATATGGAGTAGCTACTCTATGTGTGATGTTGTACTTTTTCAGTACTACATCAAATATTTTGCTACAAAAATGGCTACCTTCATCACTTATTATAACTCTAGGAATTCTAAACCTGCTAAATATTGAATCCTTCAAGAATTTTACAACAACATTAGCATTATTGGTTTTAGTAGGGATAGATTTCACCCACTTGGATACATAATCTACAACAACCAAAATATATTGAAGACCTTTGGATGGGGGAAAAGAACCCATAAAGGCATTCCCCTATACATCAAAGAGTTCAACAACTAAATTAGATCTAAAAGGAATTTCATCTATTTTCTTATGTTGCCCATTCTTTGACATTTATCACATTGTGCATAAAACATATGAGCTTCTTTAAAAAGAGTAGGCCAAAAGAGTCTAGATTGTAATACCTTACGGTGTCTTATTGCCATCAAAATGACTCTTACAATGAAGTTCATGACAAAAAGTCAAAATGTTCTTATGTTCTTCTTCAGGTACACATCTCTGGATGACTTGATCTTGACCAATCTAGTATAAATATGGGTCATCCCAAAAATAGTCCTTCATAATTTCAAAGAACCTTTTCTTGTCCTGATATGAAGTGTTAGGTCTCAAAATACTAGTGGAAAGATAGTTTACAATATCATCCTACCATGGGTTTGGACCTATTGAAAATAATTGTTTATTAGGAAAGGTTTCAACTATATCTTCTTTACTCTCACCTATAAGAGAATTGAAGTTAGAAATCAACCTAGACAAATGGTCAACTACTAAGTTTTCATTACCTTTTTTATCCTTGATTTCTATGTCAAATTCTTGTAAGAGTAAGACCCATATGATAAAACTAGGCTTGGCATTCAGTTTACTTAATAGGTATCTTAAAATAATATGATCATAATGCACAATCACTTTAGGTCCTACTAAATAAGACCTTAATTTTCCTAAAGAAAACACTATAACAAAGAATTCCTTTTTCGGTGGTGGTATAATTAATTTAGGAATCATTGAGTGTTTTACTAGCATAGTAGATGACATGAAGATGCTTATCCACTCTTTGTCTCAAGAATGCTCTGATAGCATAATCAAAAGTGTCACACATTATTTCAAAGGGTAAATACTAGTTTGGTGCCATAATAACAAAGGCAAATGTTAGTTTCTCTTTCAAGGTATTGAAATCAATAAAGAAGTCATCGTTCAAATCAAAATAAAAATCTTTTGATAATAGATTAAATAAGGGATGACTTATTTTAGAGAAATCTTTAATAAATTGTCTGTAAAATCCTACATTTCCTAAGAAGCTTCTTATTCGCTTTACAGATGTAGAGAGAGGTAGTTTGGAAATTAGTTCAACTTTTGCCTTATCAACTTCAATACCTTTGTTTGAAATGATATGCCCTAACACTATCCCTTGTTGAACTATATAATGGATTTTCTCACAACTAAGGGTGAGATTGCATTCAATGCATCTTTCTAAAACTAAAGTCAATTTATTTATAGAGAAATCGTCCATGAAAAGCTCAATCATTTTTTCCACCATGTCCAAGAAGATAGACAACATACATCTCTGGAATGTGGTGTGGGCATTGCATAGCCCAAATAGCATTCTTTGAAAAGAAAATGTCCCAAAAGAACATGAAATGTGGTTTTTTCCTGATCTTCTAGTGCTATATGTACTTGATAATATATTGAAAATCCATCTATAAAATAGTAAAATATGTGTCCAGCTAAACTTTCCAATATTTGATTAATGAATGGAAGAGGAACGTGATCCTTTTTAGTATATGAATTCAGCTTCTTGAAATCTATACATATCCTCCATCTAGTGATTATTCTAGCACCCATTAATTCACTTTTGTCATTTTTAATAATTGTTATCCCAAATTTCTTAGATACCACATACACTAGACTAACCCACTTACTATCAGCAATAGGGTAGATAATTCATTCTTCTAACAATTTAATAATTTTTTTCTTAACTATCACTTGTATGTTTGGGTTTGGTCTTCTTTGGAACTCTTGTACAGGTTTAGCACCATCCTCCAAGTTGATCTTATGCATACACATGGTGGGAAAAATTTCTTTTATATCCCTGATACTCCAACCTATGGCTTTATTAAACTTCTTAAGCACTTTTATAAGTTTATTTTCTTGGTTTTTGGTCAAGGTTGAAGAAATTATCATTTAGATAAGTTTTTCCTTCTCCCAAAAACACATATTTTAAGTGCTTAGGTAAGTCTTGAGTTTAAGCTCAGGTGTATTGGCCTTTTTGATAGATGGGAAAATGGGTAGATTTAAAAGTGTAATAGATTTTTTCATTAGTTCATCACTATCTAGTTGTTCAAGGTACCCCTTAGTTTTCTCATCTAAATCTTCTTCGACCTCTTTAAGTGTAAAAACAGATTCAAGTTTTTCTTCTATTCTAGTTTGGGAACAGGTTCTTTGGACAAGATTATCCAAAGGGTCAACATCAAATATTTCATTAATGTTAGAAATAGAGGTTCACTCTAACTACCAAGCTATTGTACCAACAAATAAAAGGGCATTACTCTAAATCAGATCGGATAATTAAACCTTAAAGTCTAATTTTCATATTTAAGTTTGTAATGAAAAATAATATATTTCTCTTTAACATCCTCAATATAAAATCTTGATTAAAAACAAAATCAATTTATTTTATAGAAATGTTTTTTACCTATTTAATATTTCACAAGCATAACAACGTTATTATTATATCATATTTACCAATAGCCAGTAATGTAAAATTTTATCATAGATAAATTAAATATAAGATATAATAATAATAATACATAAAAATAACTCTAAAAGAATTCATTTTAAAATTATATCTCAAAAGAATCCTTACAAGACTTTAATACTAGTTCCATTTCTACAAAACCTCCAAACGAATTCGCATTTCCATTTATTGAATCAAAAACTAGAAATTTACAAAAGCATAATTAGTTACTTTCAAAAGGAGAAGAAATTTAAAACTAAAAAACTAAAAACACTTTCTAGAGAGAGAAAGATAAGATATTTTAAGGGATGATTTTTACAATGGGGGGAGAATCCTAAAAAAGGCTAAACAATTGGGAAAATATCTCAAACATTGGTCATGGATGTGTTTGGATAGGTTGGCACGCATGTGGAGGCATTGGTGCGTGCAAATGGACAAGATTTGCGGTGAGATGGGCATTGAACACGTGGGATTTGCGACATAGAGACACTGACCTACGCGGGATTTATAGTAGAAGAGCGTTGACACCCGTGGGACTCGACATAGGTATGAGCAGGCTAGACGTGGCTCGTGCAAGACTCAACAAATGTGCATTGCTCGGTGTGGCGCACGTGGGATTGAGCATGGGCATGCATTGGTAGTGAAGCTTTGCCTATTTTTCCATTTTTGTTTTACTTTTTCTCATTTTTTCTCACTTATTTTTATAATAAATGAATAATACACTTTAAATATTGTGATGTATTACTTCTAGTATTTTTTTCGAGTTAAATTATTTTTGTAGAACAAATACCTGAAAAACAATATAAATACTTGTGATTCCAAAATACATATTTATATAAAATATGATAAAATCATACAAATATAAATCTATTTAATTAATTAAAGTACATTAAATTATGGTAATTTTAGTGCTTTTTAAGCACTCATCATGTATGTCATCAAAACTTTAGTCATGCCTTTACATGAACGCATCATGAATTGATAGACATGTGGATATTTGTGTTGAATGTATTTTTTATTCTTTACAAACCTTTTTATTTGTTGAAAATGCTTCGTTTGCTTCCCTCATTTTATGTTTCTTATTATCTACTGTGTACAGATACTTCTATGTTTGGGGTTCTTGTGAGAAAATGCATAGCATGTTTATGGTCTCATATATATAAATTTAAGGGGAGAGCTATGATTCTTATGTTTGCTATCAAGGGAAGTGATGTGTTTGTTTTACTTCCTATTGTTTGTCCTATTTTATGACTTTGTGTTTTTTCTTTCTTGTTTTGATGCTTTCTTCTCTTTGTCATCACTTTATATAAACCATGCATAAATAGGACTATTAGTATGATATGTTACATGCATTGTATTCATTCTCTTGTTTCAGATGTCGACCTATGTGTTTCTCTACTTCTAATTTCTTCTTGTGTGCTTCTCACTTGTCATCCATTTCCTAGTAACCATTACTAGAATGCATGACATATGTTTTCTTAGATAGATTAGATATTTTCTACTTGAACTTCTCTTTGGTGTCTCGTGCATTTAGTTTGTTATATGTTGCATGATTCTACCCTACTAGTTTCTCTTGAAGCATGTGTTTACTTTAATATTACCACCCTGTTGCATTAGTGTTAGGATTATAACATATTTTTATGTCTTAACTCCCTCATTTAAGGATGTTTCTTTGAATTTTAATGTCAAAAAGAGGGAGAAGTTTCTATGGACAACTATATGTTTTTTTGCTATACCATGTGCCATATAGGTTTTGAGTGTAGGATTACACTACATATTATTGTTTGACTTGCATGCATTTAGGGGGAGTGTGGCATGAAGTCAGAGGAGGTTGTGTATGTTTACTTGTGTTTGTGCCTATCAATATTTACCTCTATAGGGCTAACATAATAATATATGGGTCAACTACATGTTATTTCTACATGATACTTTCATGGGGTATATGTTAGCTTCATATGTGTAGGTTATAAATGTTGAAGGAAGTCTTTAAGCTTCATATATACTATGTAGGGGTGATGAGACCTGCATTTTTTAGAGTTAAGTATTGGATTAATTGATTCATAAAGTAGGATGAAACACTCAAGATGGATGCACTTGGAGTAGGTGTGCCTTTTTGGTTTGGTGTGTGTCGTTGTTTTATTCATGGGAACAAATATCTTTAGGTATCTTTATGATCATCTCATGATATATGTGAGTATGTATTTAGTTATGAAGTGTTTTGACACGGAAAGCCAAAGGAGGAGAATGTAAGTCCATGTTGTACTTATGTCTATGTTACTAAGGATTAGTAATTCATACACACACATAGTTAGGCACACTTTGTATCAAGCATGTTTGCACACACCACGGGATTGATTTTTGTAGTGTACATGCTAGGTTGAGAGTATTGGCCCTCACTCATTGACTTTGTTATTCGTGGTTTTGGCTTGTTTTGAGTGTGTGTATTTGTTGTTTTTACTCAGCATTTTTGAAAGAAAAAATATCACATTTTACGCAACTCGCCAACAAGCATACCAATAAGCACACTTGGGATCTCGCCACTGGTGGTGGCAAGGTGGTTAGTGAGGTGGAAAATATGAGTGCTATAAATACCCCACTCATTTCTCTTCTCCTTACCTATTTTTTTCATAGCAAAATCTTACCAAAATTTGCATTGATTAATATATATGTTTTCAAAATCATTTTGGTGAGAATACATTTGAGAGTCAGTCATTTTGTGAGTTTAGAAATCAAATCATAGGCTATGTGTTTATGTGGGTTGACTATGTGTCTCCCATACACGATTTGATATTAGTATTTTATAGTGTGTCCCTTAAGAGTGTGAGTTGTTACACTTCCAGCTACTTGATTTGTGCACATTGGGTGGTGTTGGCTATGGATGATAATCGAGTTTGTGTATTGAATCAAGCAATTATAGAAGAAGTAAGTAAAGAGCAGTAGTAGGTAATTTGGACGGAGGTCCTGATTGATATAGGTAATAGTGATTTTACTATCTATTAGTATTGTAACTTGTTTATTTATTACTTAGTGAATTATTTGTTGTTGAGTGATTGCCTTAAGAAATCTAAGGATATTATCATATAGATACAATCTCTATATGGGTTTACCTTGTTACATTGATTGTTATACGTGATCTGATTTTTTGTAAATACAATTTAAGTTGAAGCCATGTATGTTTCAATATATTGTAAGCTTAAAATTTGATTAGAAATCATTTATTATTTACTTGTGTTCTGTTTGATATATAATATTTGTTATTAAAGTCTTTAGCTTATGTTATTATATTTTCTATGGTTCTACTATGTAAATTGTTTAAGTATTATACTGTTATATTGCCTGTGAATTAGGACAGAGTCCTATAAAAGTCTATATCTCCTTACCCTTGTCATATACCGGGTTATGGACCCTTTTAAACATATATCATATTGTACGTAAAACATATAAACATCTTTAAAAAGAGTTGGCCAAATTTTAATACCTTAAGGGCCATTTCGTTACCTCAAAATGGTCGCTAATATTAAAATCATGACAGAAAGCCATGATAATTTTATGTTTTTCTTCAGGTACACACCTCCAAATGTTTTGATCTTAACCAATCTTGAATAGATAAGGGTCATCTCGAAAGTATTGCCTACAAGAGTTTAATAACTTTTTCTTTCCCTAAAAAGAAATGTTAGGTCTTAAAATTCAAATAGCAAGATAATTAATAATATTACCATAACATGGATTTGGACCTATTGAAAATAGCTATTTATCAGGAAAAGTTTCAATAATTTCTTCTTTACTCTCACCTTCAAAAGAATTGAATTTAGAAATTAACCTATACAGATGATTAGCTACTAGGTTTTCATTTCCTTTCTTTTCTTTAATTTCTAGGTCAAACTATTTTGAGAGTAAAACCCACCTAATTAATCTTAGCTTAGCATTAGGTTTACGTAGTAGGTATCTTAAAGTAGCATGATTAGAATACACAATTACTTTAGAATCTACTAAGACCGACCTAAATTTATTTAAAGAAAATGAGTTCTTCTCAATGGTGCAATAATTTATTTGGGCATCATTGAGTGTTTTTCTAGCGTAATATATAACATCCAATTGCTTATCAACTATATGTCCCAAAACTACTTCGATTTCATAATCAGAAGCATCACACATAATTTCA
Organism: Hippophae tibetana; assembly: GCA_037013495.1. Lineage (NCBI taxonomy): Eukaryota > Viridiplantae > Streptophyta > Magnoliopsida > Rosales > Elaeagnaceae > Hippophae > Hippophae tibetana. Next base: position 30,034,972 of record CM072809.1, read on the forward strand.
ATTGTAAGAGACCAACTAGGTTCCAAAATCATTAGAATAGATGTTAATTTATCCTTCAAAGTAATAAAGGAGACAAACCATTCATCATTAAAATAAAATAAACATCTTTTGGCAGTAGATTTCATAAGGGATGACTTATTTTACAAAAATATTTAATAAAACACCTATAGAAATATGCATGTCCTAAGAAGCTTCTAATCCCTCTAATAAATGTAAGAGAGGTAATTTTGCAATCAATTCTATTTTTTCTTGTCAATTTAGTTCATTTGTTAGAAATAACATGTCCTGGCGCTATCCCCAATTGTACTATAAAATGACTTTTCTCCTAAATGTCAGGTTGCATTCAATACATTGTTCTAAAACTAAAGTCAATTTATGCAAGCAATCATAAAATGAGGTTCCAAAAGTATAAAAATCATCCATATATACCTTATTAAATTTTTCCACCATGTTTGAGAAGATTGAAATCATGCAGCTTTGAAATGTGATGAGGGCATTGCATAACCTAAATGGAATCCTTGTATAGGAAAATTTTCTAAAAGGACATGTAAAAGTGGTCTTTCCTTGATCTTTTGGTGCAATAGATACCTGAAAAGACCATCCAAAAAATAGTAAAATTCATGCCCAACTAGCCTTTGTACTTGAAATCTATACACGTCTTCCTTCTAGTGATTGTTCGAGTGGGAACTAGTTCATTCTTATCATTTGGCACGAATATTATACCAGAATTCTTTGGTACCACATATACTGGACTAACTCATCTACTAGCAGCAATTAGGTAAATGACTCATACTTCTAGGATTTTAAGGATTTCTTTTTTAACCACCTCTTGTATTGTTAGGTTAAGTCTTCTATGAGCCTCTCTAATGGGTTTAGTGTCATCCTCGAGATTGATCTTGTGTATACACATAGTTGGACTAATGGCTCTAATATCCCTAATACTCCAACCTAAATCCTTTTTTAAATTCTTAAGTATCGTAACAAGTTAAATTTCTTAGGTTTTGGTCAAAAAGTAGTAAATATAGCTAGATAAGTTTTCTCTACCAAAAACACATACTTAAGGTGCTTAGGTAAATCTTTAACTCCTAAGTTAGATAGAATGGCTTTTTCCCCAGAAGGGGTCTTAGGTAGATCTAAGGATGTACTGGATTATCTTGTAAGTTTCGCACTATAACAGGTCAAGGTACCCCTTAATCTCTTCATCTAAATGCTCTTCTACTTTTTTAACAGTTAAAGAAAATTCTAATTTGTCTTTAATTCTATCCTGCATGAAAAAGTTATTGATAATTTTCATTTTATACACATCTTTAGATATCAATTCCTCTATATTTATTTATATTTTATTATTATTATGAGCTAAAAGTATTATTTTGTATTTATTGAAAAAATATTAATTTTTAAGATTTTTTGGGATTTTTAGGAAATATTTATGATTTTAATTTGATAGGTGGATAAACGTAGAAAGAAAGTGGATATATTTCATAGCTTATCCTAAAATTTTAACCATCATAGCTTATCCTATCCTTTTGACATTGGGTGCATTCTAATCCTATCCCCACCATAATACCAACAATCCTAGTTACATTCTAATTTAATTTTTATCTTTTATAAATACAAAACAACACCATACAAAATAAGGATATAATATCATAATACAGATTTAGAGATATTTAGATACATACTATATAGAATTAAGATAGAGGTAAGAACTAAGAACAAGATTTAAGAGGCAATTAAAAGAGTTGAAGATCAGATTCAAGAACATCAATCCTAAGATTTCTTCTCCTTTCTTTTATTGTTTCCATGAATAATTTTCTTGATTTGTAGTTTTTCATGAATTGCTAATTTTATAATTGAATGTGGGTGATTTCAAAGCCTTAGACATAGATTGCAATATTCTATTCAACTATTCTTTTGATTATGTATTAATTCTCAGTTTTAATTATTGTATGAATTTATTTGATTATTAAGTGTATAATTAAATAATCATATTAATTCATTGTTAATCAATTTAACTAATTGGGTACGTAATCGTTTGATCAATTTAAATAATTAGTGATAAGTTGTTTGCAATAAGAAGTAATACTCAAGGTAATTAAACCAAGCTTGTGTGTTTAACCTTGATCCAATTTGTTTTTTAAAAAAATAATGCTTTGGATAGATTAAATTTAAAGAGCTTATTATAGATTATCTATTAAATCATTGGATTAAGAGCTTGTTTAATTTAATGAATATGTAAGAAAAGGTGAGGATATCAGCTTTGTGAATTTCTCTAAGTTGATATAATCAAATCATAAGAGAATAAGATATGTTTTTATTGATTTTCAATACATTCTAGTGGTGGAGAATAAATCTTTATCATAATCTTTATATTTTGTATTTATCTTTATTAATCTTTAGTTGTTAGATTTAATTTTCACTTTACAAAACTAAAACCCTCTCTTTTTAATAAATAGGAGTTAGTTTCCAAAATCTTCTGCTGGATAGATCATTACTTACTATTTAGTAATTTATGACAACCTAAGCAATTTAAAGTAAGGTTCAATTTGACTGTTCATCTAAACACTCGTTAGTTATGTACAAGTATATCAACTGATCAACATTAAAGCATTCATCAATAACAAAAATAGAAGGAAAAGATGAAAAGTTAAAAACATTAAAATGGATAGTTTCTCCTAAGACTTTCACTATTAAATTTTCATCTTGGACATAAATAGTAGTCTTGGTAGTGGCCATGAATAGTCTACCAAAAAGTATTGTATGTTTTTTGTCCAAGGATGGGTTTTTCTCCGTATCAAGAACCACAAAAAATCAACATGTATTATAAGTTTATCTACTTAGACTAGCACATCCTCAAACATTCCCTTTGGATGTTTAATAGATCTATCAACAAGTTGAAGGGACATGGTTTTAGGTTTTAGATCTCCCAAACCTAGCTATAAGAAAATATATTATGCCATTCAATTTATATTATCACCTTTCTATCCCCACAGTGATGTTAATGATAAAACTACTAAGGTCCTTCAACTTTAGGAGTAATTAGTACTGAAGCATGGCACTATAAATTTTTGATACCAATACTCTTTTATTATACTCATGCCTCCTTTTCTTAGTATTCAATTCTTTGAAAAACTTAGCATAGGAGGGCATATATTTGATCACTTCTAATAAAGGTAAGTTGATATTAACTTTAGAAAGCACATTAAAAATATTAAAGAATTACTTATCTTTCTTGGATTCCTTTAGTCGATGCGAAAGCAGTATTGATTTTTGGTGTGGTTCTAATGTTTTATGATTTTTGGGAATGTCAATTGCCTCCCCAATTATTTTCTTAGAAGGTTTATCATTACGAGCACTTATCTCTCCATTATGGGAGATTATAATTATTTCTCCTTCTTTATTACCTGCATTAAATGATAAATCATTAGAAATTTTAGGTAATATTTTATTGACTATCTTACCACTTTGAAGGATTGAAACATCCTTTGCTTGTTCTGCTTGGCTGGAAAACTTTCCTTTATCTTTCTTTTTCATGTGTTTTGCAAGCTACCCAACTTTGACCTCAACTCTTTTTGCAAAAGACTCTATGGAGTTTAGCCTTTAATTGTTCATCAACTGGTTGTCTCTTCTAATTTTAATAAAGGCATTTAAATTATCTTCATAGATTGGTTTAGATTGAAATTGTGGGTAAGGTTGGTTTTCATATGGCCTTTGTGTTTGGTTTTGATCATATGCTTGATAATTGTTTGGTTTTCAAGCAGGGTAAAATGATTATATGTGATAGGATGATACCCTTTCATATAATTGGCTTCCTCCAAGGTATCCACACTAGAATCACCTGCATTTGAACAATTAAAAGACTATGTTCAATTGTACTACAATATTCACATACCTCTTGATTTGACATTTGATGGATTTTGAGAATTTGAACTTGCTTAGTCAATTCTACAAGTTGCATGGTCATTTCGTTCTTAGAGCCAACTTCATTGACTCTTACTCTTCTTCCTCTAATACTCTTTTGTGGGGAATTAATATCCAACATCTCATACAGCTACAAAGTTTTTTACTTTTGTCTTTTTACCATAGCTCTTCCTATAGCATTATCAATAATCAATAATATACTGACACTATTGTGTTAGTCCATCTTAGAAGAACTGGTTTGGTATTTGCCGTAGAAAGCTATGGTGTAGGCATTGGTTCAAAAGGAGTTTGAATCTATTCCAAGCTTCATGAAAGGGTCTCTATCCATTTGGATGAATGTTACTATTTTTTCCCTCCACTTGATAGTCTTCTTATTAGAACAATATTTACTCATGAATTTGTTGTAAACTACCTCTCAAGTAGCCAATGAACTCGGTTGCAGAGTCATGAACCAAGAGTTAGCACTTTCCTTAGTGTGTAAGAAAAACATCTCATAAAGAGGTACTCTTCGTTAAGTATCTGGAATGGAAATGTTTATACAATAGTAAAAAAATCTCTAATGAAATTTAATGTGTCTTTGTTCAGGATACTATGAAATGAAAGTACAAAAGAATAATAAATATTTTTCAAATCACAATACGTTGCACTCTCTTTCAATTGGATGTATGAAGTAATGTTGCCTATGAATGGTAATGAATACTCTTTCATCCTTTTCTGCTTATCTCTTCATTTTTTGTACATTAATAATATAAAACACTAATAAAATGAGCAGAGAACTTTTCATACTAATATAAGTATTATCAAAAGTATAAAAACTAAAATAAAAGTAAATAATACGCACAAATTATTAATAGAAAATAAATTAAATTAAAAAAGTTAGTACACAAAAATATTAAGCACAAAATAATAAAGATGCAAGTAAAGTAATAAATTAAAAGAAAATCAAAATTAATATTTAAATGAAAAACAATTGTCAAAAGAAATGAAAGCTTAAAAATAATATTTTTATTTTATTTATTTTTTAAAAAATAAGAACAAATTTAAAATTTAAAATATCCAAACTTAATCAATAACATAAATATTTTAACATTTTAAATAAAAATCATAATATTTACAACACAAAAATCTTTTATGATTTTGACAATAAAAATTTAAAAACGTTATTCTTCCCCAACAACGGTATCAAAAACTTGATGCATAAAATTATTGTATACAAAAATTTTATGATTTATAAAATAACTCACAACTACACAAATCACTTAGAGAAAATGATAAGTATACTTTTAAAGTTGGTCTAAAGAAAAATTATGTGGTTTTTGGATAATTCAACAAATTCTTAAAAATAAAAATAAAAATCTAAACATCCTATTATGATTATTTTGTTTGAAAATATAAACTAATGACATAAAAATAATGATAGATTCAATAAACATTTAGGTAATTAAACATTTATCATGCAGTGAAAAATTATGTAATATTAAATAGATTATTACAAATATTAAATATTGATTCTCTTTTATATACTCAAATAGGAGGTTAATTAGGTCTACCATTTGTTATTAATTAAAATCACTTACCACCTTAAGTTGGATCTAATGGTTAATTTTAATTGAATTATGTTTTTTTTCATAGATTAATGAACCATTTAATTGTTGGCTTCGATTGGGTCTAATAATTTAAACTTTCATCAAGATATCTAAGTTAGGTTTATGATTTAAGTACTTAGAAAACTAACTTTCAAATTTTAAAACTACTATTAAGGATATGTCGTTAATATATCTTTCAATAAAAATCCTTAAAATAGAGAATGTCATGAGATCATATTTAGATAATAAATATCTAATATCTAGGAGTATTACTCTAATTAAGATCTAGATAATTAAATCATAAATCTAACTCTCTTGTTTATTATGAAAAGTAATTCATCGAGATATTTTTCATTTACAAACTTTGTTTTAATCTTGGTGAAGAAATAAAACTTAATTCATTTTATAAAAATATTTAGCTACTTTAAAATTTCACAAGCCTAATAACATTACTAATATCTCATATTATGTATAGCCAAACATGCATATTTTAAAAAATGATCAATAAATGAAATATATATCATGTGAAATAACCTGTAAAGATAATAAAAAAAAATACATTTAAATATATTTCAATAAAATCTCATAATTATTTTCGTTTAAGGAAAACTTGCAAACATAATTGTTGCATTGTTTATTGAATTAAAACTAGAACGACTACATAAAAGAAAAACTAATAAAGCTTAAAAGACTAAGAAATTAGCTTTAAAATGAAACCATGGGATATCTGGACTGGCGTTGTGGCATTCAAATGTTTCACACTGTGGCATACATAGGTTGTTCAAGGTTTTAAAGCTTGATCCGTTACATTCAGGCCACATCATACAATATTTTTCGCACAATGGCTCAAATAGAATCTGGGATGCATTAGTGTCAATCCTTTTCCCTTGGGTCACGGCATACAAAGCATTCATGTCATGGCCCACTCGGTTATGCAACACTGTGAAACCCTTGTTTCTTGTATATCTTTTTTTCAAGTTTTATAACATATGTAATGCTTTACATATGTTATCTTTTTAATCTTCAAATTTGTAATGGAATGATTTCAGATATATTTTTCAAGTGTTTGATCAATTTAATCCTTTTGAAACTAAAATACCTAAAAAATAACAAAACACATCTATGATTTCAAAAAGATAAATTTGTTTAAAATAATAATAAAACTAAACAAATAAAAATCTATTTAATTATTAAATATGCATAAAATCATGATATATTGAATGTTTTTAAGAACTCATCACTTATCCTTTAAAACTCTAATCAAATCTTCCTGAAAGAAAGATTCGATAAACATAGCAGAATTGTTAAGAATATTGACTCTAGCATGTAACTGGTCAATTTCTACTTGCTTTTCAGTAAGAATATACACCAAATACTCTTTATCACTTTAAAGCATAAGAACTTGCTTCTTCTATCGCATACAAAGATAAGGGATCAAAATTAACAAACATAGCTGTATCTCTAACAGTAGTAGAATTCTTTAATTTCTTCTCTAGAACTTTCATCTTATCATGATTTACATTGAATCTTTCTCACAAATTAGAGTATCTTTTTTTGTATGTCCTCACACTTGCTAGTGAGATCACTTTGTTCACTATCGATTAAGGACTTACTCCTCTCAAGAGTGACCTTTAGTAAGCTTATCTCTCTGATTTTCTTCATAGCTTTCCAAAGCCTTTTCTATGCTTTTTTTGACTTGATGTGACCTTTAGTAAGCTTATCTCTCTGTTTTTCTTCATAGCTTTTCAAAGCCTTTTCTATGCTTTTTTTGTCTTGATGTGCTCTAACAAGAACTCATTGTAGGTATCAAGCAATTTATCTTTCTCATCATCATTATCAGCAATCACCTCTTAGACCTCTAAGATAGAATTTGGAAGATCTTCAATAGTTCTTAAAGCCATGAAAGCTAAGAAGTTAGTGGCAACCTTATCATCACTACTAGTGTTGTATAAAACAATAACCTCAACCTTTATCGCATGCTTGTCTGTGCATTTCTACTTAGAAAATCAATTAGTAGCAATGTATCCAAGCTTCCCACAATCAAAATATTTAATTTTACTGACATGCCTCCTTCTATGTTTCTCTAACTCATTCTCGAAGTCCTCATCATTCTTCATAGATCTGTTCTTACTTTTGTATCCACTACCATCCTCTTCACTTCTTCTCATCTTCAAAATTCTCTCATTTTCTTATAAAAAATCTCTCTCATATCCTCTATCTATTTTTGTTCCTCATTATTCATCTTCTCCTTTTTCTTTGAACTTCAAAATCTAAGATTTGAAAAAATGACCACAAGCACTAGGCTTCACTTTCTTTCTTTCTTTCTTAATGAGATTGGGGTTTAAATATAATTTTATTCAACAAAATATAAAATTAATTAATTTTTTTATATTTTAAAAACATCCTTGTATAGAGATTTTGTGGTATTTTATACTTGTACGAGGCTTTAATTAAATTATTCTACCATATTTACTTAAGTAAATAATTTATATATTAAAATGCACATTTTTTAAAGTTACAATACCTGTACAGATATTTTCTCTTTTAAATAGATTCAAACAAGAGCAAGAACCTCGAAACCAATCCACACGGGCAGAAGTTACAAATAAGTGTGAAATGAAAGCACATTTCTGTGACAAGATAATGAAAACACATTTTAATAAGATATCAAAAAATTGAACTTCATACAGATGGAATACTCCCGCTCGTCAATATTATGGTTAGCAGAACAGAAAAATAATTAGAATAGCAACAGTGAAAGGAATTGCATTTAATGAAAATATTATTATTATTACCATAATAGAGTATTGGAATCAAAATAAATGTAAAAATTAAAAAAAATTAACATTGAAAATAAAACAAAAATAATAAAAATAATATATATATAGACGATAGAAAATGAGAGAAAGGATAAATGATAATAAAAACAAATGAGTAAGATAAAACATTTCAATGTATTACTGATGAGTGTCGGAAGAATAAGTTTTTATGCTAATGATGGAATGCATTTCATTTCATTTCATAGCAACATAACAATCAAACCAAACACAATAATCCTCGTACTTCTCGTTAATATTCGCCAACCAAACATGACCAAAGGACTTAGATATTCAGCAGGGACGTATCAGCATAAATTCATTACTAAACAGGTGGTCGACCAGTGTACTTGCCGACAATCCAATACGTTTACAAATTTACATTAAACTCAATAACTCATCAATTGAGAAAAAAAGTTCGACTTTAAGTAATTTCTTGTAAAACTAGAAAAATCGTTCATACAAACTAAAAAGGAAATAAATAGCATTAAAAATAAATACCCCACAAGGAAGACAGAAAATGGAAGAAATGTCATCTAAATAACAACTGATATTGGTTTCAAATAACGAAATATGTCCAAAGCTAAGAGGTAAACAAGAAAAGTACAACCCTTAAGGCCAAGTATGAGGTAACCAGATGCACAGCAAAACTTGCGTTTCCTTTCTGTACAAAATATGTATTCAAACTATAAGGCAAATAAAGAGAAGTAATTCAGTAACCAGTTCATCATGCAACTACTGGTTTTCCACAGAAATGAACAATCACCAGTAATTCAGTAACCAGTTCATAAGGAAGCTTGTTAAAAGGACATCCAAGAAAAATGAACAATCACCAAGCTATCTCTACAGTAGTTCTGAACATGGTTTTCTCTGCCACCAAGTCCTCATAAGGCTTGTACTGCTTAACATTGCGAAAAGTATTCATTGCGACTTAAAACAAGACACATGTAGAGATCTACCTGAGTAGTTCACTACTGAGGAAGCCTTGTACTATCACTAGAAGATTCTTTCCTCGCATCATAACGCTATTAATGGATACAGTGTAAATATTAAACAGCACATAAAGGATACAACTCAACAAGAACATTCAGGTACACCTCTTACCTGTTTCCCAAAGGAGAAAGGAACATATCTGTGCTTGATCATATGGGCTATTTGTTTCCTCATTGTCATAAAGAACAGTACCATCCAGTAGAAAAGAAGTATCGGCCAGAATACAGGCACATCAAATGCACTGAAGAATGTCATCACAAAAGCAATGCAAAATGCCTTCGTGATGGAGTACCTTCAACCCCAAAAGACTTCAATAATTATGAACGCACAGGTATATAGAATGCCTGATTGTCAAAGGTTTCAAAAAACGAAAATGACACCATAATACTGCTATAAACATACTAGTAAAGTGGATACCACAGCAACAACATCTAGATGATGCCTCAAACAAATAAATCTAGGATATTGAAAAGCTTTCTAACATCATCAAACTAGTATCACAGAACCAAGAACAGCCACATTTGCACACAACAATGATACTTTAAGTTGTCCTTGAACGAAAATAAAGAATTACAATTTGCCTATCGATTCTACGTAAAGAGCTTGAGAGAACATCCAATGTCTCAACTAATGTCTTATAATCATAATATCAGGCAAGCAAAAGGAGTAGAAAAGTAAGGATGCAGAAAGTCATTCGAATCAAGATAGACGTCTTAAGAGAAAGGGCACACCAATATGAGTTTGTCAGATGCAAAAAACTGAATCTTATAGGAACATGAGAAATATGGATCTACTTTTTTTGCCCTTTTGAGTTGACTATATCCCAAATTAACAAGTCAAGTTTTGCTTGATGAATACGATTCATACGCTTTACCACAACACCAGGCTAGAATTCCAACAAAAGGCTCAATTTTCGTCATTTCTCATAACAGATAAGCTCTTTTTTAAGCATATTGCTAATATTCTATGATTTGCACCTTCCCTGTGCCTGATGAAACCCCTTGAAATCGGGGAGATCAGAAAACTAGCAACACTCATAAGAAAAGAGTTAAAAACCCGCAAAAGCCACAAAAACGATGACGTACCAGAACTTGAACTCTGGAAGACGACGAACAAATGGACGAAACTCATCTGATTCTCTGGTGGGAAGAGAAGGACCATCTCTAAGGTTATCGATATCGGGGTCAACTTGAGGAGAGAGAAAGCCAATTAGTAGGTTGAGGATGTAGATTCCAAGTCCGTACGAAACGATGTAGAAACCTTGGATTAAGTAAACCCTCAGGAGGTACACCGAGACTACACCCAGGCTTGCGATCCACCGGTTCATCATGTGCGGCATCGACTTGTCGAGTACGTGCTGGTACCACCGTGATACAGAGTGAGTCAACCTCGACACATACTCCATCCGAGACGATGACGACATCTTCTGATCCTCCGCAGAGAGACCTAGCCCCGCCGCTCCGCTCTCCATTTTTGGGATAACTTTTTTCTTTTTTATTACCACCAACAAGTACAAGTACGAAGATATTTTCTAATCACTCTCTTCCATCTTCCAAAATCGTCTTTTTTTGGGCTCCGAATTGTTTTGTTGTGTTGGTTAAGATTCAGATTTTAGATGCATGAAAGGATCATCGGTTATTGCTAATGTGTGAAAATCGAACCTAACATTTTGGGAAGTCCTACATCACTAAAAATCTACACATTACTGTACATAAAAGTTCAATTTTCTCAGTTAAAAAAAATATGAGAACAAAATAATCATTTTTCTTGTATATTAAAAAAAATAAAATTCGTACACCGCTTAGCATTTTTTATTTATTAAAGGATAATATATACCCTTTACTAAATACATATATGATAAACATGCTTACAAAATTAAACTTATATATACTTTTTAATAAAATAAAAGATTTAAAATATAATACTTAAAAATAAAAGATTTAATATATATATATATATATATATATATATATATATATATATATATATATTTTAAAAGAGTGATTCGCACAATTGGTCATCGCGTTTGGTTGCAAAACCAGTGGCGCGAAGCTACCGTGCGTTGGATTATGACTGAACGCCTCTAAGTCAAAATCCGGACTAGAAACGACGCGTGTGCTTACCGCCCATTTGCCGACCTGCAGTAGGGGCCTCGGCCCCCAAAGGCGCGTGTCGTTGGTGAAGTTGTCACGGTGGACTAGCCGTGAGGGCCACCTTGAAGTGTAATTTCCATCGAGCGGCTGGTAGAATCCTTTGTAGACGACTTAAATAAGCGACGGGGTATTGTAAGTGGCAGAGTGGCCTTGCTGCCACGATCCACTGAGATTCAGCCCTATGTCGCTTCGATTCGTCCCTCCCCTCCCCCCTTCTTTTTGTCTTCGCCATACACGTAGGGGAGGCTAGTAAAGTGCCCACGTACTGATCGTTACGCACGAAGTGTGTATAATGAATACACAAGTAATATACCTTATTTACATAAGGTATTATTTATACAATTTATGAATTGTACTCTAATCGTCATACACGAAGTGTGTATAATGAATACACAAGTAATATAATGATAAGAAAAAATCGTTCTTACTAATTTTTTTTATTAGAAACTAATTTTTAAAACTAAAAAAAATAAAAATCAATTTTTTTTGTTTTTATATTTTAAGAAAGTAAAATTAAAATAACTAAAAGTAAATATCAATAATTAATTAAATCAAAATTGGTAACTAAGAAGATATATGAGAAAATATTTAAAAATACTTAATCTCCTAATTTTCTAAACATGTGAATCGCTAAAATCTCCCAAATATAATTATGAATTAATTACATGATCAATTGAATTTAACCTAGTATGTATTTATCTCTCAAATAAACTACACATCATATAATAATTAATTTAATAATACTATCATGTCAATTAAATTACATATTACTCATTAAGTTCATCAATTATGGATCACATATATAAGAATCATGCATCTCTCCCTATAAACTATGCATGTTATTTAATCAAGAAAAATAATTAAAAAATTCTCTCAAATTTATTTAATTGTCTCTATAGATAAATTGTTGGCCAAACAATTAATAGCATAAAAATCAAATTAAATAATATAGTTAAATTATAATTATAATTGGGGTAAAATATTAGAAAAATTGGGTTTATAAGATTCATATATTAATAAATTAACTACACATAATTGTATTTATAAAACTCATATTTTTCATAAAAAAAAGACATAAAAATTGATAAAGAAAATTGTAAAGAAGAAATACAATCAAGCTCTTGAATTGTAGTATTAATCTCCTTTTGAATCTCCACTAAAATTGTGTCATCTCTTTAATTTTTCTACATTTTTCTCTCTTTTTAGCTCTAAAAACTTACCAAAATTATGCTAATGATGGTCCCTTTAGGGTTTATTGAGTGATTAAGGGCTTAAATATAGCCCATGTGCAATCTAAACCTTTAGATCAAGGGCTATGATCAAAACAAGTAAAACTGACAACACCAGCAATGGCATAAGAAATTCACTGGGCGAATTAGAGCAGGATGCGTGTCAAGGGAGATCGATCAAAGTCAACGCTCACTAATTTAGCACCACGCAGTGAGATGTGATTTGTGGAAATGGCATAAGAAATTCACTGGGCGAATTAGAGCAGGATGCGTGTCAAGGGAGACCGATCAAAGTCAACGCTCACTAATTTAGCACCACGCAGTGAGATGTGATTTGTGGAAATGGATGGCGTGGTATGCGGGTGGAACACGGGAAACAATTGGGTGGTGACACATGGCGGTGATGTTTGACCGCACTCCAAACTCGGATTGAACCCCATACTGACACATGATGCGTTTTTTGTCCTTCTCACACACGGTGTAACGTGATTCGATGTCCTTGCTTGCATGGCGTTTGCGTGGCTTGCCTAGTTAGCTCCTCTCCTTACGTGGTATGCCACATGACAACGTTTGATTGGTCTTGCGTTAAAAATCCTTAAAAGTTCTAGAAAAATCCAAAAATATTCCAAAAATTATATTTTCACCCATTTTCTCTAAAAAAAAGTTTATATTTTAATATTCTTGACCCCAAAAATACTATTTATTGAATAAAATAAGTAAATATTAAGTAAAAAAAATTGTATTAATGACTTTATTTTCTTATAGTCATCGTACTCATACTTTATTTGGTCCAGATAAAATCATGAAGAGAAAAATTAACTTTTACTTCTAAACATCACTTTAAATAATTTTTTAGTGAAGAATGTATGTGAAATATATCAATAGGAATATATCAATAGGCATATCAAGATATTTCAATAAAATTAACACTTTTTTAATCATTTAACCTTTCGTATACGAATATTATTAAATAAAAATAAAAATTAATAAAGTAAGCTAATACAAAGAAATCATAGACAAAATCTATATCTAAGCCTATATATATATAAACAAAGTGTTAGAAAATGTTAGTACATCTCACCACCATCTTACGATACAAATAATTGAAGCCCTAGATGCTATACTATTAAGTACAACACTTCCCTCCTTGTAGATCAACTCAGGCTGAATATCAACTCCACCATATAAGCTAAGTCTGACTCCAACTAAAGCTTTTGCAATCTAAAGCTGGAAGCATACTTAACCACATGGATCGCAGCTGCAAGTTCAACCGTAAAGGCATGTAAGACATCAAACTGAATGCAAAAACAACCTTTAACAAAGGTTCTCGAGGTCCTGAACACCCTACACATCCAATGAGTACCAACAACTCAAAAGTAACACCATCTATGTTGACCTTGAGCCAACCCAAAGGTGGAGCATACAAAATAACCTTTATTATCTTAGGAGACAATCATGGAATGTCCTATGCTTGTAGATGTCATAACACTTGAAGATAATCCATTGTATTTCTCATGGATCCTTGTTGTAACATGCCAACCTCCCGAATGAATTATCAAACTGTGACAATTGTAGTATCCCAAAGAAGTTGGTTTAACCTCAAACCAACAATCATTTATTGTTATCCAAATTACCAAAACGATTTAAATAACTCTTGTTTTCCATATATTGCTAACCTGTACTCCAATTGTTATTGCCTTAGCATCTATCCATAATTGTGGAGTCCATGCAAGGTCACCTGCTAAAACAATAATCGAAAAGATCCAAAAGTACACCTATAAACTAACAACTCAAAAAAAGGTGAGAAAATATTTTTTCAAATGAGCCACATAAGGAACATCGGGAAGGGAAAGAGTGATCCCTCCACATTATATTTTAGTTAATGAGAAGTTTGTTTTGAATAGAATGCCATAGTAAATGGACTACTAAAGCATAATGAAAAGGGCTTAGATGGCCTTGCCCTAGCTTTTAATCTCCCCAACTAATCACAAAGAGTCACAAGACTCACCAATCGTGACCTTCATCATAATTGTAAGAGTCCAAACTCATCTTTTAGTACATTTTCCTAGCAACTATTGATCGCATCTCCAAAGTGATATCTAGAAAGGAATCCTCAAAGAATTGTAGTAAGTGCCACCTATCTATCTACAAGTAATCCTAACCAATGCATTTATTAGTGGGTTAATAAGGGAACTGGTTACTCTATTGATTAAAGGAATGCTTAACTTATTATCAGTCCAAAATTGTACTGAAGAGTTCATATTAACTAACCATCTAGACTCCTTTATTAGGGTTCAATAATGGACCACAAGCTAGGCCAAATGAAAGAGCAGATCAATAACTCTATAAAAGTAAAGTTATTTATCAACTTCTAAAACACTCATTTTTCTTATTATGTGTCAAAAATATCATGAACAAGCTTTATTTGTGTTTAATAAGGCATTGTAGGTGAAGAGAGATAAAATGGATCAAAATCTCTGGCTCTCAGTTGGTTATATCTCGAAGGTGCTCTCCAAGGTGATGTACTCGGTTGAATGAATCCTTTGGTCAATAGCTCATCTAACTAATCCTTCAATTCTTGTTTTTTGACCAATGTCATACAATAAGTAATGATGGATATTGGTGTAGTTCCATTATACAACTCAATCACAAAATCAATTTCTTAAGCTGGAAGGAGTTTACGTAATTCTTCTAGCAACATATCACAATATTTGTTTACCACAAGTATTTGGGCTAAGCATTTTCCATTGTCTATGTTTGCTTCTAGAGAATATAGGAGAACCATACTTGCCTTGTTTTGCCTTCTCTCTATGTAGCATTTAAGGAAAACACCAAAAAGGGTTTACTCATTTTTTTCATAAAATTTGACTTCTATGCTTTTAATAGTAAGGACGATAACTTTCTTTTCAAAGCAATTTAGAATGGCTTAATGCTTGGTTAGTAGTCCATTCCTAAAATAACATTGAAATAAGTCATATGAAGTATAACAAGATCAGCTAAGAATTGATGACTATTGAAGGCAATCAAACAATTTTTGCAAATATACAAGAAATTCGAAAAGGTTTTGAGAAGAGTATTAAAAGTAAGAGGGGTTTCAAAGGCTTCATAATCAAGTTTTAGCATTCAAGCACAAGCTAATGAAATGAATGAATGAGTGGCACCAGTATCAAAAGTACTTGAACCCATGAGTGGTATACCAAAATTGTACCTTCCATAACATCATTGATTTTGGATCTTTCTTGTCTATTAGGTGTCGCAAAGGCATGACCTTGCATTCTTCGTTCCTAAATGGAAATGCTTTTACCCTTGTCCTTTACACATTTATATGGCTGGTGTTATAATAGAAGGTAATTGGAAAGATTACTATGAGGCTGGTAGGATCATGAGGAATGTTGTAATGATCTTCTCAGTTGTTGAAAATTCTATTGTGGTTGTCCACCAACTTTTTGAGTTGACCCTTAAGGATTCCTTCTAGTATTTGAAGCTCAAGAACTAAAACTTAACTATGATCCTCCTCTATATTGTCTTGTGATGAGTTAGGGACAATTATACTTAAGGTGTCTCAGTTGGTTGTAGTTGTGGTAGGTATAAGGGTGATACTGAGGACTTCTAGATGAGTTACTATATGAAAATCCATAGCATTGTCTCCTTTACCAAAATTTCCTTTTCTTCTTCCTTTTATCTTTGTTCTTTTGACATGATGTGGTTGCCTTTGACTATTCTGTATTGACTTGTTCGATTCTATAAGTTGTAGAAACTATTGCAATGTAGGTTCATACACTTTGATACATTAGTTGCACGGTTTGTCATCTCGTAGACCCATTAAAAACTTTGCAACCTTATCATAATATCTTCCATAAATTTAATTTTCTTTTTCTTTTGTTTGAAATTTCAATTTTCTTTTCTTTTATTAACTTACTAATTCTCTTATTATTCTTTTATTTCTTTTACTTTATCTTTAGTATTTTTGTGTACTAAATTATTTATTGTATAATTTATATTACTAACTTATATATCATTTTTTTATTACTATGTGTTTAGAATTTTTGTGTACAAACATGTAATGTTTCATATACTTATATATCTATTTTATCTTTTTTATTTTTTCCACTTGACAAGTAATTTTAATTTTTGTTTTTATAAATTTATGCGAGTGAAGAGGTCCTTAGAGTACCCTTCTATATCTTACAAAACTAATACAAATACACCTAATAGACTATCAAGAAAGTTGGACTTTGAGGTCCCACAACCTTTAGTTGAACGAATCTTTGAACCAAACGTCGATCGTCCACTTGAACCAACTAAAATGGGAGAAAATTCACTACTTAGAGGAACCACCATGAAGGACTATGCAAGGCCAATAATAGGCACTAATACTGCCTTAATCAAACTAGCACTTTTCCAAGTTACTTTCATTCAATGGACTACCTAATGAAAACTCACTATCTTTCATTAGTGACTTATACTCAAGTGTCCAAGGATTCCTCCTTGGTGTACTCAGTGAGGACCAACTTAGAATGTAGTGTTTCACTTATACCCTAAAAGATAAGGCCAAGGATTGGCTAATGTCACTCCTTCCAGGTTCTCTAATGACCTTGGAGGATGTTTACAATAAATTTATGAGAAAAATCTATTCCCACCAAAAAACATTAGAGGTGAGAGAAAAGATTGCTACTTTATTTCAGATAAAAGGAAAACATTTTCACAGAGCATGGGATAGGTTCAAACTCTTCCTTACTCAATATCTCCATCACAATTATCCTCAAAAACTATTGAATTAGATTTTCTATGATGGATTGACACAACAATGTTAGTTCATTATTGATAATGTTGTTAGAGGAGTAATGGGAGAAAAAATCACCTTAGAGACTTATAATCTCTTTGAAATGTTGGGTGCTAATTCCAAGTAGAAACACTCCTGAGCGAGTAGAGCCAAAATCCATGAAATAGACTTTGGTATTGAAGCTCAAATACAAATTGCACAACTGACCAAGCAAGTTGCACTTCTAATAACACATGGCATAACTAATAAAGAATAATATGGCTTATGTTGTACTTTGGGACATGGTACTGATGCTTATCCATATTAAGGAGAAGCAAATACTAGACTTAAGTAAGTCAATGTATTGGGGGGTTATCAACCAAGGCCTAAGTATGATCCCAATGCAAATACCTACAATTTAGGGTGGAGGAACCATCCTAATTTCTCCTTTAGGTAAAACAACCCTCTATTCACCCATAGCTTAAACTAACTAGGTCAGCAATTCCACCAATAGTGCTCAAGAATCCTCCCAACAAGACAACTCTAGAGGATAATTTGAATGAATTCATTCAAGTAGAGACAACCAATCACAAACAAATCAAAGGTTGGACTCTATGGAGGCTTTCATTAAAAAGATGGAAGTATAATTGGAGTAGCTAACTGAGCACTTGTAGAAGCAAGACAAAGAGTAGTTGTTAGGTGATAAAGACAATAGAACTCAATGATGTAGAGATATTGAGTTTGCAAAAATGATGAAATCCCCTAAGCAATGTCTTAGTAAAGAAGATAAATATAGTTCTCGATAAGGAGTAACCCATTAGTTTATTTTATTATTACTTAATTTAATTTATTTTCATTTTATAGATAACACTTTTTTATTTGTTATTTTATTTTTATTTCAGTATAGATTTTTATGTGGTTATTTTTTTTATTATAATTATAAAATAAAAAGGGAAAACTCGTAAAATTAGAAGTGAAGTAAAGTTATGCATGCCATAGCACCAATAAAAACTATGTCGTGTCATGAGTGTTTTTTTCATAAACTAGTGGAAGAGGAAAAGGGTCATTTCAAGCACCAAAACAAACTCATAGCGATGCTCGTTAAATTTTTCTTGTATACTTTCCAACCCTATGCTTAACACCCACTTTTTCCTCAAATTTTCTCACCTTATTCATGAACCTAACATTTTCTCTCCCTCCAAACATCTAAAACCTCTCCAAAATCACATATTTCTTCAATAATCTTTCAAAATCTTTCACAAAAATCATTTTTCTAATGAATTTCTACCCATTCCTTAATTATTTTTGAAAAAAAATATCAACAATATCAAGAAATCTTCATATTCAAAAATGGGTGTTCTTCATTTTCTTCAATCCATAACAACACAAGTATTCATAATTTTTAGAATTTAACTCTTATAATTAAATTCTCTAAATTTTGTGAATTATTTTAAAATTTTAAGAGCTCAAAAGCCTAATTTGGACAAAGAGAGGTAAGGAAAATTCTAGAATAAATTGCTTTGTGTTGTATTTATCTGGATTATTTGTGAACCTTTGAAATTTACATATTGTTAAAATTTTAAAATGGCATTTAAAAGGGGTAGACATGATAATGAAAAAAGAGGTTTCAACTTCTGAAGAATATTATAAGGTTAAATGTTTAAGTCACGAGGCCAAATTATGTTTTGAAAAAGCTATAAAAGTGAATAAAGGTTTCATACCTGAAAGAGAGATGAATTTTGATTTGAGGCCTAATGCCCAATTTGAGGGAATTTATGTGGTTATAGTCGAATTCGGATGGAAAAGGTTAGTTAAAGAACTAGACGCTACTATAGAATCACTTGTTTAGGACTTTTATGCTAATGTTCTCGAAACTATTGATAATATAGTTACAGTATGGGATGTACTTGTCCCGTTTGAGCCAAAGGATATAAATGCTTATTATTATTTAGAGAATATTGGGTAGGTGAGTATGAAACATATTTAAGTAATGTTAGTTATACTACAATACTTTAATTATGCTAGTGAAAAACATAAGGGCTTTGAAACCAAGTATTTGGATAAGGTTGCCTAGATTTCGTAATACTTTATGTGTTCAAGATTAATATCTTATATAGTTTTTTTGATAGAGAGAAGGAAATTTTACTATATACTATTACATCCAAGATGTCTATGGATGTAAGCAATATAATTCATCATAGGATCAAGATATCTACAATTAGTCACTAATTTAATTATTTTTCCCCCAATTAGTCACTATTTTATGTAAGACAGTGGGGGGTACTTCATTCAAAAGTTGAAGTTTTAATTCAATCTGGTGAATTATTGAATATGGTCTATTTCAATAAACTTACCACTGGTACCAACATAGCCCAAAGGGAAAGAAGGGCCACTTTTTCATCAAAGTTGACTATGAAAGATGGAATTCATAATTTTGGTGAAATAATGAGCTACATGGAAGAGTACCAATAGGCCTACACTGCCCAATAAACTGCATTTTCAATCGACAACATCGTGATCAAGTAGATCATAACTAGTTGATCTATGAAATGAACCTGTTGCAACTCAACCATCATAGGGTGGATACAAGTCATTTATTAACACTAGAGTATCTGTATTATGGTTTCAACTTAACACCTTTTGAAATATGATGTTTAGAAAGGTTATCTTAGTTTTCAATGCTATTACAAGTTTAACATTACAATTACACCAAAACTTGATGTGCCAAAGTTATGCATATAAATTTTGTATAATTTAGAAAATAACTTGCAAGTATATGAATCACTTATAGAAAATGATAATTATACTACCATAGTCGGTCTAAAAAGGAATCATGTGGTTTTTAAATTATTCAACAAATTCTATAAAAATGAAATTAAATAACCTAAATATCCCCTCATGATTGTTTTTGGCTGAATTTCTAAATTAATGACATAAAATAAAGATAGATTCAATAAACATTTATCATGCAGTGGAGAATTTAGGGGATATATTAGTTAGTTAATTATGCTTTCTTAATATTATGTAAGTTATTAAATTAAATATATGAATTAAGATTATTTATTCTCTCTTATATTAAAATCACATTGATTAGGAGAGAAAGACCCCATCTTTCATCTATTTGACGTAAAACCTAAGAAAGAACTTAAACTCACCAACTAAGCTCATCTCAAACTCATTTTGCATAGTTGTAGTAAACTCCCAAGAAAGATCATCCTTTGTTGACCAAAAATGATGTCATTAACATACACTTGAGCAACTATGACTTCACCCATATTTCCTAAGATAAAAATGTTTTGTCATTGCCTTCTCTCAAAAATCCATTATTATGGAGAAACATGATGATACATTCATACCAAGCATTGGGGGCTTGCTTTAAGTCATACAAGGCTTTCTTCAATCTCATCACATGGTTAAGAATATTTAAACCCTTTTGGTTGTTCTAAGTAAACTTCCTCCTTGAAAACCCCATCGAGGAAAGCACTCTTCTTATCCATCTGGTATAACTTAATGCCAGAGTAGCAAGCTAGACCAATGAGCCGTTGTATAGACTTTAGATGGGTAACAAGTGCATAAGTTTCATAAAGTTAATTCCTTATATTTGAGTTTATCCTTGAGCTATAATATGATACTTGTCATGTGAAATTATGATATTCTCATCCTCTCTTTTTTGTATAGTTAATGAGTACTAAGGACATGTTTATCAGTGGTTTTGGGAAAAAGATACCAAACAAAAATCCTTTGAAACTAAGTAAGTTATTCCTGCATATAGTTGACCCAATATACATCCTATAGAGCTTCCTTTACATTTTTTGAAAGAATAACAAAGGTAATTACGTCTGTTATAAAACATATGTAGTATAATGTCTCCTATAACTATCTTTTATTTTTAACACCACCTTCAACATTACAAATAATTTTATTGTAGAACGAGGATGCTTTGACCATTTTAAAGGAGAAGAATATTCATGCTCATCTTCTTTCTCATCTTTAAAAGTCCTTGGAATGTCAACCGGAGTTATTGTAGATGAACTTTCAACATTATCAGTGGAATTTCTAGAAGAACCCTAATCTCCAAACACATCACTCACATAGACTCAACAAGTTTAGTGGCTCCAGAATCATCAATCACCACATTAATTCATTCTATAACTGTCATTCTTAAATTGAAAACTTGACAAGTATGGTTATTGTTAGAATTTTGCAAGAATATTCCAAGATCACTCCTGACCTCTAATTTGTCTAAATTATCCCTATCTCTCATAATATAGAAAGTAATCCCAAGTACACAAATGTGCCTTACATTAGATGTCTTTCTATGCATAAGCTCATAAGAAGACTAACAAGTATGAAGCCTCAAGAAGTAACAGTTTAAAGTGTAACATGAGGTGTTAACTACTTTAGCCCAAAATTACCTTGCCAAATTTTTGCTAGTCAATATAACCCTAGCCATTTTATGGATTACTCTATTCTTCCTTTCAAAAATTCCATTATTTTGAAGGGTATTGGTAGTCTAGAACTCATGTCGAATACCCATTTCATCACAAAATGAACTAATCTAAGATTTTTCTAACTCTTTACCATGATTGCTTCTTATATTGATTATGGTACCAATGGTCTCAAACTTTTTATTTTGAAGTTTAATACATTGGGTCTTGAACTTAGCAAACATTTTTTATTTCTCTCTTAGAAATAAGACCCAAGTATATCTAGAAAAATAATCCATAATTACCAAGAGATACTTTCTCCCACAAATTCTAACAGTACACATAGGACCCAGTAGATCCATATGAAGTAGTTCAAGAGGTCTTGTAGTAGAAATATGTCGACTCTTCTTATGTTGGCGCTTACTTTGCTTTCCCAATTGGTAGGGACCACAATGTTCAAGAATATTAGAAATAGTAGGAAAACTTATAGTTGTTTTAAGATTGGAAATTTTCTTCAACAATTTGTAGTTGAGATGACCCAATCACTAATGCCAGAGTTCTTTAGTACATAGACTCAACCTGTTACAAAGATCTCTAGAGGATTACCCATATGATAACAGTTGTCTTCTGATTTAATTCCTTCAACTAGAATATTACTCATACCATCATACATAGTACACTTTTTTGAGTGAACTTAGCTTTGTACTTATTATCACATATTTTGCTAATGTTGATAAGATTAGCCTTAAGACATTCCACCTAAAGAACATCTTTAAGTTCAAGAATTCCAAGAGAAGTGATAGATCCTTTACAATAAATTAAGGCCTTATTTCCATCACCAAAAGTAAATGATCCATTATTAGCGAAAAATAAGTTAGTGAAGAAGAAATTGTTTACAATCATATGCCATTGATGAGTACTTAAAATCACTTAATATAAGGTGATTTCATGCACTTTAAATGATAAAATAGATTTGTATTTGCATAGTTTTATTATATTTTACAACAAATCTATCCTTGGATTCACAGGTACGTTGTTTTATTTTTTAGGTATTTTAGATTCAAAATGATTTACTTAAAAAAAATTCAAAGAATAGTACTTGAAAGCACTACATTACAATATTGAAGCATAAAATATTAACATATGTAAAGCTTATATATGTTTCAAACCATTGTAAAGAGTGTAATTAAAAATAGGGCTCCAATTGTTTAGAAGAACGCAACCTGTGGTGTGGAATTATGTGTCACAACTCGAGGTTAATGGAGTGAAATTCATGAGTTTCGGAATGGATGCATGCCATAGTAGAGGATTTTTATGTGCCACGATGTGTGTAATGGATCAAGTTCCAACCATGTATAGCATGTATCATGCCGTGGCATAGAATTGAAGTGTGTCACATCACCCGCTTATCTTATCCACTATTTTCTCTTTTCCTTCACCTATAAATTAGACCCCAAATTCACTTTTTAAAAATCATATGGAAGCTCAAATGTGCTTTTATTTTAGTAATTTTAAAGTTCTTCTCCAAAATTAAGAGTTGAACAATTATAGTTTATGTAGTAGTTTTCATTTTAATTTAGTAAATAGTATTGGCAATTTTGTTTTGAAGTTTTCCAAAAATAGAAACATTGAGATTCTGTAAGCATACACTTGAGGTATAATTTAAATGTATTCCTTTTAGATTATCTTTATGTCTTATTTTACATGTTATGTTTAATTTATTGATTATTTATTAAATTAAGATGTCTGGCTGAAATACTATGGGATATTGATAATATTGTTATACTTATGAAATATTAAGGTATGGCATGCCTCACATTGCTCTGAACAATTGAAACTCTTAATTTCTTGTACACCCTTTTTCTATGGTATGGAGCATATATAAGCTTTACATATGTTATCTTTTAAGCTTCAATGTTGTAATGGAGTGATTTCAAGTACTACTCTTCGAGTGTTGATCAATTAAATCATTTTCAAACTAAAATACCTAAAAAATAACAAAACATACTCATGATTCCAAAAAAATAGCTTCATTTTAAAATAAAATAAAATATAAAAATACACATATATTTTATCATTTAAGTACAAAAATCACGATATATTAATTGATTTTAAGGACTCATCACAAACCCTAATAAGCTCATTGCTACTCTTTTAGCAAGAAAGGTAAAAAACTAAAAAGGACGAGAATAAAATTTAAACTATCCTAAATTATTTCCATAGATTAATACGGTTACTTTAAGTATACAATAAACCTTTAAACCCCTAGGTTTCCCTAATAGACGAGTTTAAGTCTCGTGAAGGCTTTTAGAGATGAAATCCATAAACATTAAATTTAAAATACAAAAATTAAAATTAAATAACAAAAATAAACACATAACACATAAACAAACAAATTAAAATTTGACACAAAGTAAAAATAAAAAAGATAATAAAATAAAAAGAATTAACAAAATTTCTCATGCTTTTTAGTTTCTTTCAAGTTCGATACTAAAATCCATAGCATGAGTCATTTCAATGTTCTAAAAATTCATAATTTACTATAATAATTAGTTTAAAATTATTTTCATATTTAAATAAACAATGTATCAATATTAAATTTACCCAATTTTAGTGTATGGAGTCTGAATTTGTTTCGACTCTAACCTCACCAGGCATACTCTCAATAACACTAATCTTATTGGTTCAAGCCCTCATTCAAAGATCTATGTGAATAAAATTTATTTAAAGAAATATTTTTAAAGAATAAAAGGCTCAAAGTAGTGCATAATATTGATCTCATGAAAAGAATCGAATGAAAAGATTTATAAAGAAATCACACATTATTCTCATGCATCAAACAAATTCATAAAATAAAAATTTCAAATTATATATCTTTATAAGATAAAGAAAATGCAATGACTTCTTAGAGATCTATTTCCTATCTTTCTTTTGTATTTAACCATTTCTTACAACTTTGTAAGATATTTTGGGTTATTTTATTTAGTTTATATTATTCAGTTTTCCCATTTTTCCTTATTTTTTTCTTTCTCTCTTTTTTTAGAGAAATTCTCTCTTTTTAAAAGAACCCATGTATAGTTTGTACATATTTTTATAGATATAGTGAGTGACTAATTTGTGGTTTTATTCTTTTGTATTGGTTTAGGTAACCTCATATAGTCTCTCTTTTTTAAAAGTCATGCATGATTGAGGAAGGGCATATACTTTCATATTTTTATTTAAATCATTCAATTTAAGCAATAAAAATAAATATATACCACTTTATTATATGTAAAAATCCTAGCATTCAATGCAAAACCTATAAAGAGTATCTAACAATTTGAAATTGACAAGAAGAGTGTTTAAAGGAGTATAAAGTATTATCACTCAAAATAGAAAAACAATGGCTCAAAATATTCTTACAAATTTTGGGTTTATTGTAATTTCAATATTTTATCATGAAGTACAAGTTATGACAAAAACTAACTAATTATCAAATTACTCTATGAAATGTTGAAAAAATTAATCTAACAATGTAAAGACTTACTTATTTACTCAATATTAAATAAATGATAAGATAATTTTTCAAGAAATTTTTTAAAATTAACCTCAAATTTCTAAACTAATAAAAATAAATTAAAGCATACAAAAAATAAAAATTTCAAATTAGCTCAATTTTATAATGTTACTTTTCCTATCTCAACCTAGAACTTACATTCCCCTCAATGTAACAATTATAAAAAGATAAAGAGTAAAAAATAGGAAAGTTACTCATTTTTTGAACCCGCTTAGGTATTGGTATGAAATTATAGGTGCATCTACCAATCCAAACATTTAATTTACACAAAAAAGTGTACTTCTCACAAATTTTAATAAACAATTATAAAATTAATAATTCTAAACAATATTCACATGATAGGAAATAAAATAAAACAAAATAATTAACATAAAAAACCTACACTAAAATAAAGAGAATCAAATTACCCATAATGATGGATTACCTTCCATCCAGTGCCATTTTAATATCTTAGCAAGATGCATAATCTTCATGGTGCTAAGGATTACATATCCATATGTAGTCAATTTCTTCTGTGTTGTGTTCTCTTTCTAAATAAGGCAACACTTGGGTAATTATGAATGGTCCACTCCACCTTAATTGTAATTTTCTTGAAAATAATCTTAAACAAGAGTTAAATAAAAGAAATTTCATTCTAGGAAGAAAAGTTTTACAAACTAACCTTTTTTCATGATAGTGCTTTGTACAACTTTGCATTTTCATAGGCTTTACCTAATCTCTTCAAGCATACAGAGTTGGAGCAACCGTTTCTCTTTTGCTTTTATCCATATCCATATTTAATTCTTTAATTTCCCAATATGCCTTGTGTTCAAGTTCAACAAGTAGATGGCATGTTTTCCCAAAGACTAACTAGTAAACATCCCAATAGGTGTTTTATATGCTATGTGATACGCCCATAAGGAATTATTCAACTTGATTGTCTAGTCCTTCCTTGAAAGGTGCATAATGCAATCCAGAACCCATTTGATTAGCCTATTATTCAATTCCACTTAGTTTAAAGCTTGTGGATGATATGGAGTAGCCACTATGTATGTGATGTTATACTTCTTAAGCACTCCATCCAAAATTCTATCACAAAAATGGCTCCCTCCTTAACTTATTCTTGCTATGGGCATCTCGAATCTACTAAAAATTGAATCCTTCAAGAATTTCACAACAATGTTAGCATCATTAATTTTAGTGGGCATAGCTTCTACCCACTTTGACACATAATCAATAGTGATCAAAATATATTTGAATCCAAAAGATGGGGGAAAATGTCCCATAAAGTAAATCTCCCATACATCAAATAGTTCAACAACTAAATTAGCTGTGAAAGGCATTTTATCTTGTTTGCCTATATTACATATCCTTTTCCATTTATCACATTGTGCATAAAACAAGAGTTGGCCAATAAAAACCATATTGTAATACTTTAAAGGCTATTTTGTTATCTCTAAAATGGCCCCTAAATTGAAAATTAGGACAAAAGGTCAAGATGATCTTATGTTCTTCTTCAGGCACATATCTTCAGATGATTGGATCTTGATCAATCTTTAATAGATAAGGATCTTCCCAAAAGTAATGCCTCTAAGAGTTTAATAACTTTTCTTTTCCTAAAAAGAAATGTTAGGTCTCAAAATAATACTAATTGCAAGATAGTTAAATATATCAACATACCATGGATTTAGACCTATTAAAAATATTATTCATAAGAAAAAGATTCAAAAATTTCTTCTTTACTCTCACCTTCAAGAGAATTGAATTCAAAAATTAACCTAGATAGATGATCAACTACTAAATTTTATCTATCTTTCTTATCTTTGATTTCTTGTTCAAATTCTTGTAAGAGTAAAACCCATCTAATTAATCTTAGCTTAGCATTATGTTTACTTAGTAGATATCTTACTACATTATCAAAATTCACAATTACTTTAGAACCTACCAAGTAAGACCTAAATTTATCTAAAGAGAACACAATAGAAAAATTATTTTTTAGTAGGGGGAATAATTTATTTGGACATTATTGAGTATTTTGATAGCATAATATATAACATGCAAATGTTTATCCATTCTCTTTTCCAAAAGTACTATGATTGTGTAATCAAAAGCAACTCACATAATTTCAAATGCAAGAGACTAATTGAGTGCCAAAATTATAGAGGCACATGTTAATTTATCCTTCAAACTATTAAAAGAGACAAGATAGGCAGCATTAAAATCAAAATAAACATCATTGATAGAAAATTGTATAAAGGACGACTTATTTTAGAAAAATCTTTAATAAATTGCCTATATAAACCTACATGTCCTAAAAAGTTTCTAATCTCCTTAATAGATGTAGGGGTGATAATTTTGCAATAAATTTTATTTTTACCTTATCAACTTCAATTCCTTTGTCAAAAATAACATGTCTTAACATAACCTCCTATAGTACCATAAAATGATTTTTTTTCAACTAAGTGTCAGGTTGCATTCAATACATTATTTTAAAACTAAAGTCAATTTATTCAAGTGATCATTAAATGAGGTTCTAAAAATAGAAAAATCATCCATAAATACCTTAATGAATTTTTCCACCATGTCTAAGAAGATTGATATCATGCATTTCTAAAACGTGGTAGGGGCATTGCATAACCCAAATGACATCCTTCTAAAAGAAAATGTCCCAAAAGGACATGAAAATGGTTTTCTTATAATCTTTTAGTGCAATGGGCACTTAATAATAACCTAAAAGACCATCCAAAAATTAGTAAAATCCATGCCCAACTAGCCTTTCTAGCATCTGATCAATGAATGAAAGAGGAAAGTGATCCTTTTTAGTGCACAAATTTAATTTCCTGAAATCTATACACATCCTCCATCTAGTGATTATTCTAGTAGGCACTAATTCATTCTTATCATTTTTCACAACCATCATACCAAATTTATTTGGTACCATATGCACTGGACTAATCCACCTACTATCAACAATTGGGTAAATGAACTCCTAGTTCTAAGAGTTTAAGGATTTTCTTTTTAACCATCTCTTACATGATTAGGTGAAGTCTTCTCTGGGCCTCTATAATGGGTTTATCATCATCATCAAGATTGATCCTATGCATACACATAGCTAGACTAATGCCTCTAATATCCTTGATACTCCATCCTAATGCCTTTTTAAATTTTCCTAAACACTTTAACAAGTTCATTTTCTTGGATTTTGGTCAAGGAAAAGGAAATAATAGTTGGATATGTTTTCCCTTCTCCCGAAACACATACTTAAGGTGCTTAGGTAAATCTTTAATTTCTAAGTTTGGTGGAGTATCCTCTTTCCCATATGGGGTCTTACGTAGATCTAAGGGTGTACTAGATTATCCTATAAGTTCAACACTATCTAATAGATCATGGTACACTTCAGTCTTCTCATCTAAATCATCTTCTACATTTTCAATAATTAGAGCAATTTCTATTGTCATCCATCATATCTTACACAAGTTTTATGTACAATGCTACTTATAGAATCAACATCAAAGAATTAATCAATGGTAGGGATGCAAGGAAAAGGTGAAGAATCAAAAACTTTAAAATGAATAGTCTCTCCTATGATTGTCATTGTTAAATTTCCATTTTAAACATCAATAATAGTCTTGGTAGTGGCCATGATTGTTCTACCAAGAAGTATTGTATGTTCCTTGTCTAAGGCAAGTTTTTCTCTATATCTAGAACCACAAAATCAATAGGTATTATAAGTTTGTCTATATGTAACAACACATACTTGACCATTCCCTTAGGATATTTAATATATCTATCCACAAGTTGAAGGGAGATGGTTGTAGTTTTTAGATCTCTCAAACCTAACTATAAAAATAGAATATGGTATCAAATTTATACTAAAACTTAAATCTAGCATTGTTTTAGCCACCTTTCTATCTCTTATAGTGATGTTTGTTATAAACTTCTTAGATCTTTTAACTTTGGGAGTAGTTGGTGTTGAAGTAAAGCATTAGAGATTTTTGATACCATTACTCTTTCATTAAGCTCATATCTCCTTTTCTTAGTGTTTAGTTCCTTGAAGAGCTTAGTATAAGAGGGCATATTCTTAATCACTTATAATAAAGGCAAATTAATATTTAACTTTAGAAAGTGTATTAAAAAGATTGGAGAATTACTTATATTGTTTAGATTCCTTCGATCGGTGTGAAAATGATATTTATTACTAATGTGGTTCTTATGCTTTATGATTTTTGGAAATATCTATTGACTCCCCAATTATTTTATCGTAAGGTTTATAATTATTAGCATTTGTCTTCACTATAAGAGACTATAATTTCATCCTTTTTATTACTTACACTAAATGGAAAATCATTAATAATTTCAGGTAATAATTTATTGACCACCTTACCACTTCAAAGGATTGTAACATCCTTTGCTTGTTCTGTTTGGCTAGGAAATTTCTTTTTTCTTGCTTCTACATACATTCTACTAGCTACCTAACTCTAACTTCAACCCTTTTCACCGAAACCTCTATGGAGTTCAGCCTTTGATTATTCATTAAATGGTTGTCTCTACTAATTTGAATAAAAGAAATCAAATTATCTTTTAAGGTGATTTATTGGATTGACTAAATGGGTAAGGTTGGTTTTCATATGACCTTTGGGTTTGGTTTTGAGCATATGCTTGCTGATTGTTTGGTTTCCAAGTAGGATTAGGGCAATTGTAGGTGATGGAATGATACATTTTCACATGATTGACTTCCTCCAAGGTATCCACACTAGAATTACCTACATTTAAAAAATTAAAAGCACTATGCCAAATTGATTTACAAACTTCACATACCCCTTAAGTTGACATTTGATGAGTAGTGAAGAATTGCAGTTGCTTAGTTAATTCTACAAGTTGTAAGGACATTTCATTCCCGAAACTAACTTCATTGACTTCTACTCGTTTTCCTCTAGCACTCTTTTGTTGGGAATTAGTATTCAACATCTTATCAAGCTCATAAGTTTTTTCTATCGTCTTTTCTCCCATAGCTCCTCATGCAGCATTATCAATAATTTACTGAAACTATTGTAGTTGTAATGGATAACTATGGTATGGGCATTGAATCAAAAAAAGCTTGAATCTGTCCCAAGTTTTATGAAAGGGCTCTTAATCCATTTGGAAGAATGTTGTTATTTTTTGCCCTTAACTTTGCAGTTTTCTGATAGGAATAATACTTGCCCATAAATTTACTATAGAATGCCTCCTAAGTAGTTAATGAACCCGGTTGTAGAGTCATGTTTTTCCTTAAGGGTGTAAGGAAAACACCTCATCTTAAGTTGGTTTTCATCTAATCTCTACAATACAGTTGTCTACACAATAGTATAAAATTCTCTAATAAAGTTTAAAGGATCTTTATTAGGGATACCATAAAATGAAAGTAACAAGGAATAATGAATATTTTTCAACTCATAATTCCTTGTAGCCTCTCCCATTAGTATGCAATAGCTAGTATTGCCAATGATAGGCAATATGCACTTCTTTATCATTTTCTATTTATGCACTATTATAAGTATAAAAAGATCTTTTACTTTTTGTACATTAATAATAAAAATCATGATAGCATAACATTTAGTACTAATATATACACATTATCATAAGTATAAAAAAGAAAAAGAAAAATACACACTACACATAAGTTAGTAAAAGAAAATCAATCATACTATAAATAATTTAGTACACAAAAATACTAAACACGAAGTAAAAGAAATAAAATAAGAATTAGTAAATTTAATTAAAATTAAAATAAAAGAAAAATAGTTGTCTTAAATAAATAGAAAAGAAAATTAAACTATGAATAAAAGAAAAGAACATAAAATTAAATTAAAAATTAAGATCTTTTTTTATTAAATTTTTTAAATAAACAAAATCTTAAAATTTTCAAATGTTTTAAGATTTTAAAATATTATTATTATCAAATAAAACATTATTATTATTATTTATATTTTTATCAAAGAAAACTAAAAATTAAAAATATGTAAAATTAATTGATAAATTAGATATTCTAAGATTTCAAATAAAAATCACAATATTTACAACATATTTTTTTTAAGAATTTGTAATAAAAATTTGAAAACGTTGTTCCTCCTCAACAATAGTGTCAAAAACTTGATATGCCAAAACTTGATGTATAAATTTTGGATATTTTTAAATTACTCGCAAGTGCACAAATTACTTATATAAAAAGATAAATATGCTTTTAAAGTCGGTCTAAAGAAGAGTCATGTGGTTTTAAATAATTCAACAAATTATTAAAAATAAAAATAAAATCCTAAATATCATGTCACGATTATTTGGTTTGATAAATTCTAAGCTAACAACATAAAATAAAAGGATAGATTCAATAAAATAATTGACAAATAAAAATTTACATTCAGTGGATAATTTATTTGATATATTAGTTAGTTAATCATATTTTCTCAATATTAATTATGTTATTAAAAATATGAACTAAAATTATTGTTTCTCTCTTATAGATACAAATAGGAGATTAATTAGGTTTATCATTTGTTATTAATTAAAATCACTTAACATATGGGCATACTACTAAAGTTTAACTAGACCAGACGAGATATTAGTTTATCTATCAATAAAGTTTATAAATATATGTCCAACTTTTTAGACACGCATAGGCATGCTACTAAATTTTTTAAGTATTTGGTTGGGACTATCGAATTTGGCCTTGAATTCAAGCCTTCAATCAAGTCATCCATGTGTGCACTTTCTAAGTGCTAATCCTATTTTAGGACTGCAAAGAAGCAAGTTACACATGTACTTTGGTGTGCCAACATGAGTTCAATGGCTCTCACTTCCAATCCTATATTACGCTTTAAAACCAAACATATTGACATTGATTCTCACTACGTCTGGGAGAAAGTGATGGATGGACAACTTAGTTTTTAATTGGTTCCTTTTTTTTATACAAAAATGGTATTCTTACAAAATCCCTTCCCACCCCATAGTTTATCGATTTAGGAGGCAAACTCAGTGTCATTAGCATGCCACTAAGTTTGAAGGAGGATATTGACATCAAAGTTAAAGAGGAGTTTGAATTGTTTGATGAATGAATATCTATGAACATTTATACTCACTACATAAATTGATAGAAAAGCTATGATTTTATATCATGCTTGTTGAAAATGATTGTGATAATTGGTGTAAAGCTTGTATGCAGCAACAATAGGTGATCATAGGTTACTTATCAAGTGTAATGATAGAATGTCTATGATTTTATGTAGTGTAATGATAGAATATCTATGATTTCATGTAATATAGTCCATGACTTTATGTGCTTATTGTAAATAGATATGACTTCTGTTATAAAGGTTACACGTTAGTATATCATGTGGTCATAGTTTTGTGACCAAACTTCAAGCATGGATAGCATTGGTTTGTTGTAATCAACAACAAACTAACTACTACTAAAGTAAGGCTAGGTGAAAAAGAATGCATCTACTTGTAATCTTCTCTTCTTGTTAGTTTTTCATGATTTATATTTTGTTAAGAAAATCAATACAAGTATTATTCATTAAAGCTTCTATCTCTCTTCATTATTGTTAAAGACTATTTAGTTTCTTTAAAACTTTTACAAAATAGATAATTATTTATTATGTCATTTTATGAAAGTAAAAAATGTCAAATAAATATGTAATGGTAAAATGATAATTTAACATGTTCATTTAATCCATATGATTAATAAAATATTATTTAGTTGGACTAAATAACTATTTGAATTAATTAAAAAATAATAAAATTTAAATTTAAATGTTTGATAGGCTTAAATAATGCTTATGGGATAAGTAATGGATTTTAATAAATATCAAATTAGATTTTATACATGGAATTATGATACAATTTAATTGAATTAAATTGTAGCACATGAATAAGAGTGGGACTCCTATGTGCAACATGAATGGCTCTAGTATGGGAATAAGGTTCTCACAAGTACACAATTTGATTATGTGTGAGACTCTTACTTGAAAATGATTTCAGAGTTCTACTCCAAATCAAAATAGGTCAAATGAAGATCATTTAAAACACTCTAATTCTTCCCCTCATGATTAGCTAACACTGAGTTTTGGAAGAAACGTTTCATCACTCAATTGAGAGAATTTTATGATTTAATTCAACCCAAAGTCACATAATTCAAGAAAGTTGTTCTTAAATAAAGACTATTCTTGGAGAACAATATCATTCACTCATAATAGGGTTCAAGTTGGAGAATAGCTACATATCTTGTTTGTCCTTGTTAGGAGACAAGATTTGAAAGTTTGAAGGTTCCAACAATTGTTCACAAGGTAAAAATTTTACTGGGAAAATATTTTGTTATTCATCATTGATAAATATCATAAGGATATTACTAGAAATTGTTTTGTCCCAATACCACAAAATTTTGCAATTTTTATAATAAAGTTTTGTTTTTTATCGAAAACATTTTCAAGAAAAATCAACACAATGTACCCGAGGTTTCCGCTCTCAAAACACTAAATCTAATTCAAGTGATTCGTACTCTAATGCCTTTCTTCTTACTCATTAGAGTCCTCATGCTTCCTAGTGGGTCTCGAGTCTCTTCTACTTGAGTTTCATTTTCTTGTACTATAAGAAGCGTTCTACTTACTCTTGAAGAACTTCATGAATGTTCTCGCAAGAATTTTCATTTCCTCGTAAGTTCATCACTTGAACTAGCAATATTTCTTTACTTCCTCTGCCTTCTATAGAATATGATGAATTTCATAGGCCTACAAGTCTCCAACTAGCTTATTAATCTTAACACACTTAATATTACGAAGGTTGTTTCAATTGCAATTACCTTACCCTAAAAGCGATCAAGAAAGCAAGATAAAACACATTTGTTTCTCTTCACTGATTGGTCATTCTAAATTCTAGAAATGTTGAAAATGTTAGAACCTTGCATTGAAAATATTAAAAGTTTCTTCTTCTTCTTCCATCTAAAGAAATTCAAACTGCCTTGAATTTTTAATCGTAGAGGTACCCTCATGCATTATCTCCAAAATATCCCAATTTTTATTCGACATCTTGTAGGAAAAAATGTGTCAAAACTTGTTGGGTGTGATAGCTCTCATGATTTCTTACAACCCTATGTTGTTCCAATCGCTCTCCTTGATGTCTTCTTTCCACCATTCCTTTATGGGTTTCAGATATTTGATCTGTTAACTAAAATCTTTTCAAGAAACTGTTTTGTGCTAAACTTGGAACCAAACAATGTCCCTAAGAAACCATAGAAAGGCATGTATTCAGGACTTAAAAGTAGGCATAATTTAACCTATCAAAACGTGGAGGTATACATACGTTTGTGTGTATAAAAAGAAGCAAGAGAAATTATCAACAATGGAATGGTCAAGCCTAATAGGTGTACCTATTATGATACTAATCAAAACTCCACACTCAATACACAACCAAGATGGAGATAATACTAATAAATCATGGAATCAACACTTTCACTCATGTCGAAAAATAGATTAAAAACAATCTAGCAATAATAATAAGAAAGTAGTGAACAACAAGATATAACATAAGCATAAATAATCAAGAAAAAAGTAGAGAAATAAATTTTTTTCAATCACAATCAAAACCTCCTATGTGTGAACATATTCAGTAATAACCCTAAATGTTCTAACACAATATAGGATAATACATAACAATATATAATATGGAAAACCACATAGGATCCAACACCTATGTGGAAACATCCACAAGTTACTATGGAAACTATCAACATCAAGCTATTCACTAATAAAGAAAATCAACAATATATAACTCGAAATAAATATAAACACAAAAACATCTATCAGTTGGGACACCTTCCTTAACTACACCTAAACTTTCTCCACTACTGTTTGTATAACAACCCTAATCAAAATGATCTAGTTCTCCTCCAAAGCTCCACCACCACATGATGTGGTACAATCACCATCGACTGAATATAAGTGAACAACCTAGGTTTGGAAAACTCTAATGCATGTGAATCTAGATAATGAACTATTTCTTGGTATTGATTCATTTTAATTAAATCCCACTATGAGCAAGTCTTCACAAAAGTGTATCATTGATACACTAAACCACAAAAATAATTTTCCAAAACTCAACCTTTTAAGAGTTTCCTCCATTTTTGTAATTACCAAAACAAAGAAAATGAATAAGTACTTAAAGAAAATTCTTTAGATTTAAAGAGCTTATCGAATACCCTCATCAACCAATCGACGAGAATAATAGCCATAAAACCCCCTCGTCGGCTAAACCTCAACGAGTCCCTACTAACCTCACTGAGTAAAACTCCGTGAGACATGTGACGCACTCTAGATAGTTAAATAAGGCCTCAATGAGGACAATGACGAGTCTATGAAAGTAGAGTCCTCAGTACACTTTTCTACTTAATATTTTCTCATTTTATTCAATAAATAGTACTTTTGTTGTTAAAAAATATTAAAATATGAAATTTATAGTAAAAAAAGGTGAAAATATATTTTTGAAATTTTTTTTAGATTTGTTTTGAATTTTTATGGATTTTTTATGAACTTTTTTAATGTAGGACCAATTAGAAGTTGCCATGTGTATGCTGATGAGTGCTCAAAAAGTACTAAAATTACTATGATTTTATGCATGTTAATTGATTAAAAATATATATATTTATATGATTTTATCATATATTTATATAAATCTGTCTTTTCGGAATCACGGGTATTTTTATTGTTTTTAAGATATTTTCACTTAAAAACGTAATTTAAAGACTCAAAGAGAAATATTGGAGGCAATACATCACAAATATATTCATAAAATAAATGAGAAAAAGTCAATAAATATGGAAAATTGGACAAAATGGGTCAAAAATGTCAAAAAGGAGGAAATCGTGCATGCAGCCGCCCAGCAGCAAGCCCATTCCGCGTGCACCCGCACCCATTAGTGCCTGGCCCCGCACCCATCATCGCCCGATCCCGCGCTCCGCATTTCCCTGTCCGCGCGCACCCCTGCTCCAGTCCGCGCGCACCGTCGTGCCCCAATCTGCGCGGGCCGCCGTGCCCCACGCCAACATGGCGTCAACAATGATGTCATCATTCACTACTCCGCGTTTCCACCATTTTTAATCATTTTTTCACCCATTTTTTATTCCTTTCCTCACCTATAAATACATTCATTCTCTTCATAACAAAACACACCTCAAAATACATCTTCTTTTCTCTCTCTTTCTCTCATTTCTTAGTTTTTTTTAGTTTTTAGTTTTTCTTAGTTTTAGAGTTCTTCTCTTTTTGATAAGAACTAATTATGTTTTTGTAATTTATTTTCTTTTTGATTCAATAAATGAAAGTACAAATTCCATTTAGAGGTTTTCCAGCAACAGAGTTAGCATCAAAGTACTGTAAGGATTTTATCTTCTTTGTAGTTATTTTTTATGTTTTATTCTTATATGTTATATTTAATTTGTCTGTGATTAAATTTAACATTGCTGATTGTTTGTAAACATGATATAATAATAACGTTGTTATGCTTGTAAAATATTAAATAGGTAAAAATCTCTAAAATGAATTGATTTTATTTTTATTCAAGATTTTATATTAATAATGTTAGAGAGAAATATATTATTTTTCATTACAAACTTAAATCTAAAAATTAGATTTTAAGGTTTAGTTATCCAGTCTAATTTAGAATAGTGCTCTTTTATTTGTTGGTACAATCGCCCGGTAGTTAGAGTGAAGCTCTATTTCAAAAGTTTTTATAAGAATTATTATCTCAAAATGTATTGACAACATGTTTTCAGTAGTAGTTTTAAAACTTGAAAGTTAGTACTCGGATAATTAAATTCTTAGGTTTAATTTGGATACTTTGAATAAAGTTTAAACTGTCTAACCCCACCAAAGGTGACATTTAAATAGTTTATTTTCAATCTCTTAGAAAAATGAATTAATTTAATTAACCAAATTAGTTATCAACCTTACCCATATATGTTAATTAATTTGTTTAGTTAACAAAGAATATGTAACCCCACCAAAGGTGGTATTCATATAAAAAAGAGAGAATAAATAAATATCAATTTATATCTTTAATAACCTAAATAATATGAGTAAGCATAATTAACTTAGTTATTATATCCATAAATACTCCACTATTATAAATGATAAAATTTGCATAAATGTTTATTGAATCTGTATCTATGTTTATTTTTACGTCAGTAGATTAAAAACACAAAACCCCAAAATATCGTGACAGGATGTTTAGGATTTAATTTTGTTTTTAAAAGTTAGAATAATAAATTAAAAACCACATACATTCCTTCCTTAGATCGACCTTGGGAGTATACTTATCATTTTCTACGAAATGATTCGTGCACTTGCGAGAGTTTTATAAATATAAAACCAAAGTATTGGTAGGATCAGCGATGTCGGTTATGCTGTAGAATAGCTGGCAAAGAAAGCCACGTGAATGCCATGCAAGCGAAGAGGGCCAATTATGAAGTGTCACGTGTACCGTGTGATGTAGTGTGGTGTCACGTGTCAACACGACGTTCATTTCAATTTTTATAGGTGCATGCCATGCCATCACTTGATTCATCCATTCATCTCACCATGACACCATGCAAGTTGATACCGTGAATCAAATCTCATCACGTGTTACTTACTTAGCCATGTTAACCATACCAATCCGCCTTTGCCACGCATCGCAAGTTGATTTGCCTAGTAAATTCTATGTTCTATGTGTCACATTCCTATTGGCTAGCATTCTTAATTTTGCTTTTTTAATCTCAGCCTTGATTTGAAGCTGAGCTAATAGTCTAGATTTCACTTGAATCTAAATTAACCCCCTAATTGCCCTATAAATCCTAATGAGCTAAAATTAACATAATTTTAATTAGATTTTGGATCCAAGAAGAGAGAAAATTACAAAACAAAATCAAAGCTAGATACAATTTTAGTGAAAATTCAAGAGGAGATTGGTGCTACAATTCAAGTGATTGATTGTATTTCTTTTTTTGTCCTTTCTTTTATCGATTTTTATGTCTTTTTT
The DNA here is from genome assembly GCA_037013495.1 of Hippophae tibetana. Lineage (NCBI taxonomy): Eukaryota > Viridiplantae > Streptophyta > Magnoliopsida > Rosales > Elaeagnaceae > Hippophae > Hippophae tibetana. The sequence continues at coordinate 30,073,432 of CM072809.1, forward strand.
CATGAAAAATATGAGCTTTATAAACAAAATTATGTGAAGTTAATTTATTAATCTAGGGATTTTATGAACCTAATTTTCAATATATGATTATCTAATATTTTACCCTAATTATGATTTTAATTTAATTATATGATCTAATCTAATTTTTACGCTATTAATTATTTTGCTAATAATTGATCCATAGAGGCAATTAAATAGATTTGAGATAATTTTTATGTATGTGATTCATAATTGATGGACTTAATGAGTAGTATACAATTTAATTGACATAAGAGTGTGATTAGGTTAATTATTATATAATGTGTAGTTTACTTGAGAGATGGATATATACTAGGTTAGATTCGATTGATCATGTAATTGATTGGTGGTTATATTGAAGAGATTTTAGTAATTCACATGTTTAGAAAATTAGGAAATTAAGTATTTTTAGATATTTTCTCATATATATTCTTAGTTGCTAAATCTGTTTTAGTTAATTATTACTATTTATTTTTAGTTATTTTAATTTTGTTTTCTCAAAACATAAAAACACAAAAAATTGATTTTTATTTTTTAGTTTTAAAATTTAATTTCTAATAATATAATCTCTGTGTGAATGATTTTTTTCTTATTATTATATTACTTGTTGTGATATGTATACTTTCATATTCATTACACACAATTCATGTTCGATCAGACAATAAAATATGCAATTATTAGTTTGAAAAACGTTGATGAATTTTTCATAAATATACAAAAAAAACATTGATGAAAATACACAACTTAAATATGTCAAATATATGCTCAAACCTTCCCAATGTAGTGTTTGTAGCATGTAAACATTAAAAGTTTAATTGAGTGGGTGACAAAGTGAACTTATATATTGCAAATACATATAAATATTTTATATTTACAATACTTATATCATAAATGTTTATGACAATCAAATTTTAGTTAAATATTTATGTCAATTGAAAAAGTGAAACCATTTATATTAATGTTAACTAATATTTATTTTTATAAATATTTATTATAACTAATAAAAATAAAATTTTTCTTGAATTCTCAATGTTTTACTAATTTTAATGAATATCATAATATGTAATGTATTGAAAAACAATAATTTTCTTCTTTTAAATTCATAAGCTAAACTAAATACATGATTTTAGTTTTTATCATTAATGTTAGCAGTAAATTTAGAGTATGTTGTGAATCTTAATTTCTAGTATTCTAAGTTTCTATAGATTATTCCTAATAAAGTATATATTCTATTTATTATTTTACTATCTAAGAGTAATAATTTTATTAGTGTATCTATTCTTTCTCTAAAATGTTATTTTCTTAATATTTAGATTTTTACTAAATAGATGTATCTAATCTTCTTTTTATCCTTTTATGGAATTTTAGGTATTCTATCTATAATGATTTCTTTAACAATTAATGTATGTTATACCTTATTTTTGCATTTGTAATTTTAATTTTAATTTCTTTATCACTTATTTCATATATTAACTATATCTTTCATTGAAAATGTTTTTCTTAACTTTGAGAACGATGAATTTCTCGATCCATCTCCTTCTTTAAGTTTTAATCTTATTTTTTTTAATTTTTTTTACTAATTACTATTTATTGTAAGAAATATCTTGATATATCTTGTGTTTCTATTTCAATTATTTTTTGTTTTCTTATTATTTCTTGATTTTCTATTATTTGTGCCATTTTTATGTATAAAAATTACTCTTCAATTTCGTTAAATTTAAAGAATATTTGTGATATCTTAAAACTTTATAGCTATTTGTAATATTAAGATTTTTTCAAAAAAATTATTGGTATATCCCTTATTAAAGTAAAGTACTAATAGTGTTTCTTGTATAATTTTGATGACAATACCTTTACATAGAATTTAGGTATCGTACAAAAAAATATATTTCTAGAAGAAAAATGAAAGTAGTTAAATTAAAATAGTTAATTTAAAATATATTTCTATACATTAAAATAAGTAATGGACGTATAATATATCTAAGGACTAATTAAATTTTTTAAATGATAAGGAATCCAAAATTCCTTTATGCTAAGAGGAAAGAAAGTTATAGATTTTGTTTTTAAAAATAAAAAACTAATAATAATATTTTTAAAATTTATAATTATAAAAATAATATAAAATATTTTTTAATTATGTTTAATTCATATAATTTAGAAGTACTCATCATTAATACACACCATCATATCCGATGAGAAAGTATTTACCTGGAAAAGAAATAGAATAGAGAGAGCGGAGATCGGGCATGAATTGATTGATCATAAGTTGAAGTTGAATGTCAAGGGCGATTAATTATAGTCACTGGATCAAGCGCAATTTCTTTCAGCATTGAAGCTATCTTCTTTGACCTGCCTCTTCCATTTCCTAATAACCGGAAATCGAAGCTACCAATTTTGGATCTTCTTCGTAAATCCACACTGGTTCTGTCGTTAAGGTGAGTCACCCTCATTTCCTCCGTATTTGTTAATTTTCCCTAATCTTGCTTCTTGGTTCAATTTATGATTAACTATCACAAAATGTCGTTTTTGCCTGTTTGTTAAAACATTCAATGGCATCTCTTTCGTTTACTATCAAGCGATCTAGATTTCTTGCCTTCTTTCGCTGTTTTTTGAGTTTCAGATCATGTTATATTTTACAATTATTATACTTCTAGAGTAAATTGAATTTATTAAAAAAAAAGGTGCTAGTTTCTACTATGAGATTTAAGTTCTCTAAAATCTTAATGTGATATAGAAAAGGGAAAGATAGAAATAACGTTTAGATTATCTAGTAATCAGCTTTTGGTGGGTCAGATTTATTTTCTGCATAGCTTCTAACATATATTTGAACTTTCATTGCTAAAAGATAGACCCTTTACTTGCTATTTTCTTCCTTTCCTTTGCTCTTTATATTTGTCTATCTGAACTGCTTAGTTCTATCTTTTGTAGTCATTTGTTGTTTTATTCCGGGGTCAGTGTTAAGTTTTGGTTTAAATGAGCAGAATGGACTCAGATTCCACTGGTCCTGCTCCTGTAGTTTCTTGGCAAGAAGGTAATACTCCAACTCCTTCTGGGATTTCATCATGGCGATTGAAACTCCCACAGTTCGTGGCAGCATCTCAAGAGAGATCACAGGTAGAAAATGCTGGAATGTCAGCTCTTGCTCGTTTTACCAATGGTTTTGGATCCCGTATGCCTTCAGCTACTTCTCAATCAGATGAGGGTGTTAAAGACACTGCTTCGGATCCAGTATCTGGTGTTCTTGGATCATTTAAGAAGGGATTAGTTGATTCATCTCGAAATGTAGTGAATGCTATGCAGGTCAAGGCTCGCCATATGGTTTCCCAAAACAAACGAAGATATATGGTACATTACTACTAATGGTGCTGCTTAGATCATCCAATTTGAAATTATAAGATCTTTTGGAGTTGTTTGTTAAATTATAGAGTTTAATAAAAGGAAATGATGCATCCACTTAATCGTTTCATTTTATGCATTTGATTCTACTGAGGAAATTTCACAGATTACATCCTTACAAAAGGGATATTATACCTACCTAATTCACAGGAAGGAGGTTTTGATTTAGATATGACGTATATTACCGAGAACATTATTGCTATGGGTTTCCCAGCCGGCAGTATGACTTCAGGGCTTTTTGGATATATTGAGGTAAGCTGTTACATGATTCGATTTAGAACTATGGAAAATTGTTTGTGAAATTATTTCTATATTTTCTGAATACTTTGTACAATGAAATAGTTACAATATTAATAGGAAAGTCTATGGCTAGAAAAGGAAAACATCTCCTAAAAATATTACAATAATCAAATCTCTAAATAAGAAAAAAATATTCTCCTAATTAGCTAATTAATACACCATTAACCAAATCTTCTGTATTTATTTTGATATTTTAACTCCCCCTCAAGTTGAATTGTAAAAGTTAATCATGTCCAACTTGCAAATAAGATTATCAAAAATCAATCGAAGTAGTCATTTGGTGAAGACAGTTGCAATTTGCTCTTTCGTTGGAATACATGTCATGCAAGTTGTTCCATCTTCAACTTTCTCCTTGATAAAATATCTATCTACCTTTGCATATTTTAATATGTTATGTTGAATCGAATCGAATTTAGAGAAATATTGATAACTACCTTGTTGTAACAATACAACTTTTGTAGGAGTGTTGCTACAATTTGAAGTTCCATCAAGAGTTTCCTTAACCATAGTGCCTCATAGATTCCTTATGCAATTGTCTTGAATTTTGCTTCAGTATTACTTCTTACTCCTCTAGGCTACCAAGTTTCCAAAAACAAAGGTGTAGTATCCCGTAATGGACCGTCTGTCTTCTACTAATCCAACCTAATTTGCTACAGTGTAGACCTCTAAGTTTGTAGTTTTATTTTTCTTGAAAAATAATCCTCTGTCAGTTGACCTTTTAGGTATTTGAGTATTTTGTAAACTACTTCAAGATGAGCTTCCTTTGGAGTATGCATATGTTAACTAACTACGCTAACTACAAATGCTATGTCAGGTCGAGTGTGAGATAAATATATCAATTTTCCCACCATTATTTGATATCTTTCGCTATCCATTGTTTCACTCATGTCTTCAGAATTCTTTCTAACCTCAATTTGTGTGTCGCTTGGTTTGTAGCCAAGCATCTCTATTTCAGTAAGGAGATCAAGTACATGTTTACATTGAGAAACTCTTATTCTTTTTTTCGATCTTGCAACTTCCATTCCTTAGAAGTATCTCATTTTTTCTAGATCTTTTACTTTAAATTCTATAGCCAAGTTTTTCTTTAATTCCTTGATTTCCTCAAAGTTGTCACTAGTCTCGATTATATCAACATATACTATCAGAATTGTTCCCTTTCCATTTTCGGTTTGTTTAAAGAACAAAGTATGATCTGATCATCCTTGCTTATATCCTTGTTTCCTCGTTACCTTGTCAAACTTATCGAACCATGCTCTAGGTGATTGTTTTAGTCCATACAATGAATTTTTTAATTTGCACACTGCATTTGCTCTTTCCTTGTCGAATTCAGGTAACATGGTCATAAAGACTTCTTCTTCTTCTTCTAATACTTCTTTGAGAAATATATTTTTAATGCCAAGTTGTTGAAGAGACAAGTTTAGGTGGGCTTCTAGTAACAACACTCTTACAGTGTTTAATTTTTCCATAGGTGCAAATGTCTTTTTATAATCAATGTCATAGGTTTGTGTAAATCCTTTTGAAGCCAAAAGAGTTTTGTATCGTTTTATTGCCCTATTAGCTTTGTACTTTATTGTAAATATTCACTTATAACCAATTAGTATCTTTCCTTTTGGTTTGTCTGTTACATTTCAAGTTTCATTTTTTTTCAAGAGTTGTTTTTCTTCTCTCATAGCTTCTATACGTGACCGAGTTTGTTTGCTTTAAAGCAATGGGTAAATTTGAATTACCTGTATTTGGAATAAACTCTTGGAGTTTGAATCTATCATTGATTTATACGTTCTTGATGCATTAAGTGTGAAGGTATCTCTGTTATTTAATTTTGACCTACATGAGTAAATAATCATAGTTTTTTCCACATCTCGTTCTATGTCTAAGTGTTCTTCAATAGATGGAAAAATAAGATAGGGTGGAGTAGTCGGCTCATGACTTGGATTGCTTGGGTTAGGTTCATTATTTAATTTATCAGGAAACTCATAAAGACTCAAATTTAGGTCTAAATCTAAATGTTGACCAAATGAGCTATTTTCTTCACTCTTATTCATCCCCTGAAGAGAGTTCTTTTGTTAATAAGGGGTATTTTTAAAGAAAGTGATATCACTACTAACAATGACTCTTTTGTGGAGGGTTTATAGTACTTGTATCCCTTTTGAGTAGGTGAATACCCAATGAAACACATTTACTTCCTTTATAGTCCAACTTGGATCTATTGTGTAAGTGAATGTGAGTAAAAACAGTATAACCAAATACTCTAGGGGAAAAGTTTAGATTGATGGTGTAAAACCGGAAAAAACTTCTGGGATTTTTAAAGTGTAGTTTCAAAAAAGAGAATGCAGATTGACATTCGATTAATCAAGTAAGTAGTAGTTAAAATAACATTTCCTCAAAAAAAATTGAGCATGTTTGTGGTAAACATTAAAGCTCGGATAACTTCGAGAAGGTGTCGATTTTTTCGTTCAACGACCCCATTTTGTTGGGGAGTGTAGACATAAGAACTTTTATGGACTATCCCATGTTTTTGGACGTAGTGTTCTTGGGTATGGTTGAAGTATTCGGCGTTATCCGTTCTCAGGATTTGAATTGGTGTTTCAAATTGAGCTTGGATCATAAGATAAAAGTTAACAAAAACATTACCCATTTAGGATTTTTCTTTCAATCAGTACACTCAACATACTCGAGTATTATTATCAATAAATATAACAAACTAGTTGGAGTGGGAATGAATAAGGGAATAAGAAGGTCCCCATACATCACTATGAATTATATGGAAAGGCTTGAATGGTCTATATTGAGTATTAGGCAAGGAATTATGTTGATGTTTTGCATGTTCACAACTTTTACATTGAAAATTGATCATTTTATTTGAAAATATAGATGGAAATAAATATTTTAAATACTTAAAATAAGGATGTCCTATTCTATAGTTCCGTAACAATAATTTCATTATTTATAGAAGTAATAAGAATTACAAATTGTGGATTGACTATTTTAACTCACATTTGTCTTATTAAAGTAGTACACTCCTTCATTTTCAGCATTGTAAATCGTCTTTTTCGATAATAGGTTCTGAAAAACATAATAAGATGAAAAGAACTTGGCAAAACAATTTGAACTTTTTGTGAGTTGATTGATTGATATTAAACTACAAGACATGTTTTGGGACATGAAGGATATATTTAAGTGTTATAGAGTTAGAAATTTAGATATTTCATTTTTTTGCGATGGTTGAGAGAGATCCATCTACGACTCTAACTTTAAGATTACCACCGCATAGTGAGTAAGAAATTGTAAATAAGTGATAGACATTATTCAAGTTATCAATACACCATAATCAATGATCCAAGGAATTTTGGATCGTGAAGTGACAACTACGGTGCTTAAAAAATTACCTTTCTAGGCAAGAGAAGTTGATGGAATAGTTGGGATGACTGACCGGAATTGTTCATATTGGAAAACATTTTGTAAAGTTGATGCAATTGTTTTGAAATAAATGCTTCCCTTGAATTTGAGCCATCATAGTATGGTTGGCAACTGGTGGATGTCTAAAAACTTTAGGCCCTATTTTGTCTTGGTTTTCAATCTATTGGTTTACCATTGATAAATTGAGCCAATTGTTGACAATTTTTCCCATTAAATTTTGCAACAGAAAATTGACGCGAGGACTTATCCAACCCACTAGAATTCATGGTAACCATGGATTCTTTTTTAGATTTTGAATTTTTTGATATTTCTAACTCTTGATTCAAAGTTGAATCAAACATACTTTGGTTTTATTAAAACTAAGCTATGCTACCAAATGGAAAATGTTGTAAATTGAATTCCAGATTGGTAAAAATCAACAGATGTTATAAATTGGTGTTGAAAAATATCAAAGCCTAAAGGCCTTTCTACACAAAACAAGCTCTTTTAAAGTTGTATTCTTCTTGTTCTTTTCTTCTGTTTTTCATTCTCTGATACAGAACATATATATATACTAATATTATAACTAAAATACACAGCTGTAATACACTAAAATATAACTGGGATACACTAATACAAAGTGAGAAATAAAGTTGGAAATAAAGGTGAAAGTCATCCTGAAAATCAGGAAACTAACCTCCTAAAAATAGGGATTGATTTCACCCTGAAAATCAAGAAACATCAGGAGTTGATTTCACCCTAAAAATCAAGAAACTACTTCCTGAAAATCAGGGGTTGCATAGAAATCAATCATACGCATAGATTGATTTCCTACACTCCCCCTCAAGTTAGTCGATATATGTTTTCCAAACCAAGTGTTACACTTAATTCTTAGAAACAAAGCTTTGGTTAAGATAGCTGGTACTTATTGTCTAGATGGAACATAGTTGAGGGAGATCATATTTGCCTTCAATTTTCTCCTTGAATTAAGGGTTAACATTCAATACTTTCACTCAAGTTGGATCTCAAAGGTTTATGGATCTAAGCTTGGTATATGATGACATCCCAAAAAGGATTACAGATCCTGTTGCTAAGTAGCATGAATATTGGGATGTTGAGGAAGATGGTGAAAGAGTTAACATTCAACACTTCTACTCAAGCTGGATCCTGAAGGTTTATGGATCTAAGTTTGGTATATGATGACATCCCAAAAAGGATTACAGATCTTGTTGCTAAGTAGCCTAAAGATTGGATGATTGAAATAGATCTAACCACCAAATCTGAGTAGAGCCTTACAGTTGATTTTCCTGCAGCTCGAAGAGTGGTATTTGAATCTGAGTGGAGTATGCAGTTGTATTTCCTGCAGCTTGGAGAGTGGCCATTGAAATTGAGTGGAGCTTGCAATTGAATGTCATAAAGGTCAATTAGATTCAAGGACGTCTTCTAGTCACATAACTTCATCTTTAGAATGAGAAGTTTATTGGAAGAAACCGAGCGGTCCTTCAGACGAAATCATTCTCATGGATTATTTTCTTGAAATGGAAAAGCTTGCTACTTTATCAAATACAGAAAATAGAAGTCACTGCATTGACGTTTGATCTTTTTATGACCAATTTGATAGCGAAGAAGGTTCTTTGAAAGCCGAACTTGATGCTTGAAAATATTGAAACCGTAGAAGATTCACTACTGACATCCAGACCCTGCTGTTGGTGTAGATAAGAGCAGTGAGAATTTTTCCCAGAATTTTGGATTGATGATGAAGTTGCATTCTGCTGTGGATGAGGTTAACAAAATATTGAAGATAAACTTGCAGAATTTGAATAGAATCTGCTGCAATTTGCTATGGATGAGGTTAACATATGAAATTTGTTATTAACATCCGTGAAAAATAAACTTGCAGAATCTGAACAGAAGTTGAAAGTCTTGTTCTTGAGAAATTGTCTGACAAAAACAGAACACCATTTGTAGGATAAGTTTGAACACCAAGTTTGTGGATAAGTCTGAAACTATTACAGAAGTTTGTGCAGGAAGCAATGGAGACTGCAAGTTTAAGATACCCGTATTCAGGGCTGATTGGGCAGGAAGAATTGAAGACTGGAAACTTGGACTGCTTGTTGAAATAATAGAAGATGGCAAACACGAACTGCTTGTAAGAACAGAAGATTGCCAACTCGGAGTGCTACTTGGAAGCATCAAAGATTTCAAATTGCTGCTGGCATTGAAACCCATTTGAGGACCCATAGAATCCTTGCCAATACATTGATGGGAATGCAAGTCCACTACCATTAGTGGTTGGAGATTTGGTAGCTAGAATTCTGGAAATGTTTTTGCCACATTTACCCAAAGTAAACAAGTTGTAGTTGGAAGGATGCAATGCTAATTTCGAGCTTATACTGCTAGAAAACTTGGTTGCTATAGCATGGTTCACAAAATCAACCTTGAAAAGATTCTTACAGTTTGTTGGTTTGTCGGACAATTTGTGCCGCATGTTTAAGGAAAAATAGTCCAACCTGTAAAGCAGGAAAGAAATATTTGACAAACAGCATATTGCAAACAGGGAAGACAAGTTTACTAATGCCCATATTAAGGGAAGCTCTAGAGACAATATGAAACCCAACATAACCAAACTGCAAGGCCAACATGGCTCCATGTAGTTGTAGTTTCTCTGGGACCGAACACCACATTCTCCTATTTGCAGACTATGAACTCGGGTTTTGAAATTGTGAGACAGATTCACGTAAACAGCTGTCCACAGCTGTTCATAGACAGCTTTGATGTATTTTGTAGGTTTGTTGTATTTTGTAAAGTCTATAAATAAAAAGAAATCATAAGACCAAATCATTCGGTCATTTTCATACAACATTCTTTACTTATTTCTGACATGGTATCAGAGCTTCTTTGAGAAAAAAAAATTCAGTTTTCTATTTCTGAGGAAATCTTCATTGATATTTTTTTAGCGTTTGTTGCTAAACAAGTGTTCTTCGGTAATCTCTGTTTAAGGTCCTTATCTTCTTTTTTTTAATTTGTTTGAATATTTCTCGGGTTTTATTTACTTGCAATGGACACTGCACCAATATGTGTTAAGTTTACGGGAAAAAATTACTCTACTTGGGTTTTCCAGTTTGAACTTTTCCTCAAGGGAAAAGACCTTTGGAGCCATATTGATGGCACAGATGTTACACCAACATCTGATATTGTCAACTCTAAGGAAGTCGTGTCTTCTCCTTCTTGGGCTGTGCTTGATGCTCGAATCATGTCTTGGCTTCTTAGTTCGGTGGAATCACATATCGTCACCAACTTGATGGCTTATCGCTTTGCTCATTCCATGTGGAATTATTTGAAGAAAGTTTATCATCAAGACAATGATGCTCGTCGCTTTCAGTTGGAACATGCGATTGCCATGTTCCAACATGGTAGTCTTTCCATCCAGGATTATTACTCGACATTTTTGACTCTTTGGCATGAATATGATTTAGTTACAACAAATGTTCTTGTTGCTGTTATATCAACTATTCAAAATCTTCACAGGACTAGTCAGCGTGATCAATTTCTCATGAAATTATGCCCGGAATATGAATCAGTTCGCTCTTCTCTATTGAACAGATCTCCTGTTCCTTCTCTAGATATTTGCTTTGGTGAGTTACTTCGCGAAGAACAACGTCTAAGTACTCAAGCTATTCTGGAACAATCTTATGGCAATTCCACGACTGCAACTATGACTTACGCAGTCCAAGGGCGTGGATCATCTATGTCTTCTAAAAATATACAATGTTTCTGCTGCAAAGAATATGGGCATATTGCTGCCAATTGTCCTAAAAAATATTGTTCTTATTGTAAGAAAAAGGGTCATATTATCAAAGAATGTCGTATTCGTCCCCAGAATCGTCAGGCCCAAGCATTTCAGACTTCTGTTGTTGTTCCTCCAGTAGCACCTATTGTAGCACATGTGTCTTCCTCAGGTGCTTCTCCTAATCTTCCACCTTCTGTAGCAACTTACTACACTTCTGAAATGGTGCAACAGATGCTAATTTCGGCATTATCTGCAATGGGGTTTCAAGGTAAAAATTCTACTACACTTTGGTATGTAGACTCAGGGGCTTCTAATCATATGAAAAATACTCCTACAACTTTGTCTCATGTTCGGCCTTATGTTGGCCAATCTACTATTCAGACGGCCAATGGTAGTTCTTTGCCAATCAAAGCTGTTGAAAATGCTTCTTCTATATTTATTGATGTGTTTCTTGCTCCTCAACTTTCTACAAATCTCATTTCTATTGGTCAATTAGTTGATAACAATTGTGCTGTTAACTTTTCTGGTGATGGTTGTGTTGTGCAGGACCAGGTAACAGGGGAGCCGATCGCGAAGGGACCTAAAGTGGGACGTTTGTTTCCATTACTTTTACCTATTCCAGCAATTTATCTAATTCCTTCTATTGAGTCTTTTGCTTGTAATAATATTCCTAATCTAAGTATAGTGTGGCATCGTCGTTTAGGCCATCCTAATACTCAAGTTTTATCTCATATAATGAACTCGGGCTTTCTTGGTAATAAAGAACGTTCTTCTTTACCTTTTGAATGTGACTCTTGTAAACTTGGTAAAAGCAAAACTCTCCTATTTCCTTTGCATGCTAGTAGAGCTTCTCACTACTTTGATCTTATTCACAGTGATGTTTGGGGACCTTCCCCACTTACTTCACATGAAAAATTTAAATACTATGTAACTTTCATTGATGATCATAGCAGATTCACTTGGGTTTATTTTCTTCGCTCTAAATCTGAGGTTTTTCGTATTTTCACCGAGTCTTTAGCATATGTTGAAAATCAATTTTCTGCAAATATTAAGACATTTTGCACAGATTTTGGTGGTGAATATTTGTCCACTGAGTTTTAGGTATTTTTGGCTTCTAAAGGTATCATCCATCAACGTTCATGTCCTGTTACTCCTCAACAAAATAGAGTAGTTGAACGCAAAAATCGTCATCTTCTTGATATGGTACGTACTCTCTTGTTAGAATCTTCTGTTCCATCCATGTTCTGGGTTGAGGTTCTAAAGACTGTTACTCACTTGATTAATTGTTTACCTTCCAAGTTTTGCACATGGAATCTCCCTATTTTCGTTTGTTTACTAAACAACCTAATTATGATAATCTTTGTATCTTTGGTTGTTTATGTTTTGTTCATTTACCACCTCATAAGCGAAATAAATTATCTGCTCAATCTGTTAGATGTGCATTTTTAGGATATAATGTGTGTCAAAAGGGATTTGTTTGCTATGATCCTACGTTACATCGTACACGTATTTCTAGGAATGTTATTTTCTTTGAAAATCAACATTTTTTTCCTGTGTCTTCTGTGCCCTCTTCTTCTACTGTAGTCCTTCCCTCCTTTGAGCACCAGTTCTTAGCTCTTCCTCAAAACAGTTCTCGCTTCAAACCAGGAATGGTATATACAAGACAATCCCACCCACAGTCTCTTCTGGTGGTTCACCCGATATCTGATCCTAATATACACCAAAATCAGTCAATTGTAGCACCTTCAGAGCCTCTGGTACGTCGCTCTTCTCGAGTGTCTGTATCCCCTAATAGATATGGTTTTTCTTCTGGCAATTTTATTTCAACTCTTACTACTGCATTGTCCAATTTTGATATTCCCATATGCTATTCACATGTTGTCAAGCATGATTGTTGGTGCCAAGCTATGCAAGAAGAAACTGCTGCTCTTGAGGCCAATCACACCTGGGACATTGAGTCTTGTCCTTCTACTATAGTTCCTCTGGGTTGCAAATGAGTTTACTCAGTCAAGGTTCACTCTGATGGAAGTTTGGATCGTTATAAAGCTCGGCTTGTTGTTCTTGGGAACAAACAGGAATATGATGTTAATTATGAGAAAACCTTTGCTCTTGTGGCTAAAATGACTACTGTTCGAACGATAATAGCTCTTGCTGCTTCCAATGATTGGCCACTACATCAGATGAATGTTAAGAATACTTTCCTTCATAGAGATCTTAAAGAACGTATATATATGAAGCCACCTCTAGGGTTGTTTTCCTCTCTGACATCCAATGTGTGTAAATTTCGTCGTTCTCTTTATGGTCTTAAACAAGCTCCACGTGCATGGTTTGAAAAATTTTGAACCACTTTATTACAATTTTCTTTCATGCAGAGCAAGTATGACACTTCATTGTTTCTTCAAAAATCAGACATGGGCATTGTTTTCCTTTTGGTTTATGTTGATGATATTGTGATCACTGGTTCTGATTCTACTTTACTTGTCTAGCTCAAGACCCATCTCTCACAATCTTTTTATACGAAGGATCTTGGGTCTTTTACATATTTTCTTGGTCTTGAGGTGCATCGTAGCTCTATTGGTATTTCCCTCAATCAACACAAATATGCTAGTGATTTGGTGACTACAGCTGAACTACAGGAAGCTACCTCTGTTGATACTCCCATGGAATTAAATGTCAAGCTTCGCAAAGAGGAAGGTGACTTATTGATCCCAGCTTATATCGAAAATTGGTAGGTAGCCTTATCTATCTTACCATCACTAGATCATATATTTCTTTTGCTGTACAACAAGTCGGCCAATTTCTTCAGGCTCGTCATCTTCATCTGGTTGCTGTCCGTCGGATCATACGTTATATTCATGGCACTTCTGCCCGTGGCTTATTCTTTCCTTCAAGCAATTCTCTTCGTCTTGTTGCTTATAGCAATGCTGATTGGGCTGGCTGTGCTGATACCCGTCGCTCCATCACTGGTTGGTGCATGTTCTTAGGTGATGCATGGATCTCCTGGAAGAGTAAGAAACAAGACATAGTTTCTAAATCATCTACAGAATTTGAGTATCGAGCAATGTCTCTTGGTTGTTTCGAAATTATTTGGCTTCAAGGTTTGCTAGCTGAGTTAGACTTCTCTGAGACCGATCCTACATCTTTACATGCCGATAATACAAGTGCTATTCAGATTACGGCCAATCTGGTCTATCATGAGCACACAAAGCATATTGAAGTCGATTGTCACTCTATCCGTAAAGCCTTTGAAGCTCGTGTTATCACTCTTCCACATATTTCTACTGAACTACAAATTGTTGATATCTTCACCAAGTCTCTCAGTCGTCATCGACATTGCTTCCTAAGTCGCAAATTGATGCTTATTGATCAACCCACATCAATTTGAAGGGGGCTGTCAATGGACAGCTTAGCTGTCCATAACAACTTTGCTGTGTTCCATTGACAACTTAACTGTCCATAACAGTTTTGCTATAATTTGTTGTCTATATTCATTTAGTTGTATACAGCTGCTGTTCATAGTCTATTTAGCTGTAAATAATTGTCCCTGTCCATAGACAGTCCACAAACTGTCCACAAACTGTCCATAAACAGTTGCCCACAAACTGTCCATAAATAGCTGTTTACAACTGTCCACGGCTGTTCATAGACAGCTTTGATGTATTTTGTAGGTTTGTTGTATTTTGTAAAGTCTATAAATAGAAAGAAATCATAAAACCAAATCATTCGGTCATTTTCATACAACATTCTTGACTTATTTCTGATAGCTAAGTAGCCTGAATATTGAGATGTTGAGGAAGATGGTGAAAGGGTTAACATTCAACAAAAATTGTTTGTTAAATTATTTATATATTTTTCTTAATACTTTGTACAATGAAATAGTTACAATATTTATAGGAAAGTCTATGGCTAGAAAAGGAAAACATGTTCCAATTTTGACTGAAAATATTACAGAATTAAATCTCTGAATAAAAAAAAATTATTCCTTTAATTAGCTAATTAATACATAATCAATCAATTCTTCTGTATTGTTTTTTGATATTTCCACAAGAACTCATGTGGTTTAGTCCAGTTTCATTAGTTTTATGTAGGACAACATTCATTTAGTTATTAATGTCATGTAAAAATTTTAGTTTTGATATTTGTAATATTTTTGTTTCAATTTACTACTTATATTATTGAAATATCTTTTGACCAATTATTTTGTCCAAAAACTGTTCAATTTGATGGGAAAACTTGAGTCATGTGCATGGTGCATGAAATTAAAAGGGTATTTCAAGAATTTCCATTAAAAAATCGTGCTTCTTTTTTCCTTCTTTTTACTCACCTCCTCCTTCCCCAGCTAGAAATCAATCTCAAAAACCTTAAAATCCCATTCTTGGGAAGAACTCCATGAAATCTTTAACGCCCACCTGTTCCCTTTCCCTAAATAGCAACAGCCATCACTATATACAAAACTATCCTATAGTAACAATCTCCAAGGCAAGACTTGGCACAAGAATCCTTTTTCAGAGATAGCTACGAATAAGGATTAAAATTAAACCAGGAAGTGCCCTTTAATGGACTAATATTGTCCCTCAAACTGGGTCATCTTAGTTTGTGCAGGTATTGTCATTGAAAATGTGATAATAACCCAAGAACTTGGAATTGGGGTTGATGAAGACAGAACCAGAGGGTAACAGTAGTATTTGACTTATTTGTCCACTCCTGAGCAGGAGGAAATTTGTGGGTATTAGGGATTTTAGGAGTTCTGCGCATGAAGTGTGAGCTGGGAAAGAAGGGGGAGAAGAGAAAAAGCACAATTTTTTTTATTAAAGGAAATTTATGAAATGCCCTTATAATTTCATGTGCTATGAAATTTTTCTATGAAATTGGCTGGTTTTTAGCCAGAATAGTCATAGAGATATAATATAACTAGTAATATTCTTAGCTAAATGAATATTGGCCCACTTTGTATATGCTAATTTCTAAAACATTTGGATGCAGGGGTTCTATAGAAACCACATGGAGGAAGTAATCAAGTTTTTTGAAACTCATCACCAGGTAACATACACTCTAATTTAGAGACCAGAAGATGGGACCCTCTAATTTGTATTCCCAAATGCAACAAGTTGCTCTTGACTCTAATTTGATTTCTCGTCATATTTTGTAGGGAAAGTACAAAGTGTACAATCTTTGTTCAGAGAGGTTGTATGATGCTTCATTATTTGGTGGGAAGGTATTTTCTTTATTTTTGTTGCATTTTACCATTCTCATTACACAAGTATCTTTTATGAAAATGGTTTCTAAATTTGATAGAATTGTCTTATGGTGGATTGTAAAATTAATGGTAGCTAACTTCACTACCCGTCTTTTGCTTAATTTATTTCCCAATTAGATTGTTGTTGCGTTGAATGCAGAGTTGTCTTTCATACAGTTCCAGCAGTACCATGACTATATTTTGTTTTGTCTGCGTAAAACCATGAAAACAATGATTTTTTTTTTAATACTGAAATAAAGATCAGTCCTTATATGGACTCGCCTCAATACAAAACCATACAATTTCTGTTTCTGAAAAATATTCTCTAATGAAGTTTAAGGTATTGGTTTGTTTTGAGAATTGGATTGTTATTGGAAACACTAATGTATTTAAGGCACATGATATTTGCACACTATAACCTTTAACTGATAAATTTGTAAAGGCATGTAGTTTCTGCGAAGTGAAACAATGAATACTACTCTTGTATAGCAGATTGGGAATTTTCGTAACATCATTATGCATGTCATTAGTGAAATCATAAATACACATATTGCACTAGACTAAATTTTGAATGAACTTGTATAATAAAAAAAAGCTATCTACTCTCGGAGTTGGATTTTTAATTACTTCTAATAGTGTGAAAAACATTGACTAATCAAGGGGTGCAAGTTCTTAGGTTGCAACCTTCCCATTTGATGACCATAATTGCCCCCCAATTGAGCTCATAATGTCGTTCTGTCAAAGTGCATATTCGTGGTTGAAGGAGGACATTCAAAATGTTGTGGCTATCCATTGTAAAGCTGGTATGGCAAGGACGGGTTTAATGATTTGTAGCCTGCTCTTATTCCTTAAGGTAGGATTTCATATTTGGAAACTGGTAATGGTTTTCTTTTTTCATGTCATATAACTTTGTTTCTGTAATTAAATCCCCTACCAACTTTAATTTTGTAGTTCTTCCCAACTGCTGCGGATGCTATGGATTACTACAACCAAAAAAGATGTTTAGATGCAAAGGCTCTAGTTCTCCCAAGTCAGATTGTCAGTCAATTACTAATGTAGAATGCTCTTTACTTTTTAAAAATGTAACTTGTTCCCATGTTTTGATTTATGAATGTTTCTATATTTTCCTCAGAGGTATGTCAAATACTTTGAGTGTATCTTGAAAAAGTTCAATGGAGAAAATCAGCCTGGTCATAGGTATATACTTGTTTCATCAATTTCATATTTCAAGTGTATCATTTTTCTGTAGAAAGAGCTCAAGTTGTGAATGTACAGATGCATGCTTAGGGGATTTCGTCTCCACAAATGCCCATACTGGATTAGACCATCTATTACCATTTCTAAGCATAAAGGTAAGCTGTGACATGTCTGCTGCCATTTATCACCTTCATGGCTTCATCCCTGCAACATTTTGAATCATCATGCTCGCCTTTGGGACATAATTTCAGCCCATGTCTTGTTTGAGATTGTCATGTTGCTGCTTTGTTCACTAACTTAATTTGCAAGTGCTTCATTTCTTAAATTGACGACAGCTAATATCTAGTTTTCAATTAGTAGAAGGTACACCATCATATTGGATACATGCTGAAAGATATAAGATTTGAGAAGTCATACTTGCCTTTTGCATGCATTTTATCTATTAGAAGTAAAGGTGTCAAATGAGTTATAGTTCAACTTAACTCATTTAAAATTAATTCAATGACTTGCTAGCTCATTTAACAAAATATTGTCAAAACATTACTATAATGTTATGATGAAAAAACACACTTGACATACTCAGTGTGTAATATAAGTGAATTGGGTCAACTCATTTATTTTCTATTGCATTTGACATTAATTCATCTAATCATTGTGGGTGCAAATATGATTATACTAATGGAGACTTCCCTGAAACTATAGGAATGTTATTCTCTACGAAAAAGCATCCAAAAACGAAAGATCTAATGGTAAATTTAAATGAATTTTACTGCATCGTTTTGGGTTATTTTCTAACAGATTGTTGATTCAACCATCATGAGGAAATTTCAGTTAGTTAAATATTTGAGCTGAGTGAATCATTTTTGCAGCCAGAAGATTTCTGGATCAAGTCATCTAAGAAAGGGATTTTTGTTTTTGCTCTACCTGGGGAACCCGGTCTAGCAGAACTGTCAGGAGACTTCAAAATCCATTTTCATGACCGCCAAGGAGATTTCTACTGGTTTGTAAATATCTTAAATTTGTTTCTTGTGGGTTTTCTATTTCTTTTTGTTCTTTTATTTTTTGTAAAGTTAGATTCTACTAGACTGGGATGCAATTTCTTGTGGGGACATGAAAATAGAATGCAATAACAAGGTGTTTCTTTTTCCTTTTTGATTCTTGCTAGTTGGTTAAACACGACAATGACAGAAAACAGAACAATTTTAGATGCCTCAGATCTTGACGGTTTTGACAAGGTGAATGGTTTGACCATCATCCAATATTATCTACTGCTTTCTATTTCTCACTATCAGTTACTTCTACTTGCTATGGTGCTTACTCTAAAGCCACTGGTTGTTATGATGGCAGAGGAAATTGCCTTCCCCAGGATTTCAGATCGAAATTGTGATGATAGACTATGATGGTACTCTGCCCACAAAATCTAAAGCTTCTTCCAGCGAAAAATCTGAAGGTAGTTCTGGTTATGGTCATGTCTCATGTGATCGAGCTGAAGCAACTTCCAATGAGAACAAAGTCTCTAAAAGCAAGGGCAACGATAATGTGTTTTCAGATAGTGATGAAGATGAAACTGAACTTACAAAGAGAAGAACAGTTGAAGCTGTTCATGAAGATGAACCAGCAAGAAGCGATCCATCTAGCACCATAAGGCAAGAGATTGGAGCTTTAGCACATGGAAGTGACCAGTTATCTATTGGGAGTGAGAAACATCCAAGAATTAGTACTTCACAGAAAAATAGTACTGACTCCAACGGGGCTGGAAAACCTGCCTCAAGCAATGAGGAATCTGCACTGGAATCTGAGGGGACGAATGATATCAAGGCCATAGCTGCTGATGCTTCAGTTTTCACTTTTGGAGATGACGAAAATTTCGAGAGTGATTAGGGCAGTAGTCATGATTTTACTTGAAGTTGAAAGGTGCAAACGCAAAAGCTCTCTATGTCTTTCATGGTTCTAATTGGAATCTGTGGATAAGATGTCAATTCATTGAATATTGTTTCCTTTACTCCCCTCTTTCTTATTTCCTTTGCTTTTGACCGTTGTATGAAAAAGCTAACATATTATCATAGGTGATGCAAAATTGTTCACAACTTCTTTTCATATTTTTTATTTTTTAAATATCATTATTTGTTTTTTTATATCAAATAATAAGTGCCTAATTTGAACTTTGATTCCGTGATTTAAATTTTAAAGTGGAAAAGACACTGAACGTCTTTTTAAATGGTTAACGGTTGTCCTTCATACCACTGTACTTTCATATTTCTTCATGCCATGGTTTATTTGTGAAATGTTTTGAAAAGAAAGGGGTGAGTTACGACGAGTTCAATAAGAAATCTCATATGCAACATGTATTTATAAAATATAATGACATGCATGAAGCATAAATAAACCATACTATGCATATTTGAGAACAGTATAGTAAGCCAATTTCCTAAAACACTTCAGTAACAATATAACAAACTTTTCTCTTCCCATCATTGCGAAGAGATTAATTAAAACATGATGTTTCATTAAGAACATGCTTCCATAAATCATGCATAAATTCCACAGAAAGCATATAGTTTCTTCCACAATCACAAGGGAAATGAAAACAAATCCATCAAGTGAAATTATGCACGTACATACCGTAAGTCCATTGTTCTATGTCCCAGAATGAGTTGTTTTGTGTCTTAGGACTAATACTCGTTTTTCATATCTACCTATCTTGTTTCCCAAGATAGTCGTCCCGTGTCCCATGGCATAGTAACTCAATGTAAATCATGACTAATATATCAAGTCACATATCAATGATATCAATATTATTCGAATGGGTGCCCTTATTTAAAGCTTATGTTAATTAGAAATTAGTCAATTCAATGATTATATAAAAGAAATGTAATGTTTTATAAACATATCCTTGATTATAACAATATTATATCACATCAATTGCCATTGTGTGTATTGCTGACGAGAAAGACTTACAAAAGACAAGAGCATTGTATCACCAAACATTTGATGAACTATTTCACAATTGATAAAGAAATTCAAGTAGTTTTTTTAGTTATTAGATCAAGGTGTTATGTTTTAGTTGGCTTGTCTTGGTCAGAAGATGGTAACACAAAAAAGAATTCAGTTGATATAATTCAATCAAATTAAATGACTTTCTCTGATAGAATACCATAAGGCACTATGTTATGGATACTCTTAATCCTAAGTCTACTACAGTTTTAGTTGAAGGGATTCAATGTTCATTAGATTCCTAGGGTTAAGATCCTAGCATTCTTCAGAATCCATATGCCTACTATTTTGATGCGCTGGTCATGGAGACAAGTGTGAGAGTTTCATACGTCAGAACAATTACATTTATGTGAATTGTACTTACCACCCAAATAGGCATCCATGACCTACAAAGGGTGGATACACTAACCCATGATGTCTTTTTATGAGCTCTATTCCAACTCGACGAAGTAGGTCTCATAACGTAAACTAAGAACACAACACAACGAAAATACAATAAAAATAACATACTTAAATCAACACACTACAAAACAACTAGTAGATAAGAAACAATAGTTTGCAGTGAAAACACTAGTGATGGTGTGTCTTACAGACTTCTATCCAGGCTACCAACATGCATTAATATGACAAATAACACACATCGTGTGAATTAGGCAAACATACTAGAAAAATTATAACGGATTTCCAATCACTTCAAGATCTCATATGTGTAACATATCTAGTAAATGGTGATTATATTCTCCCAACATATGGTCATAAATAAAACAACATATAATGAGGTATACCCATATAGGATCTTACTCTTACATGGTAATATCATCGTGTTGTGATCCAGACCATTTTATACATATATTTTTTTGCATCAATTCTCACATATTTATAATGAGTTACTATTCCCTATTCATTTTATATGTTTATCTATGTTCTATAGGTCTCATAGAAAAGGTCAACTTGCTACTGATCGAGGAATGAGAATTATTCTCAAAAGGAAGTGGCACTAGTACTACTATGAGCAAAATTGTGGCCATTGATTAGAACTTTGGCCCAAATGAAGAAGAAATAACACTTCTTGCTCAAAATTTTAAGAAAAAAAAAGATCCATCCAAAGGATTCATAAAGGATGCCTTAAGCAAGAAAGACTCAAGGTATGGTAAGAAAGAAGATTCTGAAGATGATTCTAATCAACGTAGAAACTATGTGAATCAAATAAAGTTCTTTGAATGTGGAAGTCAGGATACATTGATGCCAATTTCCCTTCAAAATAAAGTTGCTTTGGGAAACTGGCGATGAAGGCTTAGGTTACTATTTTGAACAGTAGATATACTGCTAAGGAGGAAGAGTGTAATTTTATAGCCTTTATGGCTTCTAACACTCTAAAAGATCCTTCCACTAGAACCTCATTGAGCCACCAAGGTTTTGAAAATGATGATGATGAACAAGATGAACTCTTTGAAACTTACAATGAGCTTATAAAGTAGCATATTGAATTTCAAAAAGCAAGGAAACAAGCTTTCAAGAGTCTTGAGGAAAAGGAAAAAAGAGTTGAGTATGTTGAATGCTTCTCTTGAGGAAAGAAAGTCCTCAGCTACCTGTGATCAGAGTGATCACATAATAAAGTGTGATGTTATTTAGAAAAGATACTCTGATCTTCAAGTGGAATTTAAAGCTAATCTCTCAAGAATGAAGCATTTAAAGAATGATTTTAAGAAATTTGAGTCCAAGGAAGTGATTCACAAAAGTGTCAGTTCAAATCCCTTTAATGATCAGATTGATCAAAAATTACTCATTTGAAAAAAAAAGTATTTGTTCTTGAAAGCAATAAAAAATATTTGGTAAGTTTGATACTTTAGTAGTATTCCTATTCAACAAAAAGTATGCATGTAGTCCCATATTTTTATGATAGCACACTAGTAGCCCAACATTTAATTTTAGGTATAGTAGTGGTATAAAATTAAAATTTAATTAAGAATTTTAGCATATACCATACATATGGGAGAAAAATGAAGGAAAAGCTGGTCTTTGAAACTATTTTTCACTAATAAACCATGTTTCAGTCTTCAAGTCGCTATTTCTAAGAGTATTAAAATTGTTATAAATTTTGTTAGGTGTTGATTTGAAATAAAAGCCCTACGATTTTCTTCAAAAGCTATCTATCCCAATTTGGTTTTTCCTGCACATCTTCAACAAGGTTCGATTCATTTAAGATATTTTCGAGACTCTCTTAGTTTTTCTTAATTCAGTTTTGTTCAAGGCTAAATTAAAAATGTTTTGGGTTAATAATGGTTAAAAATGAATCTCTTTTTTATTATTTAATTATTTTAAAGATGAGTTTTTCCTACATTTTTTGCTCGTGTGTGGCACAAAAACCAAGAGTAATACAGACAAAAAAATATCTCTAATGTAATACATAACATGGAGCCCCACATCTATACATGTTATGAGAGGGTATAAGAGGCTTTACAATGTGCATACAACACAGCAAAAGAGAGGGCGATCAAACATCAATGACACATAAATGTGTCAATGAATTTGAAAGAAGATGTTGATAAGGAGTCCAACTATCTTCGAAGTTGGCTAATGTATTGAGAGCATATCAACAGAGACCAAGGTTCGACCCCAATTCAAATACTTATAATCCTGGGTGGATAAATCATCCAAACTTCTCCTGGAGGCAAAACAACCCTCCTTTCGCTCAAAGCTCAATTCAGCTAGACCAGCAATTCTACCCGCTTATTCCAAGAATAATTCCCAATAAATCAACCCTGGAGGACAACTTGAATTCTTTTATTCATGTTTGTAGAGATAACCAATCTAAAACTAATCAATGGTTGGACTCCGTGGAAGCTTCTATCAAAAAGGTGGAAGTTCAAGTAGAATAGTTAGTTGAACATTTGCAAAAACAAAGCAAAGACTAATTTGATGGTCAAATGGGGTAAAATAAATTCAATGAAGAGGAGATATTGAGTTTTTCATTCTACAATCTCCAAGCAACGTCTTACTAGAAGACGATAAATTTTAGTCCTACGTGGGAGGTTACCCATTATTGTATTTTCCTTTGTTTTAGTTTTATTTTTTGTGTAATAAAATTCAAATGAAATAAATTCGTTTGTTTCAAAAATTGTGTCCATTCTTTAAATTTAGCATTAAAAAAAATTAGGTTCCCTACACCTTTTTGCTTTAAGCCTATACATTTTGTCAAGTGAGAAATATTTCTTAGAGATATCTACTATTTTTTAAGAGCTAAATGTTGATACACAATAGGAGGAGGATCAATTTCAACTACAAATAACCATGGGAGATGCTGAAGATAGGCGGAAAATGATGAAAGACTATACAATGTCAATCATTGGCAATGTAACTTCTGGCATACAATTACAAGAGGCTGCAAGGAATTATGAATTGAAAAAGATTCATTATTCTTTGTTGCCTTCCTTTTACGGTGTCCCTAATGAAGACCCTTTGCATTTCATTCGAGAATTCTATGCTATTGTCCAAACGTTTCCACTACATGCAATTAATGAAGATAAACTTAGGATGATGTGTTTTCCTTACACCCTCAAGGATAAAGCTTGGTCATGGTTCATTACTCTACAATGGGTTCTCTAAAAACTTGGGAGGCAGTATATGAAATGTTTATGGGTAGGTTCTATTCCCATCAAAAGACTGTTGATCTAAGGATGAAGATAGCAACATTTTCTCAAATGTATGAAAAGCCCTTTCATGAAGCTTGGGAATGATTAAAACTCCTTTTCATTCAATGTCATAATCATAACTTTCCATTGCAACTACAAAACCAATTCTTTTATGATGGATTGACACTGCAGAGTCAATACATGGTTGATAATGCTGCTGGAGGTGTTGTAGGAGAAAAAACTGCAGAGGAAACCTATAATCTTTATGAGCTTTTGGATTCTAATTCCCAACAAAGAAGTGCAAGAAGGAGAGCAAGAGTTAATGAAGTTGGCTCTGATAATGAGATAACCTTGCAACTTGCTGAATTGACTAAACAAGTGAAACTTCTCACTACCCACCAAATGCCAAATCAAGAGGTGTGTGAAGTGTGTTTTTCAATTGGGCATGGTACTCATAATTGTTCAAATAATTGTGATTCTAGTGTCGATGCCATGAAGGAAGTCAAATCCTTTCAAAGGTATCATCTAAACACCTATAATCACCCTAACCATCATTGGAAACAAAACAATTACCCAGCCTACACCCAATGTCCAACACAAAGGTCGAATAAAAACCACCCTTACCCACCAAACCAATATTTTAAGCCAATCTTTTAAGCCAACCTTAAAGGATAGCTTGAATGCTTTTATTCAAGTTAGTCGTGACAATCAATTGATGAATAATCAAAGGTTGAAAATCATGGAGGCTTCGGTTAAAAGATTGAATCTAAAGTTGGGCAACTGGCTGAACAAATGCAAAAGAAAGAACCAGGAAAATTGCCCAGTCAACCAGAACAAGAAAAGGATGTAAGAACCCTTCGAAGTGGTAAGGTAGTCAATACCAGTGTACCTGAAATCTCTAATGATCTACCTTGTAGTTCAGGTAACAAAGAAGGTGATATTCTAGTCTCGCAAAAAGGAGAAACATGTGTTAAACTTAACAAGCCTTCTAAAAAACTCATTGGAGGGTCATCTGAAATCCCCAAAATTCAAAAGACAATATAACCACACCAGCTGCAAGTACCTTTTCCACACCAGTTGAAAGAATCCAAACAAGATAAGCAATTCTATGATCTTTTTAATATGCTCTCTAAAGTAAATATCAATTTACCATTATTAGAAGTGATCATGAATGTGCCCTCATATGCTAAGTTTTTCAAAGAGTTGAACACTAAGAAAATGAGGTATGAACTGAATGAATGAGTAGTAGTATCAGAAATTTCTAGCACTGTACTTAAGCACAAACTACCCCTAAGTTGAAAGACCTTGGAAGTTTTATTATAAACATAACTATGGGGGATAGGAAGGTTGCTAAAGCAATGCTTGATTTAGGTGCTAGTATAAATTTGATGTAGTACTCTATATTCTTACAGCTCAATTTAGGAGATTTAAAATCCACAACTATGTCCCTTCAACTTGAAGATAGATCTCTTAAGTATCCAAAGGGAATAGTTGAGGATGTGTTGGTACAAGTAGAAAAACTGATAATACCTGTTGACTTTATGGTTCTGGATATGCAAGAAAATCCAGCATTGGACAGAGAGCACACAATATTACTTGGTAGACCATTTATGGCAACTACTAAAACTATTATTGATGTCTAAGATGGAAATTTGACAATGATAGTCTTAGGAGAGATTGTTCATTTTAAAGTTTTTGATTCTTCACCTTTTCCTTCTATTTTTGTCATCGATGAAATATTCGATGTTGACCCTTTGGATAATCTTGTCCAAAGCACCTTTTTCCGAACTAGAATAGAAGACAAGCTTGAAACTGTTCTTACACTTGAAGAGGTCGAAGAAGATTTAGATGAGGAAATTAAGGGGTACCTTGAACGAATAGACAATGATGAAGTAATGATAAAATCTAGTACACTTTTAAATCTACCCAATTCTTCATCTAGTAAAGAGGCCAATCCACCTGAACTTGAACTCAAAGACTTACCTGAGCACTTAAAATATGTGTTTTTGGGAGAAAGAGAAACTTATCCATGATAATTTCTTCAACCTTGACCAAAACCCAAGAAAAGGAACTTATCAAAGTGCTTAAACAGTTTAAGAAAGCTATAGGCTGGAGTATCAGGGATATAAGAGGCATTAGTCCTACGATGTGTATGCACAAGATCAACTTGGAGGATGGTGCTAAACCTGTACGAGAGGCCCAAAGAAGACTAAACCCAAATATGCAAGAGGTAGTTAAAAAAGAAATTCTTAAATTGTTAGAAGAAGGAATTATCTATCCTATTGCGGATAGTAGGTGGGTTAGTCCAATGCATATGGTACCTAAGAAATCTGGGATAACAATTGTTAAAAATGACAAAAGTGAATTAGTGCTCACTAGAATAATCACTGGATGGAGAATGTGTATAGATTTTAGGAAACTAAATTTATATACTAAAAAGGATCACTTTCCTCTTCCATTCATTGATCAAATGTTGGAAAGATTAGCTGGGCATAAATTTTACTATTTTCTAGATGGATTGTCTGGATATTATCAAGTACCCATAGCACTAGAAGATCAGGAAAAGACCACATTTACATGTTCTTTTGGGACATTTTCTTTTCGAAGAATGCCATTTGGGTTATGCAATGCCCTTGCCACTTTTCAGAGATGCATGATATCTATTTTCTCAGACATGGTGGAAAAATTCATTGAGATTTTCATGGATGATTTCTCTGTCTTTGGGAACTCATTTGATGATTGCTTACATAAATTGACTTTGGTTTTAGAAAGATGCATTGAATGCAATCTCATCCTTAGTTGGGAGAAAAGTCATTTTATGGTTCAACAAGGGATAGTTTTAGAACATATAATTTCAAACAAGGGTATTGAAGTTGATAAGGCAAAAGTTGAATTGATATCCAAACTACCTCCCCCTACATCTGTGAAGGGGATAAGAAGCTTCTTAGGACATGCAGGATTTTACAGACGATTTATTAAAGATTTCTCTAAAATAAGTCATCCCTTATGTAACTTGCTATCAAAAGATATTTATTTTAATTTCAACAATGACTGCCTTATTGCCTTTAATACCTTGAAAGAGAAACTAACATATACCCTTGTTATTATGGCACCAAACTGGTCTTTACCTTTTGAAATAATGTGTGACGCTTCTGATTATGCTATAGGATAAGTCTTGGGACAAAGAGTGGATAAGTGTTTGCATGTCATCTACTATGCTAGTAAAACACTCAATGATGCCCAAATGAATTATACCACCACTGAAAAGGAATTCTTAGCTATTGTGTTTTCTTTAGACAAATTTCGGTCTTATTTAGTAGGATCTAAAGTGATTGTGCATTCTGGTCATGCTGCTTTAAGATACCTATTAAGTAAACCAAATTCCAAGCCAAGATTAATTAGGTGGGTCTTACTCTTACAAGAATTTGAACTAGAAATCAAGGATAAGAAAGGCAGTGAAAACTTAGTAGCTGACCATTTGTCTAGGTTGATTTCTGACTTCAATTCTCTTAAAGATGAGAGTAATGAAGATATAGTTGAAACCTTTCTTAATGAAAATTTATTTTCAATAGGTCTGAACCCATGGTATGCTGATATTGTAAACTATCTTGCCACTGGTGTTTTGCGACCTAACACTTCATATCAAGACAAGAAAAGGTTTTTAAAAACTATTAAGGACTATTTCTGGGATGACCATTATTTATACAAGATTGGTCAAGATCAAATCATCCAGAGATGTGTACCTAAAGAAGAACATAAGAGCATTCTAACTTTTTTTCATGAACTTTATTGTGTGGGCCATTTTGGTGGTGAAAAGACAGTCCGTAAGGTATTACAGTCTAGATTCTTTTGGCCCACTCTTTTTAAAGATGCTCATATGTTTTGTGCACAATGTGATAGATGTCAAAGAACAGGAAACATAAGCAAAAGAGATGAAATGCCTTTGACATCTAATTTAGTTGTTGAACTCTTCGATGTATAAGGGATTAACTTTATGGGTCCTTTTCCCCCATCCAATGGTTTTCAATATATTTTGGTTACTGTGGATTATGTATCCAAGTGGGTAGAAGCTATCCCCACTAAAACCAATGATGCTGATGTTGTTGTTAAATTTTTGAAGGATTTAATATTCAGTAGGTTTGGAACACCTAGAGCTATAATAAGCGATGGAGGTAGCCATTTTTGTAACAAGATCTTTGATGGAGTACTAAACAAGTACAACATCACACATAAAGTAGCCACTCCATATCATCCTCAAACTTATGTTTTAGTGGAAGTAAGTAATAGACAAATTAAGGGAATATTGGAATGCACTGTGCGTCCTTCAAGGAAGGATTGGACATTTAAGCTAAATGATGCCTTATGGGCATACCGCACCGCTTACAAAACACCTATTGGGATGAGCCCTTACCAGTTAATCTTTGGGAAAGCGTGCCACCTTCTAGTTGAACTCGAACACAAGGCTTACTAGGTAATTAAAGAGTTAAACATGGATTTAGATAATGCAGGAGAAAAACGGTTACTGCATCTTAATGAGTTGGAAGAAATTAGGAACGAAGGCTATGAGAATGCCAAATTATACAAAGAGCGTACTAAGCACTATCATGACAAGAGGCTAGTTCCTAAGACTCTTCACCCTAGAATGAAAGTTCTTTTATTTAACTCTCATTTGAGATTGTTTCCAGGAAAGTTGAGATCAAGATGGGATGGACCATTCAAAATAGTTCAGGTATTTGAACATGGAGTAGTAGAACTATTGGATTCCAAGACACAAAAAATATTCAAAGTCAATGGGTATCGTGTGAAGCCTTATTTAGAAGAACCAAACAACATTGCTGAAATGGATTGCATTTGGTTGAGTAACCCTTAGCACCATAAATTTACGTCTTGCTAAACTAAGCGCTGGATGAGAAGCAACCCATCATTTTAGGTCATTTTCTTTTATTTCTTTTATTTATTTAATTTCTATTGTTTATTTTAGTTTAATTACATGTGAATAATTTTAAAATTGTTAAAACTAAAAATATTTGTTGAGATGTTAGAAGTTCACAGTGATCTGTGTGTGTGAACTTTATTGATGAATATGATGGATGCACTTGCATTTCTCCATTACTACTTTCACATTCTCATGAAATAGGTAATATTTCTTCTCTTTTCTCTTTATCTTTAATTTACAGTTGTTACATTGAGGACAATGTAAGTTCTAGGTTGAGGGTGGTTGAAAAGTTACCATGCTTAATTTTTTTTTAACAATTTCAAAAATTAAAAAATAATAATATTTTTTTATTATTATTTTATGTTCACATTTTAATTTTTATTGTGTTTGGTTTTATTTTCTTTGTGTGATTTAGTAATTTTTGTAATTTTAGAATTAATTTAAAAAAAATTAAAAAAAAAACAAAATTCTCACAAAAAATTATCATTTCTTTAAATCAAATTTAAGTAAATAATTAAGTCTTTTATACTGTTAGATTAATTTTTGAAAATATATCATGGAATATTTTGTAATTATTTTTGGTAATTAGTTAGTTTTTTTTGTCATAACTAGTATTTTTTGATAAGATGTGGAAATTATATTAAACCCAAAATCGATGTTTATGAATTTGTTTTAGTGAAGACTACCTTTGTGTGATATAATTTGAGTCTAATTTTCTTTATTCAGAGTGAAATATATATTTTTTCTACTCCAAACACATTTCTTATTTCTTCAATTTTTTAGATGATCTCTATTAATGCATTGAATGTATGAATTTTTTCTCATCTTAATAGAGTATCGTATATTTTTTATTATTATTTTTGCTTAGATTAAATAATTTAAGTTTAAACTGATAGTATATGCTTTTATCTCACTTATGCATGACTGCTACAAAATAAAAGACATATCTGGGGGTTACCTAAACTAAAATCAAACAAAAAGCCATAAAATTAATCATTCACCAAAATCCTAAAAAATGTACAATCTGTACATGGGTTGACTCTCTAAAAAATATCTTCAGAAAAAAAAAGAAAAAAAAAGAAAAGAAAAAAATAGAGAGATAAAGAATATATAGTATAATCTACATACTATGACCCATATTGCCTACAAAGTTGTGAGTAAAGGCTAATTACAAAAGAAAGATATAGAAAGTAATTCCCTAAAAAGTCATTGCACTTTCTTCATTTGTAAAAGGCATATATTTTGAAATTCTTTCTTAATGATTTTGATTTATGCATGAAAATAATTTTTATATATGATATCTTTATAATTTATACATTCGATTCCTTTCATGAGATCAACATCAAAATAACACTTTGAGCCTTTATTCTTTATACATATGCGAACATATTAGTTCATTTCTATACACCAACTCTTTCGCATATAAATTAGTATGAGTGTTTGAACCCATAGGATTTAGTGTTTTGAGAGTATTGACAAGTGAGGAATAGAGTCGAAGCGAATTCAGATTCTTGACACTGAAATTGGGTGAAATTAAATTGAAACATTTTTATATGAAATATGAAAATAATTTTCAACTAATTATTATAATAAATCATGATTGTTTAAGAAGATTAAAATAACTTATGCTTGATATTTTAATTATGATCTTAAAAGAGATTAAAAAGTATGAGACCTTTTTATGATATGTTGTTTTATTTTATTATTAAAAGTTAATTTTTGATTTTGTGGTAATTTTAGTTTTTAAGTTGATTGTTTTTATTATTTCTTTTAATTTTTACATTTAGTTCAATTTTTGTGGGTATCATTACTGAAAACCCTCATAAGACTAAAACTCGTCCACTGGGACAACCTAGGGGTTTAAAGACTTGTTGCATAGGTTAAATGCAATCGTGTCAATCCACGAAAGTGATTTAGGATAGTTTAATTTTTAGTTTTTATCGCTTCTCTTGCTAAGGGACTAGCAAGAAGCTAATTAGGGGTTGAAATAATTTAAAAATGCTAACTTGATGAGCAAAACCGACATCGCCGATCCTGCCAATACTTTGGTCGCAAGTGCACGAACTATTTCGTAGAAAATGATAAGTATACTCCCAAGGTCGATCTAAGGAAGGAATGTATGTGGTTTTTAATTTATTATTCAAACTTTTAAAAACGAAATTAAATCCTAAACATCCTGTCACGATATTTTGGGTTTTGTGTTTTTAATCTACTGACGTAAAAATAAACATAGATTCAATAAACATTTATGCAAAATTTATCATTTATAATAGTGGAGTATTTATGTATATAATACCTAAGTTAATTATGTTTGCTCATATTATTTAGGTTATTAAAGATATGAATTGATATTTATTGATTCTCTCTTTTTTATATGAATACCACCTTTGGTGGGGTTAGATATTCTTTGTTAACTAAACAAATCAATTAACACCTTTGGGTGGGGTTGATAACTAATTTGGTTAATTAAATTAATTTCTTTTTCTAAGATATTGAAAATAAACCATTTAAATGCCACCTTTGGTTGGGTTAGACAATTTAAACTTTATTCAAGGTGTCTAAATTAAACCTAAGAATTTAATTATCCGAGTACTAATTTTCAAGTTTTGAAACTACTACTGAAAACATGTTGTCGATACATTTTCAGATAATAATTCTTATAAAAACTTTTGAAATAGAACTTCACTCTAACTACCGAACGATTGTACCAACAAATAAAAGAGCACTACTCTAAATTAGACCGAATAACTAAACCTTAAAATCTAATTTTCATATGTAAGTTTGTAATGAAAAATAATATATTTCTCTCTAACATTCTTAATATAATATCTTGAATAAAAATAAAATCAATTCATTTTAGAGATTTTTACCTATTTAATATTTCGTAAGCATAACAACGTTATTATTATATCATGTTTACAAATAGCCAACAAAGTTAAATTTAATCACAGACAAATTAAATATAACATGTAAGAATAAAGCATAGAAAATAACTGTAAAGAAAATAAAATCGTTACAGTACTTTGATGTTATTCCCGTTGTTGGAAAACCTCTAAACGAAATTTGCACTCCCATTTATTGAATCAAAAATCAAATAAATTACAAAAACATAACTAGTTCTTCTCAAAAAGAGAAGAACTCTAAAACTAAGAGAAACTAGTTAAGAAAAGCTAAAAACTAAGAAAAACTTAAAAACTAAGAAATGAGAGAAAGAAAGAGAGGAGAAGATGTGTTTTGAGGTGTGTTTAGTTATGAAGAGAATGAGGGTATTTATAGATGAGAAAAGGAATAAAAAGTGGGTGAAAAATGATTAAAAATAGAGAAATCACAGAGTAGTGAATGATGATGTCATACTGATGACATCATGTTGGTGTGGGCGCGGCACCACGCGCAGATGGGGTAGATGAGCACAGCGGCGCGCACGGATGGGCGCAGACTAGGCGCAGGCACGCGCGGAATGTTGAATAGCGCGCGAGTTGCTGGGGGGCGCGATTTCCTCCTTTTTGACATTTTTGACCCATTTTGTCCAATTTTTTCATATTTGTTCTTTTTCTCATTTATTTTATGAATATATTTTTGATGTATTGCCTCTAGTATTCCTTTTTGAGTCTTTAAGTTACGTTTTTTATGCGAAAATATCTGAAAAACAATAAAAATACCCATGATTCCGAAAAGACAAATATATATAAATATATGATAAAATCATATATATATATATATATATATATATTTAATCAATTAATGTGCATAAAATCATGGTAATTTTAGTACTTTTTGAGTACTCATCAATGACTCAAGGAAGGGACATTGAGGATAAGAAAATATTCATGACAAGAAGGATCAAACAATTCAAGGATGGCCTAAATCCTCTTTCTAACTAAACAACATTAGAATTTTGCCTCGAGAGAGAGTAAAAGTGGATTCTAGAACTTGTTAGAGATTTACATATCATCAAGGCAACATAACCACACAAGCTTCTCAAAATAACCATACTAATTCATAAAGTTATGACATATGCAAAAATAATAGGGTGCAACAAATCAAAACATTTGGCCAAACAAATGCTCAATGAATATACATGTCATAACTACCACACTTAAATTCAATTCAAAAGCATGTCAGTCATCAGACATCATTGATCCCTCTAAAAAGTTCATTTCACATGCAAAATTTTATGAGGACATAAAAACATGTAGAAGAGTCCCCAAGAAGAAAGAGAAAGGAGAAAAGGAGAATGTTAAATGACCAAAGACAATTTTTTTAAAATTTTAAAAGTAGTAAAGGAAGATAAGCACAATTTAAAGAAATAGAAAAGTAAAAAAAAATTAAGTGAGATGAAAAAAATGGCCTCAAAGAAGATCATAGGCAAAAAAAATTGCACATATTTGCTTTAAAAGAGATCGTCAACAACGCTTATATCATTTCTAGTCAAAAGAAGGAAAGAACCTGACTAACTACTGAGCAACACAAGAAACACCCCCAAGAGGGAGAAGAAACAATGGATGCTACAAAAATATCTAAGCATGTGAGAAAGGCTTAGGTTTCAACATATAAAAGAGACATGCTGAGATGGGGTCAACACCTCAAACACTAGGAATTCCAACAAGATACACCAGTATAGACACAACAATGCAAGAAAGTTAAGATTCCTAAAGATAGGTAAATAATCTATATACAATACCAATGCATATGGAAACTTTGAACAAGCATAGTATAGATAAACACTCATGTACATAAACTTGTAATGCACCTCATTTTTCTCTAAACAAACATCCAAAGCACAAGAGAAGGAATTACATGCAAAAGATAAACAATAATCAATACAAGACAAACAGAAAACTACCACTCACTAGGTAAAATAGAGAAGAACCTAGTAAAATAGAAGAGATAAATTCTATATTGCATGGTATATGAATGATAAGACTGTAAGAAGAAAGATCCTAATACTTTGACACTACATACTGACAAAATGTGATGTGATGCTCATGTAGAAAGTTAAACAAAGAAGTAATAATGTAAGGAAAACACATATAAATAGCGTGTTAAAGTAACTAGTAAGGAAGAAAATAGTAAAGGATCAAACATTCATTCATAGAAGTAATTAAAGTAATTAAGATACTATACAAGGAGCATACAGAAAATACATAATTTCATAGAAAAATAATAGCCCATACCAAAGGTGACACAAGGCACAAACATATAAGGTGTGTGTATGTGTAGATAGAGCTATAAGAACGAGCACCCAGGTGTTTAAACCCAAACAGGGGTGACCCGCTCTGATACCAATGGATGAATCCTATAGATAGGAACAATTACTCAAAGATCAATTGTTTTTTTTTACTCAAATAGGTAACCAAGACCTAGATATGTGATGGATATGCCACCCATATAATCTTTTTATGAGCCCTATATCAATTCGGCCAACCCAACCTCACAAACGTGAACTGCATAACTTACACGATGGAAGTATAAAACAACATGTTTAATTCACCACAAAACTAAAACACTCAAAAAATTGAAAACAACAATCTGCGTTAAACATATTAGTGATTATGTGCCATACCAGCTCCTATCTAGACTAGCAACATACATATGCATGGAAAACAAGTAATAGCATGTCAAACAAGAATGCATACTAAACAAAAAAGGATTTCTAATCACTTCAAGACTTCAAATAAGGGAACATATTTGGTAAATGATAATTTTACTCACATAGTATGCAATCAATCTAGATCTAGCAAACCAAAAAAAAGAGTCTAACTCCTAGGACACTACAAGGGTAAGGAGATATAGACTTTTCGAAACTCATGACAAATTCACATACACATAATAGACATAAATAAGATAAATTAATTCACTATAGTATAAGCTATGATTCGAAAGCTATAGGCATGCTACAAAGAAAGAAAAAAAGCGTGCAATAACATATAACAAGTAAGCTTTTTAATCAGAGCATGCAACTAATATGTTAGAACTTAGATTGTATTGACATACATATTGATCATGCATAAAAACATTAAGGAGTTTAAAACCTAATACACAATCAGGTTAAAGGGATATTGACTCTTTAAGGACTCAACTTAAACATGAAAATCACAGGGAGGAAATCACAAGATAGATAAACACAATTTCATTACATATAATTAAGGATAGATAGTATAATAAGGTAGCAGATATAGAAGTCAATAAATAGAAATTCGGTGATAAATATCAAAAGCTTTCTAATTAGAGTTTAAACATCAGTATGTAGGAACATACATCATTTCAGCTCTGATTATACTAGCCATACATTTGAGCATGCATAACATCATATACAATAAGGTCAATCCATAAAGAAACCTTATCTATATGGTAACATCTTTAGGTTTCTTAACGCAACCACTTAAAAACAAATAATTCACTAATCAATATAACAATTACAACTATAAAAGAAATAAAAATAATATTACCTTTATCAGTTGGGAGCTCCATCTCAACTACCTATTACTAAACTTGCTTGTTGCTTTCGTAATGACTTGGTTCAACACATAAACCCAGCTTTCCCAAGGCCTTTCCCACCCAAAGTTGTATGATCAAAAACCAAAGACCAGTAATATGTAAATTGAATAAGAAAATGTTGCATGAATGTAACCACTAGCCGACACATAGCTCATAGCCACACAAGATCCTCACATAAGAAATAGTTGCATGAGGGCAAAAAATACCCAACACTTGGCTCATGCATAAAAATACTCCCAAACATCATCTCTAGTACTTTCCACTCAAATGCACAGTTTCAATTACACTAGCATGAATCACTAATACCAAATAAGACTTAAGGTATTAATAATCCAAAAATAAAAATAAAATGAGATGTCAATTTGATAGAGCTTCGCTACATTTTTTGGATAACAAAAAATATTAAACAAGAGGTATTTATAGAACTCGAATTTTCCACCTTGCTAGCCACCTTACCACCACCTATGGCAAGGTCCTTGATAAGATTGGTGGCAAGCATGGTGGCGAGGTTGTAAAAAGATACATTTTTTTTGTTCCAAAAATTTTCGAATACTTTTCATAAATACTCGTATCCAAAACAAACCAAAAACATAAGTGACAACTAATGAGTGCTCAAAAAGTACTAAAATTACCATGATTTTATGCACGTTAATTGATTAAAAATATATATATTTATATAAATCTATCTTTTCGAAATCACGGGTATTTTTATTGTTTTTCAGGTATTTTCACTTAAAAACGTAACTTAAAGACTCAAATAAGAATATTAGAGGCTATCATTTCAAATATATTCATAAAATAAATGAGGAAACGTCAACAAATATGGAAAAATTGGATAAAATGGGTCAAAAAGAAGGAAATCGCGCACACAGCCGCCCAGCTGCGCTGGAAACACACCGAGTCGCGCCAAGCAATCGCGCGCAGCACACTCATTCCGCGTGTGCCTGTGCCCATCAGCTCCCGGTCCTATGCCTATCAGCGCCCGGTCCTGCATGTCACCTTTCCCTATCCACGCGCGCCCTTGCCCTAGTCCGTACGCACCGCTGCCCATCTGCGCCCATTCCACGCACGTCGCCGCACCCTATGCCAGCATGATGTCATCATTCACTACTATGCATTTTCACCATTTTTAATCATTTTTTCACCCACTTTTTATTCCTTTCCTCACCTATAAATACGTACATTCTCTTCCTAACAAAACACCCCTCAAAACACATCTTCTCTTCTCTTTCTTTCTCTCCTTTCTTAATTTTTTTTAGTTTTTAGTTTTTAGTTTTTCTTTAGTTAGTTTTTCTTAGTTTTAGAGTTCTTCTCTTTTTGAGAAGAACTAATTATGTTTTTATAATTTATTTGCTTTTTTATTCAATAAATGGAAGTATAAATTCCGTTTGGAGGTTTTCCAGCAACAGAGTTAGCATCAAAGTACTGTAAATATTTTATTTTCTTTGTAGTTATTTTTTATGTTTTATTCTTATATGTCATATTTAATTTGTCTATGATTAAATTTAACATTGCTGGCTGTTTTTAAACATGATATAATAATAACGTTGTTATGCTTGCGAAATATTAAATAGGTAAAAATCTGTAAAATG
This sequence comes from Hippophae tibetana, assembly GCA_037013495.1. NCBI lineage: Eukaryota > Viridiplantae > Streptophyta > Magnoliopsida > Rosales > Elaeagnaceae > Hippophae > Hippophae tibetana. Next base: position 30,110,417 of record CM072809.1, read on the forward strand.
AATTGATTTTATTTTTATTCCAGATTTTATATTAAGAATGTTAGAGAGAAATATATTATTTTTCATTACAAAATTAAATCTAAAAATTAGATTTTAAGGTTTAGTTATCCGGTCTAATTTAGAGTAGTCCTTTTTTATATGTTGGTACAATCGCCCGGTAGTTAGAGTGAAGCTCTATTTCAAAAGTTTTTATAAGAATTATTATCTGAAAATGTATTGAGAACATGTTTTCATTAGTAGTTTTAAAACTTAAAAATTAGTACTCGGATAATTAAATTCTTAGGTTTAATTTGGACATCTTGAATAAAGTTTAAACTGTCTAACTCCACCGAATGTGGCATTTAAATGGTTCATTTCCAATCTCTTAGAAAAAGGAATTAATTTAATTAACCAAATTAGTTATCAACCCCACCCATAGGTGTTAATTGATTTTTTTAGTTAACAAATAATATCTAACCCCACCAAATGTGGTATTCATATAAAAAAGATAGAATCAATAAATATCAATTTATATCTTCAATAACCTAAATAATATGAGCAATCATAATTAACTTAGTTATTATATCCATAAATACTCCACTATTATAAATGATAAAATTTGCATAAATGTTTATTGAATCTATATCTATGTTTATTTTTACGTTAGTAGATTAAAAACACAAAACCCCAAAATATCATGACAGGATGTTTAGGATTTAATTTCGTTTTTAAAAGTTTTAATAATAAATTAAAAACCACATACATTCCTTCCTTAGATCGACCTTGGGAGTATACTTATCATTTTCTATGAAATGATTCGTGCACTTTCGAGAGTTTTATAAATATAAAACCAAAGTATTGGCAGGATCAGTGATGCCGGCAAGTAATGTATGTATTACTAATCTCTGTGTGTGTAAACATGATTACATAAAAAAACTTTCCTGACTATATACGTGTGTGTGTGTGTGTGTGTGTGTATTTATGATCTGTAGTAATCAATCTTACATAGAGGAGAACAAATACACTAAGTAAGAATAAAACAGACACCTTATTTTGCATATAAAAAACCAACAAATAAACACAAGAATAATGGGACTTACAACAAGAAAATTCAAAACTATATAATCACTAAACATGTATAAAATCATGATATGTTAAAGTTATTTTGAGAACTTATCGTAACCCCTCAACCAGCTTCTTGCTCGTCTCTTAGCAAGAATGGAAAAAAAACTAAAAAAAACTAGAAATTAAACTATCCTAAATCATATATTGACACGGTTTCATTTAGAGTATACAACAAACCTTTAAACCCCTAGGTTTCCCTAGTGGACGAGTTTAAGTCTCATTAGAATTTTCAGATGTGAAACTCATAAACATCACAAGTAAAATAAAATTTGAACATAAAAACATACAAATAACACATAAATAAATAAAAATTTAAAGCAAAGTAAAAAGATAAAAGAATACAAAAAACAAAATTTCTCATGCTTTTAAAATGTTTTTTTACATCTATAATTAAAATCTATAGCACAATTCATTTTAATATTATAAATTCATGATTTATTATAATAATTAGTTTGAAAACTACTTTCATATTCAATTCAAAGATGTATCAATATAAAATTTACCCAATCTCACTGTAAGGAATTCTAATTTATTTTAATTCCAACTTCAAAAGACATACTCTCAATAACACTGAAATATGTATAGAAATGAACTAATAGTTCGCACATGTTTAAAGAATGAAAAGCTTATAGTGGTGTATCATATTAATCTCATGAAATGAATAAAATGAAAGAATTTATAAAGAAATCACATATTATTTTCATACATTGATCAAATTCATCAAATAAAAATATTAAGTAATAGGATTTTTAGGAGATGAAGAAAATGCAATGACTTCTTAGCGAATTATTTCCTATATTTTTTCCTTTTGAATTTTGCTAATTCTCATAACTTTAAAGGATAATGGGTCATAGTATGTAGTTTATACTATGCATTTTTCTCTTTTTTATTTTATTTTTTCTCAATGTTTTTAGAGAAATGACTCATGTATAGATTAAGTGAGTAGCTAATGTGTGGTTTTTTATTTTATTGATTTAGGTAACCCCATATATATCAATTTTTTAGAAGTCATGCATGAATGAATAGAAAGACATGTACTTTCAATTTTTACCTAAAACTTTTAATTTAAGCAATAAAATTAAATACATGACACTTTGTTAGATGAAAAGATCCTAACATTCAATGCAAAGACCTATAGAGATCATCTAACAATTAGAATTGATAAGAAGAGTGTTTAAAGAGTAGAAAAATTATGATCACTCAACATGGAAAGATAACGGCTCAAATTATATTCTCATAATGGTAGTATACACTATTTGATTCCTAAACATCAATTTTGAATTCATTGCAATTTCAGTATCAATCATGAAATACCAGTTATGAAAAAAAAACTAACTAATTCTCATATTACCCCATGAAATGTTTTTGAAATTAATCCAACAATGCAAAGACTTTATCATTTTCTTAAAATTAACTTTATAAGACATGATAATTTTGTAAGAAAATTAAATCATAAATTCATAATTCAATAAAAATAAATAAAAGCATACAATAAAGTAAATGAAACACATATAGATAAATGTAAATTTGTAAACATAAAATTTCAATTTTAGTATATAATTTTATAAATGTAACTTTTTCCTACCCCTAACCTAGAATTTAAGATGCCTTAATGTAACAATTATAAATCAAAGATAAAGAGTAAGAGAGAAAAATACACGTTTGTTTGAACTTGTTCAAGCATTGGTATGAAATTGTAGATGCATCCATGAATTCAAACATATTAAAATTGCACAAATGTATACTTCTTACAAATTCAAAAAATAGTTGTAAAATTAACATTTCTAAATAATGGTCACAAAACAAGAAATAAAATAACACAACATAAAAACAAAAACAAATATATTATCCAAAATAAATAACAACTAAAGTTTAAAAATAAAATAAAATCAATGCCATATGTAAGCTCATCAAAGTAAGTCATATTTAATAATTCACCAGGTATATAACAACCTCACATTACATAAAGCATTTTTAAGTTAATGGGGAAATAAACCTATACAATGACTAGTTAGAAACAACTTAACTCTTTGGTGAATTATTGCTCCAACATCAATATAAATCTTAGATGTCATGGTATACAGTAAAATAGCCCTCTATCAACTATGATGTAAAATAGCCCCCTAGAACAAAAAAGTATTGCCAAATTTTTGAAATTTTGTCCAAATATTTTGCATCAAAATATTTAAGTTTACCACCAACTATAATCCATTCAGCACCTTGTAAAGTTAAGACTTTTAATGTTGTAGTACAATTTATATTACTTAGATACTACTCATACTCACCTTCTCAAACATGTACTAAATAAAACTAAGCATTTATATCATTAATTCCAAATGGATCTAGCACATTTTGAACAAAAACTTTATAATCAATAGCGTCAGAAATATTTGCATAAAATTCCCTAGCTAGAGATTCAATAGTAGTCACTGGTTCCTTTACAAACTTATTCCACCCTAGGACTGCAATTATATTAGTAATCCTTTAAGGTCCATCGTTAAATTCCATCCCCCTTTCTAGAATAAAACCTTTATTAACTTCTACCTCTTTTTCAAAGCAGACTTAAGCATCAAAACTTGAAAATTTTGAATTATTTAAATCTTTGAAAGTTGAAACTTCCTTTCCTTCCTCGACCTCTTAGGTGTCATTTAAAAAAACATTAACCATAATATCTAAACATGGATTCACCAAAAATTTCAACAATAAAATTTAATCCAAATAATTCATAACCCTCTCTTTATCATAAATAGGGTTTTGGACTCTTAAAAAATATATAAATACTTCATTTATAAATTCCAAAAAATTAAAATTGAATAATTAAATTCCAATAATTATGAAGACTTACCTTTTGTTGTTGAAAATTTGAAGGAAATGAAGAACACCCATTAATTTGAAGATGGGAATCTTTGAAAGAACTTGAAAAAAATGTGAAAATTTCTTGAAAGAATGGTGAAAATTGATTTTTAGAAAGGATTTGTAGAAGAAATTTGAAGAAAGGTGGGATTGTATAGGGATTATATGTGTTTGGGGGGAGAGAAAAGGTAGAATTTTTAGATAAAGTATGAGAAAAAGTGAAGTTTCTCGCATAGGGAAAAGCATTATAGGAAAAATGTTACACATATACCACGACACATAATTAATTCATTCTGCGACGTGCTTTTCTAATCCTGATAGTTATGCATTTAAACCATTCATGCCACGGCATCCATAAATTACATTCCCCGACATACCCTTCTTTGTTTCACTTGTTTCATGTTTGAAATCCCCCATTTTTTTAATTAAAGAAAAAAATTTGTATTAATCACAAATAAATTAAAAATCACAGAAAAAAAATAAATACAAAATTTAAAATAAATAAATAATAATGGGTTATTTCCCATCTAGAATTATTTTTATCATCTTTCGTGAGACATTACTTTGGGGGATTTCATCTTTTTGTAAACTTAATATCCCCTTGTTATTGAGTTCTTTTGTTTTCTATCCTTGCAATTATTCCTTTCCTTACTTTTGCAAGTACTCGATTAACTGCTCCACCTATGTTTCCATTTTTTTTAATGAAAATTTCTATAGAGTCCAACCTTTGATTAGTCCTTGACTAGTTGTCTTTGCTTACTTGAATGAATAAATTCAAGTTTTCCTCTAGATTTGGCTTGTTGGGAGGATTGCTAGCCCGGTGGATTTGAACTTTAGTAAAATGGAAGGTTCTTCTACCTCTAAGAGAAATTAGGATGTTCCCTCCACCCACGATTATAGGTACTAACATTGGGGTCATACCTAGGTGTTGGTTGGTATCCCCTCAATACATTGACCTACTCATGTCCACTGTAGCTTTTGATTGATAAGGATATATTTCAAACCATGTCCCAAAGTACTGTATACACCATATTGTTCTTTATTTATTGTAGCCTATGTAGTTAGAAGCACAACTTGCTTGGTTAGCTGTGCAAGCTGCATTTAAACTTAGTACCAAAATAAATTTCAAGGATTTCGTCTCTCCTTACTCTAGAGCTCTTTTGTTAGGAATTAACACCTAACATTTCAAAGAGATTAAATGTCTCAAAGGTTATTTTCTCTCTCATCGCTCCACTACCAAAATTATCAATAGTAGATTGACACTACTGTTTCAATTCATCATAGGAAAATTGGTTTGAAGTTGCAATGTGTAGCTATTATAGGGGCATTGAATGAGAAAAAGGTTTTAGCATATCCCATGATTCATAGAAAGCTTCTCCTTCCATCTGAGAGAAAGTAAAAATATTACCTTTTTACTTTGATGTCTTTTGATGAAAATAAAAGTTTCTCATAAATTGATTGTAAACTTTCTCCCAAATCATCAAGGAACTTGATGGAAGTAACATTAACCATTCTTTGGCCCTATCTTTAAGGGTGCAGGAAAAATACCTCATTCTAATTTGATCCTCAGTAAGTACAACGAGGGGAAAGTCTAAACTATAGAATAAAAGCCCCTAATGAAGGAAAGTGAGTCTTCATTAGGTAGTCTATAAAAAGAAGGAAGCATGAAAAAATGAATGTTTCACAATTCAGAATTCCTAATAGCCTTGCAAACTCCTTTATTGTAGTCTCTATAAGTAGTGGATTTCTCCCATATTTAGTGTTTAAGGTGAAAGGTCAAGGTAAGTTTAGAAAGTTGTTTAATAAAAGGTTGAGGGACGTTAAAGTCCAACCTACTTTACCATCTAGAAGGTCTATTTATATTATTATTTAAAGGTGTTATAAGGTACCCTAAGATCCTTCTTGACCATCTATAAGGTCTATTTATGTTATTATTTAAAGGTATTATTGGGTGCCCTAAGGGTCTTCTACCTTGCATATACATATAAAAATAAAATTTAATTTCACTTGTCAAGTTATAAGAATAAAAAGATAAAATAAATACACAAAATTATAAAACAATACATAAACATACAGTAAAGAATAATAAAATTATACACGTATTAGTAAAAAAAATACATAGAACAAATTAACTACGCATAAGTTTTAAAAGGAACAAAAGAATAAAAGAATTAATAAAGAAAATTTAATTAAAAATAAAAATAAACCATAAAGAATTGTTTAAAAGAAAAGGAATTTTTTTTATAATTTCAAAATAATAAAAAGAAAATAAAGTTTTAAAAAGAAATAAAAAGAAAATTTATTTTCAAATTTTTTTATTTTTTATTTTTTTATAAATAAGAGAAAATTTAAAAAAATTAAATATCTAAAATTAATTAATAACCTAGATATTTTAAAATATTAAATAAAACTCACAATATTTACAACATGCAAAGTTTTTAAGATTTTGACAATAACAATTAAAAAACATTATCCCTCCGTGTAAACGGGGCTAAATACTTGATGGTTGGAAAGACTAACTAGTTTTCAGTGCTATTATTGATTTACCTAACAATTATACCAAAATTTTGATATGTCAAAATTAGGCGTACACATTTTGTATAATTTATAAAATAGCTCACAAGTGCACAAATCATTTATAGAAAATGACAAATATACTTCTAAGGTCAATCTAAAAAGGAATCATGTGTTTTTTAAATCATTCAACAAATTATTTTAAAAATGAAATTAAATAACCTAAATATCCTATCAGGATTATTTTGGGTTAAGTTTCCAAACTAATAACACAAAAATGAAGATAGATTCAATAAACATTAAAGCAATTAAACATTTATTATGTAGTGAAAAATTTATGAGATATATTAGGTAGTTAATCAAGCTTATTCAATATTAAGTACGATATTAAATATATAACTTAATATTATTGATTCTTTTTTATAGGTATGAAAATATCTTAAGACATGGATTGTTTTCTTTGTTAATTAAACTCTACCTTGCTATCTTCGATCGAGCCAACAATTTAAAATTAAATAAAATTATGCTTCTTTTCTAAGAAATTACTAAGCCATTTAACTTGCCACCTTTGGTTGGGTCGACAATTTAAACTTAATAAAGGTGTCTAATTTAGGTCTATGATTTTAGTATCTAGAACTAACTTTTAGATTTTAAAGTTATTATTAAGGATATGTTGTCAATATATCTTTTAAAATAATTCTTAAAATATCTTTGAAATATAGCTCACTTTATTTATACAATTGATATAAACCAAAAGATTTAAGAGCGCTACTCTAAATCAAATTCATGCAATTTGAATCCTAAATCTAACTCTCTTGCTTATTATGAAAAAAACTATGTCAATATATTTTTCATTTACAAACTTTGGCTTAAATCTTGATGATAAAATAAAACTTAATTCATTTTTAAAAAATGTTTAATTTACTTTAATATTTCTCAAGCATAATAACATTACTTATATCTCATACTATTTATAGCTAAATATACATAGTTTAATAAATGATCAATAAATTGTACATATAGCATATAAAACAACACTTAGAAGTTTTTTGAAAAAGTACGTTTAAATATACCACAATAGAATTCTTAAAATTTCTTCTACAAAACCTCCATACATAATTGTTGTGTTTTTTTATTAAATTAAAGCTAAAAATTATTACATGAACTAAATTTGTTCAACCCTTGAATGAGACAACTTTAAACAACTAAGAGAAAAGCTAAGAAATGTAAGAAATCAACTAGAAAAGAGTTAATGGGATATTAGATATATTTTTACAAAATAAATAGCACCCTATTTATAAGATTAGGAAAGGAGGAAAATTTAGATTTTTATGCATGTCACTATGGCACACAATTTTTCCATGTTGCGGTATACATAGCATGTACACGATTTGAGCAGATCCATTCTCTTTGCGCAGTGGCACACAAAAATTTCATGCCATGGCCCACATCATATCTGGGACACGTTTAATCCTTTCCTTTGGCCTCACACCGCAGCTCATAATAATTTTATATCGCAAATCACTTCAAACTACATCACTTTGAAAACTAATTTTTTATGTTATTTCTTTTGTCAATTTTTAAATATATGTAATGTTTTACAAATATTTTCTTTTAATCTTCCAAGTTGTAATGGATGCTTCAAGTATAATTTTTTCAAGTTGAATCTTTATAATACAATAAATAACTGAAAAACAACAAAATATATTTATGATTTCGAAAAGAAAGATTTACATAAAATGATAGTAAAACAAGAAAATACAAATCTATATATCACTAAACATACATAAAATCACAATATATTAAGTGCTTTTGAACACTTATAAGTAGTGCCAATGGTTGACCTAGCATACTCCTTTATCATTTTCTACCTATCTTCAGCATCACCCATGTCTACACTTGAGATTGTTCATCCTACTCCTACTAATGATCAATGTCTAACTTCCTTGAAAACTGTTTTGATCCTATGAATGTTATAAATAAAAAAATACAAATTCCTTTATCAAAGATCTCCTATCTTTTATACACTAATAATAAAATCAAAAATTAAGATATCAGAGAACTTAGCACTAAAATAAGTACTATAAAAAATACAAACAAAAAGAAAAGAAAAGTAAACAACTAAATAAACTTGGTACCTAAAAAATAACAAATAAAATAAAAATAAATAAACAACTATAGAAAATTAAGAAAAGAAGAGAAAATAAAATATATGAATTAAAAGTTAATGCACAAAAATACATGACAATAATTAAAATATAACAAATAGAATTAATGTTAGTAAATAACTATATAAAAATAAATTAATAAAATAAAGTTAAAATAAATATTAGTGTACAAAAATACTAAAATAAAACGAAATTAAGTTAGTTCTTAAGGTAACTCCTAAAACACAAATTAATAAAGAAATAAAATAAAATTAGAATTAGTGCACAAAAATACTAAAACGAAATTAAGTTAGAAAATAAAATAATAACTTCAAGCTAATAAAAGAAAAGAAGTAAAAACTAAAATAAATTGTTTTTTAAAATTTTGAATTTTTCTATTTTTAAAATTGTTTTAAAATTAAACAACTCACAAATATTCACAAAAATCACGAAAAACAATCATGAGTATTTACAAAAAATTTCAAAAATTTGGATAATAAAAGTTTAAAATGTTATTCTTCATTGACAACGGCACCAAAAACTTATCCATAAAACTTGATAGTCAAATTTTATATTTTATAAAAAGCTTGCATGTGCACAAATCATTTATAACAAGTGATAAGTATACTCCTAAGGTCGATCTAAAGAATAGCTACATGGTTTTAAATAATTCAACAAGCTTCTTAAAAATAAACACGGAAAATAAACCTAAACATTCTGTCACAATATTTGGTATTTAAAATTTTAATTTAATAACATATAATTAAAACTAAAAATAGGAATGAGGTTTATTCAAACAACTCATGGAAAATATGCAATTAACAATCAAAGGATAATTTATGAGAATAATTAACTAGTTAACCATACTTGTTTAGAATTATTTAGGTTATTAAATGTATAAATTAAGGTTATTGATTTTTTTTTGTATGAAAACATCCTTAGGCAGAGATTAGATTCTTTGTTAATAAAATCAATTAATATCCTTAGGTAATGATTACAAACTAATTAGATTAAATTATATTCTATTTTTAAGAAAATAAAAAACCATTTAATCACTACGCGGAGCACATAATTTAACCTAGTATTATTTCTATTTAAACAACCTAATGCATGTTGTTTTCTTTAACGAGAATTGCATCAATCTTTTGATCTTAAGATTTCTCTCTCAATTTTTCTATAATATTTAAATAATATTTTATTAGGCTTGTTTCTTTAATTAATTTATAAAACATTGTATGGTTATGTTTGATTGATTAATAAACTTATTTGTTTTATGATCATGAACTTCATCTTTTATTCTAGGTTTTTCTCATTGATTTTGATTTAAAAAAAATTATTAAATCATATAGTTAGGATTTTCATTATTGAATCTACTTTATGACACACTTTGAATTGTGTTATTGTGCTAACTTTTTAGGTGACAGCTGAACGAGTTCCATTACTTATATGACTCAAGTTTATTAGAATGTTAGTCTGAATCCATACATCTTTCTTTTGGAAATCGTGAAATAAGTGATGGTTTATAAGTAGATTACTTGGGAGCACTATCTATGAGAGATACTTTAAGTCCTGACCTTATAATTGAACATTATTTTCATAATAGATAGTTAGGTAGTCCAGTAGATCGATGGTTTTCTTCTTAGGTTATTGTTGTAGCCTAAGTTGTTTCCATCTAAAATATAATGTGTCAAATATTTATTTATTTTTTGCATTATTTTATTTAAACATGAATGCATGTCTTGCCACTTGTAAAATTTTAATTTATCATAATTCAATTAATTATCTATTAACCCTTAGTTTAATTAGTTCCTTAACTAAAATCTATTGATTATTATTAGAGTAGGTCACTAGATAAACTTAGTATTTATCTAGGACCTTGTTATGAATCATTTAAAAAAGATTTCATTTACAACCCATGCTCCCTTCTTTGATGGGTCTAACTATCCATGCTGAAAAGCTCGTATGAAAGCCTTTTTACATTTTATAAATGAGAGTGTGTAAAATTATGTTATATATGGTTGGTAACCACCTACGATTACGAAAGATAATATTGTCACACTTAAACCTAGGAACGAATGGACCATTAAAGAAAAAAACTAGTAGTAACTAAAATTAGAAATGAATTATTGATATATTTAGTACTATGTTAGTCGATGACATCTATCATATCTCTAATGTTGATACTGCTAAGCTTTCTTGAGATATTATAGAGGTTGATCATGAGGTCACCACCTAAGTTAAAAGAACCAAACTTCAAATGCTAGGCACTAGGTTTGAAAACCTTAAGATGGAAGAAGATGAAACCTTTTCTGAATTTTATACTAAATTATGTGATATTTTTAACACCTCTTCAAATCTTGAAGAGAAAATTGAGGAATTCAGGTTGGTTTAAAAATTTCTTTGCTCATTACCAAATTTCTTTCATACAAAGGTGACAAGGCCACTACTACAAAAGTGGTCATTTAAGTCGACATTTAAAGTTGATTTTTAGTAAAAACCAGCTTGTAAAGAATTTAAAGTTGGTTCATTGAAAAACTGACTTAAAATGAATTTAAAACACGTAGATTGTAGCATCAGTTGACACATGAAACTGATGCTACATGTAGGACGTAGCGTCTATTCTACGTGTCAACCAACGCTACACACGTGGATATTTTTCCTTTTCTCTTCTTTCTTCTCCAGATAGAAACTATTATTCCAAGCACTGCAACTCTAAAAAACCCAAATCTTCTTCCATTCTTTCTCCATTATTTCTCATTTTTTGGTTACTTATGACCACTAATTCTAGCGCCATTTAGTGGGTTTTCTTTCTCTTTAACTTATCTTCTAGATCCCTTTTTTTAGCAAAAAACTCAAAAAATTTACTCATTTTCTCACTTACAAAACACCGTTTCTTTTTTTATTTCCTTCATTTTGTCACTTCATTTACTCTTATAAGTATTTCTATTAATCCTACGCACGTATTATTCATATTTATTTTTTATATATTTGATCGTCACACAAATTGTGTGTGCAATAAATACGCAAGTATACGTATCGTAACAAGTAATATAATGATAAATAAAGATCGTTCCCACAGAGATTATTTTTTTAGAAACTAATTTTTAAAACTAAAAATAATAAAAATCAATTTTTTTGGTGTTTTTATATCTTAAGAAAGCAAAATTAAAATAACTAAAAGTAAATAGCAATAATTAATTAAATTAGATTTTGTGACTAAAAAGATATATGAGAAAATATCTAAGAATACTTAATCCCCTAATTTTCTAAACATGCAAATCATTAAAATCCCCCCAATATAATATCAATTAATTACATTATCAATTGAATCTAACCTAGCATGTATTCCTCTCTCAAGTAAACTACACACCATATAGTAATTAATTTAATCACACTTTCATGCTAATTAAATTGCATACTACTCATTAAGTTCATCAATTATGGATCACACACATAAGAATCATACATCTTTGCCTAGAAACTATGCATGTTATTTAATCAAGACAAACAATTAAATAATTTTCTCAAATATATTTAATTGCCTCTATAGATAAATTGTTGGACAAACAATTAATAGCATAAAAATCAGATTAAATAATATAATTAAATTAATATTATAATTGAGAAAAAATATTAGATCATCATATGGTAAAAAATAGGTTAATAAGATCCCTAGATTAATAAATTAATTACACATAATTGTGTTCATAAAGCTCATATTTTCATAAAGAAATACATAAAATTAATAAAGAAAAGAGTAGAAAAAGAAATACAATCAATCTCTTGAATTGTAGAATTAATTTCCTCTTGAATCTCCACTAAAATTGTCATTCCTGGAATATTTTTGTATTTTTCTCTCTTTTTAGCTCTAAAAACTAACCAAAATTATGCTAATAGAGGCCAATTTGTGTTTATTGTGTGATTAAGGGCTTAAATAAAGCTCAGGTGCGATTTGGACCTTTCGATCAGCTTCAAATCAAGGGCTACGATCAAAACAAGAAAAATTGACAGTTTTAGCCAATCACAGAGCTGACACGTGGCGCGTGTTTCATCCTCCTCACACGCGACTCAACGTGATTCATTCTCCATGCTTGTGTGGCATCCGCGTGGCTTGCTCAGTTAGTTCCTATGCTTGCGTGACATGCCACGTGGCAGCTTCTGATTGGTCATGGGTTAAAAATTCATAAAAAAATTATATTTTCACCCTTTTTCACTAGAAAGTTTATATTTTAAGTTTTTTAGCCATAAAAATACTATTTATTAAATAAAAAAATAAATATTAAGTAAAAAAGTGCACTAATGACTCTATTTTCATAGAGTCATCAATATTATGTGTTATTATTTATGTGTATAAATTTTTGTATTATATATGTAGCTAGGTTTTGTATTATATGCATGTTATTATTTTTATTATGTAGGTTTTGTATAAATTTTGGTAATGAAATAAATTTATATATTTATGACTATGATTTAAGGTTGGTTTTTAATTTATATATTTTTGTTAATATGAAATGGGAAAAACATAATTCAACAATATGATGCTCATTAAAAATTTAGGTTTGAAGTAGTGTAGTTATTTTAAAAAAAATATTAATCATCACAAAATTGTTATATAATTTTTTTTATATATATCTTAAATTTAAAATCAACTCATATTATTATTAGTAATTACAATCAATCTCATATAATTATATTTATGTGTATATATTTGTAATGTTTGGTTTTTATGTATTTATTTTTATATGATGTTTTGATAGATATTCTAATAATTAGGGAATTCATATATAATAATATTTGAAATATATTGGTTGGATACATATTTAATATGCTTAATGTCATTAATAGAAAATGAACAAGTCTTGGATGTCAAAGTGTAGAATTGAGCAAAATTATATTTCTAGAGTTGAAAGTTTCTTGGAATTTACTTGTAAAAATAGTAATGATAAAATTTTATGATTCGATGCCCATGTGTTAAATGTAAAAATGAGTGATTTCATGATGTTGACGAGATTAAGTATCACCTTATCCGTAATGGCATTCTTTTGAGTTATAAATGTTAGTATTATCATGGGAAAAATATTGATAATACTCATGGGGAAGAAATAAATAAGAATGTGAGTGGATTATATACATCTTATCATAATATACACACACAAAATATGTTTCATGGTGTTGAAGATGAACTACATGAGAATGATCCCAAAACCTTTAAAAACTTCTAGAAGATGCCAAAAAACTGTTGTATCCAGAATGAAAGAAATACACTAAAATTTCAGGATTGGTTCATTTGTACAACGTGAAGGCCAAAAATTGTGTTTTGACAAAGGATTCACAGAATTACTAAATGTACTAATAGATATGTTTCCTGAGGGTATTGAATTGCCATCTTCAATGTATGAAGTGAAGAAATCTCTTAGTCGATTTGGCATGGAATATCATAAGATTCATGCTTGTCCAAATGATTACATTCTTTATAGAAAATAATATGATACATTAGATGATTGTCTTATGTGTAAAAAATCAAGATGGAAGCATGCTACAAATGCGACAACACTTAAGAAAGGTGTGCCCATAAAGTTTCTTTGGTACTTTCTTCTGATTCCTCACTTTCAAAGGTTGTTCAAAAGTAAAGAGACATCACAGATGTTGACTTGGCAATCAAATAATCAATATGATAAGGGGGTGCTACATCATCCTTGTGATTCTCCAAATTGGAAAGTAGTAGATAATTTATCCCCTCAATTTTCATCTAATACGTGCAATCTTCATCTTGCCATTGCTGCTGATGAAATTAATCCACACAGTTCCCTTAGTAGTAGATATAACTATTGACTAGTAATCATGGTAACATACAACCTTCCTCCTTGTTTGTGTATGAAAAGAAAATTCATGATGTTAACATTATTGATCTCAGGACCAAAATAACCTGATGTTGATATTGATGTATATTTACAGCCTTTGATAGACGATTTAAAGATATTGTGGAATGATGGTGTAAATGTTTATGATGCACATAAATAATAACACTTTAACTTGAGGGGGTCCTTTTATGAACAATTAATGATTTACCTACCTATGGGAGCATATCAGGACATGCAACTAAAGGTTATATGGGATGTCCTATATGTAGTGATGGCACTTCTGCAACTTATCTTGTTCACAGATGAAAGATGACTTATAGAATATATAGAATATTTTTTTCCCATATGTACATAAGTTTAGATACCAAAAGAAACCATTTGATGGTGATGGTGAAGAAGATCATAATCCTGCATCTCGACCTTTGCGAGGTGTTGAGATATTAAGGTAATTGAATGGCATGACATTTAAACGATATAGAAAGATGAAAAAAATGAATACTTACTAATGGAGGGAAATGAAAGAGGTTAACTACTAAAAGGGGTGAAAATGAAAATGTTACTGAATCAGTAGATCATGGTTGTTGGAATAAAAAATCAATTTTTTGGGAAT
Source organism: Hippophae tibetana (assembly GCA_037013495.1). Lineage (NCBI taxonomy): Eukaryota > Viridiplantae > Streptophyta > Magnoliopsida > Rosales > Elaeagnaceae > Hippophae > Hippophae tibetana. The sequence goes on from CM072809.1 coordinate 30,125,506, forward strand.
TACCTTATTGGAAAGACCTACACATTCGTCACATCTTAGATGTCATGCACATTGAGAAAAATGTATGTGAAATCTTGATTGGTACATTACTTAATATACTTGGAAAAATGAAGGATGGAATAAAAGCAAGATAGGATTTAAGGAAACTAGGCATACGACTTGAATTGGCACCAAGGGTGGAAAATGATAAGAATCAAACATATTTTCCACCATCATCATATAAAATGTCAACAAAAGAGAAGGATGTGCTTTGTAAATTTTTGACGGGTGTGAAAGTTCTTGATAGTTACTTATCCAACTTAAGAAATTTTGTGTCTACCACCGATAAGAAACTTGATGGATTGAAATCATATGACTATCATATCTTAATGCAACAGTTATTACCAATTGTTATTAGATCAATTCTTCCAAAATATGTTTAATTATCAATAATTCATCTTTTCTCATTCTTTAATACAATATGTAAGAAATCTATATCAATTGGCTAATTAAACTCTTTACATAAAGATGTTGTAGAGAATTTGTGTCTAATTGAACAATATTTTCCTCCCTCTTTCTTTGATATAATGATTCACTTGTGTATTCATTTAGTTGGAGAGGTTCAATTGTGTGGTCCTATGTACTTAAGGTGGATGTATCATTTTGAGAGATACATGCAAGTCCTTAAATGATATGTGAATAATAGAAATCGACCTGAAAGATCCATGGTGGAACGTTACATTGCTGAAGAGGCCATTGAGTTTTGTTCTAAATACTTTAGTGGTTGCCCTGAAATTGGGAATCCTATGCACAAGTTGTTCTTATAATGTCATATGATCGAAGTAGGTAACCTTATGCTTGGTGGAAGTAAGAATTGTTTATTGATCGCAATCGGAAAAAGCACATTGAACCATTTTGGTAAATAATAAGGAGGCACAACCGTACATAGAGTAAGTGATGACATGTTCAACCTTTTCATTTAAAATAAAATTATTTTCTATTTTACTATTAATGATATCTAATTGATATATCTTTAACAATATTATAGAATGCATATAAACTTACTGAAGATCAATCCTCGTTATAAAAAAGGGAGGAGAAAAATGATTGTATGATGAACATAAGCGAGAGCTTATTAATTGGTTTCGCAACCATGTAAGTGTCACATACAAGAATTCATTAGTACTTATATGCAATGTTTTAAAACTTTTTTTAAACACATTGCATGTTTTTGTATGCATAGATTCAAGTTGAACTCAACAAACCCAATCATAAAATAACATAAAGTATAGAATGACTTGCACATGGTCCAAAATTCGATGTCAAATCATATTCTAGATTCACAATTAGTGAATCAAGGTTTATGACTTAAAAAAGGGACAAAGTCTGAGTAAATCAGAATAGTGGTGTGAAGATAGTTGCACAAACTATGAATTTTGCTATTTCAAAAGATGGTAATCCTGTACTTTTTGATAGAACATATTGTGGTATAATTCAAGAAATTTGGGAACTCGATTATGAGGTCTTCCATAAAACAATATTCTTGTGTGAATGGATCAAATATGTTATCAATGTTGGATATAAAATAGACGATTTTAGATTTATCCTTGTAAATTTATCCAAGATAAGTCACGCTAATGATCCTTTCATGTTAGCACTTCATGCAAAACAAGTATTTTATGTGAGTGATCAAATTGACACAAGATGGTCTATTGTGTTAACGCCTCCACAAAACGAGTTCTACCATTATGATGCTTTAGAATATGATGACATGCTTGATACATTATCCAATATTTGTAATTTCTCAAACAAATTACCTAATGTATATGATGATCTAGTTGATGATGATGATTCTTCTCATGGACTCGAAGTGATTGTGAAGGAATATATATATACGATCAACAACCTAATTAAACATAATGTATGTTCTAAATTGTCATTATGAACTCTTGCATATTTATATGTTTGGAATTAAAATTGTCAATTAATAGTCAAGACCAATGATTAAACATGGAAGAAAACAACTAAATAAGTTGGTTAGTAATTTAACTTGATACAAAGTCCTTATAATTTTTGCTAATTGATGTAATAATGTATGATATGTTTGTTTGCTTTATTATTTATATAGATAAGTTCAAGAACAAATAACTAGAGGTGAAATAATCTAACAACAAAGGAGAGATACTATATATCATGCATTCGTACGAGAGCATCCTGGTCGTGTTAGGGGAGGAAGCCAATATGATGGTTATATGGAGTTTTTTAACATTCTAAAACAAAAGCCTCAGATGGTCAGTAAGGAGAAGTATTGTAAAATTGAAGAAGAACTTAACTCTTTTAAGGCCTCAATATTAAGTGAGATCGCCACTTTAAAATAATATCAATCACAACACATGTCAGGCATGCCAGTACTACAATCAGGGCATACCATATTGGCCAGGCATGCAACCATCCATGCCAATCATGCCACCATCTATGTCAGGCATGCCACCCATGAAATCTCATGACGCCCAACCTACATCTTGTATGGGATATAGTTATCCTATTGGTTTTCCCTTTATGCCAAGAATACATATGCAATTAGGTAGTGGTTCATTTTCTCCAATGCAATTTGTGCATTCTTACCATCCATCACATCACGATGAAAATTTTGATGAGAATGTACTTCCAATAGCTACCCCACATAGAAGTCCTCCTCTCTTTGATGAATCATTTGTGGTAAGATTTAAAGTTTATATAGAAAGTCTATTATTTTTATTTTTTATTATATATTTTATTTATTATATGTAATGCTTAAATATTTTACAAAATATGAATTGCTTGTTGAAACATCCTTTATCAACAGACTTTGTTGCTATTGGAATGGTACAACAATTGAGCGATGATCGAATGATTCATAATCAATATTTTCCAAATTATTAGTGAATAGTAATTGATCAATCATTGTTCAATGATTTTCCACTACCTATGCCTTCTGATGCTGCCACTGTCCAAGAAGCGATTAGACAATATGTGGCTTGGCCATCGAGTCAAGTTGTGATAATTTTGACATGGTACTATTGTTTTTACTTAAAATAACATTTTTTTACTACTATTATATTATTATTCTTTTATTGTTACTAACATATATAATACTTCTTCTTTAGTCTATTATACCAGAATTAGTAAGTGTGGCACATTTAAGAGTTATAAAGCAAGTATCTCATGGTAAATCTATGTCTAATGGCCAATCATCGCGCACTAAGTCATTCAAGAAGAAGCCATGGAAAAAGTATAGTTATGATTATGCTATAAATTTTAGCAGAAATCTTGGCGCTTTGATGACTATTGTTGCGAGTGCATCTAGCATAAATGATGAATGGATTGTGCCACTTCCTATTGAAATTTCTAGTGTAGACATTGGCCAAACCTATATATCGATCAAGTGCATATTACAACTATTTGAATACCAAATGATCGATTTAAGTATAATTCAAGTATGAACAAGGTGAGTTCTCAATCGGTAAATAACTTTCATTTATGTAGAACATATATAATTATATTTATATTAGCTAATTATTTATATATATTTCTTTTATATAGGGCATGTTATTATCGACTTCAAGCTAATCACTTATCACATTTAGCAATGTTCTATTATTCTTCATTTGTCAATCAATATCAAGAGAAGGATGTTAGCATCAAAGCTAAACAATTATATGATAGGGCATCAACACTTAACACAAATAAGAAATTGATAATCCCTTGGCCACTAAGGTTTGAACAAGGACAAGATCATTGGATGTTGGGAATCCTTGATCAATATAGTAATCATGTTTGATATTGTGACTCAGCTTCCATAGAATTGAATAAAGATACAAAAACAGTTATTGAAATGTAAGAGTTATAGCTAGCTATTTTTCTTCTATTATTCTTTGTAATATTAAATAAAAAAACTAACCATTATAAACTTTGATAGGGCATGGAAGCTGTGGAACAAGAGTAGGGGCATTGCCTTTAAAAAATTATAAGCTTATATGGGACAAAGTTATGGTATGTACAAGCGAATATTAATAATTTAATTAATTTTACTATTGAATAATAAAAATGTTCGAATATGATGTACACTTGTTTTTGTAGGTTCCACAACAAAATGATGGAGTCATGTGTGGTTACTATTTCAATTAAAGATGTGGTAATCTATTTTACCAATATACCTTTTTAACATATATGAGTTATTTTTTGTGAATTCATGAAATTACATTATTATTTTGAATTTAAATACATGTAGTTCTTTGGTTGGAACAAGTTGGTCTAGGACTTGCAAATATTTGATGATTTACAAAAGGAATGGGCAAAACACATGGTTCAAATTATATCATCATAAGAAGAATCAGGAGAAGATTCTAATGATCTTGAATAGCATATGACAACATCATGATAATTTTTATAATGCTTTAATTTCTCTATTCCTATGTATGAAGTCTGTGCAGCTTGTTTGATGGATGTTTATATGCTCATGTATTTAAGGGAATAAATTATTATATGGACCTATTTTTTGCCCAAACTTCATCTCATCTTTCTTGCCTAGTTCCCTTGTATGAGAACATCATGGTAGTCACTGGCTAGCCAAGTACAGGAAAACTACCAAGAATCATCATTATGGTGTAATATTATGAATTCATAAAAAAAAACTTATATATGTTAAAAGATTAGTAAAAGAGATTACTACATTGACACCAAAGTGATATAATAATAACTTTATCCCTTTGAAATCATATTAGCACTATATTAATCTTTTGTCTATAAATATGAAGCTATCTGAAAGCAAATTGATATTTTTAATGCTATAATGAGCTCTATATATGAAGTCAAGTGTGACTCTGATTTGTTACTTGGGTTGGTTGGGCAAAAAATAGTTGTTCTATGAGTTTATGGGCACTAAAACTTAATCAACTCAAGTAACTAATCAGAGTTTCACTTGACTTCATATTTAGAGCTCATTATAGCATTAAAAATACCAGCTTGATGGATGTTTATGTGCTTATGTATTCAAGGAAATAAATTGTTATATGGACGAGCTGTTTTTTGCCTTTAAGCCAAACAAACTTCCTCTCCTTGAAATAAAGTGGGAATATCACAAAATCCATGACAAAAGAGACGACATCATTTTATTTGTAATTTAAGTTAAATATATATGTATTGTATATAAATTATTATTTTTTAATAAATTTAATTCTCAAATAATTAATTAATATTTAATTTTTCAATTATTTGTATTATTTAAACTATTTGTTAAACAAATTTTGTTTTTTCTGCTATTATATAGTGATAAAAAATGTAGGTTTTAATTTGACTATAATAGGAAATGAGTAAATTTTGTAAAAAAAAATTAAAAATTTAAAAATTTAAAGTCAATTTAAGCGTTGAACTCAAGCATTTAAGTCATCGCATTCCCCATCATTTTTGAACACCTCTAAGGAACAACAATATCGCTTTTAAAAACCCCATGATTGATGATGGTGATAATGAGATTGATAAAGATGACGAAGAATTAAAACTCTTGGCCAAAAGACTCAAGAAAATCTTCAACCAAAACAATTCACAAAATAAATAGCAACCAAGCTGTTCAAGGGATCATAATCCAAGAGAACTCAAACCTATGAGTTTTGATGGTAAGAAAGCTAAAACCCACTAAACCCAAATTTTTTGAATGTAATGGGATTGGTCATATTATAGCTCAGTGTGCTAAAAAAATGAAGAGAATTGGAAAGGCTTTCAATGCTACCATTAGTAGCTCAAAAAATGAAAACAATAATCCAAATGACTCAAAAAAGTATGGCACCAACTACCTTGTATTTACTGTAAAGACTGGTCAACATTCTTATTAGTCTGACATTGATTCAGATAATCAAGAAAGTAATTCTAAATTCTTACTAAATAAATTTAATGTTAAAATTTTTAATGAGTTTTTTATAGATTTAGTAGGTTGTAAGACACAAATGATAGGTTACTTATAGAAGTAGAGAAAACAAATGATAAATTTAAATCTTGTGAAGCAAATTCCTCAATTACAGAAAAAGAAACAATTGAGTTGTCTAAACTTGATGATGATTGGAGTTCAACTCTTACAGATCTTAAACAGGAAAACAAGAATCTTGTGTAAGAACTTGAACAATCAAAAGGAAGCCACAAAGAGTCTAAAATTGGAGCTAAAAAGCTAAAACAATTCTTCACTATGAAAAACCTTTCAAAGATAAAAGAGAATTATGCTATATAGATGAGCAATCTACATCATCATCTTCAAAAGCAATGCAATTCATAAAACTTGTCGACCCTCCTTCTTCAAATGCTACATATACACTTTCAATATCAAAGATCATATTTGTAAGGCCTTCTAACTCTACTCTTACTATTACTTATGCACAAAAAACCATTGCACCAATAATTGATAAAAGTGTTAAGTTTGTGCCTGTCCTCTGTCATTGTGGTAGGAAAGGTCATATTAAGCCAAAGTGTAGATGTTTTTTGGTTACAACCTATGTCATTAATCCTTTCCATGAATCTAGTTATAGGACTCATTATTATCATCTAACTAATAGTATGTCCAACTATTCTACTAGAAAGTATGAAGTTGTTGGTTCAAAGAGACAAGTGAATTTCAACACTTTTAATTCTAGGACTAATTATCATCATCCTACCATGCTTGTTGCATCTTTTATTAGGATGAATATGAAATCTAAAAGTAATGCTAAATCCAAGAATATGACTATGAATACTAAGGTAGTTGAGTTCCAAGTGAAAGAAATAAAGAAATAAAAAAAACCAAGATTGAAGAAAGCTTGGGTTAGGAAAGATTATCTCTTTTCAGTCACTTGAACTCCTTTATTGTTCACCTATATACTTTTTTTGAGTACTTAGTTGACACTATATGAGCATATTTAGTTTTTTTTTATTTTCATTAATGTTTCTTTAGTTTTAATTAAAAAAGAGTATATTTTTTTAACAATAAAATAGATTTTACATACTTTCCTTTACAAATCTGACTTATTCTTATTGACTTTTCATTAAGTAAATGAGTATTTTAACTTGTGGATTTACGTACCATTTCACCTCTGGTGATCGATATTGATAAGAAATTACTCACACACTCACTAAACATATATGTATATCATCCTTATAGTTTATGATCACTTTGTAAGATTTCAAGACTTGAGATAACCTTGACTGCAAAGCTATATTTGAACTCAATTTTTCACTTTCTAAAATTTTACTATAAAGAGACACCTAGTTTGAGAGTGCTACCTATTATGATGTGTGCAGCTACCTTAGTGAGTAGAGAGAATTACTTTACAACTAGTGTGAAATTCATCATAATAGGTTTCTAGCTCAGGCATAATTTCTTAAACAATAAAGAAGAACAAATGAAACAGATATGCCTTGCATGTACAAAAAGAAAAAGTCAAAAGTTGGTTATACAAAAGGAAAATAAAAAATTAAATAACCAATCCTTATATAATTACAATTTTTTCATTATACGTGGTATTTTTTCATTTGAATTTTTCATACCTGATCATAAATGAATTAAATGACATACTTTTGATGTTCAAACATGTATCTTATTTTCAGTGATTATTGATATGTCACTATATATGTTTAGTATTATGTGTTTTTTTTCAATATACTTATGTTTTCAATAAATAGTCAAAAATTGAACAAAGTTAATTTCTCAAATAAGTGTTATGTTCTAGTCATGCTTAAATAAGTTTACTACCCTCTTTAAAAAAATTATTATTATAACTCAATTTGCTATTTTTTTTTACTTTTGGGTGCATAGAGCTTAGGGGAGTTCATATATTGCATACATTATATTCTTGTTTATACTCTTTATCTATACATCATAGTTAATTTATCTTTTCGTATGATAAAAAGGGAGATATTGTTTATTAATGGGAGATATATTACACATAGGGGAAGAACACATTGATTAAATGCTCTATTTGTTATTTGTTATTGCATATAGAGGGAGAACTGTTAATCATTATGTGTTCACCATCATATGCCACATAAGAGGAGTTATTTTTAATTCTTAAATGTTCTATCTGTTATTACTCACTTCTTATGTTTGTTTCTTCGCTTGACTATTATTATGTACATTAAAAAAAGAGAACAATGACTCCTTCGAGACACATTGTGTGTCTATCTGTTATTTTGCTTTTCAGTATACATATGAGTTGTAAAGATACCAGCAAAGATTGCTTCATTGGATCATGAGATAATAACACTATGTAAAATTTATTTTTCCTATAAGTATCACATAGCAAAAGATAGGTTTTTTCATATGACTATGCCAAAGCAGGAGATTGTAAGGCATATGCAAGTGTTGACGATATTTTTGAACAAAACGTTTAAATGTAAACTAGTTTCTCAACAAATTTTCAAGATCACTATTCTAGCCAAAGAAACTTTCAAGCATCAGGTGAACATTTTCAATCCTTTGAGATTCACCTCGCTCCTAGAGAGAAATTAAGAAGACCAATTGTGTTCTACTCACGATCTACAAATATTATGGTAAGAAGCCAGGCTTAAATACGGCTGAGATCGGTCGATCATGAAACAATGGCTACTCAAAGAAATACCTTACCAATCCCTAATGAGACCAGGACAAAAGATACAACCCATTACCGAGAGTTATCTCATTAACTCCTTGAACTAAGAAAAAAGCTCAAAGAAATCAAAAGATAAAATTGATATCTATGCTCCTAAGTAGAGGTAATGACCTCGGAAAACCCCAATGCAGCGAAGCGTAGCCAGTTTGAGCCCCAACAAGTCAAACATGAAGTCGAGAGGAATCCCCTCTCTAGCTCGGTACAACCTGATGATGAACAATAGGTTCAAGAAAGAAAAAAATTGGGAGACACGACTACAAGCACTGGAGGAGAGCAATACAAGGTAAGATTAGACCTTAAAGGTGGAAATGAGAAACACGAGAAGGGACAAACCCTTTATGATATGGACATAGATTGTAAGCAACTATACGTCTCCCTTTGTTTTTTGATATAATAGAAAATGATGAACCACCACCCAAGTTCAATGCTCCTAAGTACCTTGATTATTTTGGAACAAAAGATCCAATCACACATGTTAAACACTTTAATTTAAAATAGCCATGGAACTCATGAGTCTCACCCAGGAAAAAAAGGATGCAATGATGTGAAAGTTGTTCGCAACCACCTTCTATGAAGGTGCGTAGAAATGGTTCAACAACCTACCCCCTAAATCCATATCCTTCTTCCCATAGTTTTCCAGACTATTGATTACAAACTACGCTTACAATAAACTTTTAAGGAAGGAATTTCACCACCTTTTCTCAATTATCCAAGAAGGAGGGGAATCCATTGAAGAATACATGAAATGGTTCAAAGAAGAGAAATTGTAAATCTTTGACTGCCCTAGATCTATTGCTATAGAGGCCTTTAGGCAAGGCCTACTGAAGAACTTTGACCTGTTCATGGAACTAACTAACATAGTGCCACACACCATAGAGGAAGCCTATAGGGAAGCAAGAAAGTTTTTCAACCTAGAAAGGGAGCTCAACCTAGTCAAAAGCCCTCAAATGGAGGTAGAGATAGTACCAGATAAGGAAAAAAATGAGGATGAGTTTATATAGGGCATATCAAAATAACAACAACAAACGTTTTGTGATAGGTAATAGGCAAGTCAGATACTAGCCAGAAAATAGAGGAATTTAGGGAAGGTCATTGTCTCCTTTTAGGGGGCTTCCTTTGAGGGTTGGTGTAACTCAAGTTGTAAGAAAAATAGAGAGGGAGCTTGAGGTCAGATGGTCAGCAAAGATGCAAGCTCACCACAAAGATGTGTTCAAATGGTATGCCTTCCATAAGGATATGGGCCACGAAATAAAAGATTGTAGAAACTTGAAAAAAGAAGAGTTGTTGGTTAGGAGATATCTTAAGGACCTCGTTGTAGAAAACAAGGATAGAAAAGGCCACTAAGTTGAACGAAGGGTATTAAAACCAATAAACTCATCAGGCAATAGTAAGGAGCCACGTGATGAATCCAACATTAAAACTATACATACTATACATGGAGAACCGGGGGTCAGTAGGGTCTCTAATAATTCATGCAAAAGATTTGCTATGGAATTACACAATACCCCATATATACACCTTGGATAAGGCAAGATCTCCTACAGAAATCATTTTCACAGAAAGGGACGAAACCTCATCCCATCACGAGGACCGTCTTGTGATAACTCTGAGGATCGGGTCTTGTGATGTATATAGAAAGAATATCCTCATTTCTCATTTTGGTGTTCATCATTACCTTTAACTAGGAAACGCCTTTAAGAATTTTCCCTTCTTAAAAAATATACAACCTGAGACAAATTGGTATATTACTAAAATATATATATTAAAGTTGAAAATAGCACCAATATGGATATATATTGTAAATAATTAAATTGATATCAAAACAATGTGTTAGCTTGTACTTGACGTGTGTATAAGTACATATTTAATTTATATACATGTTGTACATAAATAAATTTAGGTTATGTACAATCTATACATTCTATGTAAGACACGAACTCAAAATATCTTGGAAAATTATAAAATATATCACCCTTAAAACTTATAAAAACAAAAATAGCACACCAATAATAATGAATATATATAATTGGATGATGTTCAACATTAAATAAATCTAAATAATCTTATTTCAATTTGAATGACGTTTAATTGAACGACATTCAATGTGAAATTATATGCTGAATTTTTTTAAATAATAAAAAACATATGAATTCATCATAAGATGTGTTATTTTTGAAGTTACAAGTTACAAGAATTATATTTTTATTATTGTTTTTAAATAGTTTTAGGCGTTAATATAATCTACTCTTTATAATAAGGGAATATCGCATGAGATGACCTTTTCAAAGGAATTTTATTTTTGACTCCCCATTCTCTTGGAACGTATTTTTTAAAAATTTTCTTTATGTACATGTGTTCAATAAGGTTGCCCAAAGGTCGAGCAACTATAGTGACCAATGACCATTAAAACACTGACAAACCATACTTTTCTTTCAAAAAAGTTTTAAATTATAGATATTATTACATATGTTCAAATGAACTTTATTTTTAAATACACGTTTAATTTTGAATATAAATTTACTAAGGGTCAAAAATTAAAAGAAGTCTAAATGGGGACATAAATAATAACTACTCTTACAACATTAGATGAGAAAAATATTATGAGTACATAAATATGGGTTCGATACTTTAGTGGTACCTTTATCAAACACAAAATACACATTTAGATTCATATTATCAAACTAATATATTAGTGGTCCCCCATTTAACAAAATGGTACAACAATGGTCTAATTTAAAAAAAAATTAATTTATAGAAAGATAATTTTATATTTACAAAATATTTAATATTTTTATGTATTCTCTCATACTTTTTGTCCATTTCAATACGAAAACACTAATACTATCCTAACAATTATTGTTAGCTATCAACCTCCATTATCATCTCACTCCTACTCTTATTATTGCTTTATTTCTTTATTGACCAATCAAATTTCACTATTTACTGTAAAACAATCTATGGTTGTACTTTTTAACAAATATGTAGTTAGGCCACCACCAACTTATTTTTAATACTCATTTATACTCCTGATCATCATTACCGTCAACTCATTTATTTAATGTCACTAACCCCTTCATCATTTTCGATCACCATATATTCAATCAAATCTAAGGTAAAAGTAGCTTTGGTTGAACATAAGATAGATGAAAAAGGATAAGAGATCAAGTAGATCGAAGGCAATGAGTTAACGATAATTGCGATATTTGATAGAGATGATACTTCATTGATGGTTGCCTAACTTTAATTTCAATAAAAATTGTATTTTTATATTTTTGCAGCAAACAATAAAAGGTTATTAGTGGGAAAAAGAATAGGGTAGTATTAAGGATAAGACAAAGAAGATGACGGAGGTGGACATGATTGCTATAATAAATAGGGTTGTTTTATTGACAAAAAGTACGAGATAATATATGAAATAATAAACATTTTTATAAGAGGTGAAACTATCCTTTTAAAAATTAGTTTTTTTTAAATTGAAACATTATTGTACCTTTTGTTAAATAAGAGACTACTTGTATATTAGTTTGATAATATTGATATATATATATATATATATTGTTTAATAAAAATACCACTAAAATATCAAATCTCATAAATTTACATATAAATCTATACTTTTATATCACGTGTTAAAATAATTCTTAAAAAATATATATTTACTTTGGAAGGAAATTATATTATATCACCCTACAAGTAATTTGAATGTGTAAATTTATTTGTATTTGTCATTTCTCTCGCATGAGGAAATAAATAAAAAGGAAAAGGTAACGAGTATTTTGATATATAATTTATATATTTTTATTAGGAAAATAAATATTTTAACTATACATCTTTTAATGAAAAAAGCTATTTAATAATATATATATTCATAACAAGATACTAATAATCTTTATATTTGTTTTAAATATACTAATAGTCTAAAATTAATATTTAATTGAGAATATCATCATATGTTATGGACAAAAAATTTAGGACAAAATTATCTTTTAAATAATTAAAGAATTTGTTTCATTAAAACATTATTAGCAAAAATAATTAGTTTAATCTCAAACCAAAAGAAATCACAAAAATATGAGAAAGAGTCTTGAGAAACACCTAAAGGAATTGAATCATGTTGAAAGTTAATGATTTTGTGAGAAAAAATATAACGGGATGGGATAACTTTGTGACAAAAACTCAAAACATTTATTTTAATACCAAAACATCTAAGTATAGAAGAATATTTAGATTCCAAAATCAAAAGCAAGAGATATCTTTAGAAGGAATGAACAATTCAAACCAAGAGGAATGTCAACTAAGCATATTAATATAGTCACAATAGTGTATATAAATCAATAATCCTAAAGAATATTAAATAATCTATATGATATAGAAATACATATGATAAACCACCACAAATATAGAGCAAATATGATACAATATTGAAAAACATACATAAGTTTTCTCAAAAAATACATTTAAAACAAAATATAAAGAAGAGCACGAGATATTGAGAATCAAAAATATACTAGTTAATAGAGAGAACAAACTGAAAAATAAGAAAAGATACAATCTATATGATATGTTATATGAATGATACTAATGTAAAAAGAAATATTCTAATACTTTAGCACTACGTGATGAAATCATGTGACTTGATACTCATGTAAAAAGCTATTGAAAAAATATCAAGTTGAAGAATGAGATGGGTTCATTGGAAAAAAAACTTTGATGTGTGCGATAAATACTAAAATTCTCATTTCAATCTTAATTTTTAACCACTTGTGTATTTAAAATTTAATTTATCTTTTGTTAAATATGGATACTAACTACAAAATTACCAAGTCATAAGAATTACATAATCATCTTTCACTTATATCACATGTACAAACATGTGATAAAATCCTCAATTTAAAAGATCAAATTTGATCATTTATGTGTTTTAAAGTAAATGAAAAGACTATTATCTTACTACTTTCATAATATGAGTCAATATTATTACATTTTTGTTAAAAAAGATAGCACAATTAAAAACTATTATAATTATTTAAATTCTTTTAATATTTAACACCCTTTAATCAACAAACATTTTATATTACGAGTGTATATTTAGAATAATGATATTGTTAAAATAACTTTTGTTAATGTAATGAAAAAATATAAAATGCTAATTTTATCTTAAACATTAATTACATTTTAATGAAGTTATTAGTAAATTATTATTTATAAAACATTTAGTTGATAATAATAATTTAGGTGTCGTGTATTTATTATTATAAATTTTTAAAGTATTATTTATATAATTTAGGGTAATTATATTTTACACCCACGTATAATTTATAAAAATGTATAAAATATTTATTTTGTTATAATTATTCTCACATAACCATAAAAATATATCCAATTACTTGAATTTGTAAAGTTATAATTATACTCAGAATAATTATGTAATTATATTTAAAATTAAACTTAATTTTATCTTTATATATAATTATAATAAAATAAATATTTTGAATATTTTTATAAATTATTTATATACAGTATATAAAACGTAATTATCCCTAATAATTTTTTAAAAAAGTAAAAAAAGTACAGGCGTGAAAGGCTTCTCAGGTCTGATGTATTTAGACCCTTCGTTTGCTAATTGTTTTGCTCTTGGCTATATCTGTTTCTATCAGAAATTGTTTTGCCCTTGGCTATATCTGTTTCTATCAGAAAAGACCAGAGAGAGAAGCTTATGGCCAGATTGGAATAGGGGTCTGGGGCTCTGAGCTTTAGCTTTTGATGTTTGTCATGGTATGAGTAGAGTTTTCAATCTCTTCTTCTCAGAAGAAGATGGCTTTACAAGAGGACCTGCAGGAGATCCAAAATCCACCTTCAGTTCTTGATGCTCTCTTATGCGAAGAAGAAAGTTTTGAAGATGATTTTGGAGAAAATGGTATTGGGGACGAGAGTCAAAATTGTGTGGAGAGTGTGAAAAATCACTCATTTTCCCCTTCAGTTTTGCTGGAAAACGATTTGTTTTGGGATGATGATGAACTAGTCTGTCTTATCTCGAAAGAGAAACAGACCCATCTGTGGTGTAGTGAGTTGACCTCAGATGGATCTCTAATGGCGGTTCGAAAACGGGCTGTCCAATGGATTTTGAATGTAAAGGCACATTGTGGGTTTTCTGCTTTGACCGCTGTTCTTGCCGTTAATTACTTTGATAGATTCATTTCAAGTCTCCGATTTCAGAGAGACAAGCCATGGATGAGTCAACTCACTGCGGTTGCTTGTCTCTCTCTTGCTGCTAAAGTGGAGGAAACAGATGTGCCCCTTCTTATAGACCTTCAAGTATGTACAATGCTCTTATGCTTTCTAGGTGTTTCTTAAAATGCCATAGTTATGCCTTTTGGCATTTTAGTAATAACTACTGGGTCTTGTTTTGTGTTTAGGTGGAGGAATCAAAATTTGTTTTTGAAGCAAAGACTATACAGAGAATGGAGCTTCTGGTCCTTTCAACTCTTCAATGGAGGATGAATCCTGTGACTCCAAATTCATTCTTTAGTCACATTGTCAGAAGGATGGGTCTGAAAAACCACCTACATTGGGAGTTTATGTGGAGATGCGAGCGTCTTATTGTCTCTGTTGTTCCGGGTAAGTAGTTAAGAACACTTCCTTGTTTTTCCGTTAGTTTAGCATACAACACGGTCTCTGATTCGAAAACTTCATTGCAGATTCCAGATTTGTGTGTTATCTGCCTTCTGCTTTAGCTGCGGCGACAATGTTTCGTGTCATTGATGAGATTGAGCCATCTAATGCGCTAGAATATCATAACCAGCTCATGAGTGTACTTAAGATTCCCGAGGTCTGTATCCTAAGCATTTAAATCTATTTTAGCTAAAGAACGTTTCGCTTTCTGCTCTGAAAATGTAGGATAACTTCTAAGCTTGTTAAATTAAATATTGTGATACAGGACTCAGTGAATGAGTGCTATAAGCTCATACTGGAAACATCAGGCAGCCATGGCTACATACATAAGGAAAGCCACAAACGCAAGCATATGTCCATCCCCAGCAGCCCAAGTGGCGTCATTGATGCATCTCTTAGCTATGATACCTCAAATGATTCATGGCCTTTGGCCTCTTTGGTCCCATCATCACCAGTACCAAGATTCAAAAGGAGCAGATCACAGGATCAGCAGATACGATTGCCTTCAATAAACCCCGTATCTGTTGATGTGCGTAACAGCCCTCCTTGATATTTTTCTTTTCCTTATTGTCAATTATCAAACATGGTACCATATACTATCCCTCTTTTGCAATATTATTGCAGTATTTTCTTATAATGTGCCTTGTGTTCTCTTATGTTACTTATCATCATCCCATTTTGGCGAAACCTGTGGAATTGAGTTGAGATAGGAAAGATAAAAACTTTGCATCTTATTCTTATTGGAGGAGTTAGTGAAGGTAGGGTGTGGCAGTAAGCATACTTGGGAGCAATGCCTTTTGTTGACTTTGTAATGATTCTTATATATGATGGTGATGTTACTGCATAAATCAAGATCCTCTTCTCTGGTTAAGTTATTGATGTCATGTTCTGTCATAGTTGTTGTGCATTATTTGAACAATTTGCCCAACGTTAGAACAGGTGAAATAATTATGTATTTTCAATTTCAAAACAGAAGTGGGGGGAGAGGAAGTCTAAAATATTGAGAGACTAGTATGATAGATGTTGGTGCTATTTCTACAAGTTCAGACACCATAGCTGAATTCTGGCTTGTTGCCAACCATGTTTGTTAGCCAGAGAAACTACTGTCGTAAGTGGGTGTTCGTAACAACATTACCACATAAAACTCACGACATAGTATTAGAAAATTTGAAGGTTTCACTGAACTCTGTAAGCACATTGTGATGTATCACAAATTCTGCAAGGTCCTATGATGTGATTGCTTGTTTTGTTCGTGGAATCACTTAGTGTAAAATATGCAATGAATCTTCAGTGAAATCTAATATATCATTGATGTACTTATTTACTAATTATGCTTATGAATGTAATTGTCATTTTCACTAACATTACTTGTATACTACTTGTATTGTGTATTTGAGGTCCTCAATGTTAGGATAAGTAATATTTTTGGATCCCCATGGATATTATTCAAAAATTAGAATATCTTTTTAGACATTTGAAAAGAATTGGTTCCATAGTGCAGCAAGTTTATTATAAGAGATGTTGGGTGTATCCTTTTTTATTTTTTTTTACTTTGGTATCCCAAATCACCAATGTTTGAACTTGGTTGAAATCCATAGTGTTCGCACATTAAAGATATCTAGGTGGGCCCATAATTCTTGATCGTGTAACCTATTTCTTTCGTCCTTTCCCAGCCTCGAACTTGTGACTTAACCCTTAAGTACACAAATTCTATGAAGCTGGTACCCATCTGTACCGAGAGTAATGCGTGCTTAGTATCATTGGAAGAATGACCAATTACCAAGGCTTCCACATAGACCTCTTTAGCAAAAAAAGGTATCTTTTGATGTTTGAACCTCGTCTAGCTTAATGGAGGGCAAAGACATCTCAGGATATCCTCAAGGGTCCCCTAGTTTCTGACTAGTCGTGGATTGAGTTTCTTTCGCTCTCTCCCAACTTTGAACGCTTTTGATGTTTGAACCTCGCCTAGCTCAACGGAGGGCACAAGACATCTTAGGATATCCTCAAGGGTTCCCTAGTTTTTGACCAGTCGTGGACTGAGTTTCTTTTGCTCTTCCCCAGTTTCAAACCTATGACCTGCACCCTTTAAGGGTCCAGATGGGTACCAGCTTCATTGAGGACCCTTAAAGGGTACATGAGACCCCTAAGAATATTCTGAGATGTTTTGTGTCCTCCGTTGAGCTATGCGAGGATCAAACAACCACAATTTTTAACGAGACTCCTTAGATACTCAAATTTAAGTCGTGGGTACTTTTTGTGCTAAATTGAATAGTGTTTTCTAATTAATTGATATTTTTTGCAAAATTGATATTAATTGACCTTTTTAAAGGGTATTTTTTGTCTACCTACCCACATTTCTAATGTTAATTTACAAAATACCCTTGAAATATTCATAGATGAGTTGGAAAACTTGCCGTTAAACCTCATTAGTCTTTTGGTTTTTCTTATGTTTTGATAAAATATTTTTAGGTTCCTTCGGTATGATCTGTATCCAATTTAAGGGGGCTTAAAACTGAACCTTCTTTTCTCAGCTGACTAGTTTTGCTGCAGAAAATAGATAGTACATAATCTTTTAGTTCATATTGGTAGAAGCTTTTTAGAAAATTAACCATTTTATTGAGTTATAGAAAATACAAGTGGGTTTTTGATTCTAGCCATTGCTAATTGCTTGATTGGAAATTCAATTTTAATCTTCATAATCATTATCAATACGCAAACTAAAGGATTACACAAGGAATGTACGAAGTTCTCTTCTCTTCCATCATTTAATTGAAAGAAAAAGCATATGAAGATCTGAATAATATTAATGTTATGCATTCTCAACTTACTCTTTTCTTTGCTGTGTAGTATAAAGTTGGAAATAAATGCCCAACTATATCCAAGCCTACTCCTCAATAGAAAGACCATATGACCTCCTATTCTCTAGCTTTGCAGTTTCTTCTAGAAGACACAGGTAGTTTCACTAGATGCCATTAATGAATGATCAATGGCCATTAATGAATGATCAATGGTCTGTAAAACTAAAATTTCAAGTTTCAAAGTGAAACACAGAATGTATAATATTTAAATTAGGGCTCATATAAGCTTATAGAAGGTCCAAGTTTAAGTTTAACTTATGGTGTGTGGGAAGGGTTATTTAAAAAAACAAATACACTAGTCATTAATATAAGGTGACGTTTGGTTCACGGAATGAAATTAAAATGAGAATGGACCATTGAAAACAAAGAAAGAATTAATATTATAATGTTTGGTTTATCAATGTAATAGAATAGAAAACACTTTATATTATCTTAATATTTCTATATTCAGTAAAGTTTAAATAATATCATTTAATTATTATTTTTTTGTTAGATAAAATATATTATTGAAATCATTATTTTTTTAAATAATTATTACTTAAAAATAAAATATATTATTAAAATTATTATTTTTCTAAATAGGGTTTAGGGTTTTGAAGTTTGGGATTTAGGATTTGAGATTTAGGGTTTAGGGTTATATTTGTGGATTAAGGTCTAGGGTTAAAAATATTATTTTTCTAAATAGGGTTTAGGGTTTTTGGATTTGGGATTTGAGATTTAGGGTTTAGGTGTAAAACTCAAAATTCACTCTTCTTAATTTCCATTTAAAGATACTACATATTTATATACAAAGTTAGGAACATTATTAGGTGATATACACTTAATACACAACTAATATATTCAACTAGTGATAGACACCAAATACATAACTAATATCTCTAACACTCTCTTTTAAGTTGGAACATAAATATTAATTATGCCCAACTTGTTGCAAAGATAATTAACTCGAACTCCATTTAAAGCTTTCGTGAAGATATCTCCTAGTTATTCTTCAGTCTTCACATATCATGTAGAAATCAAACCTTGTTGAATTTTCTTGCGAACAAAATGACAATCAATTTCAATGTGTTTAGTTCGCTCATGAAACATAAGATTAGAAGTAATATGAAGAGCGGTTTGGTTATCACACCACAATTTTGCTGGTATTGAAGTTTTAAGACCTACTTCATCCAAGAGCTGATATATCCACATTATCTCAGACGCAGATTATACCATAGCCCTATATTTTGACTCTGCACTTGATCGTGACACAACATTCTACTTCTTGCTTTTCCATAAGATCAAATTTCCTCCAATGAAAATATAATAGCCTAATGTGGATCTTCTATCCACTTTGAAACCTGCCCAATCTGCATCTGAAAAACATTCAATATGAGTTGTCCATGATTTGCATGCAAGATACCATGTCCAGGTGCTCCTTTCAAGTAACACAAAATTTGCTCTAACATTACTCAATGATGAATTGTTGGGGATGACATAAATTGGCTAACAACACTGATCGAATATGCAATATCTGGACGAGTCATGATAAGATAATTCAACTTTCAACCATCCTTCGATATCTCTCAGAATCTTTAAAGAGTTCCCCATCTCTTGTAAGGTGGATGTTCGGAGTCATTGGAGTACTACAAGGCTTTGCTCCTAATTTTCCTATCTGAATTAATAAGTCCAAGACATATTTTCTCTAAGATAGAAAGATATATATTTTTTACTCCTTGTGACTTCAACACCCAAGAAATATTTTAGCATCCCCAAATCCTTCGTGTGAAACTGAGTATATAGGAAAGACTTAAAAGATGAAATTCCCATAGTATCACTTCCAGTAATAACAATGTCATCTACATACACAACTAAAAGAATGATACCAGTTTCTGATTGTTTGTAGAACACAAAATGGTTAGACTTGTTTTTCATCATACCAAACGTTTCTATAGCTTGACTAAATTTTCCAAACCAAGCACGACGACTCTGTTTCAAACCATACAAAGATTTACGGAGACGACAAACTTGCCTAGACTCTTCTTGAGCAACAAAACCATGAGGTTGCTCCATAAACACCTCATCTTGAAGATCACCATGAAGAAAAACATTCTTGATATCTAGTTGATGCAAAAGGCCAATGGTGAGTAGCTACCATAGAAATAAACAATCGAATAAAGGTTAATTTAGCAATAGGAAAGAAGGTGTCAAAATAGTCCACTCCATAGGTTTGAGCATATCCCTTAGCAACAAGACGGACCTTTAATTGAGCAACTGACCCATCTGGATTAATCTTAACTGTGAACATCCATTTGCATCTGATAGCCCGTTTCCTTGAAGGTAAATCGACCAAGTCCCAAGTACCATTGTCATCCAAAGCATTCATTTCCTCGATCATTGCATGATGCCAACCAAGATGAGATAAGGCTTCGTGAACAATTTTAGGGATATAAATAGAATCAAGAGAGACAATAAAAGAGCAAGAGGAAGACGACAAGCAGTTATAAGAAACAAAAGAAGAAATAGGATAAGTACATTGACGTTTACCTTTGCATAATGCAATAGAAGAACATCGTTCAGGACTAGATCTGATGACGAAAGAGCAGATGCAGGACATGAATCAGAAGGTCTATGTCTGGAGTAGACTCGAGTAATAGGAGGCCTAACAGGAACTGGATCAGAGACAAGTTCAAATGATAAGATATAATAAACTAACAAATCATCATCCTCCCCGTGACGTGCAGAAGGAGGAGAAGACGAAAAATAGGGTGTGTCTTCCATGAAGGTAACATCAATTGGGACAAGATATTTGTTAAGACTAGGACAATAACATCTATAACCTTTTTGGAGACAAGAATAACCAAGAAAGATACACTTTAAAGACTTAGGATCTAATTTAGTAACATGCAGACGAACATCCCGAACAAAACAAGTGTTATCAAATATCTTAGGGTCAATCGAAAATAGTGACTTATTAGGAAACAAATTTTTTTAAGGAACCTCACCATGAAGAACATATGAGGGCATGAGATTAATAAGAAAACATGTTGTTGAAACTGCATCGACCCAAAAAGGTTTAGAAACATTCATTTGAATTAATAAGGCACGTGCAGTTTCAAGAAGATGTTTGTTCTTACGCTCTGTCACTCCATTTTGAGATGGAGTATCAACACACAAAGTTTCATGAAGCATGTCATTTTGAACCATATAAGATCGAAACAAAGCTGATGTATATTCTTTGGCATTATCACTTCGGAAAGTACAAATTGAAACATTAAATTGAGTTTTAATCTCAACACAAAATGCGCAAAAAATAGAAAATAATTCAGAACAACTCTTCATTAAATATAACCAAGTTACACGAGAATAATCTTCCACAAAAGTAACAAAATACTTAAATCTAGGTTTAGACAAAATAGGACAAGGACCCCAAACATCAGAATGAACTAATTCAAAAGGAACACTAGCACGTTTATTAACTCTTGGATTTGAATTAAGACGATGATGTTTTGTAAATTGACAAGACTCACAATCTAATGAAGACATCTTACTAAACTGAGGGCAATTTCTGAAGTAAAGGAAAAGATAGATGACCCAGTCTATAATGTGTCTTGAAAGGAGAGGTTACACTAGAGAAAGCAATAGATTTTGGTATTGGTGTGTTAAGAATATAGAGGCCTTCAGACTCATGTCTTTTACCAATAGTCTTCTTCGTCATAAGATCCTGAAATAAGCAACGATCAGGAAAAAATGAGATGCAACAGTTAAGATTATGAGTAAGCTGACTTACAAAGATCAAATTAAAGGATAATCTTGGTAAATGTAAGACAAATGACAAAGGAAGCAAAAGAGTGGGAGTAATTGTGCCAGACCCAAGAACACGAGATGGTGACCCATCGGCTAAGGTAAGAGTAGAGGTGGAAGTGTGTGAATGAAGAGTAGAAAAGAGATTATAATTACCTGTCATATGATGTGTGGCACCAGAATCAATAACCAATTTGGAAGATGAGGTAAGAAGACACGCATTTGATTTACCTGAATCAGCAATAGCAGTGACAAAAGGTGATGAAGACCTTGTGAGAACTTGGTAAATTCATCTGCAGAGATAAGAATCGATTTTTCAAAAGTATCATAAATGGATGCAATATGGGCCGAGTGACCTTTATGATGCTTGTACTGAAGCTTTCTACAGTCATGTTTCGTATGTCCTGGTTTGTGACAATAGTGACACACAATATCTCTTGGGTCTTGTGGTCGAGTTTCAAACCCTTGCGAGCCGCCTCTTTTGTTTCTATTCATATAAGTTGACCGTCCATGCTCACAATTATTATTTCGGCTGACCAAAGCACCATTTAATTGAACAGGTAGAGGTGGGGTGCCTTTTGTACGAAATACTTGACTAAACACTTCTTGTAAAGAGTCTCAGAACCAGAAAGAACCTAGGACTTAGCAGTCTCAAAAGCAGAGGGAAGACCGGCAAGAAAACTCATGACCACCATTTGTTCCCATTGGCTTTGTTGAACCTTCACATCAGGACTAAAAGGCATCAAACTATTAAGCTCTTTATAAGTCCTTTTAAATTCCATAAAATAATTCGTGAGAGACTGAACTTGTTTGTCTACAAGGTAAAATGCTTTGCATACCTCATACATACGAGAAAGATTTCCTTTACCAAAATATAAGAAGTCCAAATAATCCATCAATTCCTTAACGAATTCACAATGATTGATCAAGTCAATTACATTGCTCTCAATAGAATTCTGAATCTGTAGAAATAAGCGGACATCTTCTCTAAGTCATGTCTGTTTTGAATCATCTTTAGGAGGATCATTAGTCAAATGAGTATCTTTGTCGATACTTCTCAAATAAATTCGAATGGTCTTGTTCCAAGCCAAATAATTCGAGCCATTGAGCTTATGGTCCGTGATTTTAGACATCACAGGCACCATATCCGTCACAACATTAGATTTCTTTTCAGCCAAAACTCTTACAAACGACAAGGCAGGGAACAAACGAACAAACAAAATCTAACAACGGTAGTGGCCAAACACGCAGCGAACAAGAACACAAAATTTGAAGAACCCAAACTTGAGAGCAACACGAGGACGACTGGAGAAGACTACTGTAGGGACGTGTTGTCACGCGTCTGTGCGTGGGGCCCACTTGCGGCTCATATGGTGATCGAACTTCGGGGTTTGGCCGGTCGGTGGTTGGGCTTCCTCCCTGTGCCGATGGTGAGAATAAATTTGCACTCCAAAAGAGTGTTTCGAGTTAGAACCAAAAAATGCACTAAATCCTAATTTGTGTTTACCCAAAATCAGACCCCAATTTGAATGGGAAAAAAATTCTCAATTTTGTAACCCAAATGCTCTG
The DNA here is from genome assembly GCA_037013495.1 of Hippophae tibetana. NCBI lineage: Eukaryota > Viridiplantae > Streptophyta > Magnoliopsida > Rosales > Elaeagnaceae > Hippophae > Hippophae tibetana. The sequence continues at coordinate 30,149,015 of CM072809.1, forward strand.
ATACCATGTAAAACTTAGAATTCACTCTTCTTAATTTCCATTAAAAGATACTACATAATTATATACAAAGCTAGGGACACGATTAGGTGGTATACACCTAATACACAACTAATATATTCAACCAGTGATAGACACTTAATACACACCTAATATATCCAACAAGGGTTATATTTGTAGGATAAGGTTCAGGGTTAAAAGTATTATTTTTCTAAATAAGGATTTGGGATTTGGGAATTGGGATTTAGGGTTTAGGGTTATGATTATTATTTTTCTAAATAGGGTTTTGGGTTTTGGGATTGAGGATTTATGATTTAGGGTTATATTTGTAGGTTAAGGTTTAAGGTTGTGTTTTGGGATTTGGAATTTGTGATTTAGGGTTTAGGGTTAAAATTATTATTTTTTTAAATAGGGTTTAAGGTTTTACGATTTGTGATTTAGGGTTTAGGATTAAAATTATTATTTTTCTAAATAGGATTTAAGGTTTTGGGATTTGTGATTTAGGGTTTAGAGTTAAAATTATTATTTTTCTAAATAGGGTTTAAGGTTTTAGGATTTGGGATTTAAGATTTAGGGTTTAGGGATTAGGGTTTAAGGTTTAGAGTTTAAAGTTATATTTAGGGTTTGAGTAATATTGGAAAAAAAGGAATTCAGATTTTTTTCTTTTAGGAATTAATTATATTTTATTCTATTTTTTAGTCAAATAAAACTTAAAATGGAAAGGAATTAATTTTGATTACATATTATTCCGTGATTCTGTTTATAAAATCATATAAAGTCCTATAAAGGTATTTATGATAGTTAAGAAAAATAAAAATTAAAAAGGCACTTCGGTACCGAACAAAAAATATTATTAGAAGCATTTTGTGTTCAAAAAGCATATTTTTTTGTTTGTTAAAAAGAATGCATCTTTTTTTTGGCCTTTTACCTTTAAAGTACAAGTAAATATTATGGGCATTTTTTTTTTTATAGATAAGCTTAGGCAATTTTGTCGGCATAACCAACAGGGTGGATCTAAGCATAGATTTAATAAAATGCTAGACATGTGAAGCCGTCAAAAATATCATAATTGAAATATATAGGATGTTATCTTTAATTAAAATGTATTTTAGATACATGTTTATTAGGTACGGTTTCACATGTTTGCCAATCACGTAGGTGAAAGTAATAGTTGTAATGCTTGCCAACCAAGTTGATAAGAACATTGGTGAAGCTTGCAAACCATGTTGGCAAGCCCACGATGAGAACATTTGATGATTATTTATGCTCGCTCGTTGTGCACCCCTTAAGAAAGTGTTTTAAGTTTGAGAAATATTGAGTCTCTAACGGCACAACATTGTAAAAAAAAAAGTCTCAAACGAGACAATAAAACCACCCAAACACCTACAATACAAGCTATATGCAATCTATAAGAATGAGTGTGTAATAGATAAACATAAAACTATGTTTGCATGATACACTATTTTGATAGGTTTGATATGTAGTTGACATGTTTAGGTTATGTGCTTATATTGTTGGTTTTCAAGTATTTGTGAAAAATTACTTAATATTTTTAAAATAAAAAACTAAATTTATTAATCTCTTGTTGAGGACTTGTTAAAGAGTTATTGAAGCTCATCGAGCTTGTTGAGCTTGTTTTTTTTTGTAACACATGGCTTGTTGAGGTAATCTTGGCAAGGCTAGTAGGGGTTCTCCTGGTGACACTTGACAAGACTAATATTCTCCCCGAGCCTTCTAGAAGTTAAGAAATTTGCTATAAATATTCGACTATTTTTTTTGTTTTGTTAATTAGAAAAACAGGAGAATGTTCTTGCAAAATTAAAATTCAATCTATAAATGATTTTTTAGTTCAATGTACCAATGATATATTTTAAAAGTAATTTTAGAAAACCACGTTTAAGGGGTTTCATTAAATAAATTAAAATCAAGACGTAGTTTATGCATCTAGGTTCATGTGCATAGAAGTTGCCATAATTTAGGTTATTTCACTATATCTAAGCCATTGATAATTATACCCCATCATGGTGACTTAGATGCAATTGAGCAATTGTTCCAATTGATAGAGGTATTTTCATTTGTATTATTGATTAGATGTAAAGTGGTGATTTTTTTAGTGAATTAATTATTGAGTCTCCTGTGTTCCTGAAAGATAGAGAGAAGCTTTCTAAATGATATTTTTTTCCACGGCTAGAAAGATGCTATTTGCTGCTATTCCATCTATTTGTGCATTAAGTTCGAAGAAGATCTCAATCTATAATGAAGAAATGATAGTAGCTGGTTGTTTTATAGGCTTTATCATAATCAGTCGGAAGAGTTTAGGTAAGACTTTCAAAGTGACTCTCGACGGGAGAATCCAGGCTATTCAGGAAGAATCGCAGCAATTCCCCAATCCTAACGAAGTAGTTCTTCCGGAATCCAATGAACAACAACGATTACTTAGGATCAGTTTGCGAATTTGTGGCACCGTAGTAGAATCATTACCAATGGCACGCTGTGCGCCTAAGTGCGAAAAGACAGTGCAAGCTTTGTTATGCCGAATCCTAAATGTTAAGTCAGCAACACTTCCAAATGCCATTTCTTCCCGTCGCATCCGTCTTCAGGACGATCTAGTCACAGGGTTTCACTTCTCAGTGAGTGAAAGATTTGTCCCTGGGTGTACGTTGAAAGCTTCTATAGTAGAACTCATTCGAGAGGGCTTGGTGGTCTTAAGAATGGTTCGGGTGGGGGGTTCTCTTAAGAATAAAGAAGACGAATAGAATCTAATTCATGTTCATGCTAACAGAAGAGCGGATCCAATACCAAGACGACTTCTTTCTCAGGAAGTGCAGCAAGTACTTGAGGAATTTTGGGATATCATGCCCCACGAGTGAGTTGCCAAGTGCCCCCTAGGAGGGGCAGTCTACCACAAGATCGAGTTGGAGCCTGGGGCCAAACCCCCTTTTACTTAGACTGGGGCTGGGTTTAGCAGATGGCCCCCCAACTAGCATCTATTAGTTAAGGGGTTTGGTTGAGCTCAGGAATCAATTTCAGGAACTCATTGAGGCCTATTTCTATTCCAGCCTCCAAGGCAGTTTTTCCCTATCTTGCTGGGGAAAAGGTTGGGGAGCCCCTGTTTTACTTATTCCAGAAGAAGCGGTAGCCTTTTTATTGATTTTGACGATTGGATCTCTCTATGAATGGAAAAGGGGTGCTTCGGATCGGGAGTAATCTATAGTGATAGGGCAAAAATAGGGGATAAAAACAAAGGTAAGGAAAGAGCGATGAGCGAATTATTATTTAATACATTGAATCAGATTTCATCTGATCTCATAAATAGAATGGGTGTTGCCGCAAGTCCCCTGATTGTTATAATAACGTATCAAGTCTTTCGTACGAGGGGATTAGCGGCCGACATCGAAATGGAAAAAAAAATGGCGGATATCTCTTTTGAGACTCTCCATGGGCAGATCGAAAGGCATATTCATACATCAGTACTCAATTTGTATGGGGATAACTTTCTTCTTCCCCCGGGAATCACCTTTTCGCGTCTTGCGATGTCCATTCATAACAATTCCCGTTCTTTGGACCACCTTCTTCCGATATATCGGAATCTTTCTGAATTAGGTACCCAACGAATTTCACCAAGTTCTCGATGTTATTCAGCCATTTTTGTAAGTCCATTTTTCAGGGGGCCAGAGCTGCTACAATTGCTTCAGCGGGAGTACTTCTTTTTTATAAACGAGGGCCACCATTTCGAAATGCTATTCTATTGATTTTAGGAGGACTATAATGAGGAGGACGACAGACCCACTCACGATCTACTAAGAAGGAAAGTAGCTTGATTGGTTCGAATCCAATTCGTGAGATGGCAGTGATCTTTAGCTGGTCATGGCCATAATGTGCTCTTTTCTTCGGATTCATTAGAACCTTCTTCTTTTTTTCAGAGTGCCCCGAGTGAACATTCATTCTTCTGCCACAGGTTCAGCCCGTTCCATAAGGAGAAGGAGAAAGGGTTCCGCTCTAACGGAAAACTTTCAGCTCGTAGTATATACTTTACGTCACCACCTCCACTTCTTTCAGATTCTTCTGTGGTTTGGCCGCTAGCTTGAAGTCCACCCAAGAGAGTTCCCCGGCTTCTCGTGATGAGCGCTGCAAAGGGTGTTTGCACCAGAGGAGGCGTTGGAGAAGATTGAAAGGCCAAGCAAGAAGAGAAGAGAAGTCCGGATGATTCTTTCTCGGGAAAGAAGGACCCTCATGATAAAGTTGCAAACTGAAGAGGGAAAGCCCCAATCAGAACCTTGAAGACTGAAACTATGCCCTTTCCTATTCGGAGACTGAAGCTTAAAGCTATAACTTAAGAGTGGAAATCCCACTATTATGTATGAACATCAGGAGCGAAGTGCTTGTATTCTTTTTTTCGACTTCTGGTTTACCTTTTTTTGCAATCGCCAATGGCATAGATCGGGATAAGAGAAGCGGCAAAACAGCTCACAAGAGAGCTTCTCTTTATTCCAGTTCTTAATGCCTCCTCGAGCTATTCAAACTTAGCGAACTGATGAAAGACCTAACGCCCGGGCAAAGCCGACCGTTTGACTTGATGACTTCACCACCTAGCACCCACTACGTGATGTCTGCTACTTAGCACCCAGGAAGAGAAAGGGGGAATAGATAATGGGAAAATGACTCGTGAACCTCCCTTTGTTGCTAGGACAGGGCTAATCCAAAAGAGAGCAGCAATCGGTTAAGTTAGCTACTCACTGGGTTGGCCAGGACTACCAGAAGAAAAAGATCAACCATAGAATGCACTAGCTCTATAGATAGAAAGTCATGAATCCACACGGTAAAGCGAATCCAAAGGTTAGCGGTCCCACTCTCAGTCACCTTAGCGTAAGCGTGTAGATTGATCTCATTACCATAAACAGAAAGAGGAGAGCAATGTAACTACTACTTCCACAAAGTCTGCCGTCCCAGAATCATCTCAATTAGAAAAGGGGACTTTACAGCGAATGCTTTCAATGCTGCCTTACTTAAGAGACACCCCGAAAAGGCCTTCGAAAAGAAAGGATACAGACCCTTCAAATCATCAGTTTCACACAAAACCACGAGGAAAAAGGAAATGAGCACTAAAAAAGTACAAACTGAAACTGGTCAACGATGGCTGCTCCCCTCTATATGGGGGTCGGCTGCTCTTCCAATGATGGCGGCTTAAACAGGCTTAGAAGGGCATCCAATTGCTACGTCGATACACCCTTCAGGCAATAGAGGTCGTAAGCCATTCCAGGAGAAAGAATTTCTTCATAACATCGCGGGTCCGAAGTTGCTACCTTGAAATACCAAACAAAGGCACTTTCGCCACTCTATCTTCTCTCCTGATTACTGTCTAAGTCTAGATCCTAGCTAGCGCATACTTGCATCTGTTATTACAGAGAGGGCTTGATGAACACCACCTCTGGTTAGTGATTGGGCACACGCTTCCTTTACGGCGTAGAATCGGCTTCTTTTTTTGACGTATCAGAAATCTCTTCTACGCCCGAAGTTTCTATTTATGCAAGTATCTTCACTTCAATACCCAAAGTGGCCCTATACATTTAATGATAACCGAACCCAAGCAAGGAGCTTCAATCTTGTCTACTTCTTCAGGTTGGAAAGTCTTTCTTTTATGTGCCAACGCAGGCCTATCACCAAATCTCCACGGCGAAATCCTTTGTTGGAAGGCTTGCTGATTCATGATTTACACCTCTCTCCGCCGCTTCTTAACAGTTGACTGCGAGATTAGCACTTTCTTCGTTACTAACAGATATATCTTTTCCGCGCGAGCTAGTTCAACAGTTCATTCTTGTAAGCCCCTTTGTCAGCCACACTAAGACTTCGGGTCATCATGCACTGACACAATCATTATCTGAGGGCCTATGATCATCCAAAAGCAGTACCAGGCATACTCCTCAGAATCAAAAGAAAAAGCCAGATTCGACTTCTTGTGTACAAGCAGAGCATCAACAATCCTTTTCGTTACCAATTACAAATGGTATAAACTAATCGAGATGCTTCTACACGTCCATTCTTCTAGGAGAGTCATACCCGTCTTTTTGCCTGACCCGACCTTCCAATCTTTTCAATCGGTCTAGTCCACGCGTGGACAGAGTAATTTGCTTCCTCTAGCCCATTACCTGAAAAGGTGACTACCTTACCTATCAATCGTATTGGCCCAATTCCAGATCAATAGAATAGAAGGTATCATATTCACTAAATTCCTAAGGGAATCGCCCGCTTGACTAATAGCCTCTGCCTATTGTCTTATTTTCTACTGATTGCTTGTATCAAGTAGGACGTCCACATGAGAGTTGTACCAAGCAAGTGTTCTCCCTTCACTATCGGACCTGCTTCTTACTTATTTGTTAGCGCCTACGGGCGGAATCAAAGAAAAAATGAATACATTGGGCTTTCGCCACCTGAAAATGCCCGACGGTCATTCAAGATTATCTGCATTTTAGTAAGTGTATGCAAGAGACGCAGTCTTAGTATTAGGAATAGCGAGTTCTCCCTCGTATCCGCAGAAGTTAATGCAACTGAACCCTTCGCTACTACTTTTTGTGTGACTGACCAACCTAGTGAATCTCTAATTTCATATTGAAAAAGGAGGCACATCAAGGCAGAAGTCGAATCAAGCAAAGATCCTCTGACATTAGCTAGTAGCTGCTTTCCTAGGACTTGCACTTGCTTCTTTTAGAGGCTCTATTTATGCTATTTCCATCCACTTGACTCGCGAGTCTCTTTCGTCTCTTCCTGGGAATCCAATGCATATGATTCAAGAAAGAAGAGTTCCACCATTAGATTATGAGAAGAGTGGCAAGAAGTGGATCCATATGAAAGAAACCTTTCCTCGCCTGGTGGCTTGGGCTACGGTCCTCCCAAGTACATCATCTGAACGAACTAGATTCTATTGATTTGTAGGACACTCGATCCGTTTCAGCTAAGCTAATAGAATCTATATAAATGAAATAAACGCTGTCACTTTCAGCGAGTTAGGAGATTCACGTGCTGCTGAGAACGATTCCATAATGGAGGACTTTATAACATCAACCGACTTCAGGTAGCACTTCTAAAATCTTTCTTGGCGAGTCACCACTGTCTCTCTTCGATCGAGCCCCTTGTATGCCCTATTCATACCCCTCCGCAGAGGGAAGAGGAAGAAAAGACCCGTCCCTAATGAAAAAGAAGAAGTTAGCAATCCAACCGTGTTACCAGAGGTGGAACTATACGTTTAACTGGGTGATCACTATTATCTATTCGAGTCGCTAAGGCTTTCCCACGGCAGACTCTACCAAATAGATTCCAATTCCATCTTTCCGAGAAAGAAGAGATGAACGGGCTTTTTCGGTGTGGAATATTTTGAAAGTAAAGGTTCGAGCGGAGAAACTACTCTTTTTCGGAATTTACCTTTCACCCAGGAGTTATACTGTCGGCCAATGCAGAGGTGGAAGGCTCTCGTCGCTCAGGAAGCTACTACTGATACCAGACCTGCACCAACAAAACAAGGATTTTACTACTCAACAGCTTAAGGGCTACTATATCTCATCCGCAAGAGGGAATATCTAGTGATAGAGGAAACGCGAGAATTCAGGTTTGTAATGAATATACTCTATTACACCAGAAAAAGAAGTATCTTACCGCGCATCAGCTTGAAGAGCGGCTATCGGAGTCAGGCTTAAGAGAGCCTCCTACCTAGTCAAATACTGAACTGAAAAAAGAAGAATCTGCCTGCTTGCGATATAAGACTTAAGCCAAAACGCGGTTTGCCAATTTTGTCTTGGATGCCCTTGGGCGGAATAGATGGAAGTCAGACCATAAGAAATAGGGGGCACTCGCTGTAGTAAAGTAGACGTGGGCAAGAAAAGACGAAAGCAAAGTATGCACTATAACTCCAGGGTCCCCTGAATCATTTTATTCATCATCAAAGGGCCTCCCTTTCGTGCAGAACCTGGTGGATAGGACAAATAGAGGTTATCCCCTCCAATGTGGGGTAGGTTCCATAGCCCCAAGACTTCAATAGTGTTCAGGTCCATTATCGACGAATCCCATTTTCTAGGGCGAAATAGCTATGCATGCTCATCTCCTTTGTTTATACTCCACTGAACTGTGTGTACCTTGTATAGTGAGAGTGAGACACCCTTAGGGTAAGGAGGAATGGGAGGTTTTAGAGATTCCTTCTCACATTTGATGGGAAGAGCGATTCTCCTCATTTATCAGGGAAGTGAAAACTAACGCTTGCATGTCTCAGAGAGGGAATTGGGGTCTCTAAAAACCTCCTTGTTGCAGATTCTCGAGGACTCTAATTGAGTCGGAAGACTTCAGAAAGTGGAAAAGACATGGGATCATGCTTTATCTTATCGTTTACTACGCTTGGAAATAGGACCGCCCGGTCAAGAATGAGAGAAGTAGGTGCAATGATCTTAGTTGACAAATGAGTTGTGGGATGCGCCCGTTGGTGGATCCAAAGATGATAGGAGTGCGGGAAGAAAAAATCTTAGCTTAAGAGATTTGAACCGACTGTGAATTTGACTTTTGATGCTCCTTGTATGAGTTTTCTTGTTAGAATACATTGAGAGGAACCGCCCCCTCGGCACTCAGGCAGTAACTCGCCCATTCTTTCTCTTAATGCGAGAAGTAGACTTTCATTTTCATTTACTCGACCAGTCAACTCGACAAATAACATCCTGAAGCAGTTACGGCAATTCACTCTTGGAGTTATGACAATGGTTGTTATTTTCTTCCTTTTTTTCCGAAGCCTATAAACCAGCTAAGAGACACTTTCATTGGGACCGTACCACTTTTCGTGATTAGTCAATTCGTTCTTGAATCTTTAGTAATAGCTCTCCGGAGAATCTCTTGACTAGTCAATCAAGGAACTCATCCCATCAGTGCCTTCTTGTGAGTGCTAGTCAGCTACCATCCTTAATATAATCAATTTAATTTTGGATATGTTCACACAATAAGTGTTAAATTGATTGGAACATTGTTCTTTCTTTCTTTCATGCTTTCTTTATCTTTTTATGATTTTGTATGTTTTATATTTTCCTTTCTATCTTCTTTTTTAATATTCTTATCTTATTTTGTCTATGTTTATCTTTTTATCTACTTTTGTGTATTTTTTATCATGTCTATCATTTTACTATGTTATTTTTTTTCTACTGTGAACGAGAGTGTGAAAAGTCCTTGATGTGTCTGTATCACCTCTCTTTTGGTTTGCTAGTATCGAGTGTGAATTTTCAAAATAAAAGACCTCTTTCGAAAGCAAGTGAACAAGCTTGAAAAAACATTTGAAAAGATGAAAAAATAAAATTAACAAAATTAGAGGTTACACATTCCCTTAAATAGTTAGTCTTTTTAATTCAAGAGGTATGCAATGTGCACTCAGTATTGCAAACAAGTAATATAATAATAAGAAAGGATTATTCTCATAGAAATTATGTTATTAGAAACTAATTTTAAAACTAAATACTAAAGATTAATTTTTTGGTGTTTTGAGAAAAAAAAATTAAAAGAACTAAAAATAAATAGTAGTAATAAATTAACTCAAAATTAGTAGCTAAAAAGATATAAGAGAAAATATCTAAAAATATTTAATCCCTTAATTTTCTAAACAAATCTCTCAAATATAATTACCAATCAAATTCACGATAAATTGAATTGAATTTAGCATGTATTTCTTTCTCTAGTAAACTATATATCATATAGTAATTGACTTAATTACACTCTTATATGAGTTGAATTGTATAATACTCGTTAAGTTCATCAATTATGAATCACATATATAAGAATCATACATCAATGCTTATAAACTATGCATTTTATTTAATCAAGGCAAACAATTAAATAATTATCTCAAATTTATTTAATTGACTCTATAGATCAATTGTGGCTAAACAATTAATAGCATAAAAATATGCATGTTATTTAATTAAGATAAACAATTAAATAATTATCTGAAATCTATTTAATTACCTCTAAAGATCAATTGTGGTTAAATAATTAATAGCAAAAAAATTAGATTAAATAATATAATTAATTTGAAATCATAATTAGGGTAAAATATTATATCATCATATGAAGAAAATTAGGTTTATAAGACCCCTACATTAATAAATTAGCTAAACATGATTTTGTTCATAAATCTCATATTTTTCAATAGAAAGATATATAAATTAATAAATGAGAAGAATAATAAATACAATCAATCTCTTGAATTGTAGTACCAATTTTCTCTAAATCTCCATCAAAATTGTATCTCTTCAAATTCTCTCTATCTTTTTGGCACAAAAAACTGATAAAAAGTTGTAAAATTTGATCATAAGGGTTTTTGGTACAATTAGGGGTTAAATTAGGCTCAAATGGAATCTAGATTGTCAAATCAGCTTCAAATTAAGGGTTGAGATAAAAAAAGGAAAATTAACCAATGTTGGCCAATAGGATTACAATATATGGCAATGGAGAAATACGTGATGAATAAGTGCGTGACGTGTGGCACAGAAAATTAGTGTTGGTCAACGCGTACTAAGTCAGCGACACATGGTGTGTTGCGATTTGTTGATGCAAATTTCATGGTGCTTAGGTAGAACAAATGGAAGAATCCTGTGATGAAACATAGCATGCTCGTTGAGTGCGTGGAAAACTCAGAATGAATGATGCGTCAACACGTGGCAACACCTACATTGTGGCATGCTCCAATTGGCTCCTCTTTGCTTACGTATTATCCACATGGCAACAATTGGTCAACTTTACATGTGACATGCTCCATTTGGCTCCTTTTTCTTGCGTGGCATCCGTATATCCTATTCTAATTTGTCTTGTATTAAAAAATTCATAAAAAATTCATAAAAAATCCATAAAAATTTCAAAAAATTTCTGAAAAATATATTTTCATCCCATTTCACTAGAAAATCCATATTTTAATTTTTTTAACCTTAAAGTACTACTTATTAAATAAAATGAACAAATAATAAGTAGAAAAGTGTATTGATGACTCTACTTTCATAGAGTTAACACACCCATAAACATAACTCTTTGCGTGTTCCCATGTAAAGTCAAGTCTAACTAGATAAACTAACATGAGCAGTATATTCATAACTGTATTTATATTAATACATGCATATTTAGCGAAGACTATCCCTCTTAATAATCGTACAATTATAATACAAGAAGATTCACATATCCATCAATCAATGTTTCATCAATACCAGGATATGCAAGGTTTTTGACAAATTGATTCATGTGTGTGTTGCACATGGTATCATTCAATGCACTCATGAAATCAAAATATATGAGCATGCTAATCAATTAAATATTAGAATAAGTCACATAATTCTATTTTTCACATCCCTCTCCTTTAATATAAATATGCATTTAGCTAAAGATCAATAAAGAGATTTACATGCTTATAATGTAAGGCTTAAGTGGGGTAGATAAATGAAGATCTTTACACACCTTATATTTCTTTTAATTCATCATGCATTTTTTTTTAACTATATTGAGCTTTTACTTGATATTTTAGTGCACTTTATCTTATCATTCTTTTCATATTTTTTTATTCCAAATCTTTTTTTTGTAATTTCACAACAACCTTTAACTTATTTTCAAATATATTTTATTTTTCTTAAGAGAGATCAATAAGGGATTTACATGCTTATAATGTAAGGCTTAGGTGGAGGTAGATAAATGAAAACATTTAAGCTCTTTCCACACCTTATATTTCTTTTTATTCATTATGCATTTTTTTAACTATATTAAGTTTTTACTTGATATTTTAGTGCACCATATCTTATCATTATTTTCATATTTTTTTATTACAAATCTTTTTTATAACTTCACAACATTCCTAAAATTATTTTCAAATCTATTTTTTTAAGGGATAACACATGATTACATTTTCTTTTTATATAAGCTAAAGATGCAAAAATAACAGTAATGCTTATTGGTTAGACTTAAAATGTGACTTAAAGATATGAAATATTCTTAATTGAGCTCAAATGGGTGACTAAAGATATTAATAATTGTTAGTTTGAAAGGCTTAATCGATCCAATTAAGGTCAAAATTATTTCTCTTGTTAAATACTATTTAAAATTTTCCCTCAAAAGATGATCAAATAGATTCTAAAATATGGTTGATCTCATCAACTCGTATAACTCATCACAAATTTTTTCTTAATAAGATCAATAAAATCAATCATGAACATGTGCATAAAAATTTGAATCAATCCAATCAAAACTAACAAGCATATCACATGATTAATGTAAATATCTTAACGAGCATGTTACATTCTTTATCTTAGTCTTGTCAATAAATTTATATCATTAGATTCATACTTTTCATATCAAGCATGCATGTATTTGGTATATATTTATCAATTTCTACCCAAATCGTGATTAAAATCATACTAAAAATAAAAAGATTTTCCTAAAAATTGAAAATGCATACTAAATATTAAAGTAGAGAATGAAGTTATTTCCCCCAAACTTGAATTGTACATTGTCTCCAATGTGTACATATAAATATGAAAAAGTAAAAGAAAAGAAAGTTTCCTTTGTCTTGGCACACCACATTTGTAGTTGAAATGCTCAATCTTGTTGTGTCATTGCTCTTCACATTTATTCACCTACAAAACAAAAACAATGAAAATATAAGTAAAATAATGTTGTGTTCCTTCCCAACCAACATCATATTTAACGTCTTTGACTAGGCAGTCATATCAACTCCTAAGGTACATTTATCTGTACTAGATAGTCATATCAACTCCTAAGGTACATTTATCTGTGTCTATTTACCATTGAGTTTGCTTGGAAACAATTTGAGTCTTGAATTGTTCAATAATACTTTATGTCTTGGTTTAAAAACATAGTGCTCAATTCTCTTATCATACCATATTTTTGTTTTCTTTTTTTACTTTTTGGTATTCTTATAAGCACTCTACTATAGCTCATCTAATTTACGTATTTGCAAAAAAACATTTTTATTTCTCTATTGGATTCTTCCCCTTGCCCACTTGATTGGGGGTGGTAGGTTAAAAGTGTGAAGTCTAATATTAGTGGCCCTTCAATAAATGGTTTGAGCTTAGATCCTATCTCAAAACTTTTCACAATAACATTAACTATATATATGGGAGGTCAGGCCTCCAAAAAGCTTACACAATCAATAATATCAATAATAGATTTCATACTTTCAAAATTAAAACAGATTGAGTTGTTTCTTGATGATTTTACTTCATTATTCACACCATTATGTGTAATAGTCTCAAGTCTGGGAGACTCAACAAATTTTTTTAAGTTATCATCATGATGAGTTACATTTATACTAAAGCATTCATCAACATTATCAATATCATGTTCAAATGTTTAAAAAATTTAAATGTTACTTATTCATCTTGCACTCTATTTTAAGCTTACATTTCAGTACATCCATGAGTGCTTTTTCGATTGCTAAGAATGGACAACCAAGTATGATAGGATTGTTACGATCCTCTTCCATGTCTCGTACAATGAAATCCTTCGAAAGGATGAACTTATCTACTTTTATTAGCACATCTTTTACCATATCTCGGGGTCGCTTAATTGATATATCTGTCATTTGTAATGTTACTAAAATGGATTTGGCTTTACCAACCCCTAATTTCTTAAAGATCGATAACTATATAAGATTAATGCTTGAATCTAAGTCACATAGTGCTTTCTCAAAGTTCATTTTCCTAATCATGCAAGGAATGTTAAAGCTACCTAGATCTTTCAATTTTTGGCGTAGTTTTATAGTTTTATAGCAAGAATGGCACTCCAACTTTCAATTAAGGTTATTGTTTCATTATCTCTAAGCCTTTTTTTCATAGACAGAATGTCTTTTAGAAATTTGGCATAAGAAGGCATTTGTTTAAGTGCATATGCAAATGATATATTTATGTGCAGCTTCTTGAAGACATCCAAATTTTTTAAAAATTTCGTAACTAATTTTTGCTTTTGCAGTCTTGGAGGGAAAAGATTAATGGGTTTGTAGAGGTTGTTATTTTTTGGCTGAATTATTTCCTTTCTAGTGCTCTATTCAACCATTTGTTCCTCTTCATCCTTTTTAGCTTCCTGTTCCTTCACATCCTTTTGAGTCTCAAGTTCCTCCTCTAAAGTTTTCCATTCATCAAGGTTATGGAATTGCAATGCTCCTTACCTTCTTTTCTTGGGATAATTATGTCACTTGAAAGGTTACCTTGAGGTCTTTGACTTATAGCATGGGCAAGTTTCCCCATTTGGGTTTCTAAATTTTGAATTGAAGCCTCTTAAATGGAGACATTTTTGTATTTACTGACTGGATGAACTCTTTCATCATCCCAATTAAAGAATTTGTATTATCCTCAGTAGGTGGATTTTTCTTTTGGGCTTGTGATTGTTGAAAACCATATGGTCTAAATGATTGAAGGTTGAATTGATTACCTATTGTTATTACTCTTAAGAGAAATTTGGATGTTGTCTCCATCCTGGGCTATCTATGTTGAAGTATAGATTATTGTTTCAGCTTACATTACCTACATAGCATGCTGATTTAGGTTTATTTGGACAATTATCAAACAAATGAGCTCCACCATAAAAGACACAAGACATGCTTGAATCTTTGACCTGGTTTGTACTTGCTAGCAAGTTTTGAGCCTTCAAAAGATTCACCAAAGATGACACTTGAGTTGTAAGTGTCATGATATCATTTACCTTATGCACTCTGGCTACTCTTCTTATGGTTACTATTCTATCCATTGATCATTGATAATTATTGCTAGTTATTTTATCAAGTAAAACATAAGCTTGATTCTAAGATTTGGCTAGCGAGGCTCTATTAGTAGATGGGTCAACAATAATTCTTATTTGAGTATTCAAACCATTGTAAAAATTCTCCATTTGGATCCAATAAGGGATGCCATAGTGAGGAAACTTCTTTAGTAATTCTTTGAATATTTCCCATGCTTCATATAAAGATTTCCCTTAATTATTTTGGTAGGAGGTAATGTCATGATTTCTAAGCTTGGATTTTTTAATTGGTAGGACATATATCATCAAGAATTGTTTTGCTAAATAATTCTAAGTTATCATGAAACCAGGTAACAAAGAGTTTAGCCAAGCTCGAGCACAGTATCGCAAAGAGTAAGGGAACAATCCAAGTCTAAATGCCTCCTCAGTCACACCATTGAATCTGAATGAATCTCAAACTTTGATAAACAATCTGAGATATAAATGAGAATCATTTGTTGGTAATTTGCTAAATTATCCAACTATTTGTAACATTTGAAACATCACTCGCTTTAGTTCAAACTGCTTAGTTTGAATGTTTGGCCTTGTAATACTTGGATTCATCCCTTTCATCATAGGTAATACATATTCATTCATAGTTATGTCCATATCATCCATTAAAGATAGTTGGTTTTTCAAAGTTAGCTCATTATAGTTTATTTCTAATGGATTAACCATTTCTTCCACTTGGGTGACAATTTATTGTTTTCTTATTGATCTCAAAGTACGCTCGATTTCATGATCTAAAGGAAAAATTTCTTCCTTATCGACTCTACTAATGCAATAGAGCCAAATATATTTTTAACGACACTAGAAGAGATGTCAAAGTTAACAATAAATAACTTAATAAATAAATTAAAATTAAAATTATGAAAGATAAATAAAGAACAATAACAAAAATAAAAATTAATTTTTAATGTCGATAATCCTCAACAATGGCACCAAAAACTTGATCGGCATGAATTGTGTGTAATAAATATGCAAGTATACGTATTTCTAACAAGTAATATAATGATAAAAAAAATCAGTCTCATAGATATAATGTTATTATAAACTAATTTTGAAACTAAATACTAAAGATCAATTTTTTTTTATGTTTTGAGAAAATAAAATTAAAAGAACTAAAACTAAATAACAATAATTAATTAACTCAAAATTAGCAGCTAAGAAAATATATGAGAAAAAATCTATGAATATTTAATCCTCCAATTTTTTAAACATATGAATCACTAAAATTGCCCTAATATAATTACTAATCAATTGGATCTAACTAGCATATATTCATCTCTCAAATAAACTATACACCATATAGTACTTAACCTAATCATACTCTCATGTCAATTAAAATACATACTACTCATTAACTTTATCAATTATGAATCATATAAATAAGAATCATTCATCTATGCCTAAAAACTATGCATATTATTTAATCAAGACAAATAATTATATAATTCTCTAAAATCCATTTAACTGCTTCTATAGATCAATTGTGACTAAATAAATAATAGCATCAAAATTATATTAAATAATATAATTAAACTACAATAATAATTGAGGTGAAATATTAGATCATCATATGTAAAAAATTAGGTTCATAAGACTCATATATTAATAAATTAGCTAGATATGATTTTATTCATAAATCTCATATTTTTTAATAAGAAAAACATAAAAATTAATAAAGAAAGGTGAAGAAGAATAGATACAATTAATCTATTAAATTGTAACACCAATCTCCTCTTGAATCTCTATCAAAATTGTATCTCTTCTTCAATTTCTTTTTTTCTCTTTTTGGAATAAAAATTAATAAAAAATTGTAAAATTTGACCATATGGGTTTTTGATTCAATTAGGGGTTAAACTAGACCTAGATGAAATATGGACAGATCAAGGTTGAGATGAAAAAATAAAAATTAATTAGACTTGCCAATGGGATCGTGACATTTGGCATAGGCGCAACACAGGTTAAATCAGTGCGAGACGTGTACTGGGGAAAACTAGTGCTAGCCAACGTGTGCTTAGTCAGCGACACATGGTGTGTTGTGATGCATTGATCCAAATTGTGTGGTGCCTTATGATTCATTGATCCAGAGCGACACACGTGGCAATGTCTGCATCAGTTGGCATATGTGGTGTGCTCCAAAATGATCCTCTTTGCTTGCATGGCATTCATGTGGCAAGGGCTGGTCAATTGTACGTGCAACATCTTTGATTGGATCCCCTTTCTTGCACGACATCCATATACCCTGTTATGATTGGTCATGCATTAAAAAATTCATAAAAAATCCATCAAAATTTTTGAAAATTATTTTTTCATCTACTTTCACTAGAAAATTCATATTTTAATATTTTTAATCCTAAAATTACTATTTATTGAATAAAAAGAATAAATAATCACAAAAAAGTGTGCCGATGATTCTACTTTCATAAAGTTATAAGCTCTTTCCCAAACAGACTCATCAATAAAAACTGTCAATCATCTTCTCTTACTTCATGTGTTCCATTTGAGACCCAAACTTCTAGCTAATATTGATAAATCTTTTGCTAACACATTTTTTTTTATCATAATGCATATTTATTAAAAATGTCAACTTATACAATTATGCATACACATTTCAAATAAGATGGTTTGACTCTTAGCCAACACATTCTAGTGCCTTCTTTTTATTGCTAAGAATTTCTGAGGTTTTAATACCTGAAGGTGTTCATTTTCCATTCATGATGCTCTTCCTAAGATGTTTTGCCAAAAAATTTAAGACTTTGTCTTCTACTTTGGTTCTATCGCTTATCGAGAATCAATTTATTTTTTAGAAGGTGAGAAACGATGAAAATCAAGAACAAATAATAGAATATTTATTAATATTTAGATATTTAATTTAAAAATAATAATGATTATAAATATTGAAATATTTTTAAGATATTATATATATTTGAATTATTGGTATTTGATGTGATTCTAACTATGACATAAAACAAAGGATGAGTGAGTTTTAATGTCAAAATAATGTTAACTACTAGTTTTTTTTATTTCAATTATTAGGACTATGTCAATGTCATCATCATATATAAAAGTCTAAATCACGTCTTAAAATATTTTTAGACAAAAATATCCTTATTTTTTAATATAATAACTATATTTAATATGATAACCTATTAAAAAACAAAAGTCCCATGTTTTAGTTACGGGTGTGTATTCTTTTGTCGAGACTAAAGCTAAACCCAGCCGCAGGTTTTACAGGTCTTATGATTTGATTATTCTCAAAGCGACAAATAGTAGATGTAGTTTAGGTTTTAACTTAAAAAAGAAAAAAAAAATGACAAAACCGAACTGACCGCAATATACTTTCATTTATATAAATATAATTTTCATTTCTTAAACTTTATTGACATTTTATAAATGTTGTATTGCTCAAATAAATTCAAGTACTATGTCTCTCTCTAATATCTAAATAGAAATGTCTAGTTTATATAGTTATGGAAGTTAGATTCAATAAGAATTCAATCAACAACAAAATATGTATTGTGTTAGCGGGTTAGGGCGTTTTCTCTTTTAATTAAAATATATGTTAGCTTAAGAAGCATCTCATATTAATTAGAAAAAAACATAATAACGATTTCTCATATATTTTTAAGCATTATTTATACTTCTTATTTAGAATTCTGTTTCAATTGATTTTAATTTTTTATTCAACAAAAGATACATGTTAAATTGGTTTGTGATTTTCCCATACAATCATAATTATAACATTTTTTTTAAGACTGTTAATTAATAGGTAATAAATTAAAATACATTTTTATTAAAAATAAGCAATTGAATTAAAATAGCTTTTATTATTATTCAAGTAAAAAAAAAGGCATATATAAATGAAGATGAAGACTAAAATCTTTTAGTTTAAGATTTCATAGATGAAAGAGAATATCATTGAACAGAATGTGAGTGAATATAACTGAAAGAGGTCTTGTTTCATTTATTATAAAGAAAATATAAACAATAAAATGTGGTATTCCTTTGTTTTTCCATCATAAAACCCTTCATATTACAAGAAATCATTTACTATGACCAACGAACGTATTACACATTGAATAAGTAGTAGTGATGTTGCTCTGCTTCAGGCCAAAGGCGTCATGAATTGCTGACGACTGATTTAGTCAATTGTTTGGTTCTTGTAAAGGAAAAGTAGGCCAATTTGACTTGTTCTTATTTCATAAAAAGGAATTGCATGTTCGTTGGAACATTTCATGTGTTCATAACGATACTTCCTCTCTTTGAGGTTGTGGACTTGTCCCAAGAAATTCCGAATCCGACCATTGTATTTGTCACTTTTTCATTGAGATGAGACAAAACAGTAGGAGATAGTTTAATAACATGGGATTGTTATGGACGGAATTTATGTTAATGAAACCATTAAGGATTTGATTTTTAATCTTTAAAAATTTTTGCAGTAAATTTTTAATTATATATATCTGATAATAATTTATATTTTTGATATTCACTTTTTAATTAATAACTTCAAAGTTTAGGGTAATTCATAAATTTTAAAAAACAATTTTTTAAATAGATTTTATATTTCTATTTTTACTAAACATTTTATAAAAAGGAATTCAAGTTCTGACTTTCTTGAGAATAAATATTGAAAAAATGATTAAAAATATTAAATTTATAAATAATAATAATAATAATAATAGCAATAAATTATATGCTCTTTAAGATTTTGAAAATATTGGGAAATCATAAAGGGATATCAAGCAAGTTATGGGTGATTTTTTTAAATTTTCTTTCTAAAAATATATAGTATAAATTATTATTAAATAAATTGGAGATTATTTTAATAAAAAAATTATAAATTATAAAATTAATAATTAATTAAAAATCGTAAAGGAAAAGTATTTTTTATCACAAAGGTTTACTAATGATGTCAAAGAATTATTGGATAGTGTCGTTGGGCTTACTATTTTTTAATCCGTAAAATTCTACTACACTCTATATGTGATGAATAGTATTATATAAATTATCAACTATGTTCGTTTTTATTTAAAATATTAAATCATTAAATGAATTTAAAGTGAAAATTGCAAAAGATTATTAAACATTTTTTAGGTTTATGTGGCATTTTTTTTCTTTTATGTTTTTCCAAAAACATACTAGTCTTCGTTTAGATTATTAGTTTATGAATATAATGTTACATAGTGCTTCTAAAAAATGTTTACAAGATTTCTCTCAAATATTTATATAAATAACTTGCAACCTTTTATATGAGATTTGCTAAAATATGAGAAGACATATTCCAAACTTCCAATCTCATAAGCAAACTTTGAATCATCGGTATCATTTTGTACATATATTAATATATTAGTATATTTATAATAAATTATTATTCTCTATATATTTTACGTGTTTATTTTGTATTATACAGATATTAGGAGACAAAATAAACAAAAAAGATGCAAAATATATATTTAGAACAAAAGTAAATTACTTGATTCATGGATCTTTGATCGAGATGATCAAAGAGTGAGGATAAGGATGACATGCAATGCTCTATTGATCCAAAAGAGACTCAATTGATTGAGCTTTAATCGAGAATCAATTGAGTGCTCTCTAGTTAGAAATCACAATGGTTATAATGATCGGAAAAGGATTTCGATCAATTAAGTCATCCCTTTAGTACTCAAATTTAGTGTTTTTTAGCACCAACTTTTAATTTCGATTATTGGATAGAGCAAATTCTAATTTAACTCGAATTAGGCTCAAAAATGCACTATATAAAGAACCTAAGAGATCATCAAAACATAACAATTGCTAAAAAAACAAGAGAGATTAAAGAACACATCAAGGGCATCTTTTGAAAGAGATTTTGAAGAAGATTGGAGATTGAAGATTGGTGTCATATTGGCTTCATATTCTACCTTTTATAAGTTTTTCTTAATCTTTTTCGTTATAGTTTTCCATGAAAATAATGTTGAATCTTATGGAATCAATGTTTGGATAATTTCATAATGTGATTGTGGGAAATTCTAAGCTCTAGACTATGGTTTAATTAATTTATTGTCATGATAATTTTAGTTTAAATTCTTGGTTCATGACGTATTCAATTATATATTTAAATACCAAAACTATGCATGTATAATTAAAGACTAGTTATTGCATGAATTTTTATTTCTAATTTAAGATATTAGTAATAATCGTTAATATTCTTATTCAAAGTAGTACCGTATAACTACAATCATATATAGGATTGAATGCCTACGTTAAAGGTTATTAATGGTTTTAATCTTACCTAGTTTAGTTATCACTTTTTTAAAATCTTAATAAAATAAATAAATTAAATCTAGTATGTGAATCCATAGGTTGTTTAAGATTTAGGTTGATTTATAATTGTATTACTTAAGTGGACATATACTTCTAAAACTAAAATTAATAATTCAAGAATGGTTGACATTATGAAAATGATTTAGAACTTAAGAAACTAATTTTCATTCATAACATGTTTAATTAAATTGTTGGTTAGTGATAGGAATAGTCTTATAATCATATATCTCTCATAAATATTGTGTAATTCACTTTTCTTGTTTTATGTTATATTCACAATTAACCAAAAAACCCAAATTTCTAACTTTAGTTAACACATTATTGAATAAGTAATTAGGAGTAGAAATTATTACAAATTCTTATAGGTACAACAACACTTATCCTTAATGTACATATTACTTGTGCATGATCACGTATACTTGTGTGTGCTCAAACATGTCAAGTTTTTGGCGTCATTGTTAGGGATTAAATTTATAATTTTTCTTATAGTTACTAGTTTCTTTTACTTTTAAATTTTTTTGCTTTAGTTTTGGAAGCATCTTTTATAGTTACAGATCTAATTAGCTAGAGGGAGTGAATAGATAATCAAAAAAATTATGACAAATTAAAATTTTTGCAGATGGTTAGGCATGAAATCACATGTAAATAAAATAATGTAGAAATATAAATATTGAGACATGATATTTTTAGGTAGAAACAACTTAAGCCACACTAATGACTTAAAAAGAAAAGCATTCGTCATCCAGACAACCTAACTATTCACTATGAAAAATAAGGACCGATTATAAGGCAAGGTCTTATACTATCCACCGAGATAAATTTCACAAGTAATCTACTTACAAACTATTGCTTTCATCATAGCTTCTACAATAAAGGTGTTTGGATCCAAACCAACATTTCGACAACTTGAGTCACACAAGCAATCAAACCCATTCAACCAGTTGCTAAAAAATTAGCACAATAATATAAGTGCAAATGTGATTCCTAGAGCAGATTTAATAATGAATAACCCTAACTAGATGATTTAATAAATACATCATATAAATCAAAGTCAACTAGCAATCTTAGAACAATCAGTTTAAAGTACAGTATCACAAATATTGTAGCCTTGTTACATCATCAAACACAATCACAAATATTGTGTATTTAATTATAGTTGTTTGTTTAGGTTTGTATATATAGTATATTTTGAAGCACTAGGTCAAACTAATTACTATATTGGTCATAAAATCAATCAAAAGAGTTTTAAAGAACAATGAATATATAGTAAAACATTAATTCAATTAGAGTTAGAAATAGGTTTTAAAATTAAAGCCCTGGTTGTACGATTGATCGAATACATAGTTCGATCGATCTAGTGTAATAAATAATTAATTCAAGACTTTTTAAATTTAGTAGATCGATTCTCGATCAATCTACATAGCTCGATCGATTGAGTTGCCTAATCTCAAAATGTTCCTATGTGTTTAATATGAAATTTAATGCATATAAGAACAGAGATACACTTGAATTGTGATCGTTAGAGCTTGATACTTTCTTTTACTTGAAAATATTACTAAGGATACATCTAGAGACTAAAATTACATTTATATGTTTTATTCAGGAATATCTCCAAGACTCACATAAACTTGACAATCTCCCCCTTTGGCATGTTCATGTGAGAAAATCTCTCACACACTACATAATGCTCATAAGAAAAATAAATTTTAACATAATGGTAATATCCTATAATACGATGAAACCATCTTCATTTGAATCTTGAAAGCTCATGTTTACACTAGAAGTCAAAAACATAAATATCCAAACAACTTGTCCCAAAAGATACATTGTTTATTAGTTCAGTGTATGTAACAATGAGAAAAGCGAAGATTGTTCATAAGTGTGAGTAATCATCATATATGAGTTCAAAGAAGAAATACCCCTATGTATAATATCTAAAAATATATTTTCAAAGTAATTTTCTCATTAAATTAGCTCTCCTTTTTTAGTAGATTTTTGTCATACGAATAAGTAATATAATCCTGAAGTAGTGACAATATGTTGAGCAAAAAAGTAGTGTATTTTATGATTGAAAAAAGGAGTACACATTCTGAAAAACTCAAAATAATCAAAGGTGATAGCTAAAATAATATGTTTCCCCAAAATGAATAAATTCCCTCTAACTTATGTGACTCCATAAATATCGATATTTATATATAATTTGTTTTGAATGGAGGGTAGTAGACTTAGCTTAGCATGACTATAACAATACACACAAATAATAAAATTAATTTTGTTCAAAGTGTGACTATCTATTAGCAACATAAATATATGTAGACAAGTCACACAAATTTACTAACACATATCATGACATATTGATAGTCACCAAAAGTGAGATAACTATCATAACTTCAACAATATGTCAATTAGTCTATTTGTGATTAGTTATGAAGGATTCAAAGGAAGGAGTATCACCTATCATAAAAAATTATACTTGAATTCATACTTGTACAAAATAAAATCCACTTATCAAGAGAGAACTTTATATATATATATATATTCACCTCTTGTATTATTATTTTTTGTTTGAGGGATTGGTTATTTATTTTCTTTTTACATAACCATTTGTGGCTCTCTTTTTTTTGCATGCAAAATGTTTTGTATTTTTTCTTTATATTATTATTATTATTATTTTAAGGAATTATGCATGAACCAAAAATCTAGTATGATGACTTTCACATTAGTTGCAAGGTAATCCTCTCCGCTCACTATGGTAGCTTCACACATCATAGTAGGTAGGCCTCTCAAAACTAGGAGTATATACAATAGCATTTTATAAAGTGAAAGTTATAGCTCAAACACAATTTTACAGTCAAGGTGATCTCAAGTCCTAAAATTTTACAATATCAATCATAAACGTCAAGTGTCACATACATATATGTCCAATGAGTGTGTAAGTACCTTCATGTCAACATTGATCACTAGATGTAAAAAATATGTAAATGCATAAGTCAAGATATCCATTTATACAATTTAAACTCAATCAAGAAAATTAGAGTAATATGAGAGTAGTATGTAAAGTTCATGTCTATTTTAAAGCAAATATACACCTTTTTATATTTTTTTCTTAAAACTAAAGAAAATCAATAAAAATAAAAATGAAACAAATAAACAAACTAAATTTACTCACCTAGGGTTAATTAAAGACCCAAACAAAAGTACCTAGGTGAACATTAAGGAACGATCAGGTAACCAGAAAAGACAATCTCTCATAACCCAAACATTCTTGAATTTTGCTTTCCCTATAGATTTGAGTTGGAAATCAAATGCCTTATTTGTAATTGGCATATTCTTGGACTTACCTTTAGATTTTTAATTCATCCTAAATAAAGATGCAGTATCCATAATAGGATGATGGTAATTATTCCTAGAATTACAAATTTTGAATTTTGCATGCCTTTTTGAACTAACAAATTTATGCTTTCTAGTAGAATTTTTGAACATATTATTATAATTTCCATTCATCCAAGAATATGATACAACAAGCATAGATGGATGATGGTTATGAGTCCTACTATATGGAGCATGGAAAGTAGTATTAAATTAAGGAGCATTCGTCAAAAATCTATGCTTTGACTAAATATGATTGTTCTTACCACAATGATGATAAATGTGTATAAACTTAACAATTTTTTTAATCACATGTGCAACTATCCTTTGTGTATAATGAGTAACAATAGGAGTAGGGTTAGTATGCCATATAAATGTGCTTTTTGATGTTGAAGTTTCATGTGTAGCTTGTGAAGAAAAAGGGTTGAAAGGGTTTACAAGTTCAGTTATTTGTGGGTAATTTTAGTTTCTAGGTGTGTCTTATGAGAATATTTTCAAGCCAAAGAACCTATTAAACCTTAATGATTACATCTGAGATATATCTCTATTCCCTTGAATGTTAGATTTTATATTAGACATATAGGAACATTATTCAAATAGGTTACTCGATCGATCAAGTGGTGACTAGAATGATCAAGCTTAATTAAGACTAACTAAATTAATTTTTAATATGACTAAATCGATCAAAACATTAACTCAATCGATCGAGAATTATATCGATTGAGATTAATGACTAGATTGATCCACTTATTTATAAATTAATTAATTTTTCACTATATCGATTGAGATTTAACTAGATCGATTGAACCTTTCATAGTTGATCAATCGAGCTTGACTAGATCGATCGAGTAGTCATATTCAATAAATCGAGCTAAGTCTAGATCGATTGAGTGGCCAAGTTTTCAAGTTTGATCTAATTTTACTCAAGCCAGTTTATTTTATTAATAGATTGTCCTTATGTTTTAAAGCTCTATTAAATATTTTCAAGGATAGAGTTGTAATAGACCTTTGACCTAGGGTTTCTACTTATGCTATTTAATCATACTATTGGCTCACAATTGTTTTAACCACACAAGAACATTATTCTCTTCATATTAATCTCTCTTTTGTTTTACAAATATTAGATCATAATTCTTTAGGCTTCTTTATTTAGTTAATTTATCAAGCATTGGTGGTTGTGTTTGATTGATTAATAAGCCTAGTTGGATTATGATATTTTGGTCATATGTTCTCATAATTTTTTCTTTATTTCATTTTCGTATTATTGGATCAAATAATTGTATGTGTCGTATAATAATTATTTGATTTGATTATTAATTTTTAAAGAAGCTATCTTCATTGAACTTATAATTAAACTGATTGTTCTAGGGTTTTTAATTGATAATATAATTATAAAATCATCAAATTAGGATTATTCATTATTGAATCTAATCTAGGACACACATTTACACTTGTGCTATAGGGGTTTAACTAACTTGTATGGCTTAAGTTCATGAGATTGTTAATCCAGATCTGAACTCCTTTCTTGTAGAGACTGATGAATGTAGCGGCTTGTAAGTAAATTACTTAGGTGCATTACCTTGATGGGTAGTTTAAGTCCTAGCCTTATAATTGAACCTTATATTTCATGGTGGATAGTTAGGTGATTCAGTGTGGCTTAGGTTTTTTCCACCAAAACACCTTATGTGTTAATCTTTATATTATTACATTACATTATTTAGACACAATTTCATATTTGTCCATTATACGAATTTTTAATTTGATATCCTCTCTAGCTAACACGATCCATAACTAAACAATTTTGTTTGTCTTAATTGGTATCAAACTAGTTCACTAGATACACTTAGTATGCCTATGACCTTGTGATGGATCAATTAAGAGAGGGTTCTTTCACTACCCGTGCACCTTACTTTGATGGGTCTAATGATCTATATTGGAAGGCTCGCATGAGAGCCTTTCTATGGTCTATAGATGAGAGTGTCTTTAATTTTGTACTTTATGGTTTGGAACCAATTAAAATTACCAAATATAATGTAGTCACTCCTAAGCCTAGGAATGAATGGACCAATCAAGATAAAACTGTGAGCAGTTGGAATTAAAATGGCATTAATGCTATTTTTAGTGCTATATTTGCTTATGAGTTTTGTTGTATTTCTTATGTTGATACTACTAAACATTCTTGGGATATTTTAGAGGTTACCTATGAGAGAACTACACAAGTTAAACGAACTAAACTTTGCATACTTGGTAGTCAATTTGAAAATCTTGTTATGAAAGAAGATGAAACTTTGTCTAAATTTTATATTAGATTTTGTGATGTTACTAACACCTCTACCAATCTTGGAGATAAAATTGATAATTTCAAGATAGTTTGAAAGATTCTCTACTCATTACTAGATTTATTTCATGCAAAGGTCACTACCATTGAGGAAAGCAAGGATGTGGATACCATCAAAATAGAGGATCTCGTTGTCTTACTTCAAACCATTGAGATAAGCTTTCGAAAACCTCCATAGAAAAAATATCGCTTTAAAGCTTCTATGATTGAAGATAGTGATAATGATGATGAAGAAATGGTACTCTTAACCAAAATATTGAACAAAATCCTCAACAAAAAGAATCTTCAAAATAAAGGATAATCAAGTTGTTAATATGTTCATAATCTAAGAAAACTTAAATATGTGAGTTTTGATGGTAAGAAATCTAAACCCACTAGGCTTAATGTTTTGAATGTATGGATTTTGGTCACTTTGCAGTTGACTGTACAAACAAAAAGAACCAAACTGGAAGAGCTTTCAACACTACACTTATTGACTGTGAAAGTAATAACGATAATCCAATTGAATTAAACAACAACTATTTGGCATATACTGCAAGTGCATGTAGAAAATTTAGTATGCCTGACTTTGATTCAGATGATGAGGAAATTGATGCTAAATTTCTACCCATCAAATTTAATGTCACTGGTATTAAATAATTATTCATAGATTATGTAAGATGCAAAAGGAAAGTAACTAAACTAAATGACAAACTAAATCCCTTGAAATAAATTCCTCAATTATAGGAAAATAAAAAATTGAACTGTCTAAACATGCTAATATTTTGAATTCAAGTCTTGTAGATGTTAAACAAGAAAACAAGAATCTTATGCCAGGATTTGAACAATAAAGGGAACTAGTAAGGAATTTAATAGTTTGAGTTGAAAGGTTGAATAAAGTTTTGGATTATGGAAAGCCAGTTGGAGACAAGAGAGGGCTAGGATATGTAGACAATTATACTATGCCATCTTCTTCATAATCAATTGAATTTTTCAAACCTTCAAACATGTCCTCCTCTCAGGATACATATGACATTGGTTATAACGATGAGAGCTCCACTTCTTCAACATAAAAAACCACATATGTAAGGCCTTCTAATCCTATTGTTGATGTTACCTATTATACATAAAGAACACTTGCACTTGTGATTGAAAAATTTGTTAAGTTTGTGTCTGTCTATCATCATTGTGGTACAAAATGTCATATTAGGCCCAAGTGTAGATTGTTGATAAATTCTCCTAAATGTAATAGTACTTTCCATGCTTCACATAGTATTACTCATAACCACCATCCATCTTTACATGTTGCATCATATTCTAGAATGAATGGAAATTATGATAACATGTTCAAAAATTCCACTAGAAAGCATGAAGTTGTTGGCTCAAAGTAGCAAGTTAAATTTAATGCATTTAATTCTAGAAAGTATTATCAATATCCTACCATGCATGTTGTATCTACATTTAGGATGAATGAAAAAGCTAAAGGTAAGTCTAAGAATATACCATTGACAACAAAGTTTGTTGATTTCTAACCCAAAGATATAAAGAAATCAAAATTCAAAAATGTTTGGGTTAAGAAAGATTGTTTCTTTTCGGTCACTTGGTCGTCGTTCTTTACTTTTTTTACATAGATACTTTTCTTGAGTGCTTAATTGATCCTAGGTGAGTATCTTTAGTTTGTTTGTTTTTATTTTTATTTTTATTGATGTTTCTTTATTTAAAAAAAATAAAAGTGAGGTAAGCAGACATGCTTTAAGATTGACATTATCATTACATACTCTATCCATATTTAATTTGATTGGTTATATGTTATACAAATGAATATTTTGACTTGTCCAATGTATTTTTTATATTTAGGGATCGATGTTGATATGAACCTAGTTATATACTCATTCAACACAAATGTATGTCATGCTTGAAGTTTATGATTAATTTTGTGAGATTATAAGGAATGAGCTAACTTTAACTGCAAAGTTGTTTTTGAGATCTATCTTTAACATTCTAAAATGCTACTATAGAGAGACACACTTAGTTTTGAGAGAGCTACCTACTATGTTATGTGAAGTTATCCCAATGAGCAGAGATGACTATCTCACAACTAGTGTGAAAATCATCATATTAGGTTTTTGACTCGTGGATATTTCGTTAAAAAACTAATACTAATAATATTGAAGGAAAAATAAAAATATAAAAGCTTTTGCATGCAGAAAAATAAAAGGTCACAAATGGTTAAACAAAAAGAAAATAAATAACTAATCCCTCATAAAAAATATAAAAGGGGAATATAAAAAAATTTATTTAAGTTATCTCTTGGTAAATAAAATTTTATTATACGTAAGTATTAATTCAACTGCAATATTTTTATGATAGGTGATACTCTTTTCTTTGAATCCTTTATCACTAATCATAAATGAATAAATTGACATCCTATTGCATTTTCAACACATATTTTACTTTTGGTGATTGTTGATATATCACAATATATGTTAGTATGTTTGTGTGTCTTGTTTGCTTATATTTATGTTATCAATAGATAGTCACATTTTGAAAAAAATTAAATTTATCATTTGTGTGTACTATTATAGTCATGTTAAGCAAGTCTAATACCTTCAATTCCAAAAAGCAATTATATATATATATATATATATTAATTTTTATAATTTTTTGTTTTATTATAATTTATTTAGAGGAGTTATAGAATTCAGGGAGATTTTATTCATTTTTGAAAAACATATTGTTTTTAGGTCTCAGTTTTGATTGCATAGAGCTTTTAAGGATGTGTGCTCCTCTTTTTAATCATTAAATGCACTTCTTGCTTACTCAACATGTTGTTAATGCTTCATGATTATATTGTTTATTCCTAAGACAAAAAGAGGGAGATAAATTGGAACATTAATTAAAAACTCAACAAAAAGAGAATAGCTAATTTAAGGAGAGAATTACTTTGAATTTTTTTTTAAGAAATATTACACATAGGGAGAGTTATGTTTCTAATTTATATTTTGTGGTTACTCACTCTTATGAATACTCTTTACTTTTTTATTATTATATACACTAAACTATTGTGAACAATGAATCTTGATATCTCTTTTGAAGAACATAAAATCGTGCAAGTATACATGGTCACAAGTAATAAATTTGATAAGTAAAATATCGTTCCCACAGAGATTTGTTACTACATTTTGTTAAGTACTAAAATTATTTCAATTTGATTTTATCCAAAACAAGGGTGTAAATTATTTCAAGTTTATGAAAGTTTAACAACTAATTAAGAGTTTTATAACAAAATATAAAAAACATTCTAGGATTGCAGTTTTCACCAAATTAATCCACTCGAATCATAATATTTTCTCTTGATTTATATTTTTTGTAAATTTAATTTGTCAACCAAGAACTTCTAATTTTATCCATACATCTCTCCCGAGCTCCGTATAGCCCACCTTGCTAAATTAATTCACTATATTCCTATGAGAATTAAATTCATCAAGATTCATTACGTTCTGAGTTCTCAAATGACCACACATACGATAAAGGTATTTTCCTATCCTTCATATATACATGTTATTCTATCCATGAGTAATATACACAAAAATTCCTCTTCCAAGTTTATTTAAGTGCCACAGACCAATTGATAAAATTTCCAATAATCAAAAGCATTAAGCACAAATAGAATAAACAAATTAAAAATATAATAAATCGTTCAAAAATAATTAAATCTAAGTTTCATAAATTTAGATAAAATGCAACCCTAAAAAAATTAAATTACTTCATAATAAAAATTAAAATTACAAAACCAAAATACTAAAACATTTTAAGGAATATTTAGCTGAAAAACACAAAGAAAATTAGAACGTCATCTGCGTAGAAACACAATAGAAGCCAAAATGGCTTCTGCGTGTTCCCAAAAGCTACCCGTTCCAGCCCCTATATTTCTCTCTGTATCACATATTTATAGCCCTAATAAAATATTAAAAATATTTAAAGTGGAAAACAAGAAATATTCTTTTGGCAGACGAATGTAAAAGAAATTTATCGTGCATATGATTCGCTGCTTGAAATAATGCGACACATGGCATCCTTTCATTCGCTGTGATGCACAGGTGATGAGTGCTCAAAAAAACACTAAAATAACCATGATTTTATGCACATTAATTAATTAAAAATATATATATTTATATGTTTTATCATATATTTATATAAATTTGTCTTTTTCGGAATCACGGGTATTTTTATTGTTTTTCAGGTATTTTGGCTTAAAAATGCAACTTAAAGACTCAAAGAAGAATACTGGAAGCAATACATCACAAATATATTAATAAATAAATGCGGAAAGGTCGACAAATATGGAAAAATTGGACAAAATGGGTCAAAAAGGTCAAAAAGGAGAAAAACGCGCCGCCGCGCCCCAGCACCCAGCTCCGCCCAAACTGCGCGCGGGTACTGTTCATGCGCGCAGCACTGCGCGCGCGGGTTACTGTTCATGCGCGCAGCACTGCGCGCGGGTTACTGTTCATGCGCGCAGCACTGCGCGCGGGTTACTGTTCACGCGCGCAGCACTGCGCGCGGGTTACTGTTCACGCGCGCGCCGACACTCATTTTTCACGTGCAGCAGCCCCATGACGTCATGCTGACGTCATCAATGACGTCAGCATTTCCATTACGCGTTTTTACATTTTTTTACTCATTTTTTCTCTCCATCCTCACCTATAAATACCCCCATTCCCTTCATTTCAAAAACACACCTAAAAACACCTCCAAATACATTCTTTTCTCTCTTTTCTTAGATTTTTAGGATTCTTTAGTTTTTCTTAGTTTTTCTTATGTTTTCTTAGTTTTTAGCTTTTCTTAGTTAATTTCTCTTAGATGTAGAGTTCTTCCCTTTTTGGGAAGAACTAGTTATGTTTTTGTAATATTTTAGCTCTTTGATTCAATAAATGGGAGTGCAAATTCCGCTTGGAGTTTTTCCAGCAACGGGAATAGCGTCGAAGTTCTGTAAGGATTTTATTTTCTTTACAGTTATTTTTATGCTTTATTCTTACATGTTATATTTAATTTGTCTGTGGTTAAATTTAACTGTGCTGGCTGTTTAGTAAACATGATGTAATAATGACGTTGTTATGCTTGCGAAATATTAAATAGGTAAAAATCTCTAAAATGAATTGATTTTGTTTTTATTCATGATTTTATATTAAGAATGTTAGAGAGAAATATATTATTTTTCATTACAAACTTAAACCTGAAAATTAGATTTTAAGGTTTAGTTATCCGGTCTGATTTAGAGTAGTGCTCTTTTATTTGATGGTACAATCGCCCGGTAGTTAGAGTGAAGCTCTATTTCAAAAGTTTTTATAAGAATTATTATCTGAAAATGTATTGACGACATGTTTTCAGTAGTGATTTTAAAACTTGAAAGTTAGTACTCGGATAGCTAAATTCTTAGGTTTAATTTGGACACCTTGAATAAAGTTTAAACTGTCTAACCCCACCAAAGGTGGCATTTAAATGGTTCATTTTCAATCTCTTAGAAAAAGGAATTAATTTAATGAGGCAAATTAGTTATCAACCCCACCCATAGGTGTTAATTGATTTGTTTAGTTAACAAAGAATATCTAACCCCACCAAAGGTGGTATTCATACAAAAAAGGGAGAATCAATAAATATCAATTCATATCTTTAATAACCTAGATAATATGAGCAAGCATAATTAACTTAGTTATTATATCCATAAATACTCCGCCATTATAAATGATAAAATTTGCATAAATGTTTATTGAATCTATGTTTAATTTTATGTAGTTAGATTAAAAACACAAAACCCCAAAATATCGTGACAGGATGTTTAGGATTTAATTTCGTTTTTAGAAGTTTGAATAATAAATTAAAAACCACACACATTCCTTCCTTAGATCGACCTTGGGAGTATACTTATCATTTTCTTCGAAATGATTCGTGCACTTGCGAGAGTTTTATAAATATTAAAACCAAAGTATTTGCGGGAATCGGCGATGCCGGTTTTCGTTCATCAACAGGCGTATGAGGAAAGCGGCGCAGGGGGAGAAATGCTTCAAAGACACGTGGTAGACATAGACGCAGTTGGAAACGTGCGTCGTTTCCGTGTTTTTATTTTAACCAACACATGCCACGTGTCATCGGCTGATTTTCTGTAGGAATATTTGAAACACGTGGCAATGTATGATTCATTGGAATGGAAGGGCGCACAATGTTTATCTTGGACTGCGTTGCATGGGACCACTTATTTTGGTAGACACATGGGTCCCACCTTACACGCCATCCTGCGCGGCAGGTGGGCCCTGAAAACCCACGTCCACTCGAGATTTTCGCATCTGGCTCCACTCTCATGATCATATTCATTTATTTCCTGATCAAACAGTGAGTGTTGTGCGTTGGTGACGGAATGAGTGGCCTTCTTTTTCTGCGCAGAAAATAAATTTCCTTAATTGCAGTTAGCCCTAATATTTAATTTAAATTAAGTTTTAAACTTTTGTTAATTGCAATTAAGCCTTTTTTCTAATTTAAATTAATTTTTATACTTTTGTTAATTGCATTTAAGCACTCATTTAATTTAAATTATATTTTCAGACTTCAGTATTTATAATTAAGTCCTTTTTCGACTCATATTCTTTAATTTTCTTAAAAATATATTACTTAAGAAACTAACAGTAAATATTAATTTATTCCATTAAAATTAACTAAAAATGTTAAGAAAATAGCAATTATAATTAATAAAATAGATGAAAATAACTATATAAAATACAATTATCAAATCCTTCCAGACAATTTTTTGTTTGTTGATTTTTTGTTTTTCATTGTAAACAATGAGTTGTCAAGATTCAAGTGAAGATGGTTCACAAGATCATAGAATAGTTTCACTGTGTAAATTGTTTTTCCTATGAGTGTTTTATAGTGAGAGAGAGTTTTTGTCACATGAATACCAAAGGGGGAGATTGTAAGGTTTGTGAATATTGGAAAAAATTTTGAACAAAACATTCAAATATAATTTTAGTTTCTAGGTGTGTCTTTTGAGAATATTTTCAAGTTGAAGAAACTACCAAGTCTCAACAATCACATATTATTTATATCTCTGTTCTTGTGCACATTATATTTCATATTAGACACATAAGAACATTGTTCAAATAGGTCACTCGATTGATCGAGTGGTGACTAGATCGATCGAGCTTAATTAAGACCGACATAATTAATTTTAAATATGACTAGATCTATCAAAGCATTAACTTGATCAATCGTAAACTACATCGATCGAGATTAATGACTAGATCAATCCATATATTTCTAAATTAACTATATCGGTCGAACCATTCATAATCAATTGATGGAGCTTGACTAGATAAATTGAGTGGTTATATTAGATTGATCGAGCTAAGTCTAGATTGATTGAGCAACTAGGGTTTCAAGTTGGACCTAATTTTTACTCAAACCAATTTATTTTATTACTATATGGTCCTTATGCTTTAAAGCACTTTTATATATTTTGAAAGATAGATTTATAATATACCTTTGACTTAGGGTTTCTACTCATGCTATTTAATCATACCATTGGCTCATAATTTTGTTAATCGTACAAGAATATTATTCTCTTCATCTTAATCTCTCTCTTGTTTTGTAAATATAATATCATAATTCTTTAAGCTTCTTTATATATAGTAAATTTGTCAAACATTGGTGGTTGTGTTTGATTGATTAATAAACCTAGTTGGTTTATGATATTTTGGTCATTTGTTCTTATAACTTCTTTATTTTCTTTTTTGAATTATTGGATCAAATAATTATGTGTGTCATATCATAATTATTTAATTTGTTATTAATCTTGAAAAAAGTTATCTTTATTAAACTTGTGCCTAAACTGATTGTTCTAAGGTTGCTAATTGATTTCAATTTATCAGATATATTTATTAAATTATCTAACTAGGGTTATTCACCATTGAATCTTCTCTAGAACACACATTTCTACTACGGTGGTATTGTGCTAGCTTTTCAGGTACTACCTGTAAGGGTTCAATTAACTCGTGTGACTCAAGTTCATTGAAATGTTTATTCAGATCCAAACACCTTTCTTTAGAGACTATGATGAAAGCAGCGGCTAGGGGACCGATGGTTTTTGAAGAACAAAATTGGGGAGAATACCGATTTTGTAAATACTTATCATTTTTAAATTTTGTTAATTCACGTAAGTCTATGAATCATTTATATAAATGATAAATTAAACCTAAACATTATGTCAATATGATTTAGTTTTTGAAAAAAACTAATCTAATGCATAAAGATAAAGATAGACATGGATTTGACAAATACTCATATAATTTAATACATTCGTAAACAGTAGATAATAATGGATATAATAATTCAGTAATTATGCTTGCTCATATTATTTAGGTTATTAAAGATATAAATTGATATTTATTTATTCTCTTTTTGGTATGAAAGTGTCCTTAGGTAGGACCTAAATTCTTTTATTTAATATTAATTAACTAATATCCTTAGATTGAGCTTATTAATTAGTTAAGTATTAAATTTTAGTTTTATTTCTAAGACCATAGCAAATCATCTTATCACAACTTTAGGCAGAGTTAGTTAATTAGACTTTATTCAAGGTATCTAAATTAAACTTAAGAATTTAAATATCTTAAAAATAACTTTCAGGTTTTAAAACTGTTTAAGAAAATATGTTATTAATACATTTTCAAATAATAATTCTTTGTAAAAAACCTTTGAAATAATGGTTCGTTCTAAATATGCAAATAACTAAATCTAAAATAAAAGAGTATTGTTCCATATTAAGTCCAGTTAATTAAATCTTAATTTTAACTCTCATATTAAGTTTGTTATTAAGAGTAATATACTCCTTCAAATAACATTCTTTATAAAAATCTTGAATAAAAATAAAATCAATTTATTTTAAGTAAATGTTTTATCTATTCAATATTTTGGAAGCATAACAATGTTATTATCACATCGTATTCACTATCAACTAGATATGTTATAATTGATTATAGGCAAATCATGAATGACATAGAAGAAACAACATAGATATATGGATTGTAAAATGAATATAATTAATATCTTACCCATATCCTTACAAAACTTTGAAGAATTGATTCTAAGACTAGAAAAACTCTGATAGTAATTGCAATCTAGAATTTGTTTAATCGAAAACAAGAAATATATTAAAACATAAACACGTTCTTCCTCAAAATTGAGGGAAGAACTAAACAAAATTCTAAAAGCTTAAAATATAAAAATTTATAGAAAAGTGGGAGAGAAAGTTGCTGAAAATGCAACTTGGAAGCTCATTTTCTTTGTATAGAATAGGGTCCTATTTATAAGAAATATTGTGAGAAAAACTTATGTTTTTGCCGTGACGCGATCATATCACAACTAGATTTTTGACTAGTTCAAACCTTTTTATGCCACGGCATAAAATTATTTTTTTATTTTCTTTTTTCTTTACTTTGGATAATATCAAATAAATGATATTCATTTAAGCTCCAAAAAGAGTGATAAACATGCTTCAAGTATTTTTCTTTATTTTAATAGTTATATATTAAAATACTTGAAAAACACTACAATATACCTATTAATCTGAACAAATAGATTTATCTAAAATATAATAGAATAATGAAATTACAAATCAATTTTATTAATTAAATGATATTAAAAAAAGGTATATTAATTTAGTGTTTTTTAAGTACTCTTCAATTTTCCTTTTAAAGCTCAAAGGATTTTACTATGGTCTTTTCTCTTATAACTCATCCAACAACATCATCAACCATGTCTTGACTATATAGTGTCAATCACTACTACAATACATACATATTGTCTGGAAATTTAGCCTCAATTGTTTTTAAAAACCGAGGTTATAGGGTTTTGGCCTTGGTTTTTAGAAAACCGAGACCATAGACATACCTTATCAATTTTCTCTCTTTAATTTACACAAAACACCAATTTTTTGTCTTTTTTTTTCTTTTTTCCTCTCAATTTTCTTTCTTTTACACCAAACACCAAATTTTTTATCAATTTCTTTCTTCTTCTTTTTTTCCTTTTTCCCTCTATTTTTTTCCAAATTGTTTTTTCTTTTTTTCTAAATTGTTTTTCCTTTTTTCCCCATATATATCTCTCATTTTCCCTAGCTTGCTTGCGTAAAATCCAAGCTACTAGGATATTCTCTTCTCTACTCGAAACCCCAATTTTCTTCGTTCTAGCCTCCGGTTGTGTTTCAGCCTCTGTTCCACTCTCGTGCTGTCGCGTTCCAACCTTTGTTCCACTCTCGTGCTGCCACATTCCATCCTCTGTTCCACTCTCGTGCCTCTGCATTCTAGCCTCTATTCCACTCTCGTCATAGTAGTCCTTGGCCACAACTTGAATCTTTCTGGTAACATCCAACTCATCTTTTCTTTTATAAATGACTCTCAATACCAAATCTCGATCGATACGTAGAGGTTATTTCTAGCTATCTGAAGGCTTGCTTACGTTAATAAATTTGGATGCTGGATATTTCTTAGATAGGTTATGAAAATTTGTTAGGAAGGTTGCTTGGTATGGTTTTTGGAACGTGTAGTCCCTGGTGCTTGGCCTGGTACTAGTGTTAGTTCGTTGGGGTGGTGTGCTAGTACTGGTGCACTAGGGTGGTACGCTAGTGCTTGTTCGTTAGGGTGGTGCGGTAGTGCTAGTGAGGTGGTGCCTGGTGCTTGGCTTGGTCTTAGTGTGGTGCCTGTTTCACCCTAGCATTTCTGTAACGATAAATAGAGAGCACCAAAAATAGTATTTTCAAAAAAATTTATTAATATAATATTTACCAATTATCTTGTAATGAGTAATTGTATATATTTTTGGGTGTATAACTCCGTAATTGTATATTTGTTCCTATTTTGTTGGTTTCTGAATATTAGATACTAACATGT
This sequence comes from Hippophae tibetana, assembly GCA_037013495.1. Classification (NCBI taxonomy): domain Eukaryota; kingdom Viridiplantae; phylum Streptophyta; class Magnoliopsida; order Rosales; family Elaeagnaceae; genus Hippophae; species Hippophae tibetana. The sequence goes on from CM072809.1 coordinate 30,186,734, forward strand.
TTGCTATTGTTTGGTAAAAAAAATTATTAATTTATAGTGCTTGGTTAATTGATGATTGGGATAAAACTTTCAAAAGTAGAAGTAAGGTTTTAGAGTTATTGATTGTCTATTATTTTAATTAATGCAACACTTTAGTTGTTTGTTTGGCGAGGTGCTCATACATTCACATAGAAGCAAACGTACCTTTATAATTCAGCTTCTTTTAGACTCTATGCAAGTCGTAGCAGCAATTCTGGTTTCATGGATGATATTCTAGAACCCAATTTCACCACTAATTGAATAAAACAATGATGAATTGGCATCACTTGAGACATGCGATAATGGAAAGACATATAAAGATGACTCTCTAGAGGTACTCAATGATATTTGATATCTAACAATGTGATATTGATAATTGTTATATCTTTTATTTGATGTGGCTTTGGTTTTGTATTGATTAATATATGTTTCAGATGAGTTATACGGTTATATCTAAAATTTTATTTTAAATTATGTCAGTATAATTATAAAGGATAATTCTGTTTTGTTGTATTCACTCATATTGCATTAATAATGTATGATGAATATAAAGGGTTCGAGCAAATGTTTATGTACTTGTGCCATAGTAATAGGTGGTGAAAAATATTTAACATGTAGTTTACCTGGATTTTAAATTTTAAAAATAATTAGTAAATAGTGAAGTACTTAATACTATTTTTTACTGTTATGGTGTCCTACTTGAATACAAATCTTAAATCTTTCATCGGATAATGGTAAAGTAAGTTTATTACTTTAGGTTATCTGATGAGTCCATTATGTGATGAGTACAATACACAAATCATTTATGTAAAATTTGGGGTAAGTTATGCTATTTGGACGAAATGAAAGGGGAGCTTGAGATCAATTCTTATGCTGATCTTTATGTTTTTATTTTGATTTTTTTTATTTTTACTTTAAAATTTGTTAATGATTTTCTTGTTTCTCGTTGTAGAGTAGTTTCACCAGAGAAGTTTTAGTTGGCCATTATGGCTATTATGAATGTAATTTGAATGGGCTTTGGATGATCAGAATTGAAAACATAAATGAACATCTTAATTGAACAAACATTGAAAGCCTTAGATAAGCAAATTAATTCCATTTGGATCAGTGCTATTAAAACTTCAAAATTAACGAACAAATTAGACAAGCAAGTTCATACCATTTGTGAAAGCTGGTAAGTGTACATTTAAATTTATATGAAGCTTGGATGAAAAAGTAAAACCTTTTGAAATTAGTTGTGATGTCTGTATATGTGGATGTGGGGTTTCCGGTAAGAAGAAAAACATAGTCATCTGTTTGGTTAAATTTTGAGTTAGCATAATTAATCATTGATGCTAATAGCAAGTGACATGTTAAAGGTTGATTGCTATCTATGCACGCATGATATTCTAGTTTTTTTGTTGTTTTCTTTTTCATGGTAGGAACTAGGTAAATCAACATCAGACGCACCAGCGCACTAGTGCGTCAATGCACTGAGCTTACCAGTGCACCAGTACACCAGGCACTTTAGCACACCAGCACACTAGCATACCAATGCACTAGGCGCACCAACATACCAGCACACTAGGCATACCAACACCTCAAATAGTACCACCCCTACACACTAGCCCCAGCACACCAGCCTAGCGTACCACACATGCACATCAACCTTGCACACTAGCCCCAGCACTAACGCACCACCCCTGCCCAGCACAGCAACACCTATGGTATTTTCCTTTTCTTTACACTTCTGTTGAAGTCATTATGGACTTGATTGTGTTGATTTAATTGAAGTACACTTATAAATTCTTGTAATTAATAATAAAAAGTCAATTTGTAATAGTAAGGTTTTATTATGATTTAGTGTATAATAAACTCTCAAATATAATTATACTTTTAATTTTTATATAATATGATTTTTAATATTATAATTAATAAATTTATTGTAATGTATATTGATTTTTAATATTGTAATTAATAATTGTATTTTTTTAAAATTTATGCATACCTTATGGCCTCGATTATTGAAAGACCTAGGCCATAGACATACCCTATGACCTCGGTTTTCCTATAACTGAGGCCATAGATAATAGTCTATAGTCTCTCTCACTTAGGCTTACATTCTTATAACCGAGACCATAGACGTACAATCATGCTTAAAAACCGAGACCATATGTATGTTTTGTAGTAGTGAATCCATCATAAAAGAAATGCTTTTGTAGTTGTACTGGAAAGCTATAGTGTAGACATTGAATGAAAAGAAGTTTGAATCTTTCCCAATTTTCGTGAAAGGGCTCTCCATCCATTCGAGAAAATGTTGCTATCTTTTTCCTTAAGTTAGCAGTCTTTTGATTAGAATAGAATTTACACAAATGTTTTGTAGACTACCTCCCAAGTAGTCAAAGAACCCAGTTGTAGAGTTATAAACCATGACCAAGCTTTATCTTTGAGGGTGTATGGAAAATACCTCATCCTAAGATGGTCTTCATCAATTCCTTACAATGGAAAGGTTTGCACAATATCATAGAAATCTCTAATAAAATTTAAAGGAAAACACCTCATCCTAAGCAACAATGAATGATGAATCTTTTTCAATTCATAATTCCTTACAGCCTCTTGTAGTTGTATGCTAGAAGTATCATTGCCAATGATTGCCGTTGTGTAATCCTTCATCAATTTTTGCTTAGCTTCAACATCTCCCATGGCTTCTCGTACTTGAAAATGAATCTCCTTCTCTTGATTATCAACATTCAGCTTCTAAAGGAATCCTAGTTTAATAAAAAGTATAACTTTTAAAAATATTTCTTACTTTTTATATGCTAAGACTAAATTTAAAGTTTTAAGAACGTAGGGGACCTAATTTTTGTCTAAGTACTATCAGAAGTAAAAGAAAACAACTATACAAAAAAAGAAAATTGAATACTATAAAAAAATTTAAAGAACATAAATTAAAAATTTAAAAATTTAAAAAAAATTCTCTTTTATTAAAATAAATACGATTACATAAATGAAATAACAAAATGGGTGACCTCCCATCCAAGACTAAAATTTATTGTCTTTTCATAAAATGTTACACAAGAGATTCCAAAAATTTAAAGATCCAATGTCTCCATATCCTTGAATTTTATATGCATTTTGTTGAACTCATATTGTCTTTACTTGTTTCTGTAAATGCTCTACCAATTGTTCAATTTAGACTTCCACCTTTTTAATTGACGCCTCCATAGAGTGCAACTGTTGAGTTGTCTATACTAACTTAAATACAATCATTCAACTTATCCTCCAAGTATGGCTTGTTGGGAAGATTTTGTTGTTGGTGATGGTGGAATTGCTAACCCAATTGGTTTGAATTCTGGGAAAATGAAGGGTTGTTCTACCTCCATGAGAAATTAGGATGATTGGTACTCTCCCAATACATTCGCCTACTTAGGTCCAACATTTTTTTCTCCTTGAAATGGACATGAATTAGTACCATATCCCTGATTACTACACAATCCATATTTCTTTAAGTTGGAAATAGCTTGTGTAGATAGAAGCATAACTTGCTTTGTCAGTTTTGGAAGCCACAAATGTACCTCGGTATTGGAATCTATTTCATGAATTCCATCCTATCTCACTCTAGTTCTCTTCTATTAGGAATTAGCATCCAACATCTCAAAGATATTGTAAGTCTTTAAGACAATCTTCTCTCCCATTGCTCCTCCACTAGCATTTTCGATAATGAATTGGAATTGCTATGTGAGTCCATCATAAAATAACTGATTCTGCAACTGTAGAGGGTAGCTATGATGGGGGTACTGAGTGAGAAAGAGCTTGAACCTATCCTAAGCTTCATGGAAAAGCTCTCCTTTCATTTAAGAGAAAGTAGCAATCTTCACTCTCAACTCTGATGTCTTTTGATAGGAGTAGATTTTTCCATAAATTTGTGGTAGACCTCCTCCCAAGACATCAGGGAACCTAGAGGAAGTCACATGAACCACACCTTCACCTTGTCTATTAAGGTGTAGGGAAAACATCTCATTCTTAGTTGGTCCTTGGTAAGAGCATCGAGGGGAAACGTCTAGACTATTGAATAAAAATCCCTAATGAAAGACAATGACTCTTCATTAGGTAGTTCAAGAAATGAAAGAATAATAGAAAAATTAATATTTTTCAATTCATAATTCCGAGTAGTCTCACTCAACTAGATAGTGGTAGTTGTGGTGCAAATTATTGGCCGTGTAAACTCTTTTATAGTGGTTTTCCTAACATGTGGGTTTTCTCCCATTTCTATTAGTTTTAGTTGAGGATTAAGGCTTGGTTATATGTTTGACTCAAAAATAGGTTGATGGTTATAATCCACCCTTATGGATATTTGTTTAAATTTATGAATATTATCTATGTATGGTGTAAGAGACTTTTATATAAGGATCACGTACCATATATAGAATATTGAAAAAGTAAATTTAAAACACTTGTCAATTAAAAAGAAAAAGAATAATAAAATAACTATACAAAAATTTAGAAAAAATATGCATAGTATTTAGTATAAAAATACTAAACAAACAAGTTAAGTTAATCTATAAGTTAAATAACATAATCAATATTAACTGCTACCAAGTAAAAATGGTGAGACAAAACCTCCTTAAAAACCATCATTTTAAAGAGAGTAACATTTCCAAGAAAGACTAATGGCATAAAGACATCCAAGAACTAATCTTTTCGACATAACTCTCTTAGATCTTTACTTTTTATGTTATTACACAATTACTTTTTTTTCTTTAATGGCGTCACGACGAACTATTTTTCTACGCAGTGGCAAACTAGGTTCAGTATGAGCTCTAGTTTTTTTAATTAATTAATTATTTATTTATTTTTAAAATTTTAATAATTAAATTAAAATTTATTTCAAATTTTTCTTTAATTAATTATTAATATTTTTTAAATTTATTTAGATAATTAAAGTTAAAATTAAAATTAAAATACAAATTAATTTTATTTTATGCATTTTAAATTGAAATAAAATTCAAATTTAAAATGTAAGTTTGATTTTTGATTTTTCTTTTTTTTTCAATTTAAATTTTAAATTTTAAATTTTTTATTTAATATATACAGAATAGTAGCTTTTGATTTTTAAAAATTTTTAAATTTAAATTTTTGATTTACTATTCATGGAACAGTATCCGAAAGAATAGCTTTGGATTTTTTTATAATTTTAAATTTTTGAATTATTGTTTACGGAACAGTATCGGGAAGAGTATCATTTGGTGTTTGATTTTTTTTCAAACTTGTCTTTTTTAAATTTAGTTTTTACTGTTCAGAATAGTAGCTTTTTCTTTTTCAAATTGTTTTATTTTTTTTTCGATTTTATTGTTAATTTAGATTTTTTTAAATTTAAGATTTACTATTATTTTTTTGTGAACCGTAAATCACAGAGATTTAATAAAAAAATTATTTTTATTTTTTTAAATATTAAAATTTAAATTTAAAACTAATATATTTTATTTATGATTTTTTATGTTTATGAACTTAATATTCAAATCTAATATATTTTTGGATTTTTTTTATTTGAAATTAAATTCTGAAAAGAAAAATAAAATATTTATATCATATAAAGTTTTTAATATTTGATAATTATATAAAAATCACTATTACTTTCTCGTCAAGTGACAAAAAACTTGAATGAAATGAGGGATAATACCAATTTTTTAATACTTATCTATTTTATATTTTATTAATTCTTTCAAGTTTACAAATCATTTATAGAAATAATAAATATAATCCCAAAGTCGATTCAAGAAAATAATATTGTTTGATTTTTAAATATTATTTAAATTTCAAAAACAAAATTAAAACCTAAACATTTTTTTTGAGAATGATTTGGTTTTTGAAAAAGATAGATATGAATTCAACAAATACTCATACAATTTAATACATTAATAAACAGTGAGGATTAATGGATATAATAATTCAGTAACTATGCTTAGTCATATTATTTAAGTTATTAAAAATATAAATTAATATTTTTGATTTTTTCTTTTTGTTGTGAAAGTATTCTTAGGCGGACCCAAGTTGTTTTGTTTATTATTAATTAGCTAATATCCATAAACAAAGCCTATTAATTTATTAAGTATTAAATTTAAGCTTTATTTCAAAGAAAATAGTAAACCACCTAATTATAGCTATAGGCGGAGTTAGTTAATTAGACTTTATTCAAAATATTCAAAGTAAACTTAAGAATTTAACTATCTTCAAAATAACTTTCCGGTTTTAACAATATTCATGAAGAAAATATGTTGTTAATACATTTTTAAATAATAATTATTTGTAAAAAACCTTTGAAATAGATTTTTTTTTCTAAATATCTAAATAATTAAATCTAAAATAAAAGAATATTACTCCAAATTATGTCAAGTAATTAAATCTTAATTTTAATTTTAAATTTTAAATTTTTGATTTACTCTTGAGAGAAAAGTATCTTTTGGTGTTGATTTTTTTAAACTTTTTTTTAATTTCAATTTTAAATTTTATTTACTGTTCACGGAGTAGATTTTTATTTATATATATATATATATTTATATCTAAATTAAAATTTTAGATTTTACAGTTCAAGTTTCCCTAAATAGTCTCTGCTTTTTCAAATTGTTTTTACATTTTTTCGATTTTAGGGTGAATTTAGATTTTTTTTAAATTGAATTAAATTAAATTTTAGATTTTTATTTTTTAAAAATATTTAAATTTAAATTTAAAACTAATATCTTTTATTTATGATTTTTTATGTTTATGAACTTAATATTCAAATCTAATATATTTTTAGATTTCTTTGTTTAATTTTTTATTTGAAATAAAATTCTAAATATAAAAATCACAATATTTACATCACATAAAATTTTTAAGATTTGATAATACTATAAAAATCGGCATTACTTCTCGACAACGGTACAAAAAAACTTGATGAATGAAATTGGGAATAATACTGATTTTGTAAATACTTATCTATTTTAAATTTTATATAAATGATAAATATACTCCTAAGATTGATTTAAGAAAGTAATATTGTGTGGTTTTTACATATTATTCAAATTTCAAAAACAAAATTAAACCTAAATATTGTATCATTATGATTTGGTTTTTGAAAAAACTAATCTAATGCATAAAGATAAAGATAAACATGGATTCAACAAATACTATATAATTTAATACATTCATAACCAGTAGAGATTAATGAAATTAATAATTTAGTAATTATGTTTGCTTATATTATTTAGGTTACTAAAGATTTAAATTAATATTTATTTATTTTCTCTTTTTGTTTTTAAAGTATCCTTGGCAGCGCCCAAATTCTTTTATTTAATATGAATTAACTAATATCCTTAGACGAGACCTATTAATTAAATAAGTATTAAATTTTTGTTTTATTTCTAAGAACATAGCAAACCATCTAATCACAACTTTAGGCAGAGTTAATTAATTAGACCTTATTCAAGATATCTAAATTAAACTTAAGAATTTAACTATCTTAAAAATAACTTTCAAGTGTTAAAACTGTTTAATAAAATATGTTGTGAATATATTTTTAAATAATAATTCTTTGTAAAAAATCTTTGAAATAGAGTTTCGTTGTACATATCCAAATAATTAAATCTAAAATAAAAGAGTATTACTCCACCTTAAGTCCACATAATTAAATTAAATCTTAATTTTTACTCTCATATTAAGTAGTTTGTTATTAAGAGTAATATACTCCTCCAAATAACATTCTTAATAAAATTTAGAATAAAAATAAAATCAATTTATTTTAAGAAAATGTTTTACCTATTTAATATTTTGTAAGCATAACAACATTATTATTATATCATATTCACTATGAACCAGATATGTTATAATTGATCATAGTCAAATCAAGAATGACATAGAATAAGCAACACAGATATATCGATTGTAAAAGGAATATAATTAATACTATAACAATATCCTTATAGAACTTTGAAGAATTGATTCTAAGATTGAAAAAAACTCTCATAGTAATTGCACTTCAGAATTTATTGAATTGAAAACTAGAAACTACTAAAATTATACATACTCTTTCTCAAAATTAAGGGAAGAACTAAATACATTCTAAAAGCTAAAAATATAAAAACCTACATAAAAGGGGGAGAGAAATTTTCTAAAAACGCAACTTGAAAGCTTATTTTCTTAGTATATAGAGGGTCCTATTTATAGGAAAGAATGTGAGAAAAACTTGTGTTTTGCCGTGGCGTGATCGGATCGTAACTAGATTTTTGACTAGTTCAAACCTCCTTGTTCCGCGACATACAATTATTTTTTTCTTTATTTTCCATGATCTCTTTTCTTCTCTTTGGATAATATTTAATAAAAGATATTCATTTAAGCTCCACAAAGTGTGATCAATATGCTTCAAGTATTTTTCTTTATTTTAATATTTATTTATTAAAATACCTGTAAAACACTACAATATACTCATTAATCTGAACAAATAGATTTTTCTAAAATATAATAGAATAAAGTAAATGCAAATCCATTTTATTAATTAAATGACATTAAAACATGGTATATTTAGTGTTTTTTAAGCACTCATCAGTTTTCCTCTTAAATCATTGGTGTAGTCTATATTGTTTCCACCTAAAAATCTTGTATGTCAATTTTTATCTTTTTGTATTACTTTATTTTCATGCTATTGCAGGTCTAGTCATTATACAAATTTTTAATTTGTTATAATTCTATTGATTACCTTTTCACAACCCTTTCTAGCTACCACGATCTGTAACTAAACAAAACATTTTTCATTCAAATTGCATATAGTTTGCTAACTTTTTTCTTTCAAACGTCATATAGTTTTCTCTAGCATGAAACCAGTGGGGATTACAGAGGAGAAAATTAAGCTTAGAATCTTCCCGTTCTCACTTGTTGATAGTTCCAAGAGTGGCTCTTTTTCCCCTCATCATGTACTATCACCACATGGGATGATATGAAAAAAATAAATTTGGAGCGGTACTTTCTAGCCTCTAAGGCCACACTCTCTAGAAAATAAATTTATGGCATACCAAAACTCAATGGAAAAACCCTATATGAAGATGTGAAGAGATTTAAGAAGTTTTGTTGCTAGCTATCCTCATTACCAAATCAGCGAGTAGCTTCTTCTCTAATATTTTTATATAGGGCTTTTACTTATGGAGAGAATCGTGGTAGATATTGCTAGTGGATGAGCATTGGTAAACGAAAACCTAGTTGAGGCAAAATAAACTTAATTGTAACTATGGATATCAGTTCTCAATAATTTGGTACTCGAAGTGATCCTTAGGGCAAGATAAATGACGTAAGCAATAACTCGTAGCTTTAGCAACAAATATGTAATCTTACTACTTTGGTGCAATAGTTGGCTATTGGATAGATTAAGACTTATGGTATATGCTTTACAGTAAGACACCCTACTAATATGTGTGCTATTGGAGGATTTCAAGGACAGGAGCACATGTACGATCTATATTCTAACACTTATAATACAGGGTGGATGTATCATCCAAATATGGGTTATTTAAAAAAAAATTAGGCAACCTTCAATTAGGGGTGAGAAAAATATCTGATTAATCCGAGAAATCCAAAAAATCAAATAAAATTCGATAAAATTAAGTGGTTTCGATCCGAAGTCGGATCGGATTTGGATTGGATTTTATCAATCTGCTCAGATTCAGATTAGAAATATTCAAATCCATATAATCTGATCTAATCCAATCCGATATATTTAATATATTATTTAAATATATATATATAATAATTAATAATCCTAATTACCTAACCTAACTTAACTTTTACCGTATCTCTTATTCTAATATTCTTAACACAAAACCTAATATATTTTCCTCACTGCCTCCATCTCTCTCTGCCTCCCTGCCCTATTGTTGGTTTTAGACTTTAAGGCTTCTCTACTATTGTTGTTGCTGCTGCCACTGTTTGCTGCCACTGCTACTGCTGCTTCCACTATTCGCTGCATGTTGTTCGTTGTTCTTCATCACAGTACAAATAGAAGGTTATATTTGTTTGAACTTTTTTCTTTTTCTGAATTTTGATTTTAAATCTAATATTCAAATGCTTGACTGCTATTGATAGTTATTACTTTTGTTTCAAATGGATGTGTGAAGCAATAAGCTATCTAAAACATATTATGTGATTTATTGTTTTCTTATAGTAATTTTCAAGAGCTATGAGATGAAATTACGAATCTGAGTGAAAATGTGATTGTATTGTAGAACAAAAATTGGATGACATTATAAGAAAACTTTGAACAGTCATAACTTTGTGTTGGGAGGTCTGTTTTGGACGAATTGTTTTATGATTCCATATAACTTTTTGATATCTAGGCATGCCAAAATGCTAAAGGCGATTTGTCCAAAGTTTTTCCCCAAAAAAACTCTATTTTTCATGCTTTAATTGAGTTACAAAAATTTTTAAGCTACTTTTAAAATATTGAAATTTATCGTGGCTTGGTGGAACAAATGTAAGCATTGTAGTACATCATGGTTATTTACATAATTATAAAAACCAATATCATAAAACATTTTTTTATAAATGGTGCATGTTAATTGAACATTTCATTCCTATTATTATTATTTTAGTTATATTATATATAAATGTTCAATACATATTTTAAATCACATGAAAGCAATCATGTCCAACATCACCCCACATTTATCTGCACATTATACAGATGGCTTTAGATAAAGATAATGATACATTTTATGTGATTTAGGAAGTAAATAAAGATGAAAGTGCAACACAACCAACTCAAGAAGAAGATTCTGCAAGTACTCCAAATTCAGACCTTTACATTGTTGCATTGCTTCTAAAGAATAAGGTAAAAAAGTTTTTTTAAGATTTAGTAGTGAAGCATGGACTCATTTTACCATAGAAGGGGTAGGGCAACATGCAGATGTTATCAGGTATATTGCATAAAACTTTCAAATATATATTTTGAATATATATAGATTTATTTGTTATCAAATATATATTATTATATTTATTAGCTCATTATTTATGTATATTTTTAACTTTTTAATTTTTCACCATGCAGATGTTCTTGATGATATAGGTGACTTAAACCTTGAATGATTATCAAAAAAGGTTCTTGTTATTATTAATGTTTGTATAGTGAAGTTAATTTATGTAATTGATATTTAATTTTTTAGAGTTAAATTATGTAATTGATGTTGAATTTTTTCGTTTTGATTATTTTTGTTGAATTATTTTTAATCATGTTGTCACCTACTTTTTAGTTTGTATGAAAAATATTTTTATTTTAGATTTTTTTTATTTTATGTAATTTTTCATTTTATATGTTGAAATTATATCATATTTGGATTTTTTTGGTTTGACATTTATAGCGGTTTGTATCGAATTGATATTTCATAATTTGTTTAATTATGTAAATTTTTTAATAGATTTAAATTAAAATTTTGACCCTATCCAATCAAATTGGCATTTAATGTGGATTCAGATTGGATCGGATTCGGATTGACTTAAAATTGGTGGATTCAGATTTTTTCGGATTGGCATGTACAATGGATCAGATTCGGATTGATTTAAAATTAGTGGATTCAGATTTTTTCGGATTGGTATGTACAACGGATCGGATCCGGGATTGGCATTTAAAGCGGATTCAGATTGAATAATTTTTGGATTGAATAATTTTTCGCATCGGATCGGATTCAGATTTATTCGAATTGACATATATATTGGATCAGATTTGGATTGAATAATTCATAATTTATTTCGGATCGGATCAGATTTGAATTAACTTAAAATTTACAGTTTCGAATCGATGTTCACCCTTACCTTCAATAACTAACCTAGTTTTCCTAATATTATGAAAACACTATAATAACATTTTAGAGTGTCAAGTTGTATTATAATTGATAACATATCTAATAGAATCCACTAGTTTTTATTTTGATTATTAGTTTATGGAAATAATATTACATAATGAGAAATGTTTACAAGATTTCTCCCAATTATTTATATAAACAACTTACGACCTTTTATATGAGTTTAGTTAAAATGTGACAAGACGTACTCCAAACTTCCAATCTCATTACCAAACTCTGGACTTTTTGGATTGATGTAGAGATGACTCTAGAAGAAGAAGATGCAAAAGCTCAGATGGTAGGCCAAACTATGCCTGTTATCAAAAGCAAAAAATAGTTATATAAAGTTAATACCTGTTTCTGTCAGCCAAAATCTATAATGTATATAAAGAGAGGCTTAAAACTTCAAAATTAAAGAAAAATAATATATATAAAAATACGAGCCAAGTGTGGTATGTTCGATATTAATAAACACCATAAAATGATACATATAACTCATTTAGTAAATAGAACAAACACATTAAGAGATGATAACACTAACAAATCCATTAAAATATTTTTTATTTTTATTTTATTCGCTTAACTTGAAACAAATAAAATACGGAAAAATTATATGAACTTAATAAGCCAATACTTTTGGATTAAAAATAGTATATTTTTGTTGACTATTATTTTATTCACAATCCACGTGAAAAATAAATAAAACATAAATAAATAATAATTTCTTTAAATGAATTAATGCAGCTGTCACTATGATATAAATAGCTTTTTTCTTTATTTAACAAGAAGTTGAGTACTTTTCAAGTAAAGAATAACACTATAAGGATTGATTGTGTTAAAATACTTAATGATTGTATTCTATTCTATCATTCAAATGAATATACATGGTGTCTTTATATAAGAATTACAAGTAAATTAGATATGTCTAAAGTAACTAAATATAGATATATCTAAAGTAAATAGATATATATTAGCATATATATATTAATATGTTACTAAATATACATTAACAACTCCCCTCAAACTCAAAGTGGATGTCAGACCAGCTTGAGATTGTCAACCAAATTATGAGTGCGTCCTTTGGGAAGTATCTTAGTGAAGATATCTGCAAGTTGATCGTTGGAGGAAACAGGGAAAAGCTTGAGAGCACCATGGACAAGATGAGAGCGAATAAAGTGACAATCAATCTCGATGTGTTTAGTCCGTTCATAGAAGACGTCGTTGTGAGCAATATGAATGGAACTATGATTATCACAATAAATGGGAGTAGCAGAGATGTGGACACACCCAAATCCTTAAGAAGCCATCGTAGCCAAAGAAGCTCAGATGTGGTATCAGCAAGAGCACGATATTATGCTTTAGTACTGGAGCGGGCCACGAAGGTTTGTTTCTTACTTCACCAAGAAATCAAAGAAGAACCAAGGAGAAAGTAATAACCTGTAGTAGACCTGAGATTAGTGGGATCTCTTGCTCAATCAGCATCAGAGAATGCACAAAGTACTAAAGGATACAGAGCTAAGTAGAAAAGGCCATGGAATATAGTGTCTTTAAGTATCGTAGAATACATAGAATAGCAGCATAGTGAGTTGATCGTGGAGCAAACAGATACTGGCTCACCTGATGAAAAACATAAGAAATGTCTCAACGAGTAACTGTAAGATAAACTAGGCTGCCAACCAATCGTCTGTAAAGAGAAAGATTATAGAATGGTTTCCCCTCTGATGGTGTGAGATGCGCATTAAGTTCAACTTGAGTGTCAACAATCTTGCTGTCAGTGAGTCCAGCTTGAGATAAGAGGTCAGATGCATACTTAGCTTGAGTAATATAAAGACCATCTGTGGAACAAGTGATCTCAAGACCCAAGAAGTAGTTGAGATGTCCAAGGTCTTTCATCTAAAACTGATGACTAAGAAAATCCTTGAGTTATTGAATGCCACTGAGGTCAACACCAGTTATGATCATATCATCCACATATAGGAGAAGAAAAATGGTGCCTTTATCATTGCGACGAAGAAATAAGGTAGAATCATAAGGACTGGCAGTGTAACCCAAGTGAAGGATGGTAGAGCTGAACTTGGCAAACCATGCTCGTGGAGCTTGTTTAAGGCCATAAAGTGCTTGTCGAAGGCAAAAAACCTTATTTGTTTCAATAGAAAGACCAGAAGGAGGTTGCATATAGACTTCTTCATTCAGATCCCCATTAAGGAATGCATTTTTGACATCCATCTGAAAAGGTCCCATTTACTAGCAGTGGGACCAACTAAGAGGGTACGAATAGAGGAAATACTGGCAACTGGAGCAAAAGTCTCTTCATAATCAATCACATACTCTTGTGTAAAACCTTTTGCTACAAGACGAGTCTTTTAGCGATCGATGAACCCATCAGAGTGAGTCTTGATATTATAGATCCACTTACTACCAACCACAGACTGACTAGGAGGGAGAGTAACCAGATCCCAAGTATGGTTTTTGGTTAATGCATCAATTTCTTCTTTCATTGCAATATGCCAAAAAGGGTTAGTAGATGTCTCACGATAGGTGTGAGGCTCATGAAGTGTAGCAATGGAAGTGTAACAATGATAGTCAAGTAAATGTGTAGGAATGGATCTTACCCGGATTGAGTGGGGAGGTGGAATGTCTTGTGGAGGATCTTCAGGCGAAGCAAGAGCAAAGGACCTATGTTCAAGGTGGGGTAGCTCTTTATCAACCTGTTCTTCTATAACCTGTCTAGGATAATCATAAAAAATATCTGAAGATTGAATAGTTAAGTCCATAGGTAGATTATGAGTATCTTTAGAAGGAACATGAGACTCATTTGGAAATATTTCTAAAACATTTGAATTAGTTAGGGAAGAACGAAAGTGAGAAAGTTCAACAAATAAGCAGTGCTCCCAAAAGACAACATTTCGAGAAACACGAACATGATGTGAGATAGGATTATAGCATCGATACCATTTTTGAGTTTCACCATAACTAAGAAAACAACAAAGTGTAGATCGAGGCTCAAGTTTGTTGTGTTCATGAGGCTGAAGAAGAACAAAACAGGCAGATCCGAATGAACGAAGGTAATGATAGTCAGGAGATGACCCAAAAAGGCGCTCATACGGAGTCTGATTATTAATGACAATGCTTAGAATGCGATTAATGGCATGAACAACATGAAGAGCAACTTCACCCCAAAATGGGGCAGGAACTTTGGTAGAAAGAAGAAGAGCACAAACAGTGTCAAGAATATGATGAAGTTTTATTTCGGCTCGACCATTTTGTTTTGAGGTTCCTGAACAAGTTAGATGATGTACAGTGCCATAGAAGTGTAACAGAGCTTGAAAAGCATTTTGAGTATATTCAAGATCATTATTAGATTGAAAAGTCTTGACATGTTTGGAGAATTATGTTTCAACCATTTTTGCAAACTTATTGTATATTGGTAAGATTTCAGAACGAAATTTCATTGGAAAGATCCAACTATAACGAGAATAATCATCAATAAAAATAAGAAAATATCAAGATCCACCAATACTAGTAACAGGAGAAGGTTCCCAAACATCAGAATGAATTAACTCAAAAATACTATTATAGATAGATTTACTATTATTGAAAGGTAAAGCTGGTTGTTTTCCTAACTAACATGAAGTACAATCAAAATTGTCTTTGGACACAGAACCCAATAGACCTTTAGAAGCTAACTGTTGTACCCGAGTGGATGGGGCATGACCAAGACGAGAATGCCAAAGTGCGAGAGAAGGTAAGGAAGAAACTGTAGCAGTTGTAGCAACAACAGAGACAGGAGCAACATGTGGAAGATGAAGATTGTTTACAGGAAATATATGCCTGACTCTAGGGCTGGTCCCAAGCTCTTGCCCCATCCTCGGATCCTACACAATACACCCAGAATAGTAAAAAATAAGGCGATATCCTAGTTCAGCTAATTGTCCCACCGAGCATAAATTATAGGATAGGTCATGTACATGGAAATCCCTAGGAACAGAGAGGGCAGAGGTAGAAACAAAACCTAGACTATTCCCATGAATGGTGGAACCATCAGCTATATGAATATGAAGAGGATGTGGTGCAAGGTCAAGTTTGGAGAATAAAGATGAGTGAGGTGTCATGTGATTACAACATACAGAGTCAAAAAGCCAAGTTTGAGACTTACTGGGAAAAACTGAGAGAGTAGTGGAAAGAGATGCATTACCAACCATTTGAATAGCCTAAGTTATGATCTTCTATAGTTTAGTGGAGGAGAGGTTGATAGTGGATCCAGAAGACTGGGACTCTACTGAACTAGAAGGCATCAGCGAAGTAGGCTCAGTATTAGCAACATCAGTAGTAAATTTGTTGCGACGGTAACAAGTCTCAATGGTATGGCCATGACGCTTGCAATAATTGCAAAACCTTTTATTGCTCTACCTACGACGATTGTAAAAGCCAGAGGAATCACTTGATTGCTGAGGTTGCTCAATGGTAGGAGCATGAGGAGTAATAGCCAAAACATTGAACTTATTCTGGGCTTGAAGGGTTACAAGTCGAGCTTCTTCTCTAACCAACTCATTTACATCAGTATCAAGAGAGGGAGGAGGACTGCCATTAAGAAGCTAACCTCAGATGGGCTCAAAGTCCATGTGGAGTGACATCAAGAACTCATAGAGACAAAATTCATCCCTAACTGTAGCATATTACTGAGCATCTGTTGAGCATGTCCAAATTGGATCACAAAGGTCAATTTGGTCCCAAAGGAAGTGAAACTGATCAAAGTAGTCATTGATGGATTACCCTGGTTCTTGTTAAAGTTGATGCAATTCAACTATTAGTTAATATTTCATGGATTCGTGAGTAGTGGAGTACCTTTTGGCCAACATATCCCATGATGATATGGCATCATCAAAGCTGCCCAACAAATTGGAGATGGAGGGAATGGAAGTATTTTGAATCCATGTGAGGATCATGTGGTTGTGACTATCCCATTCAATCATGCGACGAAGGAAAGTATCATCTTCTTCACTTGCTTCTTTAATAGGAATGATAATTGCACCAGTACAATAATGTCAGAGCATATGACCCTTAAGAAAACTGCACACAACTTGAGACCAAGACAAGTAACTCTTAGTCCCCTTTAATATAGTATTGATAGGACAAGAAACAAAAACATCCTTTTTATCCATTTGGAAACACAATATGCAAAAACGGGCTACAAAAATGAGGTCTATGCGAAAAATTGAGTAGGGAGGACCTGTATTGGGAAAAGTCAATGGTTAATAAGTCAAAGTCAATAGGTAGCACGGGCAGCAAAAGTCAACGGTCAGCACGGTCGGGCAAAAAAAACAAATGTCAGTAGGGTCTCTGTGACGTCAACTTGATGCTATGATGATGTCAACCCTAGGTAAAGTCACTGATGACGTCATGGAACTCGAGCGTGGCGTGTGTGGCGCGTCAGATTCACGCGCGGTTTATATTGGCAGCGCATGCGAAGGAGGATGAGTGTGACACACCCACAGTTGTGTATATCTGGTGGCGGCGATCACAGTGGCATCTGTAGAAAGGTCATTGGTTTAAGATTCACGGCGACATTTGGTTTCAGTGGCAGCACGTGTAAGGATGTGTAGATCTTTTGATAGGCGTGTGAGAGAGCGTGTGGTATCTGATGATTGTGATACCTCCACGGTTGTGTAGATCTGATGGAGCCGATCATAGTGGTATATGCAGAAAAATTATCGGAACAAGATGGACGGTGGCAACGGTGATTATAGTGGTTTGTGTGGTACGAGACTCCTTAAGAACGACGACTGTAGTCCCGGAACCTATGGACAACGGCTGAAAGACGTCGGAGGTTTAACGGTGAATGATTGCAGCGGCTATTGTGACAGCGGAAGCTATAAGGGTTAAGTAACACCAGAAAAGACAAGACTGCTAGAAAGACAAGAATAGTGGCTCTGATACCATGTTAGAAATACTTAATGATTGTATTCTATTCTATCATTCAAATGAATATACATGATGCTTTTATATAGGAATTACAAGTAAACTATATATGTCTAAAGTAACTAAATATAAATATGCCAAAAATAAATAGATATAAATTAACATATATATATATATATATATTAATATTTTACTAGATATATATTAATATATTGATTGAAGGTATCACGTACTAATATTATAAAAAATGGTGAAATGTTAAATATCTAAAGTTTGCAATATATCTGAAGTTATGTGATAGTATTGTATTGATTATAAAGATAAGATTATGAGATTCAAAATAATTGTAGGATAATTTACTAAAATCTTGTCAAAATGGAGTGAGATCTACCTTAATTTTTGAAAAGGAATAAAACATTTATATAATTTACCTTCAATCTTATTTATAATATTTATTCCATTAATGTATGAAAAGTTTAGTTATTATTATATACATAATTCTAAATATGTGTAATTTTTAATCCAATATTATCATTTATCAAAATCAATACCTGCAGTAGATGTTAACAAATATAACAAAATAAATCACGTGTATCAAACAATTATAAATATTAAGGTATCTTATAAAGTTCTAATATTATGTTCATAATTAAACAATTAAAAATACTCCATTGATATTTGTAATGTTACAATTTTTGATTTAATTCTTAATATTAACATATAAAAATAAAAATATATATAACGCACAAGGTGCGTGATTTAATTCTTAGCAATAAAGAAAAATGGTTTGTTTATGTTAAAAACATGTTTTTTCTGACCTTAGTAGAAATGTTGCTAGATAGCCAATCAAGACCTTCATAGAGTCCTTGGCCAGAAGTGGCACAAGTGGCTTGAATATACCTGCAAGTTCAAGGTTGCATTCGGACTAAATAATATTTTTGTTTAATCAAATGATTTTGTGTCATTTAAACCTATGACTGAAACCAAAAAGTGATGAATCTTACCGTTACACCACTAAGGAATCACCATCCACGATCATTTTCATGTTACACCTTTGGTTTAAAATATTGATGTATCCAAGCTTTGATTTAAAGTTTAAGAAAATGTAAAAAAAAAATAGCTATATATATTATCAATATAAACTTTAAAATATTAATGAAAATTATGAAATTTCTATCAAAATTATGGATTTAAAATAATCAGTTATTTATACTTTAAACTAATTTATTTATTTAATATATATATTTATAATTACCTATATTGTTTATTTTAATCAATAAGTCAATTAATTATCAAACAATTATAATATAATAATATTATGAATGGATAAAGCATGTTTTTACAAAGTATAATTATAATTATGAAAGACAAAAACTATAATTAAGACTAATAAAATAAATTTGATAATGAGATAGAAAGCAAAAGATATATGAAAAGAAATACAAAATATTGTCCCAAATTCAAAAACACAATATTTTAATTGAGGATACAAAAGTTATAAATAAAAAGGTTTAAATGTAAATTATATCAAAAATAAAAATAAAAAATTATATTTTCTCAATATTTGTCGAAATTTTGTGACAGTATTTATGGCATCCACGAGAATTTGGCAAAAATTGGCATTTTTAAATATTTTTTGAATGATATTTTATTTTTTAGCAGGCACTAATAGATATGCAAGGAGGAAAATTTCCTAAGAATTAAAAAAAAATAAAAATAAAGTGAAGGAAATGGGTTAATAGTTGAAATGATATTATAACTTTGAAAAAAGTGGGGTTGGTAACTTATTGATTAACATAAGCAAGATTAGTATAGTAACTATAATAAAAATATAATTTAGTATAGTAATTTTTTTAAGTAAAATAAATACACTAATTTCATAAACATATAAATCTAAGAATAATTTTAATATTTTAGAAATTTGAATTTAAAAAATTAGAAAACCCAACAACCCCACTCACGAGCCCATCACACACCCATTTGCAAGCCCAAACCCCACCCTCACATGGAGCCCCAACCCACACCCGTACCCATATCCCCAACCTTCTACCACGACCCCAATCAAGATGAGTGTTTGAATGACAAAATAAATTTGTACTTGTATAATTTTATCATTTTAGTAAATCTATGTTTTTAGAGTTATAGGTATGTTTTGCTATTTTTAGGTAATTTTGGTTTTAAAATGATTTAATTAATAAAATATATAAATAATCATACCTTGAAAGCACTCAATTGCAAGTAAGAAGAATATAAAGGATAACATACGTAAACCCTTACATATGAACCAATCAAGCTTATAAGAAGGTGGAATAAAAAGGAATTATAGAAGCACAGTTTAATGTCTTTGGCAGTAGAGTCTAATGTGTGTCGTGGTGCAAGAGCTTTAGATTGTGAATAATATGAATGCTAAATCAACGCATGTCGTGGCGGTGGAAGTTATGTGCAGCGACACGCGACCCTTTGATCCATATTTCTCTCCTTTTGTAGCATTTTTTAAACCTCTATAAACCTCTATCCCCTCTCATATTTCATATCCATCTCAACTCTTTAGTTGATTTCTCTTAGATTTCTTAGTTTTTATAATTTTTCTTTAAAATTCTTCTCTCAATTTAAGAGTTGAACAAGTGTAGTTTATAGAATAGTTCTTTTAATTCAATAAACAATATAGGTAAATCTATTTGGAAGTTTTTAGATAATAGATTAGTATTGAAATTCTATATTTGGAATGATATGCTTGACGTATAAATTTTAAATTTATTTTCTATTTTTAGATTAATTTTATATACTAATTTAAATGCTATTTTTAATATTCTGATCATTTATTAATTATAAACGTGATTGAAAATATTATGGGATATTAATAATATTGTTATGCTTGTTAAATATTAACGTAGGTAAAATATTTTTATCAAATAAATTGATCTTATTTCTTTATTCAAGAATTCTATAAAGTTTGTTACCGAAAAATAGCGACGAGACATTTTCCATAATAAACTTTAAATATGAATATTAGATTTAGGATTTGATTATCTAGATTTGATTTAGAGTCCATGCTATATTTTAGATTTGATTATTTGTATATGAGTTATAATCTATTTCAAATATTTTTATAAAAATTATTGTTTAAAAAATATTAATAACATATTTTTTGTATTAAGTTTTAAGATCTTAAAGTTAGTTCTTAGATACGTCAATCTTAAATATAACTTTTTGATACTTTAAATGAGAGTCTAAATTAAGTGTTTCACTTTAAGCAACAATTAGATAATTTATTATTTTCTTAAAAATAAATCATAATTTAATAATTAATTTATTGGTAGGCCCAACCTAAAGATATTAATTGATTTTTTTATTACCAAGAATTTAGGCCCTATCTAAGGCCATTTTCATACAAAAAATTCACTAATACTAGTTTATATCATTAATAACCTAATTAATATTGATTAAATATGATTAACTAACTAATCGATTACATAAATTCTTCATTGAGTGTTAAATATTATTTGTCTAATGTTTATTGAATTTATCTTTAAATTTATGTTATTATTTTAGATATTTTCAAAACCAAAACTTTGTGATAGAATATTTAGATTTATTTTTCATGTTTAAGAATTTTGTTGAATTATTTAAAATCGTATATTTTCTCTTTAAACCGACCTTGGAAGTATATTTTTACAAACTGATTCGTGCACTTACGAGCTATTTAAAAGGATATAAAATTTGTATATTAAGTTTTTGATGCTATTACTATGGATGGTATTAGCTTAAAACTCGATAATTTAACATCATCAAGTTTTTGGCACCATTCTCAGAGAGAAATAGCCTTTTCAAATTTTTATTATCAAAAATCTTAAAAACTTTTGTGTTATAAATAATTGTGATTTATTTTTATCTAAAAGAATTATGATAATTAAAAAAATTAATTTCTCATTTAGTAGTCGACTTAAATTCTTTTTCAAAAAAGAGTCAAAACATTAATGAGATTTAAAAAAAATGAAAGAAGAAGAAGAAGAAGAAGAAGATTAATATCACATTTAATGAGAATTTCGTATGTAGGAACAATTACATAAAGATCAATTGTTCTTTCGACTTAAATAGGTAATCGGAACCTAGATGAGGGATGGAGACACCAATCCATGGAAAACAGCAAACACCATGGGAAACGAGAATGCACAATGAAACAACAAAATATTTACAATCACTTTAAGGCTTTATATGTGAGAACATATTTGGTAAATGATTTGTTAGATATATTAGTTGTGTATTAGGTGTCTATCACTATTTGAATTATATTAGGTTTCTATCACCTAATAGTGTCCCTAGTTTTTTTTATATAAATATGTAGTATCTTTGAATGGAAAATATAAGAGTGAATTCTACGATTCAATGGTATCAGAGCATTTGGGTTACAAAATTGGGATTTTTTTTTCTGATTCAATTAGGGTCTAATTTTAGGTAAACACAAATTAGGGTTTAGTGCATTTTTGGGTTCCAACTTGGAACACCCTTTTGAAGTGAAAATTTATTCTCACTGCCGGCATAGGGAGGAAGCCCAGTCGTCGATCAGCCAAACCCTAATGTCCGGTCACCACACAAGCCGCGAGTAGGCCCCATGTGCCACCGCAAAGTTCTACGATCTTCCCACATGACAGCGTTTCTCTCTAACAATCTTCTTCAATCGTCCTCGTGTTACTCTCCGGCATTCCCCTACGTCATCTGGGGTGGTTTGGCACTCATCGCTTTGTGATTGTTCAGGTTTGGATTCTTCCAATTTTGTGTTCCTGTTCGCTGCGTGTTTTGTCGCTGCCCTTGTTGGATTTTGTTTGTTCGTTTGTTCGCTGCCTTGTAGTTTGTAGGAGTTATGGCTGAAAATAAATCTAATGTTGTGATGGATATGGTGCCTGTGATGTCTAAAATCACGGACTATAAGCTCAATGGCTCGAATTATTTAGCTTGGAGTAAGACCATTCGAATTTATTTGAGAAGTATCGAAAAAGATACTTATTTGACTAACGATCCTCCTAAATATGATTCCAAGCAGACATGGCTTAGAGAAGATGCCCACTTATTTATGCAAATTTGGAATTCTATTGAGAGCAGTGTAATTGGCTTGATCAATCATTGTGAATTCGTTAAGGAATTGATGGATTATTTGGATTTCTTATATTCTGGTAAAGGAAATTTTTCTCGCATGTATGAGGTATGCAAAGAATTTTACCGTGTAGACAAACAAGATCAGTCCCTCACGAATTATTTTATGGAATTTAAAAGGACTTATGAGGAGCTTAATAGTTTAATTCCTTTTAGCCCTGATATGAAGGTTCAGCAAAGCCAAGGGAAAAATGGCGGTCATGAGTTTTCTTGTTGGTCTTCCCTCTGCTTTTGAGACTGCTACGTCCCATGTTCTTTCTAGTTCTAAGATTTCCTCCTTACAAGAAGTATTTAGTCGAGTACTTTGTAAAGAAGGAACTTCACCTCCACTTGCTCAATTAAATGGTACTTTAGTCAGTCGAAATAATAATTATAAGCCTAGATGGTCTACTTATATGAATAGAAACAAAGGAGGCAGCTCGTAAGGGTTTGAAACTCGACCACAAGACCCAGGAGGTATTATGTGTTACTATTGTTGCAAACCATGACATACAAAACATGACTACAGAAAGCTTCAGTACAAGAATCAGAAAGGTCACTAGGCCCATATTGCATCCACTTATGATACTTTTGAAAAATTAGTTCTTATCTCTACAGATGAATTTATCAAGTTCTTACAGTATCAAGAATCACTAAAGTCTTCATCACCTTCTGTCACTGCTATTGCTGATTCAGGTAAACCAAATGCGTGTCTTCTTTCCTCATCTTCCAAATGGGTTATTAATTTTGGTGCCACAGATCATATGACAGGTAATTCTAGTTTTTTTCTACTCTTCAATCACACACTTCCATCTCTACTGTTACCTGAACTGATGGGTCACCATCTCGTGTTCTTGGGTCTGACACAATTACTCCCACTCATTTGCTTCCTTTGTTGTTTTTCTTACATTTACCTAGCTTATCCTTTAATTTGATCTCTGTAAGTTAGCTTACTTGCAATATTAACTATTGCATCTCATTTTTTTCTGATCATTGCTTATTTTAGGATCTTATGACGAAGAAGACTATTGGTAAAGGACATAAGTCTGGAAGCCTCTATATTCTTGACACACCAATACTGAATTCTGTTACTTGCTATGGTGTAACTTCTCTCTTCGAGGCATATTGTAGACTGGGTCATCCATCTCTTCCTTTACTTAAGAAACTTTTTCCTCAATTTAGTAAGGTGTCTTCATTAGATTTTGAATCTTGTCAATTTGCAAAACATCATCATCTTAGTTCAAATCCAAGAGTTAATAAATGTGTTAGTGTTCCCTTTGAATTAGTTCATTCTGATGTTTAAGGTCCTTGTCCTATTTTGTCTAAACCTAGATTTAAGTATTTTGTTACTTTTGTGGATGATTATTCTCGTGTAACTTGGTTATATTTAATGAAGAGTCATTCTAAATTGTTTTCTATTTTTTGCACATTTTGTGTTGAGAATAAAACTCAATTTAATGTTTCAATTCATACTTTGCGAAGTGATAATGCCAAAGAATATACACTAGCTTTGTTTCAATCTTATATGGTTCAAAATGGCATGCTTTATGAAACTTTGTGTGTTGATACTCCATCTCAAAATGGAGTGGTAGAATGTAAGAACAAACATCTTCTTGAAACTACACGTGCCTTATTATTTCAAATGAATGTTTCTAAACCTTTTTGGGCCGATGCAGTTTCAACAACATGTTTCCTAATAAGTCTTTACAAAATCTTGTTTCCTAGGAATGTTTGTCGTCTCTGCAAATCTTTGTATGGTTTGAAAGAGAGTCCTCGTGCTTGGTTTGGAAATTTTAGTCAAGCTATAACGTTTGGTATGATGAAAAGCAAGTTTGACCATTTTGTGTTCTACAAACAATTAGAAGTTGATATCATTCTTTTAGTTGTGTATGTAGATGACATTTTTATTATTGGAAGTGATACTGCGGGAATTTTATCTCTTAATTCTTTCCTACATATGCAGTTTCACATGAAGGATTTGGGGATGCTAAAGTATTTCTTGGGTGTTGAAGTCACAAGGAGTAAAAAATGTATCTTTCAATCTCAGAGAAAATATGTCCTAGACTTATTAACTGAGACAGGAAAATTAGGAGTAAAGCCTTGTAGTGCTCCAATGACTCTGAACATCCATCTTACAAGAGATGGAAAACTCTTTAAAGATTCTAAGAGATATCGAATGATGGTTGGAAAGCTAAATTACCTTACCGTGACTCGTCCAGATATTGCATATTTAGTTAGTATTGTTAGGCAATTTATGTCATCCCCAACAATTCATCATTGAGCAGCATTAGAGAAAATTTTGTGTTACTTGAAAGGAGCACTTGGACCTGGTATCTTATATACAGATCATGGACACACTCATATTGAATGTGTTTCAGATGCAGATTGGGCAGGTTCCAAAGTGGATAGAAGATCCACATCAGGCTATTGTATTTTCATTGGAGGAAATTTGGTCTCATGGAAAAGCAAGAAGTAGAATTTTGTGTCACAATTGAGTGTAGAGTAAGAATATAGGGCTATGGCATAATCTGCATCTGAGATAATGTGGATATATCAGCTCTTGGATGTAGTAGGTCTTAAAACTTCAGTACCAGCGAAATGGTGGTGTGATAACCAAGTTGTTCTTCATATTGCTTCTAATCCTATGTTTCATGAGCGAACTAAACACATTGAAATTGATTGTCATTTTGTTCACGAGAAAATTCAGCAAGGTTTGATTTCTATAGGATATGTGAAGACTAGAGAACATCTAGGAGATATTTTCACGAAAGCTTTAAATGGGGTTTAGGTTGATTATCTTTGTAACAAGTTGGACATGATTAATATCTATGCTCCAACTTAAGGGGGAATGTTAGATATATTAGTTGTGTATTAGGTGTCTATCACTAGTTGAGTTGTATATTATATGTCTTAGTTGTGTATTAGGTGTCTATCACCTAATAGTGTCCCTAGCTTTGTATATCAATATGTAGTATATTTGAATAGAAAATATAAGAGTAAATTCTAAGATTTCATGATTATTGTACTCTCACAATATAAGATCATAGAAAACATAGCAAATCAATTAAGAGGTCCAACACCTGGTGCACAACCAGGGTAAGGAGATACAGACTCCTTAGAAACTCACACCAAACTTGTATGTAAATAAAAGACATAGGAAATATGAATTAATTAGAAGGAAAACATATTAATTTAATACAACATAAGCAATGATTAGAAAGTTATAGGCATACTACACAGATAAGAAAGAAAGCATGTGAAATCATATAACAAAACATTCTTTCTAATCATAGTCTACATCTAATATGTTGGTTTATACATGAAAGAAAATTAGATTATAATAACACAAAATCTTATCATGCAAAACAATAATGAGTAAAAAACTTAAAAGAAAGCAATTGATGCAATAAACATTAATCATTGAAAACCAGTAATAGGAAACATATATGTTATACAGAGATAAGAAAGAAGATGAAAAATATTAAAAGCTTTTTAGTCAGAGTTTAATCTTCAATATGTAGAAACATATACCATTTAAGCTCTTATTGTCCTAGCCACACATTAGAGAATGCATAACATCAAATATAACGAGGTAAACCCACATAGAAATCCTATCTATGTGGTAACATCCTTGGGTTACTTATGACAACAACTCGATAGAAAACATATTCACTAAGTAATAAAACAATTACAACCTTGATGGAAATAAAGTCCTCATTATCTCTATTGGTCGGGATCTCTCTGTGAACTACCTATTGCTGCCTTTGTTTGTTGCCTCTGTAAAAATATGGTTCAACAAAAAAATTGGGCTCACCTCTAAAACCAAACCAAACTAATGTAGTGTGATTGAGAATTGAGATCAACAATATGAAGTGAAAAATCAAACGTGATGACTACCCTCAATCCTAAACACCTCTCGCAATGTAGTTCCCACACTTGAAAACATTCCACAAATATATTACTAGGCAACACACGATTCATAGTTACCCAGACTCCTCATATAAGAAACAGTTGCAAACATCACCTCAAGTACTCACCACTCAAGAGAATATTTTTTCCTACACAGTCATGAATCAATAATACCAAATAACACTCAAGGAAATAGTGATCCAAAAATAGAAAAATGAGATGTTAATTTGACATAGCTCCACTACATTTTTCTGTATAAAGAAACAAGAAGAAATCGTATTTATATAAATATCCCAAGCTTATAGGTACCTCGACATGATCCTCTCTATGGACATCGCCTTCACCTTGCCAAGGGTGTGGTGAAGTCCTTTGTCAAGGTGCTAAAAATCATATTTTTTCGTTCCAAAAATTGTTGAGTCATTTCCATAAATACTCACATCCAAAATAAACTAAAAATAAAAGCAACGACATCAACGTTGAACGAGCATGTACACTTCAAAAATCAACCCTATGGTGTGTATAAATAAGCTCACAATCATAGTGTTCCTAACTATATGCATGTATGCATTAATGATCCATAAAACACAAGAAGCTAATGTATAGATACAAAGTACAAACACACTTACAAAGTTATTAATTGACTTTAGATATTTTAATAAAAATATTTCAATTTTTTCAATATATATATCTAGGTTATTAATTGACTTTAGATATTTAAAACAATTATTTTTATTTATTTTTATTTTAACTAACTATTTTATTTTAGTTTTTAATTAATTTAATTTCTATTTTAAATTTTTTAGAATTTTTTATTAGTATTTCTTTGTACTACCTTAATTATTATATAATATATTTCAACTTATTGTAATTATTTATTTAATTTATATTATTGTATAATAAATTGTATTATTGTATCATGAATGATTTGTATCATATGTATTGTATTTATATTATTATATTATTATATTATTATATTATACTTATTTCCTTTTATTTCTTTTTTTATTTCTTTTCTATTGTTTATTTTATTTGTTATTTTATTTGTTTAGTAATTTTTATTTTTGTTTAGTTTCTTTTTTATTTTATTTTTATTTCTATTTATATTTGTCATTTATTTTATTTCCATTTGTTATTTATATTTTATTTAGTTAAAAAAGATATGGTCTACAATATGGTTTGTATGCTTGCCACAATATAGGTCTCTTGATATACAATTAGGTTGAAAGAAAATATATATACACAAAAGTCCTTGTTTCACTACGTTGAGCTCTATATATTTTGGTCACGATGAATTTTTGAACTAAAATCTCAAAAAACACATTTAAATTAGATTGATTGAAACTTGTTCACTAGGAAAACCTAGGGTTCAAAGGCTTATTACATATGCTAAATGTGACCATTTAAATCTACAAAAATGATTTAAGATAGTTTAGTTTATTTAGTTTTTGTATTAGTTTTTCACTTTCTTTGTTAGAGATTAGCAAGAAATTGATTAGGGGTTGTAACGAGTGCTTGAAAAGTACTAAACATTGCATGATTTTATGAACTTTAAATGATAAAATAGATCTATAATTACATAATTTTGTCATCATCTTAGCAAATCTATATTTTCATATCATGTGTATGTTTTGTTTTCTTCAGGCATTTTTTATTTCAAAACGACATAAGTGATAAACATATGAAGAATCATACCTAAAAGCACTCAATTGCAAACAAGAAGAATACAAATAATAATATATGTAAAGCCTTACCTATGAACCAATCATGTTTACAAGGGGGTGGAATAAAAAGGCGTTCTAAAAGCATAATTTAATGGTCTTGGTGTGGAGTTTAATGTGTGCCACGGTGCGAGAGCTTTGGAATGTGAATAAAACATGTGCCAATTCAACACATATCCTCACAGTGAAAATTATGTGTCGTGGCACGCGACCCTCTGATCCATATTTCTTTCATTTTTGTAGCGTTTTCTAAACCTATATAAACTCCATTCCACTCTCTTATTTCATATCCTTCTCAACTCTTTCTTAGTTTTTATAATTTTTCTTTAAAGTTCTCTCAATTTGATAGTTGTACAAGTTTAGTTATGTAGTAGTTCTTTCAATTCAATAAACAATATTTGTAAATTTGTTTGGAGGATTTTCAGATAATGGATTAGTACTGAAATTCTATACTTAGAAGGTACGCTTAAAGTATAAATTTTAAATATATTCTTCTATTTTTAGATTAATTTTATGTGTTGTTTTGAATACTATTTTTAATATTTTGATCATTTATTAATCATAAGCATGTTTGGTTGAAAATACTATTTTTAATATTTTGATCATTTACTATTTATTTCTTTATTCAGGAATTCTACAAAGTTTCTTACAAAAACATATAATGACATCATATTTTTGTAGTACACTTAATATATGAAAGTTAGATTTATAATAGGATTATTTGGATATAGTTTAGAGTCAATACTAGACTTTAGATTTGATTATTTGGATATGACTTATACTATTTCAAAGATTTTTATAAGAATTAATAGTTGAAAATATATTGATGATATATTTTTGTAGTAAATTTTAAAATCTGAAATTTAGTACTCAAATACATCAATCCTAAATCCAACTTTTTGACACCTTGAATGAGAGTCGAAATTATGTGTTTTGCCTTAAGCAATGATTGGATAGTTTGTTATTTTCTTAAAAATAAATCATAATTTAATAATTAATTAATTTGTAGGTCCTACCTAAGGGTATTTTCATAAAAAAAAAATAAAAAAATCAATGATATCAATTTATATATTTAATAACCTAATTAATATTGAACAAGTATGATTAACTAAATAATCTATTCCATAAATTCTCCATTGAGTGTTGAATGTTATTTACCTTATGTTTATTGAATATATCTTTAAAATTATGTTATTAATTTAGATAATTTTAAAACCAAAACATTGTTACATGATGTGTAAGTTTATTTTTCACATTTAAGAAATTTGTTAAATTATTTAAAAGCCACGTAGTTTCTCTTTAAATGGACTTTGAAAATATACTTATCACTTTTTATAAATTGATTCATGCATGATGACTCTATAAAAATAGAGTCATTATGACACTTTTTTACTTAATATTTACTTATTTTATTCAATAAATAGTTTTTTTTGGTCAAAAATATTAAAATGTAAATTTTTTTAGCAAAAAGGGGTAAAGTACAATTTTTGAAATGCTTTTAGATTTTTTATGAATTTTAACGTAGGATCAATCAGGAGAGGCCATGTGACCTGCCATGCAAGTAGAGGAGCTGACTAGGCAAGCCACACAGATGCCATTTGTCAACACGATGCTCAATTCGAGTTCGGAAATTGGTTAACCCTTGTTGCCACATATCACTACGCCATTACTCCGCGCATTCCATTCATGCACCATGCCATTAGTTTCCGCAAATCACATCGCACCTACCACGTGTTGCTCCCTAATTCGCCTAGTGAATTTTTGATGCCATGTGTCATGCTGTGATTGGCTAGAGCTATCAATTTTGCTTGTTTTGATCGTAGCCCTTAATCTGAAGCTGATCTAACAGTCTAGATCGCACCTGAGTAATATTTAAGCCTCTAATCACTCCATAAACCCTAAGTAGCCTCTATTAGCATAATTTTGGTCAATTTTTAGAGCTAAAAAGAGAAAAAAAAATACTGAAAAACTCAACAGGAGACACAATTTTGGTGGGGATTGAAGAGAAAATTAATTCTACAATTCAAGTTATTGATTGTATTTGTTCTTCTACTCTTTTCTTTATCAATTTTTATGTGTTTCTTTATGAAAATATGAGCTTTATGAACACAATTATGTGTAGTTAATTTATTAATCTAGAGATCTTATGAACCCAATTTTCACCATATGATGATATAATATTTTACCTTAATTATATATTCATTTTAATTATATTATTTAATTTGATTTTTTATGTTATTAATTATTTGGCCAACAATTTATCTATAGAGGCATTTAAATAGATTTGAGAGAATTATTTAATTGTTTGTCTTAATTAAATAACATGCATAGTTTCTAGGGAGAGATGTATGATTCTTATGTATGTGATACATAATTGATGAATTTAATGAGTAGTATGCAATTTAATTGGCATGAAAGTGTGATTAAATTAATTACTATATGATGTATAGTTTACTTGATAGAAGAATACATGCTAGGTTAGATTCAATTGATCGTATAATTAATTAATAATTATATTGGAGAGATTTTAGCGATTTACATGTTTAGAAAATTAGGGGATTAAATATTTTTAGGTATTTTCTCATATATGTTTTTAGTTATCAAATTTGATTTAATTAATTCTTTCTATTTACTTTGATTTTTTTTTAATTTTGTTTCCTTAAAATATAAAAACACAAAAAAATGATTTTTATTTGTTTAGTTTAAAAAATTAGTTTATAATAAAATAATCTTCGTAGGAACGATATTTTCTTATCATTATATTACTTGTTACGATATATATATTTGTGTATTCATTACATATACTTCGTGTATGACGATAAATACACTTACAAGCTATATAAAAATATACAAAATTTATGTATAAATATTTTGTGCATCAAACCCCATTCCAACACATACACAACCCTCCCCCAACCAACTCACAATTTTTTTAGTTTTTTTTTACAATTCACATTTTCAAAATGTCAAAATTGTCCAGAGAAAAATAACATTTGCAAAGCATATGGTCTAAATATGACTTTTTGGACTTATTTGAAACTTTAAGTTAGTGTCACCAAAAAATTATTGTATTAAATTGAATCTTTAGTAAAGTTATGGTAACATTTTTACCCTATATATTCGAATAAAATTATTAAAGTTAATAAAAATTGACTCAGTGTCTAAAATGCAATGATAAAGTTACTATTATATGAAAGTTTAAATTAAGGTGATTAATTTGAAAAATTTATAAAAATTAAGTCATTCCATATCCATATTTTTTCTAAAAAAATATCCCAATAGGCTGATTCCAAGAACTGGCGTTTATATAAACAGAAACAGTGTAGACTGATATGTAAAATATTCCACGTTTATAAAATTACCAGCGGCAGCGTCGAAGGGAGTGTAGACCAAGTTTATCAGTAATTTCAGAAACACTCGTGGCATTAGGAAGATCCTGTTTATTGGCAAATACTAGCACTTTTGCTTCACGCAGTTCATCCTACAACGGTTTTAAAAACACATTTAATAAATAAATAAACACTTAACGCATAAAAGGAAATTAGTAAGGAAAAATAGATAATCAATTTCTAGTTTTAATTTAAAAAAAATTAAAAATTAGATATTGTTTGATAACTAATTTCTAATTTTAAATTTTAAATCTTTAAGTTCTAAAAATTAGATATTGTTTGATAATTTTTTATTAAATTTTATCTCTTTAAAAATAAATTTTAAGTAAAGTTGAAGAGGATTGATTGAGTATGGTTGGATTATTAATTTCTAATGTGAAGAAATAAAAAATAGAAATTTAATTAAAAAAATTATTTTCATGAATTTTAAAAATTGGTCAAATTTCAAAACCTAATTTTAAAATCTAGAAAACTAAAAATTAAAAATTAATTATCTGCTTAATTTCAAAATTTCTAAAATTTAAAAACTAAAATGAAACCTCAAAATAAAAGAGAACTGAACTGACCTCATGGAGCATTCTATGGAGTTCATCTCTGGCTTCTGAAATTCTATCTCTGTCATTGCTATCCACAACAAATATAAGACCATTTGTATTCTGGAAATAGTGTCTCCATAATGGTCGAATCTACACTAATTCAACAAATCAATAATCACTATCTTATAAACCATGGTGTTTTTGATTTCTGATTTTTATTTCCTAACTGTTGAAATTTATAGTTTGCAAAATCACTGAAAGAAAAAACAAAAATACAAAATTGAGTTTTACACATTAGTATACCTTGTCTTGTCCACCAACATCCCACACGGTAAAGCTCAAATTCTTGTACTCTACAGTTTCCACATTGAACCCTATCCCAATATAACAAAGAATCATCAGTAAATTAACAAATCACTATTAATCATGTCCAAACATAATATTGAAAATTTAGTAAAAGGATTAATACCAATTGTTGGAATGGTACTAACTATCTCGCCAAGTTTAAGCTTATATAGGATTGTGGTTTTCCCAGAAGCATCAAGACCAACCATCAAAATCCTCATTTCCTTCTTTGCAAACAATATTTTCTTGAGTTTAGATATTGTCATTCCCATCCTTTATAAATTTGGAAGCTTATTTTACTTTCAATATTTCAACTTTGGAAGATTACAATAACAGATTTTCCCAATAAAACAAACAAATATGAGATGAATTTAAGTATATGAAAATGACTGAGGCATAATTAAAATAGAAGGAGAATAAGATTCTATAAATAAGGCACTAGCTCAAGAGAATATTGAAACAAGAATATTTCTTTAGATTTGGTGTGGGTGTGGCAGTCATTATTCCGGGTGCACTTAACTAATTGATTCTAGTTACTTACGGGTGTGTGAGTTTGAGTTGAATTTATAAAATAAAAAAAACACTACATGATTATGTCTGATTTATTATGATAAGCATATCCTTGAAAGTATTACAAAAGAATGTCTTTTGCTACATCACCCAATTTGACCCAGTGGACCGATTATAGCTGGACTAAAAAAATAAGTGTGATTTGTTTTAGTCATCTAGCATTAATACTCACTCTTCACCCGTTTAAGTTTCAGGTTAGAATCACACAGAATTATCATTTTGTAAAAAAAATATCTTTTATTACAACACAACCACTTCATTGTATACCCATAAAATGAACCAATAGGAAAGACTAAAGTTCCATAGTACTAATTTGATAATTGAGACAAGTTCTGATGAAATGGTTTCTACCTAGGCCGATGAGATGGTATCCTTTGCAGAGTTAAGAGTGTTTGACACAACAGCGGCTGCATTGGAGAGGACATTGCCACTAGTGTCGGAAATAGTTTTGGCTGGATTATTGGATTGGTGAATGATTGGAACATTCTTGACTAGCCTTGCTTTCTTGCTGGTTGTGTCACTTGTGTGTAATCAGCAGTTTTCACTAACTTTGT
Source organism: Hippophae tibetana (assembly GCA_037013495.1). Taxonomy (NCBI): domain Eukaryota; kingdom Viridiplantae; phylum Streptophyta; class Magnoliopsida; order Rosales; family Elaeagnaceae; genus Hippophae; species Hippophae tibetana. Next base: position 30,220,659 of record CM072809.1, read on the forward strand.
CTCCTTTCCATCTTGTAATGTCACAGCTTCAGTAACCTTTCAACGTAATAATGTCCACATGTATGAAATTAAGTGCGCATTGGATGCACTGTTCAAAAACGCTTTTATAAGCACAAAAGGTTTTTTGTGTTTGGTGATAAAATCAAAAATGCTTTTAATATCTATGGAGTCCGCATTTATAACATAAAAATGTTTTTTTCATAAGTACCTGTCCCCTAACTTCAAGAAAAAAAAAATACTATTTTTCAAACCACTTCTATGAGAAGAACTTTGCACCCAAACGCACTCTAAGTATCAGCTTTATTATAACTGATTATATGAAGGATAGTTTATACATACTCTACAAGTTAGAATGTTCCTTCATATTTTAACAACAATGGCGATGAGAGTTCGGAGTTTATTACTAACTTTCTACCTTGTTTGTCCAAGGCTTTGGAAATTGTACCTTAAAAATAATGGCCTATTGGGATGGTAAGGATCCCTTTATATTATCTGGGAAGGTTATTTGTTGGTTGCTTGGTCTTAAGAAGAAAGTATGTAGGAGGGGTTACAAGAAGATTTTCCATCTTGATCAAACAAAAAGATCCTTATTAAAAGTCTATAAGATTTATTTAAAATTTACAGGATATGCCATGAATTTTTGATGGAGATCCAAATATTTTCTTTATTTGTGTGTAGATCATAATAATAAAAAAATCCAAATTAAACATTTTCATAAAGCAAAAATCCAATAGCAAAGAAAAACCAAACGCAAGAAAGAGAAGCGGAGAACTAAGTACAAAGCATTGCAGGTTCTCTCAAACAACACTGGTTCACTGTTCAGCGCAAAATGCAAAATATGATTGACTAAGAAAATATTTCCTCTCCAAATCAGTAAGTCATAAGAGGTGACCCACTACAGTGAACATCAGAAACATCATAAATCCTTTGCCTTGGAGATAGATTAGTGATCCCAGTTGCATCAACATCAAGGTTTACAATAATTTTTCTTTTCTGAGAGTCTGAATTTGGTTTCTCCTCTGAAACATTAGCATTAGGATCAGGATCAGGATGGGTCAACATGGCTTGAGCTTCAGCCACCATTGAAGTATTATCATCAGTAGCATATAAAATCCTCTTTATTGCTTCCACTACCTGCAATGTTGAGAGAGCATATGAACAAACAATTAGTTAGGATATCCATGAAATCATAACACGTATTGCTTCTTCCACGCAAAAAAGGGAAAATGGGAACAAAGCAAATTACTGGAAGGTGTTCTATATTAGGAGTCTGACATAGTATCTCAATATCTCTCAACTTTGCAAAGTAGAAATCCCTTTCCTTCTCAAGACTGTCAACTGAGAGCTTCAGTTCTGTGATCTGCACTGACAATTAACGTTACTCTCAAGTCTCAACATTCTAATGCTACAATTTCTATGAAGTCTAATAAACAAATAACATTAGACCTGTTCATCATAAGCAGGCCCGTCCCTAGAAGAAGGTCTGGAAGCCTTGGTAGGTTGAGCAGTAACAGAGGCACGAGTATCATTTCTTCTAGAGTTGTGAGAAGAGTGAGGTCTTGGAGCAGTTGTTGTTCCCTTGGAAGAAGATGGATGTGATTGTGCAGCTTTCTTGTTAACTTCTTTACCTCCCTTGCTAGCCTCTCTCCTTTCCAGGGCATTGTAACTATACATTCTCAAAATTAAAATCAATTTACTATCTTTCATCTATTTTTCCATTATCAATTGGGATTGCACTATAACATCCCATATCCCATTTAATGTCTCTAATTCATAATTTAAAGTTGCCCCATTAAATTAAATTTCGTTCTGTCTCATCCCATATTATAGATGGTAGACTTAACGTGTCAGGTTTGTGGAATATGTATTTATAATTATTTGACTGCAGGTGAACCAATTGATGGCAGAAAATTACTGTTATATATCCTTAATGGTCTCAGGGCAGAATATAATAATGCCTTTGTTACCTCTTTTCTTACACAACTTGTTCCTATAGCCCTAACTGAATTGAGAACTTTGCTTTTAAGTTTTGAAAACAGGTTGGAGCAACAAAATGTAGTAACTACCTTGGACCTTGGTCAACCTTCAACCAATGTTGCCGTAAATTGAGGGTCTAAGCCTATCAACACTAACCAGTATGGCCATACAAGAACTGTTACTCCATCTTTTAGAGGTCGTGGCAGATGACAAGGTGGAAGTGGCAAAAATGGTGGGAATAGGCCCCAGTGTCAGGTTTGTGGAAAACTTGGGCATGTTGCTCTTTGCTGCTACTACAGGTTTGATGAAACCTTCTCACCTCAAAAACCTCTCAGTAATGTTACCCAAAACAAAAACCAAAACTAAATTCTTATGCAAGCCATGATAGCCACACCAAATACATTTTTAGATCCATTTTGTTATGCTGATTCAGGAGCCATACACCATTGCACCTCTGATCCTCAAAATCTTTACTCAAAACAAACCTTTACCGAAAATGCTACTCTTCTAATTCTCAAATTTTGAATTTCAAAAATAGTTTACACCTCAAATATCAAAAACATTTCTTAGTATTGCCCAATTTTATGCTGGCTAATAATTGTTTCTATGGGTTTCACCCTACCTTTTTTATCAAGGACTAGGACTCAAAAATAATTTTGCTTCAAGGGCACCTTGACCAAGGATTTTACAGATTGCATCTGCCTCATTTCAAAAATAAGCATGCAGAATCAACACTATTTTTGAATAATGATGTCCAACAGTCTTCTAGTTTTTCTTATCAAGTTGCAAATTATCCATCTTTTAAAATTGTCTCAAGTACTTTCTGGTTGTAACTTGGCGTTTTCAAGTAATAAAAGTGTTGATTTTTTTGCGTCTTGTGTTATTGGAAAATATAAACAATTACATTTAAGCTTTCTACTCATAAAAAATCAAAGCTTCTTGAAATAATACATATAAACATTTGGGGGATATTCAATCTCAACTATTGGTTTCAAATTTTTATTCACTTCACTGATGATTTCACTCGTTATACATGGTTTGAAAAGGTGTCAATCATATTGATTCTATACCTTCTCACATATAGTCTCAACTATTGGTTTCAATTTTTTTGCAAAATGGTGGGAATAGGCCCCAGTGTCAGGTGTCAGGTTTGTGGAAAACTTGGGCATGTTGCTCTTCGCTGCCACTATAGGTTTGATGAAATCTTCTCGCCTCAAAAACCTCTCGGTAACGTTACCCAAAAAAAAAACTAAACTCCTATGCAAGCCATGATAGCCACACCAAATACATTTTTAGATCTATTTTGGTACGCTGATTCAGGAATCATTACACCATTTCACCTTTGAACCTCAAAATCTTTACCCAAAACAAATTTTTACTCAAAAAACCTTTTACCGAAAATACTACTCTCTTCTAATTCTCAAATTTTGAATTTTAAAAATAGTTTACACCTCAAATATCAAAAATATTGCTTAGTGTTTCACCCTACTTTTTTTGTCAAGGAGTAGGACTCAAAAAAGATTTTGGCTCAAGGGCATCTTGACCAAGGACTTCACAGATTGCAGTTGCCTCATTTCAAAAATAAGTATGCAGAATCAACATCATTTTTGAATAATGATGTTCATCAGTCTTCTAATTTTTCTTATCAAGTTGCAAATTATCCATCTTTTAAAATTGTCTCAAGTACTTTCTATTTGTAACTTGTCTTTTTCAAGTAAAAAAAGTGATGATTTTTGTGCTGTCTTGTGTTCTTGGAAAATATAATTACCTTTAAGCTTTTTACTCATAAAATATCAAAGTTTCTTGAAATAATACATAACCTTTACAAATAATCTCAACTATTGGTTTCAAATTTTTTATTCACTTCACTGATGATTTCACTCGGTATACATGATTTGAAAGGGTGTGTCAATCATTTTGATTCTAAATCCAATCAGAATATCTCAGAGGATATTGAACAAAAAGATAACTCTTGAGTTGAATCATAATAAACACAATTTTGTGTTAGATTTCATTTTTTACCAAAATTGTTCCTCAATTAAGGGTTACCACTATTATGGTAAGGCATTACCTTATCGTGGTACGTCATATCACGATAATAAATACCAATGGTAAGCCTTTTCATACTGGGTCAATGATTTCCTACACCAACCCTTTGCCTTATTACAAATTCTATTTTTTACTAAAATCGTTCCGAAGAATGGTCACCATTGTTTTGACAAAGCATTTATCACGACAATGGATGACAATAATACACCTTTCCTATACTAGGCATATGTCTTCCCACGTCACACTAATGTCTTACCACAAATTTTATATTTTACCAAAATAACTCCAAGATAGGCCTATTATAGTTGTGATAATCCCTACCTTTAAGTGATTTTAGTAAAAACTAAATAATAAAATATTACCTAAAATTAGGTGATTTTGGATCATTTTTCATAATGATTAGTGTATCAAATTTAGTTTTCATTATTAAATATAAAATATCAAAATATTGATTGTATCAGCTTACTATAAATACTACAACTACCTATGTGAATAATAATTTGTTAGAGGCTTTCAAATATATTTTTAATTTGTTTTAATTTTAAACCATCAAAAAATAAATGGAACTAGATAGGACGAGTTGTATCATAAGTTAATATACATCTTACACCAATTTACATCTCTACATGCCAAAAGACAAAAATATAACTTTTGGACTCAAAGGTGGGTATTTAAATTGTTCTTCACATAATGTCATTAAAAAGCCACTAAATGGAAGAGACCTTTTAACATAAGTCGGACTTATTTGATTATGAAAGATGACCACAACATGCAATATACAGGTAAGCTCAAGGAATTAAAAAGAATATGTGAAAAAAGGTTGCCGAAAATTTTGAGTCGGATGTTTACCTGTGAAGAACGCCTCCATTAAAAGTGTCGCAGTATCGCTTCATCCATTGCATGAACTCCAAATTATCAAGTGGCCTTCCTTTAATGAGTTTGTTCACTTCGATTTGCTACAAAAGAATATTATTAGAATAAATACGTCAAAAAAAATTCATGAAATCCGTCACATACACACATAAAAAGCTTTGAAGTAAAAGAACGGCCGCGGCGGACGGCAGCGGGGGGATCAAAATTTGAGAATAAACATAGAGAAATCAGAGGAGAGAGAAAAACCTTGGAGATTTTGAGCTTGTTAAATACATCTTGAAGAACCTTGTAATTCTGAATCATCTCGTATTCATTCTTGGCATCAAAGTTGACCTTGTGAATCGGAACCATACCAGGATGTACTGCATCCATCAATTGACAATGAACGGCACCTGTACATGCCTGCCAAATACAGATAAATCCAACATTTATGATCGGTAATTGAATTAAGAGCAAAGATTGAATTACGTTATAAAGAGGGGAAAATATAACCTCTTCGACTTTGGAGAGATTGATATGGATAGTGGAATTGATCCATGCCAAAATCTCAGATCTACCTACGAAATAAGCCGATTCCATCGTTCCAATGTTCGTCACCATTCTTGCTCTCTCTGTGAGTCTTTCTCTGCTCCTCCTTGATGTTTCTCTTCTTTGATTTAGAGAGAGAAAGAAAGATGTTTCAAACGGCTAGTTGTGTTGACTATTTAAAGAAGAGAGAGAGAGTTTCTGTATTATTTAAAATCAAAGAGAAGCGGGATTCTTGCCATTTGCCAACTTCAAAATGTTAGTCTGACTCTGGGCAGCCTGCGGGTCCGATTATCATTTTGGGCCTTACCTGGTGCATCGAACTTTAATATCATACTTCCTTTCAAAATGTGTGTTGGAGTCACTTTAATAGTAAAAAATATATGGGATAAAAATAACTTTTTATTTAAATTTTTATTAAATATAAAATAAAAATATATGCATTATTTATATATATATATTAGGTGAAAAAATTAATATTTAAATAAAACAATTATTTAAAGAAAAACTATTATCTCATAATTAAACAATTTTTTTAATAAAACTTTATTGTTTAATATTCATATTAAACTATAAAAAATTTATTTAAGCTTGATCGAAAGAATTTGTTAAAAAATTTAAGTAATTATTTTATGTATATACCTATCAAAAAAACATGAATATGCATGTGACACATGTATGATTCCGTTATATTTAACAAAAAATTAGATAAAAAATTAATTTTGTCCTTACATATCACATTTTTGACTGATAAGTAGACTTATAAATATATTTTCTAAGTAGCCTCTAAGGATCAAAATTGCCTGATTTTAGGTTAGACTTCATTTTTTACAAAAATCTCTCAAACGTAAGGGTTACTAATATTATAATAAGGCATTGTGTAATGGTCCACGAGTTCGTGTATTGAAAATTTGACTATTCGGTGCCAAGACTTCTCAAGTCAAGGCTAATCTATAATCTTTCAAGTCTAGAACATGACCCTTGTCCAAATACTTAGTGCTCTTTGAGAAAATAACAACGAGGATTACTCTCAATGAGTCTTGCACACGTGCAACTTCACGATTGCTTTCTGACACTAAGGTTACTCAACCAAGATGTATGTACTATATATATGTTTATATTTTTTTGATATGTACTTCACGTGAAAATGTTAATATTTAAATAAAACAATTACTTAAAAAATTTCTCTCAAAGTTAAACAAATTTTTTAACAACACTTAAATACAAATTTATTGTTTAAGATTAAAAATCACATATTAAACTTTAAATTTTTATTTAAGTTTCACCGAAAAATTTGTTAAAAATTTACGTATATACCTATCAAGGAATATAAATATACATATGACACATGTATTACTTCGTTATATTTAACCAAAATTTAGATAGAAAATTAATTTTTCCTTGCATATCACATTTTTAACTAACAAGTGGACTTATAAACATATTTTCTAAGCAGCCTCTAAGGATCCAGATAACCCAAAATTGCTTGATTTTAGGTTAGACTCCTTTTCTTACCAAAATCTTTCAGAGGTAAGGCTTATCACTATTATGGTAAGACATTGTGTAATGGTTTGCGAGTTTGTGTATCAAAAATTTGACCGTTTGATGCCAAGATTCCTTAAGTCAAGGCTAGTCTATCATTTTTAAGTCTAGAACATGAATCTTGTCCAAATACTTAGGTGCTCCTCAAGAAAATAACAATGAAAACTACTCAATATTACAAAAAAGGGCATTAAATTCGGTTCAACGCGTGAACCGATTTTAATTTATTTTTTTAAATTTACTCATTTTCACTCAAATAAAACCCTGTATTCGAGTAGAAAAAAACCAAAATCAGTTTAGCAAATAGTTCAAATAATACAAATATTAGAAAAATAAAATATTAATTAATAGTAGAAAAATTACCATGATTTTGTTCTATTTTATTCAAGATCATCATATTCTTCTCCTGATGTTATAATACAAACCTACATATATAATACAAAAAATTATACACATAAATAATAACACATAATAACAGAAAAAAAATATGAATAATAAATGCGTAAAATTAATAGAAATACTTACAAAAGTAAATGAAGTGACAAAATGAAGGAAATGAAGAAAAAATGGTGTTTTGTAAGTTAGAAATGGGTATAAAGTTTTTGAATATTTTGCTCAAAAAAACAGGGGATCTAAAAGATTAGTTAGAGAGGAAGAAAACTCACTCACCGGCACTGGAAATGGTAGTCGTAGGTGGTCGAAAAATGAGAAAGAGTGGAGGAGAAGTGGAGGAGGTTTTGGATTTTTGAGAGTTATGCAACGCTTGGAATAGTTTCTGTCTGGGGAAGAAAGAAGAGAAAACAATTTATCCACATGTGTAGCGTCGGTTCCACGTGTCAACCGACGCTATGTTACGTGGATAGTGTTGGTTGCAAGTGTCAACCGACGCTATGCTACATGGATAGCGTCGGTTCCAGGTGTCAACTGACGCTATGCTACGTGGATAGCGTCGGTTTCAGGTGTCAACCGACGCTATGCTACGTGGATAGCGTCAGTTCCAAGTGTCAATCGAAGCTATGCTACATCGATAGCGTCATTTCGACACGTCAATCGATGCTACATCCTATGTGGATAGTGTCGGTTCTACACCGAACTGACTTTAAATTCATTATAAGTCGTTTTTTTTCAAAAACCGACTTTACATATCAACTTAAATACCCATTTTTGTAGTAGTGACTCTTAATGAGTCTCGCACAAGTGTGACTTTCCAATTGTTTTCTGACACTAAGGTTACTCATCAAGACGCTAACCCCATCGTAAGGTTTTTCATCATCTAGGTATTATGTCGCAAAACTACGTGCTTAATTGTGAAAGTCACACATATTGATAGAAAATAGTACAACAATGTACCAAGACTTAGTCGGCTTCCCATTACCTTTGTTAGATCTCTTCATACACATTCTCGAATAGGTAACTTGACATTAAGGGTCCACTCATTGTCCAAGGGGCAACTTCTTTTTGCACCCCTCTTACATGTATGCTCATTTCTCCTTGACATACCTTTACTCAAGCTAACACCTATGCCAACTTATGCTTAATTCATCCAAGCAATTGTATTTTACATGTAAGTAAGTTTCATTCAAACAAAATCACATGTTCTGTGAATGAACAACTCCTTTGATTCGAAGCTCACACATGTTGTCTTCATCTTAGCATGTTGTCGCCTAATTTCGTGCCATCAAGCCTACGGATTCTTAGTGCTTGGCCGAACTATTGACCAATGCACATCCCTACTTGACATCATAGTCATGAGGGTTGTCATATTTGCATTATTCCTAGCTTAGAGCAATGCTACCTTACTAGCATGCTTTTGACATGGCATGCCGCATTCCTACGAAGCTACCTTCAAATGACCGAATAAACCATTGGCATAGACATTCTCTCTTGTGTAGCCTCCCACGTGGGAATAATTCACAATATTGACCTTTATGTATCATTGATACTGTCTCTAATACTCCATTTCTTAAAAGACACTGGAAAACTCTTATGGCACAATTAATGCCCATCCCGTGACCATTCTCTAGCTCACAAGCAGATCCCTTAGAACACTAAGCCCACGAGTGCTGATATTATGGAGAGATTGACACCATGCCACCCGCTAAAGAGCTCTTAGAACATTTTTATATCTTTTAGGAGGAAACATTACTTTATGTGAGGACACATAAGTTCCAAATAATTCAATAATAACTATTTTACCAATTACCATAGTACATCTCATATAGATAATGACATCGTTCCCCACTTCATTTTTTTCGAAGTCCTCACCTTGGTGCTCTAAAGAGTCTTTAGGTTCCACATCTTCTAATTGGCTTCTAGCATGCAACTATCTCACTACCTCTTGTAAAATCACCCGTGGTAATGACCTTTGTGTGCCTCTCTTGGACTTGCCTTGCGAATTCACTACATCTATTCACCTAAACAAAAGTCCCACTTGAATAAGCGTCATTCCCAATGACACAAATAATCTCCAATTCACTGTTAGCAACCCAAATTGACTAATTCTTCCCAAGAACCTAGTCAAGTCCATTCCTAGGACCCCTATGATTCACAAATTTTAAATATTTTTAAATAGCTCACAAGTCCACTTTGTCAAAATTGACCAATCAAGTCAATTCTATCAAGATTATTTGGATTTGAAAAATCTAAATTAATAACATAAATTTAAAGATAAATATGATTCAACAAATAGCAGACAGATAAAAATTTAATGTTCAATGAAGAAATTATAAGATATATTAGTTAGTTAATCATGCTTACTTAAAATTAATTAGGTTATTAAAGATATAAATTAATATGATTGATTTTTTTCCTTTTTGGTATAAAAATATCCTAAGACCGGGATCATATTCATTGTTCATAAAAACACATTAATATCCTAAGATCGGGATCACTACTTAATTATTATTAAATTATGATTTATTTATAAAAAAAATAGCAAACTATCTAAATCACTGCTTAATGTCGAGCACATAATTTAAACTCTCATTTAAGGTGCTAAAGTTGAATTTAAGATTGATGCATCTAAGAACTAACTTTCAGATTTTAAAGCTATTATCAAAAATATGTCGTCAATAAAGTTTTTAATAATAAATCTTCATAAAAAATATTTGAAACAGAACACAATTCTAAATCAGATCTAGATAATCAAATCTTAAATTTAACTTTCATATTTTAAATCTATTATAAAAAATATGTTGTCAATATATTGTTTATAATAAACTTTGTATAGGTGTTAAAATGAAGAAATAAAAATCAATTTATTTTATAAATATATTTACCTAACTTAATAGTTCACAAATAACATACTAATATCCTATAGTTTTTTAGGCAAACATGTTTATATTTTTAATAAATGGTTAGCATATTAAAAATAACATTCAAAATAGTACATAAAATTAATTATGAGAATATAAGAATAAAATTAAAATTAACACCTCTATTTGATCTCTCACTGTAGAGAATTTCAATACTAATTTGTATATGAAAAATCTCAAAACAAATTTGTCTACATAAAATTAAAGAAATTTAACTACTACATGAATCAAAAAACTACTCACTACTACAACACATACATATAGTCCGGACATTTAGCCTTGGTTTTTTTTAAACCGAGGTCATAACCCTATGGCCTCGATTATTTAAAAACCGAGGCCATAGAAATACCCTATTAATTTTCTCTCTTTAACACCAAATTAACACTAAAAACTTTTATCAATTTTTTTATGTTTCCCTTTTTTTCTTTCCCCTTTTCCTTCTTTTTTTTTCCTTTTTCTTCTCTCTTTACACCAAATTAACACCAAAAACTTTTATCAATTTTTTTATGTTTCCCTTTTTTTCCTTTTTTCCTTGCGCATTGGAGATGTATCTCCTCATCGTGCAACTGATTTGCTCTTCAAATTCACTCTAGCTGAGGTACGCATATTCAAATTTTGTTTATTAGGTAATCATCCCATGGATGGTTTGCGTCTTGTTTTCCCTCCTACTGCAACATTTGTTCCTTTGTGCCAGTATGTCATTATTCCTTATTTGTTGTTTTGTCTCATTACGATGAACCCATTACTGAAAATTCTTGTTTATAATTTTTGGGATGAATTTGATCTGATTAATGGAACACAGGTTTTAAGGAGATTGGTGAATGAAGAAACCTTAAAGAGGTTGGTGAAAAAAATGTTAGAAAAGTGAAAATTACCCAAGCTACTCAAGAATGCATCAGTAAGCTACATCACTTACTTGCAATATTACAATTTTGCTACAAAATAGGTATTCTCGAGACTCATGATTCTACATTTCTATACACAAAAATGGAAACATCCTAATTTTGTTAGGTTTAACAAGGGGTAAAAGACTTTTTAAGGAGTACTATGAGTCTCTCTATTTCTATTTTTGGGTGTAAACAAAAGTTTGCTCCTCTGTAAAATATTTTCCCATTTTCATTGTCATTTTCATTTAAAGACTATCAAATTTTTTGAACCGTATTACTGGGATTGTGGAATCTCTATTTAGAAGGTATACTGAAAACGAAATGAATAAAGATTTGGCTTACAAAAAAACTATTGTTGTTGTAACTATTATTTATGACTACTATGTTTTCTTGTGATAGGAAAGGGACCAATGATCATTTGTCACTTAAGTTGGAGGGAATGTCCCAACCTTTGGGGTATCATAGCATTACTCTTTGTTTTAGTTTACATTGAAGCTGTAATCTCATGTGATGTTAGCTCTTGTTTGTCTGATAGATTTTTCTTAGTTCTCATTAAGCTGGACAAGATCTAGATCCAAAGTTTAGAGTTGGTGAACCTTGGAAGAAGGTATTTGGCCCTATTTTTATCTATCTTAATTCTGCTCCAATGGGTGATAACTGGTATGAATTTATGGAATCCTATAGTTTAATCCTCAGTTGTAGAATCTGAATGGATCTTTTAATAGGTACATAAATTATGGAGAACTTTTGACTGCATTTTGATTCTTATGACTATTTTTATTTATTCTTTAGTTTCATGGAGCACCAGTGAATCTCCAAGAAATTTGTGGTCCATCTGAGGATTTGAATGGAGCATAGAACACACAAAACATGTATAATAGCGGGTTTTGGGTTATATAGGTATTGCCATTTTCCTTGGATTAGGAAGTGTCATTCATATTTATAGAGGTTCCTTAGTAATATATAGATCCTGCCCATTTGCTCTTCTGAGTTAATGGTAAAATTGGTAACCTTTTGCTATAGATTGGATAAATATTTTTGGTATTTGGTTATTTCATTTCATTGTTAATTCCGTTTTGGGAATTGAAGACTCTAGAATATATATTCTACATATGCTTATGATTTGATACCTTTATTTAGATAGTATTTCAAGAGGAAAGTATTGGTTGTTATTATTTAAATGCTCTTTGCAGCAATTGAAATTCATCGTAATCAAATGTTACTGTTGGGTAACATAGTTCTGGAAGCTGTATATATTTCAAGTATATGGCCTTACTATTTTAGAGATCTATTTTTATGTAAATCTCAAGTATATCTCAAATCTCACTAATTGTTAGAGATCTATTTTTATGTAAATCTTTCAATAAACATTGATGAGGTTAGTCATTTTTGTGTGTACTGAGAATGAAGTTATGTGATCTACCTAAATCAAGTGTGGAACGTTTTTTTTAAGCAGAAGTAAGAAGTATATTGTAAAAGTTAACTTATTATTTATATTATCCATGATTCATAAGATGTAGGGAATATAATTTAGCTACAGTATTATGTTTTGGGCAAGATTTCCTAAATTTGACACTTCTACTACTGAGATTGACAGCAAAACAGTAACATAGGAAAAATATCTACGATCTTGAATATTGTCATTTATATTTTTTGATATCCCACACAATTCATTTAGGTTGGGTGGGCCTTGGTAATGATTATAGAGGAATCCATCCCTAGTATTGCTGCCATATTGTGGATTCCATCTATATGTTTTTCCAATATGTGGAGTCTTTCATTCCTCAAAAGAAACAAATAAAGGATGAAGTCATCATTGTGGACTTGATTATAGCTTATGACAAAAATATTGTTGGAGTCTTTCCAATATGTGGACCCTGGTGCGCTGCGTTGGTGCTGGTATGCTACGCTGGTATTAGTGCGCTGGTGTTGGTCCTAAGCAACTGGTCTGTGTTGGTGCATCATTCCTAATGGTTTGTACTTCTTTGAGCTTCTCAAATGCTAAGGAAGATGCACAAATGTATAATTGTTTGTTTTGTTTTAATATAAAATATGCAGTCTTGCTGCAGTTATTGCAGATTTGATGCAGTTGCCAAGTAATTTCTTATTAAATCCCATCTTGGATAAGAGCCATGCCCAATTGATCTGTGAGTATACTAGGTATAATTGTTTGGCTCTGATTTTGTATCATCTCATTTGTGTAGTTTCTCATGTTTGTTGAGAGAATAGCCAGAGGCTGTTTATACATTAGCACCAGGCTCCCCAGTGCACTAGGCACTAGGCATACCAGCACCAACCCTAGCACAACACCTCAACGCACCAAGCCTAGTGCAACACCCCAACGCACCAGCCCCAGTGCACCTGCGCTCAGTGCACCCTCAGTTTTGAGAGTTACAAATATTATTTTTATGTTTAGTTGTTGAATAGTTTATATTAAATTACCTCAAATAAAGAGATAGTAATAGGAAGTTATTCCAGATCAAATAATATGAAATCGTTACTGGAATTTAGGAAATATTGTAAAGTTTCTACATTTTCTATGGAGTAGGCACCCATCCATATATCTTTTGGGTGTAATTTAATCTATATTCTTATTTATTTTCAGTAAATAATATTATATTTCTTAAATTTGTTATAAATAATTTATAGATTATTCATTATTTTTAACATGTTTTTCTTATGGTTATAATGAGAATTTAGTTATGTTGACATGCTTGTGTAAGATATTTAGGGAAATATTTTATAATAATAATTAAATACAATTTTTTTTCTATTTAAGAATTTTTATAAAGTTCATTTTTGAAAAATATGTTTCATATTAAATTTAAAATATGAAAATTAGATTTTAGATAAATGAATTTAGATTTAATTTAGAATTACATTCTATTTCAAAATATTTTTACAAGATTTATTTTTGAATAATATCTTGAGAACTTTTTTCGTAATAAATTTAAATCATGAAATCTATATTTCATTAACATTAATCTAAAAACTAATTTAGATAAGGTGGTAAGTTAAATGGTCTGATAATTTCTTAATAAACAATCATTATTTAATTAAAATTAATTTTTCATTCACATCAAAGGTGTAAAGTCAAATTTAATTATTAAAGAATAACAGTGTCACCAAAAGTGTTATTTATACATAGAGGAAAGAATCAGTAATCTAAGTTTATATATCATTAATCTAATTAATTTTACAAAACATAATCAACTAGTTAAATATCACATTAATTCTCCATTAATGAATGATTTTCATGTCTACCTATAGTTTTTGTAAGCCCATATATCCTTTATCTTTTATTATTTTGTGCTATTAGTGTAGATATTTCAAAACCAAAACTTTGTAACATAATATTTAGATTTATTTTTTGTTTTTAAGAATTTTGTTAAATTATTTAAAAACAACGTAATTCCTCTTTAGACTGGTATTAGAAGTATAATTGTCATTTTTTACAAAATGATTCGTGCACTTGCGAGTTATTTATCAAATACAAAACTCAAGTACCAAGTTTTTGGCTCTATTACCGGGGAGAAATAGCGTTTTTAAATTTTAATTATCAAAAATCTTAAAAACTTTTTGTATTATAAATATTCACGATTTTACTTTTTTTATTAAAAAAATTTTAAAAAATTTGAAAATCAAATATCTAGCTTAATAATTGATTGAGATATTTAAAAAACACATTTTAAAATTAAAAAATATTAAATATTTAAAAATAAAAAAAAGTTAACCTTCTTTTCTTTAATTATTAACTTAATTTCGTTATTTTTTTAGTATTTTTATTTTTATTTTATTTAATTTAATTTTCTTTATTTACTTTCATTACTAATTCCTTTATTTTATTTTATTTCTTTTAATTACTTTGTGTTAAGTATTTCTTTGTACTAACTTATTTTCGTTATAATTTATTTTGACTAACTTGTGTCTAGTGTTTATTTTTATTTTTCTTTTTATTTATACATCTAATAGTACTTATTTATTAGTACTAAGTCTTCTACGATCTTAGTTTTTGTTTTATATTATTAATGTCCAAAAGGTAAGAAATCTTTAAGAAATGAACTCGTACATTTTATTAACATCTATAAGTTCAAAACAATTTTGAAGAAAGATGAAAGTTTGGAATAACCCTAAATGGAAGTAGACATTGGTGATAATGGATACAAAATTGAAAATAATGAAAGAGTACGCATTGTCAATCATTGGCAATACTACTTCTTGTATACAACTAAAAGAGGTCGCAAAGAATTATGAATTGAAAAATATTAATTATTCCTTGTTACCTTCATTTCATAGTACCTTAATAAAGACCCTTTAAATTATATTAGAGAATTTTGTGCCACTATGCACACAATTTCGCTACAGATACTTGATGAAAACCAACTTAAGATGATATGTTTTCCTTACACACTCAAGGATAGAGCTAAGTCTTGGTTCAAGACTCTAAAACTGGGTTCACTAACTACTTAAGAGGTAGTATTTATGGGTAAGTTCTATTCTCATCAAAAGAATGTTGATTTAAGTGCAAAAATAGCAAGATTCTTCCAAATGGATAATGAGCCCTTCCATGAAGCTTCAGATAGATTCAAGCTCCTTTTGATTCAATGCCTATATCATAGCTTCCCATTACAACTACAAAATTAGTTGTTTTATGATGGACTAATACAACAGTGTTAGTACACTATTGATAATGCTACAGAAGAATCTATAGGAGAAAAAATAGTAGAAACAACCTATGAGTTATATGAGATGTTGGTACTAATTTTCAACAAAGTAGTGCTAGAGGAAGGAGAGTGGGAATCAATAAAGTTGGCTCCGGGAACAAAAAAACCTTGTAAATTGTGGAATTAACTAAGAAAGTGCAATTCCTACTTACCTAACAAATGTCAAATCAAGAAGTATGTGGAGTTTCTGCTACAGTTGGGCATAATGTTGTTGATTGTTCAATTGTAGGTGATTCTAGTGTGGATTGATGCACAAAATTGTTGCATGCATATTTTGTATGATTTATATAATAGCTCACAAGTGTAAAGAGGTATCACATGGTTCTTAAATTATTCAAAGAATTCTTAAAAAATGAAATTAAATAACCTAAACATCTATCATTATTGTCTTTGGTTGAGTTTCTAAACTACTGACATAAAAGTAAAGATAAGTTTGATAAACATTTAGGTGTTTATTTAATTCATTACTAAAAACCAAAATATCATCTATGTAAACAAAACAAATATCTTGTAATTTCTTGATAATGTTATCCATATATCTTTGAAAAATACATGTAGCTTGTTTTAATCCAAATGGTATAAATGTCCATTGGAATTGTCCTTGGGGGCAACTAAATGCCGTTAATTTTTGGGATTTTTCATCCAATCTTATTTTCCAAAATCTGCTTTTGCAATCAAAACTCGAGAAGTACTTCTTTCCTTTTATTAATGATAATAGTTCTTCCTTTTTTGGAATGAAGTATCAATCGTCTATAATTTCTTTATTTAGTGCTTTAAAGTTTATTACCATTCTCTTTTTTCCTCTTCTTTGCTTAGCTTCTTTTTCAACTAAGAATGAGGTGAATTACTTGGTATTATGACTTTTAATTTAAAAAATTCTTGAATTTTTTTTCCAAATTCAATCCTTTCTTCTGAAGTATAAATCATTGGTTTTACTCTTATGATCTTGTTAGAATCTCTTAATTTTATGTTGACTATTATTTTAGATTTATTTATTTTTGGATCTAAAGGATTTTCTAAACTGACTATTTTTAATAGTTTTCTAATGCCTGTTAGGGCTTTATCTTCTTGTATTTCATTGAGAAAAAGTTTTCTTTCTCTTTTATATCTAATGAAATATTTCTAAATAAGGTTTTTGCTAGTTTTTTATCTCACCACTTTTTCACTTTTTATGTTGTTGCATAAAAGTTGGGTTTGAGACAGTTAAAGTTTTTCTTATTTTGGAGACATAGATGATATCTGCTTCTAAGGTTGTGATAATTGTATTTTATATAGTTATTTTCACATATTTTATTAATTATAATTGCTAGTTCTTTACATTTTTAGTTAATTTTTAATTAATTAAATTAATATTTAGTATTAGTTTTTAATAAATATATTTTCAGGAAAATTAATTAATTTTAATAAAAAGGGACTCAATTGCAATTATAAAAAGCTTAAAATTTAATTTGAATTAAAAGTGGGTGAATTTCCAAATATCAAAACATTAGAAGTTAATTTGAATTAAATTTGTGGGTGAAAATGCAATTAACGAAAGTTGAATTTTCTACGCAGGAGCCACTCGCGCCATTCACAACACCCAACACCCAACACCCACCATTTGATCGTCCAATCAACGGTCAAGATCTGGCGCATGCATTTCAGACGCAATAAAAGAGAGTGGACCCGGTATTCCTAAAACATGTGGCTCGGCGCCGAATGGGGCCCACTTGCCACACATGCTTGCATGCAGAGTAGGACCCACGTGTCCACTGCGCATAATTTCTCCTGAGGCGCATCGTTCACCGTTGGATCAATTGAACGTTCCAGATTTAAGGGCATGGAATCAAGTTGTCGGGCACCGAGCAACTCGACTGCACTCCCTTGCGACGCTGTTCATCGCATCAAAGTGCGCCATCACATTCCACTGAATAAGAAGCAGCCACATGTTTCCTCAATCTTCTAGCCAATAATATGACGACACATGGCATGTATTTGGTAAAATCAAAAACACAGAAACGGTGCCCATTCACCAGCTCTTTCGGCATCGCCACGTGTCGAAACTAGCTATCGTGCACTTCCAGCGCGATAAGATCTTATGCGACGCGGTCCAGCTGCTCTCCATGTGCCCGTTCTTCCCACTGAATGAAAGACTACCACGTGTGTCTTTATATCTCGCAGCCAATAAAATGATGACACATGGCATGCGTTTAAAGAAAAAAAAATCAGAAAAGCACAGAACGGTCTTCACACGTGTTATTTCTTTTAACTCTTTACATGTATTTTTGTCCCCCAATACATGTATTTTGATAAAAAAAAATATTAATTGTAGAGGGGGATATATTCGGACGCGAGAAAAAAAAAGAGCTAGTTTTGGAGTTTGATTTTTTCAGTTTACATTTTTTCTCTTTCAATTTTCATTTTCCATTTTCTCTCTTCAATTTTTAGTTTTCTCTCTCTGTGTTTTCTACAACACGCAGAAACGTTTATTTAACATTTTTATGTTGTATTTTCTTAGGAAGTAGAGAGAAAGAAGACAACGAAGAAGAAGGAAAGGGAAGAAATTTATTTTTTATTGAGGAATCGTGAAAGAGTTTTTCCTAATCTATTTTCTTTTAATTTTTATTTCTCTGAAATGCTTATTTATTGTGGTGTTGTAATTTTAATTTCTGCTATGAACTAATTTATTTTTTCTAGGAATGCAGTGTAGCTTAAATTATGAAACTTGAATTAATTATTTTTGAATGATTTATGGAACTGTTTTAAGTTGTTTATTTTGTCTGTATTTAATGCTTTTAATTATTGGAAGATTAATTAACTAATCTGTGACATTTAAATAAACTTGGAAAAGACATTTTTGTGTGTAGCTCATGATAAAATAACATATATATATATAAGGGATAGAAATATAATTTTATTGTATATGTAACTGTTTGAGAACTCAGAACTTAATAAATCTGGTTGAATTTAATTCTCATAGGAATATAGTGATTTATTTTAGCGAGATGTGTCTGTATAGAGCTCGGAAAAGATATATGGATAAATTAGGAGATCTTGGTTAACAACTTAAAATACGAGAACATAAATCAAGAGAAAATATAATGATTCAAGTGGATTAATTTGGTGAACTGTAATCCTAGAATTTTCTTACAAATTGTTATAAAAATTAGTTATTCAAATTGCATCAAATTATTGACTATTTGGATAAAATTAGGTTGAAATAATTTTAGTAATTAACGAACACTAGTAACAAATCTCCGTGGGAATGATATTTTACTTATCATATTATTACTTATGACCGTGTATACTTGCACGATTTTATGTTCTTCAAAAGAGACAATAGGTTGTGAGATTTATTTTTTCGAAATATTGTGTGAAAGGTTGATATAAGTTTAGGAAATTATTTCTTATTAACAAATCTACTCTTGTTTCCTGTTGATATATGGTCGAAATGTAAAAGTTTTCTCCTCCTATCATTAAATTAGTATCTTTTAATACCTTATTAAGTTTTATTGTAGTATTATTAGCAATTCTTACAATTAAATGTTTTGGTGCTTGTTTTCAGATATCTTATGGAAATACGTATCTATTGGCTACACACATACTAGCTCATATATCTATTTATGCATGTAAATGTTAAGTGTTATAACCTTTAAATTTTAGTCCTACTTTAATGTAAGTGCTATTTACATTTGTAATACTATACAAATCATTCTTCTTCTGATGAAGAATATCCATGATTTGAGTGTTCATATTCTAAGTTAGTTATTTATTCCTCAATTTCTTCCAATAGATAGATACTATAAGTATCATCTATATCAGATTCCTCGATTGGTTCTAATTTCATTTTGAAAGCTTCTTCTAAGATTTTTACTTTTTGGGGAAATTCCTTTTTATGTTAAAGTCTGCTTGGACATTCGTTAGAATAATGTCCTTCTTCATTACAGATCCAACATCTATATTTTTTCTTTTCTGAAGGGCAATAGTTTCCTTTTTCAAAAGGTTTATAATTATTTCTTTTAAAATATATTTTCTTGTAGTTTTCTTTATTAAATCTCTTTTTATATTTTTGGAAATTTTATTTTCTGAATTTATATTTTTTAAATCTTTTATATTATTTGTATTTATATTTTTGTTTATAAGGTTTTATAATACATTCATATTTTCCTGTGTAAAGATTATATGTGTTGGCTATTTTCGTGAATAAAATATTTATCAGTAAACTTATTTTTAAGCTCACTATCAAGTCTATCAAACAAAGATGAATAAACATCAGAATTTCAGATAGTCATACTTCATGTATATCTCTTATAACTATAACATATAGGACTATACTCACACATTTAATAGCACCTATTTATAAATATGGAATTATTTTTGTTGCTAAATTATTTATGCTAAAATATTAGATAAGATATACTATAAATTCTAGCTTAAATCTTTAGCCTAAAAGTTAGCATAAAATATACTTTAAAAGAACTCTTTTTTAAATAGAAATCTTCATGATTAATGAGTCTATTTTAAAAGAACTTTTCTTTAAATAGGAGTCTTCTTAATTAGTAAGTATTACTAATCATATTTGTAATAGAAAAGAAATTTATCAATCATATATAAGTCTTCTTAATTAATGAGTATTACTAATCCTATTTGTAATAGAAAATATATTTATCAACTACATAGGATTAAGAGTTTTAATTTTTCCTATAAATAAAACCTATTGCTCATTGTTACAATCAACCACATGAGAGTATTATTCTAATCTTCTTAATTTCTCTCTCTTGTTTTACAAATATAAGATCATAATTTTTTAGGCTTCTTTATTTAGTTAATCTATCAAATATTGGTGGTTATGTTTGATTGATTAATAAGCCTAATTATTTTATGATATTTTGATAATATGTTCTTATGACTTCTTCTTTATTTTTATTCTTAAATTGTTAGATCAAATAATTTTTTTGTCATATCATAGTTATTTGATTTAATTATTAATCTTTAAAGAAGCTATTTTATTGAACTTGTGCTTGATCTTTTTTCTCTAGGATTTTCTAGTTGATTTGATTTAAGTTTCATATATTTTGAATCATCTAGTTAGGATTATTCATTATTAAATTCATTCTAGAACACACACATGCACTTGTGTTTTTGTGCTAACCATTTTGCAGTTAATTTGGGAACATATCTGATTGGCGGGAAGTTTATTGGAATGTTGGTCTAGAAACCGCTCACACTAATATTAGAAACTCTGAAAATAGAACAGGGGCTCGTAAGTAAGGTACATTGGGGTAGTATCCTAAGGAGGGTAGTATAAGACCAAGTTTGTACTTGAACATTTATTTTTCATAGTGGAAAGTTAGGTGATCCGGTGGGACCAATGGTTTTTCCCTTAGGTAATGGTTGTGGCCTAGGTTGTTTCCACCTAAAAATATCATGTGTTATTCTCTTATTTCCACACTTTATTTTTACACACGATTGCATGTCTGACAGCTTTTTTTAGGTTATTAAATTATAGATTCGTAAAAATTAAAAATAACCTATTCACTCCCCTCTAGGTTAATTAGGTTCATATTTTATAAACTTTCATCCTTGTATTCTAAAATGTCTTGTATCAGAGTAGATTTTATCATTTCCTTTTATCTATTTATATTCTTTTCTTTCTTAGCATTTAATAATGATCCAATCTTTAAGGCTTCTTATTCTTCCTCCTAGAGTATCTGGTATAGTTTCTCTATTCCTTTGTTCCCAATTTTATGTTAAGGTTTTATTTAGTGTTTTAGGTAATTTTTGAAAAAAACATTTCTTTATAAGTTGTTTGCATAGAGGGTGGTAATTTATGGTAATACATTTCATATTCACAAATAAAAGAAGTTCAGATTAAATTTAGAAGTTCAAACTTATAATTATCATAGAGTTTGAACTCTGGTAGAATACTACCTCTAGCTCCACAATGTAACCCTTCCTCCATTTTAGGTGGTTGTCTTCTTCTATCTTTGGTATTAGGTTGTTCTTCCCTATGCGGGTCAGATGTTCCTTCTTGGAAAGAGACCAATAATGAAATTGGTTTTATATGACCTTTCGAGGTCATGTTTTCTGGTTCAGAATCAGTTTCACTGATTATTGTCATATCATCATCTTCTTTGTTAGTAGAAAGTTTTTCATTATAATGTTCTTCTATTTCTTCATTGGTTAATGTCAATAAACTAACCAATGTTTCTATATCCCTATTTTCAGGGTCCATGAATTTTCTTTCTAATTCTTTTCTCTATTTCATTAAATTGGAATTATCTCTTTGTTCTTAGATTGTTCTTCATTTTTCCTTTTCTCATTTTTGGGAATCAAGGAATTTGATTTCCTAGGTGGTTATTCTTTTAGTCCTTCTAAGAGATCATATTTTTAACCTATTATTTCATTATTCATATGTATGTTGTATACATCTTTTCTTAATTCTGAAAATTCTTTATGCATATCTTGTTGTAGTTTATTATAACCACATTCCTTTATTTCCTTTAGTAATTATATTTGTATATCTATTATTTCCTGTAAATATTTTGTGTTTAATTCTTGGACTAAATTCATTTCCTCTGTTAATAATTGTACATTTTCAAATAATATTGCTTGATTTTTTGCTACACTTATTAGGCTTCCATTTACTTCTAAATGCATATTTTTTATTTTATCTCTAAATATTATTTTTCCCTAATATGCAATCATGAACTAATGCCTTCATTATTTTGACTTCATTTTCTAGTTTTTTAACTCCTTCTTGGTTAGAAGTTTATCCTTAATGGTCTATAAAAGTAAACCTTATCATGCTATTAGTTTTAATAACATTACGTTTTCTTCCTATTATCAAAGGTTTTTCTTTGATAACTAATTTTCAATCTTCTAGTTAATCAATGTCTATTAAAATTTCTGGTTTTATTAATTTTTGAAGTTCCTTAAAAGTTTTGTCTATTTCTATAAATTCATTTTGTTCATATATTGAACTATTATGACTATTTGTTAAAGAATATTCTACTAGATAATGTATTGAGAATGAATGATTTTCTTCTTTCATTAATTCTCCTATTTTAAATTCATAAACTAGACTTAATACTTGATTTAGATTTTTATCATGTATATTAATAGCAAATCTAGGATATGCTGTAAATTTTAATTTTTGGTATCCTAAATTACCATGGATCATTCCTAATAAGACATTTTGCCTATTTATTATTCTGTTATCTAATAATATTTATTTTACTGATGTATCTATTCTTTCTCTAAAATGAGTTTTTATTAATATTTGAATTTCTCCTAAATAAATGTATCCAATTTTTTCTTTGTCTTTATAAGAAATTTTTGATAGCTTGTTTAATATAGTTTCTTTATCAATTAATGATATATTATATATTCATTTTACATCTTAAATCTTAATACTCATTTCTTTATTATTTATGTCATAATAAATTATGTTTTTCCTAGGGAGAGTTTTTCTTAATAAAAATGATGGGTCTTTAAATCTATCTCCTTCTTTAAGATTTAACTTTGTTTTTTTTAATTTCTTCAAATTTATTTTTACTTATTACCATTTCTTGTGAAAAAAATTATGAGATGTCTTCTATTTCTATATCTATTATTTCTTGGTCTATTTTTTTTTTCTTCCAATTGAGGAATGTTACTTCCGTTATGTTTAAGAGGTACTTTTGAATTTTTTGAAACTTTAGGAGTATTTCTGATATTAAATATTACTATTTAATTTCGTTATATTTCAAAGATATTTTTAAATTTTTTGAATCCTTGGAGATATCTCTGAATATTTCTTAAAACTTGAAACATTGGACTGACCACCAATGGTTGCACTAAAATTTAATTTTGATGCCAGCTTCGAAGAAAGATGGTGTTCTATAGTTGTAGTTGCAAGAGACCACTATGGGAACGTCCAAGGCATATATGGTGTAAGTTACTATAAATCTGAATGGAGAAGTGACTAAAGCAAAGGCCTTGCTTTTCGTAGTTGGACAAGCAGGGGCCATATACACGAAATCCTAGCTAAATGGTCATTTTGTGAACGAACGAAGGAAGCCTCAATATCATTGATACTCTTTGGTTTGTAACTTTTTCAACGTAAAAACTTACAAGTCTAATAGCATGTCATTATCATAAAGTTTTATTTTTGACTAACCTCTGTATAATGTCCATATCTTTTTTTCATATAAGTTAAAAACAAAATTACGTGAATAAATTAATCATATAAAAATTAAAAAAAATTATTAAACGTAAACAAATGTCCAATAAGACCGGTTTATTAAATAATACAAACGTCTACAACTTTAATTAAAAAATGATATTTATAAAAAGTAAATATTAGAAAGAATGGATAAAAATTCAAATTTACAACAAGAAAATTTAGGTAATTAGTTGAAATTTAACTAAGAAAGAAAGAATCTATTTTGCGTATCTTGCAAATTAGGTAGTTGGAATTCAATTCATTGGTGATCACCTAATATATACTTGTGTCCTTGACCTGGACTAGGACCTGAATCCTTAATACCTCCAAGAGTTTTAGCATTTGTGAACTTGTTTCCCTCCCCAGGACTTGGACCCGAATCTTTAATTCCCCCAAGTGTCTCAGCTTGTGTGAACTTGCGTCCCTGACCCAAATTAGGACCTGATTTCTTAATTCCTCCAAGAGTTTTATCATTTGTGAACTTGTTTCCCTCCCCAGGACTTGGACCTGAATCTTTAATTCCTCCAAGTGTTTGAGCTTGTGTGAACTTGTGTCCTTCGCCAGGACTTGGACCCGACTGTTTTATAGCTCCAAGTGATAACCCATCCAAGAATCCTCCAATTGCTCTACTAGCATCCCTTTCCCATCTATTCTCATTCAAGAGTACTCTGCCTTCTGTTTCAGAGAATTTGTAACTCAACAACAGAGCGATCAGCAAAAAGAAACTGAAAATTTTAGTCATGGCTTCCAATATCTTTTGGCAAAGCAAGAAGGGAAGTATTTAAGAGATAGAACAGAAACTCTGATCTGAGTAGTTGTGTATATGTGTTTTTGATAGTTGGTTTGTGATGTTTAAATGAATGAGTGAAATGTGATATTTATAATAATAATAATTAATCAAATTCAAAGTGAATATATTATATTATTTTATGGGAGTTCTTTTAAAAATGGGAATGTAGTTTACGTTCAAAATAAACGTGAGAATTTTCAAGTACAAATGTGATCTCAGTGAGTAAATGGAATGGAGTCTATGACCAAAGGAAACATCTGGGTTACTTCTTAAAAATTGTAAGAAATAGAAAATATATATATATGCACAAAAGAATAGTTAATTGATGACTTATAAAGGTCCAACTTTGAAAGTGAAGAGAAAATAATAGTTGATTTAAATTTGGAATAATGAACATTTATTTAGGTATTAGTGTTACTTGAAAACTTTTATTTTATTGTTTTGATCTTTTTTGTTTAAATTAAATTCTTGTATTATCGAAATATTTTTCAATAAATTATTTTAACAAAAAATTAACAAATTTGATTAATATATATATATATATATATTATATATATATATATATATATATATATGAAGTTAAAACTTCTTTACTACGTGATCTTATAATTTCATAAATAAAATATGTGATCTAAATATTCAAAAAAATTGGTCATATTTTTGTTAAAATTGTTAATTAAAAGACATTACAATAACAAATTAAAACAAAAAAATATTAAAATTATTAAAATAATTGTTTTCACATATTTAACCAACTTGTTATGGTATTGAAATGTTAGTCCCGACGGCTGCCCTTAGTCACAGGGATTTCTCTAATTTCTATTTGCTAGCGTTTGGGGACCAAAGACTATATTGCCTTAACCAACTTTGAACAAAGACGATAAAATTTAGTTTGAATTCCAGGCGACGGCTTCAGCAGAAAAGGAAGGGTGTGTTTACTTGTTGGCAAAGGGAGATGTCTTAACTAATACGTAAATGATCAGAATGCAATGAATCCAATTAGAGGGGAAAAAAGGGGGGGTAAAATTCATTGATTTTTGTGTTTACTAAATGCTGCAATGAATAAAATGAAGAATTATTTATATAAAATAAAAAAATTACAAAAATTATATTATTAAAATCTATAGTAATAAAAATAATATCTCAATAATATTAAACGGTATATAATTGAAAGTTATTTAACATTAAGTAAATTTAATTTATCATATTTTAATTTGAATTACATCCAATTAAACGAAGTTTAATTTAAAATGATAATATATATTTTTAATAATAAAAATATATAAATCGAATATAAAAAATATTATTTTTATATTTATAATTTTAATATATATTATTTTTATTGTTTTTTCAAACATAGAAAAATGTGAGTTTTAACTACATCTCATAAAATCTTTAAATGCAAATTTAATATTGAAAATTGTTAGAGGTATATTGTAGTTGAAGAATTTGATAGAGATAACTTCCCTTACAAAATGAACCGAATCAATAGGTCTGTCAAAAATGTGCTTAGCATGAATCGGTCTCTTAGGAGTATTCTAATAACGTCCTACATATATTTCCTTACATATATCCTCTCTCTTTTTTTTTATGTAAGACTCACAAACTTTTTATTAATTTTTTAAGGCATGGAAAATCAAGATAATTTTTTAATATCTATTTTATTTCTTATGACATAATGGATTCGATACCAAATTATGATTAGCTAGCTTTTAAAATACTAGTTATTTACTGCCGTAGATCAATCATTTGATTAATCCATTGGCTTAATTCAAATTTCTTTTTGAGGTTTCATGGTTATTATTTCTAGACTTGCTTTATTATTTCTAGACTTGCTTCTTGATCTATACATGCAAAATTAGGTTATTTTTGCATATTATGTTTTTTAGTTAAGTAAAATAATTTATTAATCATTGGAGTTTTTCTAAAACTTTAAATCTTCCTTTACTTAGGTTATAATTTTTTTTATTACTTTCTCAGAGCTGATTCAAGCTTGTTCAAGATAAATAATATTTTTTTTATAGATTTCTCAATTATTATTTCTTCTTGTTTCTCGCTTCTATATAATTCAATACCTGATTTTTTTTCTAGAATGTTTTTTAATTATTTTAAATATTTTAATATCTTTTATAAATTTTAAATTAATTAATAAACAATAAAGATTTTTAGTTTTACTTAAAGCATATAAATAATACATAATAAATAGATGTCTCCATTGTTGCTAGCACCACAAGCATCTCCAACATATATATATATATATTTCAAGCTCAAAATGAATGAAGAAGTCTTTAGAACAAAATAATTTTTTTTTATTATAGTAATATTTTTTTTTCTTAATGAGTTTGATTTATCCATGAAAATAATTTATATATGTGATATCTTTATAATTTATACATTTGATTCCTTTCATGAGATCAACGTCAAAATAACATTTTGAGCTTTTATTCTTTATACATATGTCAACATATTAGTTCATTTCTATACATCAATTCTTTCGTATATAAATTAGTATAAGTGTTTGAACCCATAAGATTTAATATTTTGAGAGTATTGATTAGTGAGGAATAGAGTTGAAGTGAATTCAGATTCTAAACATTGAAATTGGGTGAAATTAAATTGATACATTTTTTATAGGAAATATGAAAATGATTTTCGACTAATTATTATAATAAATCATGATTGTTTAAGAAGATTAAAATAACTTATGCTTTAGATTTTAATTATGATCTTAAAGGAGATTAAAAAATATGAGACATTTTTGTGTTATGTTTCATGTTGTTTTATTGTATTTTATTCTTAAAAGTTAATTTTTGATTTTGTTTTTTGTAATTTCAGTTTTTAAGTTGTTATTTTTTTAAAAAATTTACATTTAGTTCAATGTTTGTGGATATCATTACTGGAAACCCTCACGAGACTCAAATTCGTCCACTAGGGCAACCTAGGGGTTTAAAGGCTTGGTGCATAGGCTAAATATAACCGTATCAATCCACGGAAGTGATTTAGGATAGTTTAATTTTTAGTTTTTATCGCTTCTCTTGCTAAGGGACTAGTAAGAAGCTAGTTAGGGGTTGTGATAAGTGCTCAAAAAGTACTAAAATTATCATGATTTTATACATGTTAATTGATTAAAAAGATATATATTTATATGATTTTATTATATATTTATATAAATCTATCTTTTCGGAATCACGAGTATTTTTATTTTTTTTCAGGTATTTTCGCTTAAAAAAAGTAACTTAAAGACTCAAAGAAAAATACCGGAGGCAATACATCACAAATATATTCATAAAATAATTGAGGAAAAGTCGAAAAAAGTTGGAAAAATTGGACAAAATGGGTCAAAAGGCTCAAAAATGACAAAAATGAGGAAATCACGCACCCAACCACCCACCCGTGCAAGCCAACGCGCAAGCACAATTCCCAATCCATGCACGCCGCACGCCCAGTCCACATGCGCCTCCTCTCCATTCCACACGCACCACTACTCCATTACGCGCGCGCCTAGGCCTAGTTCGCGTGTGCCGCTGCGCCCATCTGCCTCATCCACCCGCGCCGCCGCGCCTCACACCACCATGACATCGGTAGTATGACGTCATCATTTACTACTCTACATTTTCTCCATTTTTAATCATTTTTCCACCCACTTTTTCCACCCATTCTGTTAACTTCAAATCATACCTAAAAGCACATCTTCTTCTCTCTTGCTTTCTCTCCATTTATTACTTTTTAGTTTTTCTTAGTTTTTAGTTTTTTCTTAGTTCTTCTTAGTTTTAGATTTTTTTCTCTTTTTGAGAAGAACTAATTATGTTTTTGTAATTTATTTGCTTTTCGATTCAATAAATGGAAGTGAAAATTTTGTTTAGAGGTTTTCTAGCAACATGAATAACATCAAAGTACTATAAGGATTTTATTTTCTTTATAGTTATTTTTTATGCTTTATTCTTATATGTTATATTTAATTTATCTATGATTAAATTTAACTTTGATGGCTGTTTGTAAACATGATAGAATAATAACGTTGTTATGCTTGCGAAATATTAAATAGGAAAAAATCTCCAAAATGAATTGATTTTGTTTTTATTCAAGATGTTATATTAAGAATGTTAGAGAGAAATATATCATTTTTCATTACAAACTTAAATCTAAAAATTAGATTTTAAGGTTTAGTTATCCGGTCTCATTTAGAGTAGTGCTCTTTTATTTGTTGGTACAATCACCCAGTAGTTAGAGTGAAGCTATATTTCAAAAGTTTTTATAAGAATGATTATATGAAAATGTATTGACAACATGTTTTCAGTAATGGTTTTAAAACTTGAAAGTTAGTACTAAAATAATTAAATTCTTAGGTTTAATTTGGAAACCTTGAATAAATTTTAAATTGTCTAACCCCACCAAAAGTGGCATTTAAATGGTTCATTTCCAATCTCTTAGAAAAAAAGGAATTAATTTAATTAACCAAATTAGTTATCAACCCTACCCAATAAGTGTTAATTGAATTGTTTAGTTAACAAAGAATATATAACCCCACCAAAGGTGGTATTCATATAAAAAAGAGAAAATAAATAAATATCAATTTATATCTTTAATAACCTAAATAATATGAGCAAGCATAATTAACTTAGTTATTATATCCATAAATACTCCAATATTATAATAGATAAAATTTGCATAAATGTTTATTGAATCTGTATCTATGTTTATTTTTATGTCAGTAGATTAAAAACACAAAACCCAAAATATCGTTACAGGGTGTTTAGGATTTAATTTTGTTTTTAAAAGTTTGAATAATAAATTAAAAACCAAGTATATTCCTTTCTTAGATCGACCTTGGGAGTATACTTATCATTTGTTGATACAATCTCCCAGTACAATCGTCGTGCCAATACTTTGCTTTTATATAAATCTAGCAAGTGCATGAATCATTTCATAGAAAATGATAAGTATACTCCCAACGTCGATCTAAGGAAGGAATGTATGTGGTTTTTAATTTATTATTCAAACTTTTAAAAATGAAATTAAATCCTAAACATCCTATCACAATATTTTGGGGTTTTGTGTTTTTAATCTAATAACATAAAAATAAACATAGATACAGATTCAATAAACATTTATGCAAATTTTATCTTTTATAATAGTTGAGTATTTATGAATATAATAACTAAGTTAATTATGCTTTCTCATATTATTTAGGTTATTGAAGATATAAATTGATATTTATTGATTATCTATTTTTTATATGAATACTACCTTTGGTGGGGTTAGATGTTCTTTGTTAACTAAACAAATCAATTAACACCTATAGGTGATAACGAATTTGGTTAATTACATTAATTCCTTTTTCTAAGAGATTGAAAATAAACCATTTAAATTCCACCTTTGGTAGGGTTAGACAATTTAAAATTTATTCAAGGTGTCCAAATTAAATCTAAGAATTTAATTATCCGAGTACTAACTTTCAAGTTTTAAAACTACTACTGAAAACATGTTGTCAATACATTTTCATATAATAATTATTATAAATTTTTTTGAAATAGAGCTTCACTCTAACTACTCGGCAATTGTACCAACAAATAAAAGAGCACTACTCTAAATGAGACTGGATAACTAAACCTTAACATCTAATTTTCAGATTTAAATTTGTAATGAAAAATAATATATTTCTCTCTAACATTCTTAATATAAAATCTTGAATAAAAACAAAATCAATTCATTTTAGATATTTTTACCTATTTAATATTTCGCAAGCATAACAACGTTATCATTATATCATATTTACAAAAAACTAGCAAAGTTAAATTTAATCACAGACAAATTAAATATAACATGTAAGAATAAAGTATAAAAAATAAGTGTAAAGAAAATAAAATCCTTACAGTACTTTGATGTTATTCCTATTGCTGGAAAACCTCCAAACGGAATTTGCACTGTCATTTATTGAATAAAAAAGCCAATAAATTACAAAAACATAATTAGTTCTTCTAAAAAAGAGAAGAACTCTAAAACTAAGAAAAACTAACTAAGAAACTAAAAACTAAGAAAAACCAAAAACTAAGAAATGGAAAGAAAGAAAGAGAGAAGAAGATGTGTTTTGAGGTGTGATTTGAAGTGAAGATAATGAGGGTATTTGATGTATAAGGAGTAGTAAATTATGACATCATACTGCTTACGTCATAGTGGTGTGGGGCACTACGGCGTGCACGGATGGCGCAGATGGGCGCAGCGGTGCACGCGGACTGGGTGCGAGTTCAGGCGTAATGGAGTAGGGGCGCACGCGGACTGGGAGTGTGGCGCATGCGGATTGGGCATTGTACTAGTGCAGTGCACACGTTGCTCGGCATGGCTGGGCGTAATGTGCATGTTGGCTTGCTCAACTAGGCGGCTGCGTGCGCGATTTTCTCCCTTTTGACATTTTGACTCATTTTGTCCAATTTTTCCATCTTTTTTTGACTTTTCCTCAATTACTTTATGAATATATTTGTGATGTATTGCCTCCGGTATTTTTTTTTTGAGTTTTTAAGTTACTTTTTTAAGCGAAAATACCTGAAAAACAATAAAAATACTTGTGATTCAGAAAATATAGATTTAAATAAATATATGATAAAATCATATAAATATATATCCTTTTAATCAATTAACGTGCGTAAAATCATGGTAATTTTAGTACTTTTTGAGCACTCATCTATCACTAATTAATGCTATAGGTGTCCCAAACCTACTAAATATTGAATCCTTCAAATATTTTACAAAGCATCATTAATCTATATGCGTATAACTTCTTGCCACTTAGATACATAATCAATAGCATCCAGGATACATTCACTACCAAAAGATGAGAAAAAGGGATCCATAAAGTCAAAACCC
Source organism: Hippophae tibetana (assembly GCA_037013495.1). NCBI lineage: Eukaryota > Viridiplantae > Streptophyta > Magnoliopsida > Rosales > Elaeagnaceae > Hippophae > Hippophae tibetana. The sequence goes on from CM072809.1 coordinate 30,252,386, forward strand.
CATACATCAAATAGTTTAACAACTAAATTAGATGTCAAATGCATTTCATCATGTTTTCCTATATTAGATATCCATTGACATATATCACAATGCATGTAAAACATATGAGCATCCTTAAATAGAGTTAGCTAGTAAAATCTAGATTGTAATACATTATTGCCATTTTCTTTCCACCAAAATGGCCTTAATAGTTAGGTTTATTATGAAATAAAGCTAGAATGCTCTTATGTTCCTTCTCATGCACACATCTATGAATAACTTTAGCTTGACCAATCTTGAATAGAAAAGGATCATCCCAGAGTGGGCACTCCATACCATATAATAGGATAATTTACTAAGTCAACATACTATGGGTTTGAAGCCACTGAAAATAATTGTTCATCAGGAAAGTTTTTCTCTCATCTTTAAGAGAAATGAATTCCTAAATTAACCTAGATAGATGATGAGCTACTAAATTTTCACTACCTTTTTCTTATCTTTGATTTCTAGGTCAAATTCTTGTAAGAGTAAAACTCACCTAATTAGTCTTGGCTTAACATTTGGCTCACTTAATAGATATATTAAAGCAGTATGATCAGAATACACAATAACTTTAGAACCTATAAGTAAGAACTAAATTTTTCTAAAGAAAACAACAACCAAGAATTCTTTCTCAATGCTGGAATAATTAATTTGGTCATTATTGAATATTTTTCTAACATAGTATATGAAATATAAATGCTTATCCACTCTCTGTCCCACCACTGCTCCTATAGCATAATCATAAGCAACACACATTATTTCAAATAGGAGAGACCAATTAGTTTCCATAATAATAAAGGAAAATGTTAATTTATCCTTCAAGGTATTAAAGGCAATAAGAAATCATCATTAAAATAAAAATATACATCTTTAAATAAAAAGTTACAAAAAGGATAACTTATTTTATAAAAATCTTTATAAATCGCCTATAGAAACCTACATGTCCTAAGAAGCTTCTAATTCCTTTAACAGATGTAATGGTAGTAGTTTAGCCATTAACTCAATTTTTACCATATCAACTTCAATTCCTTTGTTAGAAACTATATGTCCTAACATAATACCTTGATATACCAAAAGAATGAATTGTTTCCTAACTAAGTGCCAGGTACATTCAATGCAACATTATAAAAATAGAAAAATCATCCATAAATATGTCAATTAATCATTTTATGTTTGAGAAGATTGACATCATACATCTCTGAAATGTGGTGAAGGAATTGCATTTCCCAAATGGCATCCTTCTAAAAGTGAATGTCCCAAAAGGACATGTGAAGATGGTCTTCTCTTGATCCTCTAAGGAAATAGGTACCTAATAAAAGTGATCATATTTAGTGTACAAATTTAGTTTCCTAAAATCAATTCACATCCTTCATCATATAATTGTCCTAGTTGACACTAAATCATTTTTATTGTTTTTAACAACTTTAATTTCAAATTTTTTAGGTACTACATAAACCAAACTAACTCACCTACTATTAGTAATACGATAAATAATCCTTACTTATAAAAGTTTCATAATTTCCTTTTTAACCACCTTTTGTATGAATGGGTTTAGTCACCTTTGGGCCTCTCTTATGAGTTTAGTATCATCCTCTAGATTGATCTTATGTATACACATAGCTAGACTAATGCTTCTATTATTCCTTATACTCCAACCTATTGCCTTCTTAAATTTATTAAACACCTTAACAAATTATATTTTTTGGGTTTTGATCAAAGTTGAAGAGATAATAGCTGTATAAGTTTTCTATTCTCCCAAAAACACATATTTTAGGTGCTCAGACAATTCTTTTAGTTCTAGCTTAGATGGAGTTGTCTCTTCCCCAAATAGGGAATTAGGTAGATCTAAGGGTGTACTAGGATTTTAATCTTATTTGGTTCAACACTATCTAACAATTCATTGTACCCCTTAATCTCCTCATATAAATCCTCTTCAATCTATTCAACTGTAAGAGTGACTTCTAATCTGTCTTCCAATCTATCCTGTATAAAGTCTTATGAAAAGTCTATCCATAAAATAAGTATTAAAACCTTCATACTGGTAGAGATAGAAGGAATAGGTGAAGAGTTAAAAATTTAAAATGAACATTCTTTTCCAAGACTATCATTGTTAAATTCTCATCTTGGACATCAATAATAGTCTTGGTAGTTGTCATGAATGGTCTACCAAGAAGTATTGAATATTCTTTTTCCAAGGCTGGTTTTTCTAAATATCTAGAACCATAAAATCAACATGTATTATTAATTTTTCTACCTAACTGGCACATCCTCAACCATTCCCTTTGAATATTTAATAGATTTATCCATAATTTGAAGGGATATGATTGTAGATTTTAAGCCTCCAAACCTAACTAAAAAATAGAATATGGCATCAAATTAATACTAGCATATAAATCAAGCATTGATTTATCTACCTTCCTATCTCCCATAATGATGTTAATAATAAAACTTTATGGGTCATTCAACTTTAGGGGTAGTTGATGCTAAAACACATCACTAGTAATCTTTGATACCAAAAATCTCTCATTAATTTCATACCTTATTTTCTTAGTGTTTAATTCCTTGAAAAACTTAGCATAAGAGGGTATATTCTTGATCACAACTAATAAAGAAATTTATATTAATATTAAAAAGAATAGTAAAAAGATCAAAGAATTTCTTATCTTACTTTGATTCTTTCAATTGGTGTGGAAATGGTAATGGTGGATGGTGCGGTTTTGATGTCTTTTACATTTTAGGAATGTCTGTAGACTCCCCAATTCTTTCCTTAAATGGATTATCTTTATTGGCACTTGTCTCTCCTCCTTCTTGGGAGACCTTTTTACCTTCTTTATTACCTACATTAGATGGTAAATCATTAAAAATATAAGGTAAGATTTTGTGAACTACCTTACCACTTTGAAGGATTGTGGCATCGTTTGCTTCTTTTGCTTGACTGGGTAACTTTTTGGTTCTTTCTTTTGCATATGCTCTACAAGCTGCCAAACTTGAGCTTCAACCCTTTTCTCTGAAGCCTCTAAGGAATCTAACCTATGATTATTTATCATCTTTTTATCCCTACTAACTTGAATAAAGCATTCAAGTTATCTTCTAAAGTTGACCTATAGTTGTTGATCTGGTGGGTAAGGTTTGTTTACATATGACCCTGGTATTATATTTTGTGTAAATTCTAGGTATTTTTTGGCTTCCATTTAAGGTGATTTTAGGCATTAGAACGATACCCTTGCATAAGATTGGTTTCATCCAATATACCTACACTAGAGTCACTTACAACAGAAAAAATATTAGCACTATGCCCAAATGTATCGCAAACTCAACATACCTTTTGATTTGGCATTTCTGGGAAATGAGGAGTTGCACTTGCTTAGTTAATTTTGCAAGTTACAAGGTCATTTCATTCCTAGAGCAACCTTCATTGACCCCTACTCTCTTTCCTATTGTACTCTTTTGTTGAGAATTAGTACCAAATGACTCATACAACTCATAATTTTTCTTTACTATCTTTTCTCTTATAGCTCCCTTGTATCATTACCAATCATGAATTGACATTTTTGTGTCAATCCATCATAAAAGAATAGATTTTGTAACTACAATGGAAAACTATGGGGTGAGCATTAAATTAAGTGGAGTTTGAATCTGTCCCAAGCATCATGGAAGGACACTCCATCCATTTAGAAGAACATTGATATCTTTGCTCTCAAGTCGGTATCTTTTTTCGTGGTAATATAACCTATACATAAATTTGTTATAGACTACCTCCCAAGTAGTTAATCACTTGGTTGTAGAGTCGTGGACTTAGGCTTAGTTTTATCCTTGAGTATATAAGGAAAACACCTCATCCTAAGCTAGAATTCGTTAATTCTCTACAGTGGAAATGTTTGCATAATAGCATAAAAATGTCTAATAAAATTTAAGGAATTTCGTTAGGAATACTGTAAAACGAAGGCAATATGGAATAATGAATCTTTTTCAATTCTTAATTCCTTGTAGCCTCTTCTTATTGTATGCAAGAAGAAGCATTACCAAAGATTGACCTTGCATACTGCTCCATCATTTTCTACTTATCACCAACATCTCTTATGTCTACTTGCACTTGAAATTGTACCTCCTCCCATGAGTGTCAATATTTAGCTTCCTTAAAAATAATTTGATATTGTAAAAGTTAATAAAAAATTGAGTTCTTTTCTCAAATATGTCTTACCTTTTATATACTAATAAAAACCAAAATCAAGGTGTCAGATAACTTTGTACTAAAATAAGTACTATCTAAAGTATGAATAAAAACAAAAATAAAAATAAAAATAAACAACTAAGTAAACTAGGTACTTAAAAATAAGAGATAAAGATGAGTAAATAAATAACTACAATATACCAGATAAAATAATTTATTTTACAATAATTTAATATACAATAATACATGTTAGTTAAATAATTACAACAAGCTAATAAAATATTTTATCCAAAAAGTAAGTGTGAGTATAGAGAAATAATAAACAAAGTAAATAAAATAATAAAAGAAAATAGGAGAGAGAATAAAAGTTAGTAGATAAGTAAATAAAAATAAAATTTAGTGCATAAAAATAGTAAAAGAAAATGAAATTAAGTTAGTTAGTAAATAAATTAATAAAAAAAATTAAAAAAATGGCAATAAAAAGAAAAATTAAGTTAGTAAATAAATTAATAACTAAAGTAAAGTTAAAAAAAAGAAAATAAGTTAAAATTGAGAAATAAAAATAATTTTGTTTTTCATGTTTTCATGTTTTGATATTTAGATTTGTTTTAAGATTGTAAAAAAATTGATTTTTTTAAATCTCTTTATTTTTTTTTTTGAAAGTTTTATTTTATATTTTTTTAAATTAAACAACTTATGAATATTTATAAAACAAAAGATTTTAAGATTTTTTTATAATAAAAATTTAAAATGTTATTCCTCCCCGACAAACAGTCCAAAATCTTAATAATGCTAAATTTTCAAGTTGAAATTGTAAAACAAATTCCCGAATATGATGCCAAAATATTTATGCACAAATTTTATATTTGTAAAATATCATATAAGTGCACAAATCATTTATAGTAAGTGAAAAATATACTTTCAAGGTTATCCTAAAGTGGAACAATGTGATTTAAAATGATTCAACAAAACTCCTAAATATAAATACAAAAAATAAACTTAAATATTTTGGTACAATAATTTGGGTTTGAAAAGTCTAAACTAATAACATAGAATTTAATGATTAAGAATATAATTGATTCTTCAAATATTAGTGAGATAAATACTTAACATTCAATGAAGAATTTATGGGACATACTAATTAATTAATCATACATTCATGCATGCTCAAAATTAATCAAATTATTAAAGATATAAATTAATGTTATTAATTTTTTCTTTTATATATGAAAATATCGTTAGGCTGTGATCAAATTCTTTATTAATAAAACTAATTAATATCCTAAGGCAAAGATCACTAATTGATTAAATTAGATTATGTTTTATTTCTATGGAAATAATAAATTAACTAAATCACTACTTTTGGTGAAACATGTAATTTAAATTCTTATTCAAGGTGTCAAAATTAGATCATAAAGTCTAACTATTATATTTTAAATCTATTATGAAAAATATCTTGTCAATATATTTTTTCAGTAAAAACTTTTGTAGAAAAATTGAATGAAGAAATAAAATCAATTTATTTTATAATAAATATTTACCTAATAATATTTCACAAACATAACAACATAACTAGATATGCTCAAATTTTGTAAGGTTTATTATGAGTATGAGAAATATTTGTGAAAAACCTTGTATGTGTAATTTAGTTTCTAGATGCATTTTTAAGTTCACTATTGAAGCCAAGGAAACTCCTAAGCTTCAAGTTAATATATTCAAAGATATACTTGTTCTTAAACACGTTCGATTTCATATTAGATACATAATAATATTTAGTATAAATGTTGCTTGATAGTTAGAGTAATGACTTAGATCGATCGATTATAGGTCATGTACGATCTAAGTCCTCTCAAATTGATTTTAAAATTGGGGGTAGATTGATCAAATTTTTAGGTTCAAACAATCAAGAATAGATCATATTTGATCTACCTAGTCTTGATTTTTTGTTAATCGTTGCTTGGATTGATCAAAAAGGGTTTCGATCGATCGATCACACTCGCTTGATTGATAGATCTTTGTCTGGGACGACTGAACAATAAGGGTTTCATCTTTAATCTATTTTTTACTCAAGCTAATTATTTCAATTACCATATTATCTCTATTATTTATCTCAAAACATTTTGCAAAAACAATATCATATTTGTTTTAGCTTTTTCTTGAATTGATCTATGAAACATTGTGTGGTTGTATTTGATTGATTAATAAGCCTATTTATTTTGTGATCATGTACTTCAACTTCTATTCTAAGGTTTTCTAGTTGATTTTGTTTTAACTAATATTTTATTAAATCATTTAGCTAGAGTTTTTCATTATTGAATGTGCTTTAGGGCACCTTGCATTTGTGTTATTGTGATAAATATTTAGGTGACATGACTTCGATTACTCGTGTGACTCGAGCTTATCAAAATGTTGGTATGGATCTGTACACCTATGTTGTGGAGACTTTGCAAGAATAATGGCTTGTAAGTAGAATACATTGGGGAATTATCTGTAGCGGGTAGTTTCAGTGTTGGCCTTGTAATTGAACATTATTTTCATTTTAGATAGTTATGTGGTCCAGTAGATTCATGGTTTTTTTTCTTATGTCATAGTTGTGACCTAGATTGTTTCTACCTAAAAATATCATATTTTAAATCTTTAATTATTTTCACATTATTTTACTTACATGTGATTATATGCCTAACACTTTTGAAATTTTCATTTGGCATATTTTGATTAATTAACTATTCACCATCTCTAGTTTAATTAGATACTACAAACTCTCAAACTTAATAAATGACTAGCATATTAAAAATAACATTCACGACGATACATAAAATTCAATATGTAAATAAAATAACACAAGTAAAATTTATACGTTAAATGTATCATATAGTATACAAAACTTTAGTATTGATCTATGATCAGCAAAAATAAAATTGTTTACTGAATCAAAGCTACTACATAAAAAAAATAAAATTTCAGCTAAGTAAAAATTCCTAAACTACTAAGAAAAATAAAACTACAAAATCTATTTAAAAATGAGATGTTCTCTCTAATTTTGGTTTATCTAAAAATAAGAAATGGTCCATTTTTATCCATTGTTGCATTGTTGCAACCCGTATTATTTTTGGTACGAGTTAAATCAAATCCTGGGAAAGGTTGCACAGCGATCTAATGTTACCATCGTTGCAACCCATGTTGCTTTTCTTCACTTTCTTTTTTCACCCTATCACAACTAGTTGGAACACATATAAGGTTTACATATGTTATTACTTTTACTCTTTTATGTTCAAAACGAGTACTTCAAATACTTTTTCATGTGATGATCATTTTAATAAAATTGAAGCTAAAAAAACTTAAAATTAAAAAAAAATAGACCCGTGATTCCGAAAACATAGATTTTGTTTTAAATAATGATAAAATCATGCAAATTAAAATATATTTATAAAATTTAAGTGTAAATAATTCATGAAATATTAGTATTTTTCAAGCACTTATTAGCAACCAAACTAATCTTGCTTTATTCCTTTTTTTCTTCAAGGAGGTCTATGTTTAGGGCTAAGCTTTCTTCATTACCGTACATGTCTCAACACTTGTTCTATAACTTGGCAGTCCAATTTCAATTGGGATTATGACTTCTATACCATAAGGAAAGGAGAAAGGTGTTTCTCTATAGTTATTTTGGTTGTGATTCTGTGGGACCACTAATGACTCTATGAAAGTAGAGTTATTAACACATTTTTTTACTTAATATTTACTTATTTTATTCAATAAATAGTATTTTTGGGGCCAAAAATATTAAAAATATAAACTTTTTAGTGAAAAGAGGTGAAAATATAGTTTTCGGAGTTTTTATGGATTTTTGATAGCACGGCCAATCAAGAGCACCCACATGGCTACCATGCAAGGAGGGGAGCTCACTAGGGAAGTGATTAGTGCTCAAAAAGTACTAAACTTAACATGATTTTATGCACATTAATTTATTAAAAAGATATATATTTATATGATTTTATCATATATTTATATAAATCTGTCTTTTCGGAATCATGAGTATTTTTGTTTTTTTTCAGGTATTTTTGCTTAAAAAAGTAACTTAAAGACTCAAAGAAAAATACCGGAGGCAATACATCACAAATATATTCATAAAGTAAATGAGGAAAATAAAAAAAAGATGGAAATATTGGACAAAATGGGTCAAAAGGGTAAAAAATGTCAAAAATGTCAAAAATGAGTAAATTGCACACTCATTTGCCCAACAACTCTAGCCAACGCGCGCAGCCACCTATAAGCATGCCTCACAATGCTCAACTGTGCCCAGAAAAGTGCACAACACGTGCCACAACGCCCAGCCGTGCCGAGCAATGCGAGTGCATCGCCCAAACCACGGCGAAGTAGGGCGACCAATTGCACCCAGTCCGCGCGTGCCTCTACTCCATTCTCGTGTGCCGCAGTGCCCCAACTACCATGAAATCAGCGATGACATCATCATTCACCTACTACACATTTCCTCCATTTTTAATAATTGTTCCACCCACTTTTTCTTCCTCTCCTCATCTATAAATACCCTCATTCTCTCCACACCAAAACACACCTTAAAAACATCTTCTCTCTTTCTTTCTCTCCATTTCTTACTTTTTAGTTTTTCTTAGTTTTAGAATTCTTCACTTTTTGAGAAGAACTAATTATGTTTTTGTAATTTATTTGCTTTTTTATTCAATAAATGGAAATGTAAATTCCATTTGGAGGTTTTCCAGCAACAGGAATAACGTCAAAGTACTGTAAGGATTTTATTTTTTTATAGTTATTTTTTATGCTTTGTGCTTTATTCTTATATGTTATATTTACTTTATTTGTAATTTAATTTAACTTTGATGGTTGTTTGTAAACATGATATAATAATAACGTTGTTATCCTTGTGAAATATTAAATATATAGAAATCACTAAAATGAATTGATTTTATTTTTATTCCAGATTTTATATTAAGAATGTTAGAGAGAAATATATTATTTTTCATTACAAACTTAAGTCTAAAAATTAGATTTTAAGGTTTAGTTATCCGGTCTCATTCAGAGTAGTGCTATTTTATTTGTTGGTACAATCGCCCAGTAGTTAGAGTGAAGCTATATTTCAAAAGTTTTTATAAGAATTATAATCTAAATATGTATTGACAACATATTTTCAGCAGTGGTTTTAAAACTTGAAAGTTAGTACTCGGATAATTAAATTCTTAGGTTTAATTTGGAACCTTGAATAGAATAAAGTTTAAACTATCTAACCCACCAATGGTGGCATTTAAATGGTTCATTTCCAATCTCTTAGAAAAAAAAAATTAATTTAATTAACCAAATTAGTTATCAACCTCACCCATAGGTGTTAATTGATTTGTTTAGTTAACAAGAATATCTAACTCCACCAAATGTGGTATTCATATAAAAAAGAGAGATCAATAAATATCAATTTAACCTAAATAATATGAGCAAACATAATTAACTTAGTTATTATATTCATAAATAATCCACTATTATAAATGATAAAATTTGTCGAAATATTTATTGAATCTGTATTTATGTTTATTTTTATGTTATTAGATTAGAAACATAAAATCCCAAATATCGTGTTTAGGATTTAATTTCATTTTTTAAAGTTTGAATAATAAATTAAAAACCACATATATTTCTTCCTTAGATCAAACTTGGGAGTATACTTATCTTTTTCTATGAAATGATTCGTGCACTTGCGAGAGTTTAATAAATATAAAACTAAAGTATTTGTAGAATGAGTGATCCCGGTTTTGCTCATCAAGTTTTTGGTGCCGTTGCTGGGAAAGGAATAACGTTTTTAAATTATTATCAAAATTTTAAAAACTTTATGTGTTGTAAATAGTTGTGATTTTTTTTATTTTGAGTTAAAGAAACAAAAAATAATAATAAGTAAATAAATAAATTGTTGTTTGTGAATAGTTAAAAAAATTTAAAATATATATTTTTCATTAAAAAAAAACTTACGGTTCATGAATAGTAAAACAAAACAAAAATTCAAATTTCAAAATTCATAATAAATATAAAAAAATCAAATTTTAAATTTCATTTAAATAATAATAATAATAATAATAATAATAATAATAATAATAATAATAATAATAAAGTTATGAAAAAAAGAATAAAATAATATTTTTTATAAAAAAAATACAAAAATAATTTTTAAAGAAATAAAAAATAAACAAAATAATGTTTTTTAAAAAAAAATAAATTTAAATAATAAAAAAACAGTAAAATAAAATAAAATAAAATTTTAAAAAAATAAATCAACTTTAATTATTAAATAAATAAAAAATTTATTTAAAAAAAATTGAAAATCAAACTTTGAAAAAATATATAAGTGTATAATAGCATGGAAATCAAAGATGTAAGAGAGTTATGTCTAGGAGGATGGGTTTTAAGGAGGCTTTGTCCCACCATTCTTTCCTGGGAACCCTCTTGGTTAATATTGATTATGTTATTTAACTTAGGGTTTAACTTGTTTTGTTTCATGTTTTGTATTAAATACTATGTAAATTTTCTCTAAATTTTTGTGTGGTTATTTTATTATTTTTCTTGACAAGTGTTTTAAATTTACGCTTTCAATAGTCTATGCATGGTAGGAGATCATTAGGAAACCCCCTTACACCATATGTAAATAATATTCATAAATTTAAACAATTGTCTACATGGCTAGATTCTAACCATCAGTTTATTTTTGAGCCAAACATAGAACCAAGCCTTAATCTTTTACTAGAACCGAAGGAAATGGGAGAAAACCAACATGTTAGGGAAACCACCATAAAGGAGTTTGCAAGACTAGTGATTGGCACGGAAACTGCCGTTATCCAACTAGGTGAGGCTGCTTGAAATTATGAACTGAAAAATGTGGAAGTTCAAGTAGAATAGTTAGTTGAACATTTGCAAAAATAAAGCAAAGACTAACTGAATGGTGAAATGAGATCAAATAAATTCAAAGAAGAACATACATTGAGTTTGTCATTCTGCAATCTCCAAGCAACATCTTACTAGAAGACGATAAATTTTAGTCCTACGTGGGAGGTCACCCATTATTGTATTTTCCTTTATTTTAGTTTATTTTAATAATGTGTGTAATAAAATTCAAATGAAATAAATTTGTTTGTTTCAAAAATTGTGTCCATTCTTTAAATTTAACATTAAGAAAAAATTAACTTAGATTTTCTCTTTACTTAATTAATTTAGATTTTCAATCTAAAAAAATATAAATACAAAAAATAAATAAAATAAAAAATTAGGTTCCCTACACCTTTCTACTTTAAGCTTATACATTTAGTCAAGTGAGAAATCTTTCTTAGAGATTTCTACTATTTTTTTAAGAGCTAAATGTTGATACACAATAGTAGGAGGATCAATTTCAACTACAAATAGCCATGGGAGATGCTAAAGATAGGCGGAAAATGATGAAAGACTATGCAATGCCAATCATTGGCAATGTAACTTCTGGCATACAATTACAATAGGCCGCAAGGAATTATGAATAAAAAAAGATTCATTATTCTTTGTTTCCTTCCTTTTACGGTATCCCTAATGAAGACCTTTTGCATTTCATTCGAGAATTCTATGCTATTGTCCAAACCTTTCCACTATAGGCAATTAATGAAGATGAGGTTAGGATGAGGTGTTATCATTACACCCTCAAGGATAAAGCTTGGTCATGGTTCACTACTCTACAGTCGGATTCTCTAAAAACTTGGGAAGCAGTATATGAAAAGTTTATGGGTAGGTTCTATTCCCATCAAAAGACTTTTGATCTAAGGACGAAGATAGCAACGTTTTCTCAAATGTATGAAGAGCCATTTCATGAAGCTTGGGAACGATTCAAACTCCTTTTCATTCAATGTCATAATTATAGCTTTCCATTACAACTATAGAACCAATTATTTTATGATGGATTGACACTGCAGAGTCAATACATGGTTGATAATGCTATCGGAGCTGCTCTGGGAGAAATAATCGCAGAGGAAACCTATAATCTTTATGATATGTTAGGTTCTAATTTCCAACAAAGAAGTGCTAGAAGGAAAGCAAGAGTCAATGAAGTTGGGTCCAATAATGAGATGACCTTGCAACTTGCTGAATTGATTAAGAAAGTACAACTTATCACTACCCACCAAATGAAAAATCAAGAGGTGTGTGAAGTGTGTTTTTCAATTGGGTATGGTACTCATAATTGTTCAAATACTTGTGATTCTAGTGTTGATGTCATGGAGGAAGTCAAATCCTTTTAAAGGTATCATCAAAACACCTATAATCACCCTAACCATCATTGGAAACAAAACAATTACCCAGCCCAAACCCAATGTCAAACACTAAGGTCGAATAAAAACTAGCCTTACCCACTAAGCCAATATTTTAAGCCAACCTTAGAGGATAGCTTGACTGCTTTTATTCAAGTTAGTCGTAACAACCAATTGATGAATAATAAAAGATTGAACACCATGGAGGTTTCGGTTAAAAGGATTGAATCTAAATTTGGGCAACTGGCTAAACAAAAATCAAAAGAAAGAACCAAGAAAGTTGCCCAGTCAACCAGAACAAGCAAAGGATGTAAGAACCCTTTGAAGTGGTAAGGTAGTCAATACTAGTTTACCTGAAATCTCTAACGATCTACCTTGTAGTTCAGGTAACAAAGAAGGTGATATTCTAGTATCACAAAAAGGATAAACAAGTGTTAAACTTAACAAGCCTTCTGAAAAACTCATTCGAGAGTCATATGACATCCCCAAAATTCAAAAGACTATAGAACCATACTAGCTGCAAGTACCTTTTCCACATCGGTTAAAAGAATCCAAACAAGATAAGTAATTATATGATCTTTTTAATATGCTCTCTATAGTAAATATCAATTTACCATTATTAGAAGTGATAATGATTGTTCCCTCATATGCTAAGCTTTTCAAAGAGTTGAACACTAAGAAAATGAGGTATGAACTGAATGAATGAGTAGTAGTATCAGAAATTTCTAGCACTATACTTCAGCACAAACTACCCCTAAGTGTAAAGACCCTGGATGTTTTATTATAAACATAACTATAGGGGATAGGAAGGTTGCTAAAACAATGCTTGATTTAGGTGCTAGTATAAATTTGATTCCCTACTCTATATTCTTACAACTTAATTTAGGATATTTAAAACCCACAACTATATCCCTTCAACTTGCAGATAGATCTCTTAAGTATCTAAAGGGAATAGTTGAGGATGAGTTGGTACAAGTAGACAAACTGATAATACCTATTGACTTTGTGGTTCTGGATATGCAAGAAAATCCAGCCTTGGACAGAGAGCACACAATACTACTTGGTATACCATTTATGTCAACTACTAAGACTGTTATTGATGTCCAAGATGAAAATTTTACAATGACAGTTTTAGGAGAGACTATTCATTTTAAAGTTTTTGATTCTTTACCTTTTCCTTCTATTTCTACCATCGATGAAATATTCAATGTTAACCCTTTGGATAATCTTATCCAAAGCACCTTTTCCCTAACCAGAATAAAAGACAAGCTTGAAACTATTCTTACACTTGAAGAGGTCAAAGAAGATTTAAATGAGGAAATTAAGGGGTACCGTGAACAACTAGACAATGATGAAGTAATGACAAAATCTAGTACACTTTTAAATCTACCCAGTTCTTCATCTAGTAAAGAGGCCAATCCACCTAAACATGAACTCAAAGACTTACCTTAGCACTTCAAATATGTGTTTTTGGGAGAAGGAGAAACTTATCCAGTGATAATTTCTTCAACCTTGACCAAAACTCAAGAAAAGGAACTTATCAAAGTGTTTAAATAGTTTAAGAAAGCTATAGGTTGGAGTATTGGGGATATAAGAGGCATTAGTCCTACGATGTGTATGCACAAGATCAACTTGGAGGATGATGCTAAACCTATACGAGAGGCCCAAAGAAGACTAAACCTAAATATGCAAGAGGTAGTTAAGAAATAAATTCTTAAATTGTTAGAAGAAGGAATTATCTATCCTATTGCGAATAGTAAGTGGGTTAGTCCAGTGCATGTGGTACCTAAGAAATCTGGGATAACGGTTGTTAAAAATGACAAAAGTGAATTAGTGCCTACGAGAATAATCACTGGATGGAGAATGTGTATAGATTTTAGGAAACTCAATTTATATACTAAAAATGATCACTTTCCTCTTCCATTCATTGATCAAATGTTGGAAAGATTAGCTGGACACGAATTTTACTATTTTCTAGATGGATTGTCTGGAGATTATCAAGTACCCACAGCACTAGAAGATTAGGAAAAGACCACATTTACATGTCCTTTTAGGACATTTTATTTTCTAAGAATGCCATTTGGGTTCTGCAATACCCCCACCATTTTCCAGCGATGCATGATATCTATTTTCTCGGACATGGTGAAAATATTCATTGAGATTTTCATGGACGATTTCTCTGTCTTTGGGAACTCATTTGATGATTGCTTACATATTTTAAGAGAACAATCATTTTATGGTTCAACAAGGGATAATTTTAGGACATATAATTTCAAACAAGGGTATTGAAGTTGATAAGGCAAAAGTTGATTTGATTTCCAAACTACCTTGATAACTGTACATTTTACAGTTATTTTGTCCAATTTATTAATTATAATTGTTATTTTCTTAATATTTTTAATTAATTTTAAGTTCTTAAATTAATATTTACTATTTTTTTAAGGAATATATTTTTAGAGAAAATTAACGAATTTTAAGTGAAAAAAAGACTTAATTGCAATTAATAAAAATTGAAAATATAATTTGAATTAAAAAAGGGCTTAATTGTAAATAAAAAAGTTTAAAATTTAATTTGAATTAAAGTAGAGGGCTTAAATGAAATTAACAAAACTTTTGTTTTTCTACGTAGAAAGAACAACCACGCACATCATTTTCAATGCGCAACATGCACCATCAGATCAGAAAATCAACGGTAGGGATCAGGTAAGTGAGATGTATGCGCTACATAGGTAATTGTACACATTTCCAGTTTTGGCACACTACTCGGCCCGTAGAGTGGGGTCCACCTGTCTATACAGTGTGACGCATAGAGTGGGGCCCACTTGTCTACGCAAACGATTCCTTTAGACGCATCTCCCTTACCCACCATTAGATCAAATCACGAACGACTCAGATCGTGTGTGAGTCCCATGCTCTATACGAGTGGATGCCAGCTGTTGCGCACAGTTCAGTGTGCAAATTTCTCGTGTAGCGCGGTTCACATAATGTGTGTGCGCCCTCTCATCCCACCCAATACGAAGCTTCCATGTGTATCGTTATTCTTCTAGCAAATTAGATGCTGACACATGGCATGAGTGTTGTGAAATATAAACGC
This sequence comes from Hippophae tibetana, assembly GCA_037013495.1. Lineage (NCBI taxonomy): Eukaryota > Viridiplantae > Streptophyta > Magnoliopsida > Rosales > Elaeagnaceae > Hippophae > Hippophae tibetana. The sequence goes on from CM072809.1 coordinate 30,267,951, forward strand.
AGGAAATGGCGCACGTTGTCTAGCCTATTTTTTACACCTGTCTCTCACGTGTGTTTAAAGAATATTTTCGATGTATTTCTTTATCTCCCACTTTACACGCATGTTGTAAAAAATATTTTTTGATGTATTTTTTTTAGAGAGCTGAAGCTATAAATTTGTTCTTATTATGATACAAGTGAGTTTGGGGACTGTGGAACACGCAAAAGCCATTTTTGGCTTCTGTTGTGGTTCTGCATAGGAGAAAAATTAGAGAGTAGAGATGAAACAATTTTAATTATTTTGTTGTTCTTCATCTAATATTCCTTAAATGTTTTAAAATTTTTGTATTGTAATTTTTAATATTTACTATGAAATAATATAATTGTTCTAGGTTTGCCATGTAACTTATATCATGAATCTTGGACTAATTATTGTTAAACATCATCAAAACTTTCGATTGTTTAGATAAAATCAGATAGAAACAACTTTAGTACTTAACAAATATTAGTAACAAATCTCTATGAGAACGATATTTTACTTAATCACTTATTACTTGTGACAGTGTATACTTATATGTCCGTGTTCTCTTAAGGAGACAACAAGCCTCCCCCTACATCTGTGAAGGGGATAAGAAGCTTCTTAGGACATGTAGGATTTTACAGACGATTTATTAAAGATTTCTCTAAAATAAGTTGTCCCTTATGTAACTTGCTATCAAAAGATGTTTATTTTAATTTCAACAAGGACTGCCTTATTGCCTTTAATACCTTGAAAGAGAAACTAACATCTACCCATATTATTATGGCACCAAACTGGTCTTTACCCTTTGAAATAATGTGTGACGCTTTTGATTATGCTATCAGAGCAGTCTTGGGACAAACAGTGGATAAGTGTTTGCAAAACACTCAATGATGCCCAAATGAATTATAGCACCACTGAAAAGGAATTCTTGGCTATAGTATTTTCTTTAGAAAAATTTAGGTCTTATTTAGTAGGATCTAAAGTGATTGTGCATTCTGATCATGCTTCTTTAAGACCTATTATGTAAACCAAATGCCAAGCCAAGATTAATTAGGTGAGTCTTACTCTTACAATAATTTGACCTAGAAATCAAGGATAAGAAAGGTAGTGAAAACTTAGTCGTTGACCATTTGTCTAGGTTGATTTCTGACTTCAATTCTCTTAAAGATGAGAGTAATGAAGATATAGTTGAAACCTTTCCTAATGAACAGTTATTTTCAATAGGTTCGAACCCAAGGTATGGTGATATTGTAAACTATCTTGTCACTGGTGTTTTGCGACCTAACACTTCATAGCAGGACAAAAAAAAGTTTTTTAAAACTATTAAGGACTATTTCTGGGATAACCCTTATTTATAGAAGATTGGTCAAGATCAAGTCATCTGGAGATGTGTAAATAAAGAAGAACATAAGAGTATTCTAACTTTTCGTCATGAACTTCATTGTAGGGGCCATTTTGGTGGTGAAAAGATAACCTATAAGGTATTACAGTCTGGATTCTTTTGGCCCACTCTTTTTAAAGATGCTTATATGTTTTGTGCACAATGTGATAGATGTCAAAGAATAGGAAACATAAGTAAAAGAGATGAAATGCCTTTGACATCTAATTTAGTTGTTGAACTCTTCGATGTATGATGGATTGACTTTATGGGTCCTTTTCCCCCATCCAATGGTTTTCAATATATTTTGGTTGATGTGGATTATGTATCCAAATGGGTAGAAGTTGTCCCCACTAAAACCAATGATGCTAATGTTGTTATTAAATTCTTGAAGGATTTAATATTCAGTAGGTTCGGAACGCCTAGAGCTATAATAAATGATGAAGGTAACCATTTTTGTAACAAGATCTTTGATGGAGTACTAAACAAGTACAACATCACACATAAAGTAGCTACACCATATCATCCTCAAACTTTTGGTTTAGTGGAAGTAAGTAATAGGAAAATTAAGGAAATTTCAGACCGGATAACTAAACCTTAAAATCTAATTTTCATATTTAAGTTTGTAATGAAAAATAATATATTTCTCTCTTAACATTCTTAATATAAAATCTTGAATAAAAATAAAATCAATTCATTTTAGAGATTTTTACCTATTTAATATTTCGCAAGCATAACAACGTTATTATTACATCATGTTTACAAACAGCCAGCACAGTTAAATTTAACCACAGACAAATTAAATATAACATGTAAGAATAAAGCATAAAAAATAACTGTAAAGAAAATAAAATCCTTACAGAACTTCGATGCTATTCCCGTTGCTGGAAAACCTCCAAGCGGAATTTGCACTCCAATTTATTGAATCAAAAAGCTAATAAATTTCAAAAACATAACTAGTTCTTCCCAAAAAGGGAAGAACTATAAAACTAAGAGAAATTAACTAAGAAAAGCTAAAAACTAAGAAAAACTAAAAATCTAAGAAAAGAGAGAAAGAAAGAGAGAAAAAAATGTATTTTGAGGTGTGTTTAGAAGTGAAGGGAAGGAGGGTATTTATAGGTGAGGATGGAGAGAAAAAGTGAGTGAAAAAATGATAAAAAATGGTGAAAACATGGAGTGCAATTGCTGAGGTCATTGATGACGTCAACATGACGTCATGTGGGCGGCTGCGTGCAAAATGGGGCGAAATGGGCATCGGTGCGCGCAGAAGGTAGCTGGGCGCGCAGAGGCGCTGCGCGCAGGGGCACGCGTGGATCTAGATTTGGGTGCGCGCGGATTGGCGCGGACGTGGGGCGCTGCGCGCGCGGCAGCACGATTTTCTCCTTTTTGACATTTTTGACCTTTTTGACCCATTTTGTCTAATTTTTCCATATTTGTTGACCTTTCCCCATTTATTTATTAAGATATTTTTGTTGTATTGCTTACAGTATTCCTGTTTAAGTTACGTTTTTAAGCCAAAATACCTGAAAAACAATAAAAATACCCGTGATTCTGAAAAAGACAAATTTATATAAATATATGAAAAAACATATAAATATATATATATAATCAATTAATGTGCATAAAATCATGGTAATTTTAGTGCTTTTTGAGAACTCATCAATTACCATGCTTAATTTAAAAAACATTAACAATTTTAAAAAAAAATTAATTTTATGTTCACATTTTCATTTTTATTGTGTTTGGTTTTATTTCTTTGTGTGATTTAGTAATTTTTGGAATTTTAGAATTAGTTTTAAAAAATTTCTCACAAAAATTTATTATTTATTTAAATCAAATTTAAGTAAATAGCTATATCTTTTGCACTGCTAGATTAATTTTTGAATACATATCATGAAATATTTGCACTATAAATACCCTCATTTCTCTTTTTGAGAAAAACTAATTATGTTTTTGTAATTTTTTTTATTCAATAAATAGAAATGCAAATTCCGTTTGGAGGTTTTCCAACAATAGGAATAACATCAAAGTAATTTAAGGATTTTATTTTCTTTATAGTTATTTTTTATGCTTTATTCTTATATCTTATATTTAATTTGTTTGTGATTAAATTTAACTTTGCTGGCTGTTTGTAAACATGATATAATAATAACGTTGTTATGCTTGCGAAATATTAAATAGGTAAAAATATATAAAATGAATTGATTTTATTTTTATTCAAGATTTTATATTAAGAATGTTAGAGAGAAATATATTATTTTTCATTACAAACTTAAATATGAAAATTAGATTTTAAGGTTTAGTTATCCGGTCTGAGTTAGAGTAGTGCTCTTTTATTTGTTGGTATAATCCCTCGGTACTTAGAGTGAAGCTCTATTTCAAAAGTTTTTATAAGAATTATTATCTGAAAATGTATTGACAACATGTTTTCAGTAGTGGTTTTAAAACTTGAAAGTTACTACTCAGATAATTAAATTCCTAGGTTTAATTTGGACACCTTGAATAAAGTTTAAACTGTCTAACCCCACCAACGGTGGCATTTAAATGGTTCATTTTCAATCTCTTAGAAAGAAGGAATTAATTTAATTAACCAAATTAGTTATCAACCCCACCCATAGGTGTTAATTGATTTGTTTAGTTAACAAGAATATCTAACTCCACCAAAGGTGGTATTCATATAAAAAAGAGAGAATCAATAAATATCAATTTAACCTAAATAATATGAGAAAGTATAATTAACTTAGTTATTATATCCATAAATAATCCACTATTATAAATGATAAAATTTGCATAAATATTTATTGAATCTGTATCTATGTTTATTTTTATGTTATTAGATTAGAAACACAAAAACCTCATATATCGTGTTTAGGATTTAATTTTATTTTTAAAAGTTTAAATAATAAATTAAAAACCACATATATTCCTTCCTTAGATCGACCTTGGGAGTATACTTATCACTTTCTATGAAATGATTCGTGCACTTGCGAGACTTTTATAAATATAAAACCAAAGTATTGGCAGAATCTACGATGTCGGTTCTGGCCATTAGGAAGCCATATGAATGCCATGCAAGTAGGGACAAAAACTCATAGCTTGCAACGTGCAAGAAGGACGAACCATGTGCCACTTGTCAATACGAAGTTCAATTTGACTTTGGAGGGGGTCAAAATGCATTACCATGTGTCACCCCACGATTGCTCCCCACATTCCACCTGTGTACCACGCCATTTGTTACCAGAATCATTGTGCTGACTTAACATGAGTTGACTCGAACCGATATGCCCTACCACGCGTCGCAATCTTCTACGCCCTTTGGATTCTATGTGCCAAGGGACGCGCTGTAATTGGCTTCCACTGTTCATTTTCCTTGTTTTCATCTCAGCCCTTGATTTGAAGCTAATTTGATAGTCTAGATTGCACCTGAGCTATATTTAAGCTCCTAATCACCCCATAAATTCTTATGGGCTGCCATTAGCATAATTTTGGTCAGTTTTTGGACCTAAAAAGAGAGAAAAATACAGAAAAATAAAAAGAGATACAATTCTTGGTGATTCAAGAGAAAATTAGTACTACAATTCAAGAGATTGATTGTATTTATTCTTCTACTATTTTCTTTATCAATTTTAATGTTTTTCTTTATGAAAAATATGAGCTTTTTGAACACAATTATGTGTAGTTAATTTATTAATCTAGTGATCTTATGAACCCAATTTTCACCATGTGATAATCTAATATTTTGCCCCAATTATAATTATAATTATAATTTCATTATATTATTTAATTTAACTTTTATGCTATTAATTATTTGACCAACAATTTATCTATAGAGGTAATTAAATAGATTTGAGAGAATTATTTAATTTTTTGTCTTGATTAAATAAAATGCATAGTCTTTAGGCAGAGATTTATGATTCTTATGAATGTGATCCATGACTGATAAACTTAATGAGTAGTATGCAATTTAATTGGCATGAAAGTGTGATTAAATTAATTACTATATGGTGTATAGTTTACTTGAGAAAGGAATACATACTAGGTTAGATTCAATTGATCATGTAATTAGTTGATAATTATATTAGGGAGATTTTAGCGATTGCATGTTTAGAAAATTGGGGGATTAAGTATTCCTAGCTATTTTTTCATATATCATCTTAGTTACCAAATCTGATTTAATTAATTATTGATGTTATTTTTATTTATTTTAATTTTAAAAATTAGTTTCTAATATAATAATCTCCATGGAGAACAATTTTTTTATCATTATATTACTTATTGCGATACGTATACTAACGTATTCATTGCACACACAATTTGTGTGGCGAACACCTATAGGATTTCTTACAATTTTTGACCTATATTAGCTTGATCACTTTATTTGTAGCCTCCCACTTAGCCGTTGGCTTATCGGTGCTCAATTGTAGAAAATATATGCTTGATGTGATATTGTTCAAATAAGTTCTTTAGTTTTCATCCTACGAACTGGGCTCTATTTTCCAATAATAAAGTATGGGAAACTCGAAATCTATATATGATATTATGCCTAATGAAGTCGATGATTCTATCTTTTGAAATCTATAAGAGTGGCCCAACTTCGACCCACTTAGTTGAGTAGTCTATGTAACAAATTACATTCTTCATTCCATTGTTCACATGTATTGGGGTAATTAGGTTCAATTTCCACTGTGAAAATGGACAAGGAGTTTGTAAACATGTTAGTTGCTCGATAGGTTATCTGGTCATAGGTGAGTGCAATTGACAATTGTCACATTTCTTGACTCGACTTATTGCATCTTTGAGTATTGTGGGCCACTAATACCCTTGCATAGCTGCTTTATGGACTAGGATTCTTGCATCTGAATGGTTTCCATATACCCCTTCATGTAATTCAGCGAGGACATAGTAAGCCTCATCTAGTGCCAAACACCTTAAGTAAGGGACATGAAACCCACAATGGTATAGTATGTTGTGGATTATACAAAATCTATAGCTTTGATCCTAACTTTTCTTGCTTATGAGAAAAATATAAATTGGATCTATCCAATTGAGTTCAAATTCAATTGGGAACATTTCTATATCTTGGGCTTTGGTGTTAGCTAGTTGAGACAGTGAATGAAGACCATTTGATCGAGATCTTTATCTTTGGTAGAAGCTAAACAAGATAGGGCATCTACCTAAGTATTTTCCTCTTATGGAAAGTGATTCAAAGTCTAGGATTTCATGATACTTAATAATTTTACAATTAAGCTTTGATAATTCTGTAGGTTAAGTCCTAGAACCTGGAATTCATATGGTACTTGTTTCATAACAAGTTGGGAGTCATTAAAAAAATCTATCTATTGGGCTCTCAAAGCCTTTACTAGGTTGAGACCTATAATAAGGGCTTCATACTCTACCTTATTGTTCGATGCTTTGAATGGAAGTCATAATATGTAATGTAAGAGATCACCTTTTAGGATGACCAAAATAAGGCTAACTCTACTTCCATTTTTTTGGAGGAGCCATCTATATGAAGTTTCCACCTACCTTTTTTCTTTTTTGGAAGAGTTCTTCTATATAAGTTTTAGCTAGGAAGTTAGCCAAGGCATGGCTTTTAATGGTTATACGAGGGACGTACTCAATTTCAAACTCACTAAGGTTAGTAGCCAATTTTTGAAAATAACCAAAGACCTTAGTCTTAGAATGTACTTGTCTAAGCTTGGTGTTCATAAGGACAACTATACTTTGAGCTTGGAAATATGAGCATAAATTTCTAGCTACTACTATAAGTGCGAGGGTCAATTTATCCATTTGTGAGTACCTCTATTCTGCATCATGGATGGACTTGCTTACATAGTAGAGGGTCTTTGGACTTCATTTCCATCCTTTACTATGGTTGTACTAATAGTTGTTTCTAAGGCTGCTAGGTATAGGTTGAGGATGTCACTCGATTGTAGGCGAGCCATCATTTTTATATTGCTCAAATATTCTTTTAACTCTTTGAATGCTTTCTAATAATTATGGTCCCATAAAAAATTAGATTTTCCATGTAATACTTTGAAGGAAGGTGCACAATTGTTAGTTAGACTACTATTTCTTTCTGTATTTTTTAAAAAGAAAAGAGGCATTTGAAGCGTCAAGCAGGGTTTGGCATAAAGCAAACTTGGACGGTAGTCCTAATCGAAGGCCCTATAGCCTCTTTAGAACAAAAAAGAGGCATTCACCCTATTATGTAAGTCCCATTTCCCCTTATTTATCAAAGAAATTCGCTCATCAGATGAAGCAGTTTTGAGTATCTCTCTGTAAGTCTATGGAATTCCTTAATAGTCTTGGGAGGTTGTATATCTATCAATGCTTTTATCTACTAAAGGTTGGCCTCAATTCCTTTTTAGTTTACTATGAACCTTTAAAAAATTTCGAACCCTATGTCAAACACACATTTTTTCAAGTTTAATTTCATTCTATATTTATCAGAATGTCAAAGTTTTCACCCATAGTGACATAATCCTTGGTATGCTTTCTTTTGACAATTATATCATCTACGTATACCTCCATTGAATGATTGATGACGTATGAAAACATTTTGTTGAGGCACAATCATTTTTTAGGCTAAAAGGTATGACTTTGTAATAAAATAATCCTTGGTCGGTCATAAAACTTGTCTTTTCTTAATCTGGGACATACATCCTGATTTTATAGTACCAAGAGTAAGCATCCATAAAAGAGAAGGTAGTGTGTCCTACATTGGCATCTATAAGGTGGTCTATGCATGGGAAACTGTCTTTTGGACAAGCCTTACTCTAGTTAGTAAAATCTACACACATTCTACATTGCCCGTTAACTTTTCCAATTCCAAGAAAGATAACATTGGCACTACAACATAAATCATTTTTATTGACAAAATTTAGCTATTATCAAGAATAAGAATCAATAATGGGGTTACTATGATGAGCTTAGCAACAAATGTTTTCGTCGTTGTAAGTATTTGACAGCAAAATTCAAGTTTTTACCCACAAAAGATAATTAAAGGATAATCATTGAACATTTATCTTTTTAAAATATTTATCTTACTTTTACGCTTATCTAATTACTGGTCACTATTGGGTTGGCCTATTAAGCTTTATTCTTATTGGATCACACTTATCCAAAATATATTTATTATTAATTTTAGAAGTTATAGAAAATACTCCTAATAAATTTTAATTGATATAGATATCTATTAAAGATAGAAATAAGTTTTTGGTAATTTTTAAATTTAGTAATAAATAGATCGTAAAAACAATAAAATAGAGTTTGCCAATGGCCCCATCCTTTATAAACCCTTTATAAACCCTTTATAAACATGCTAATAAATAATAATAAACTGAATACCATAATTGTCTCTCTTTTTACGAAAAAGAACTGAATACAACAATTACATTGAAGAACCCTTTCCCTCCAGGAAAAACAAATGGTATTGTTTGGGAAAATAAAAAAGCAGTTTGCATTCGATATTGTGCCAAGAGTTTTATTCCATTTATAGAAATATGAAAAATGCAAAAAAAAAATGGTATATATATATATATATGACACTATAAAATGTTGAAAATCAACACAACTCAATATAATGGAAGCTTCTCATATATTGAAGAAATGTTTTTTAAAGAAAAATCTAGAAGGATGTAGAAAAAGGAAAAAGTGTGTAGAATGTGATAATAATATGTTACTAAAATTATTTCTTAGTTTTATATTTGAGTAGTTAGAATTATTTCTTTGTTTTATATTTGTCTAGATTGCATGTTGAGGACTATAAATAACCTAGCTTGCATTTGAGTTAAGCATCTCTTCAAAAACAAATAAGTTTTTGTATTCTTAGTTTAAGTGTGAGTTGAGAGCTTTCTCTTTGAGCATTTGTATTTCTCTTCAATTTGTGAGTTGTTTTTGAAAAATGTTATAGTGTCTTTTATTGTGAGTATAATATAAGTAGTTTATTTACTTGTTTATATCCAATATTAGTAAGTTTAGAGTTATGTATTCTAAATTTTACTCTACAATTGGTATGAGAGCAGGACGGTCAGGGATCTTTCTTAGTAGAGCTATGTTGAGTCACGAGAAGTTTGGTACTCTACAAGTTTATTAGTTAAGCTTGTTCGGTATAGTCAAAGTCTTGTCGGGACAATGAGTGACCTTCATGTAGTTGGAAGAATAAAAAAGCTCAACAACAAAAGCTATAACATATGGGCAACATGTATGGAGTCTTACCTACAAGGTCAAGACCTATTGGAGGCCATTGGTGGTGGCGATGTTACACAACCAAAAATAGAATATGCAAACGGCATCTTGCGGAAGTGGAAAATCGAAGACCACAATTGAAGAAGGAATGTTGGAGCACATTCGGGATGCTAAAACACCAAAGGAAGCATGGGACACTTTTGTTATACTTTTTTCAAAGAAGAATGATACAATATTGCAACTTCTCAAGAATGAGCTATTATCGATGGCGCAATACGACATAACGATTGCCTAGTATTTTCACAAAGTGAAGTCGTTATACCGTGAAATTTCAAATTTACATCTGAAAGCTCCTATTGGGGAAAATAGGATAAAGAAAATAATTATTCATGGTTTGAGACTTGAATATCGAGGGTTCATTACCACTGTACAAGGATGGACAACATAACCATCTCTTGTTGAGTTTGAGAATTTGTTGGTTGGTCAAGAAGCTATGCAAAAGCAAATGGGAGGAGTCTCGCTAAAGGGTGAGGAAGAAGTGCTCTACACCAGCAAAAATAGAGACACTTTTAAGCTATACAATGGTAGTGGATCTAAAAGGAATGGCGACAAATAAAAAATTCCTCAAGGAAAATGAGGCTTTTGTCCAGGGGGAGCTTGGAAGTATCACCGTAACAACAAAAATTTGATGGTGAATGTTACAACTATAGGAGGATGGGTCACATGGAAAAAAAAATTTGGAGTAGGAAAAATACTTTTGAAAGTAATACAACTATTTCTAGTTCTAAGGAGAATAGTAAAGATGGTTAGGATACAGAAGCATGATTCGCTACAAAGGAAGAAGAATTAGCTTTTATGGTTACAACTATGAGAAATGCTGGAAACACTACTCCTGAGAAAAGTACAGATAATGATTTGCCTATTGAATGGGATAAAAAGACAACTGTCAATGGTTTAACCAAAGATGCTCTAGGATCTAACAATCCTATTTTTCTTTCACCATCATTGATCTGCTAAAGCTAGAAGATATTAAGCCGGCAATGACAACTATGGGAAACCCTCCCACCTCAAATCCTTCCTTTATAAATCACTCAGACATCACGAAGTTATCAGGAAATAGGGAAGAGGCTAATGTTATCCCAAAGAAAAATGATGGATATGGAAACTGGTAGTTGTGATCGATGGCATGATGAAGAAAGAGATACCAATTCCTCTTTGGGCAAAACCCGTTGGAGAGATGAAGATAAATTTTTTGGTGACAACCGCTTGATGGACCATTAGAGAGAACATTCAAACATGAAACACTTAGGAGAAGGGCATCATATTCCATCTGACCTGTGGACAAACCTAGGTAACAAGGTTTCCATCTATAAGCAGCGGCATGAGAGCAAGTGGAACACACGTTAGGGGCCCGATGATAAAGAGATAGATAGTATATCATAAAAATGGATAGACTTTGGCAAGGATGGTAACATGCATCTTGATAAGGGTTTGACTAATGTTGTGAATCATGTTAAGGATGAGAAGAAGGGGGAACATTATCTCCCATAGAGATCTAATTCCTCCCTAAGCCGAAGGGGTAAGCCTTAAAATCAAACTCTAAGTTCAAAAAAGCAAGTTCCTCTGTTTTATTCTAGTAGAACGCATGGAGAAAATACACCTCTAACCCAACAACAATATAATTCACAAGTTATGATATTGGTTGGTGTGTATAGCTCAAATGGAGTTGTATCCTAAGCTTCCCATGCTTATGGTTATTCAAATAACATAACTATCTTTGTTGGAGGACTTGATTATGATGTTATTGATGAAGATCTTAGGCATATATTTTTTATCATTTTGGTGAAATCATTTATGTCAAAATACAAGTTGGAAAAGCACGTAGTTTTGTACAGTTTGTCAATATAAAAAATGCTCAGGATGCAATTGAAAATCTGAATGGAGTAATAATTGATAAGAAAATCGTTCATCTTTCATAGGGACACACCTCAGGAAACAAGCAATAAAGAGTGGGTTGAAATAACCAATGGAATCAGAAGCATACCTAGTAGTTGGACGGAATCAAATGCAAAGTGGTAGATGGATGTGAACAACGCTTTTCTTCATGTAGAGTTAGTGTTGATGGGGAGTGTTGAAAATCATCACGAACTTAATATAATGAAAGCTTCTCAGATATTGAAGAAAGTATTTTTTTAAAGAAAAACTCTAGAAGGATGTAGAAATGAGAAGTGTGTAGAATGTCGTAATAATGTATGGCAAAAATTATTTCTTAGTTTTATATTTGTATGGTGTAGATTACATGGTGAAGACTAAAAATGGTTTACCTTGCATTTGAGTTAAGTATTCATTCGAAAAAAAAATAAGTCTTTCTATTTTTAGTTTAAGTGTAAGTTAAGAGTTTTCTCTTCGAGTGTTTATATTTCTTTCAAATTTATGAATTATTTTTTAAAAGTGCTCTAGTATCTTTTATTGTTGGTATAATAAAAATAGTTGATTTATTTGTTTGTATTCAATATTAGTAAGTTTAGAGTTGTATATTATAAATTTTACTCAACATAAAATACAATGAATTTAAATATATATAAATATATATTTATGTATGTATGGTAACATAAAAGATATTAAATTTCAATATATATACTTTTTTTTAAACCAGTCAAAGTTAAATATTAATGATAAATATAAATTTAAATATATACTTCGCATATAATAGTCATATAATAGAAGAAAACAATTTGCAGGCTGTCAAATTTAACACAAAAGATATTAAATTGAACATGTGACAAGATATTAAATTTAGTGATCTTATGCTTTTTAAGTACAGCAGGGAAAATGAGATTTGACACCTGCCAGTTTTTTTCATTTATTTTGATTATATGATTATCATTAATATTTAACTTTAACTAGTTTTGAAAAAAAATGCTAATAGTATAAATATTCCTAAAGGGGCCGGGGGCACATACATTCATTACATGTTTTGTTTTTGTTTAATCTTTATTTATACTTGTTTTAAAAATTGTGTGTACTTTGCCTCATTTCCATTCCTATTTCCTTGTAATTTTCTTATTAATAGTGTTTATTTTTCAATAAATATTTTAAATCTAATTACGTACATTCAAAGACTAATTTTGCGTTTTGTTTAATATTTAATCAATTATTACTACAAACTTTGCCATATATATATACATATGTAAAATATATGATTGGTCCATCCAGCGATGCCTTTACATCGCCATTTTCTTTTTAATATAAAAGTAATTGTACAAATATCATAAGCTATTTTTTTTTGTCCATCTAATACAAAAGTTACAAATAAATTAAATTAATCATAAAAACTAGTTAACTTATTTATATTAAATATTGTGAAAAGAACACATACAATTATTATACACATTATTGTTGTATACATTTTTATACATTATTTATTACTTTCTATTTTCAATTAATAGATAATATATATATCATATAAATTTATTAAAATTTAGTCAACACAATTTTAATTTCATTCAGTAATTTAGTGTTCTAGAATAACTAATATGCTACTTAGATTCAAAAAGTTGCATGGAAATCAAGCTTTAAAATCCCTTCGTACTGTTACTTAATTAGTACATCGATAAAGTCATTCACTAATATTAAATATTAGTAATCAAATATTTATCTATTTGCACCCTTATTTAAGCTTTTCAAGATTTTATCCCTGTTTCCCTCTTAAATTTTTAATAAAAAATTAAGACTAGTACTTTTTTGCTTTAAACAAAGAGTATTTTAATATGGTTTAATCCTTCCGTTCATCAAGAACTTCCAAGAGAAATCCAAGTTTCCATGAAACATTAGTATGCAAAAACATGCATGCTTCTTTTAGTACGGTACAAACCATCTCTTTCAATTACTGCATGCGCAACTACTTGATCGCTACACGCTATTTTATAGTACTATTGTTGCGCGCGCTATGCGCATTACTATTGGGTCACAAGATGTGCAAAACTATCTCATATATGTTTATGCAACAGAAATCCCATATTAGACCATGTGTCTTGAAAAGTTTCATAATATGATGTGTATAAAGACAAATGTAGTGATATTTTGTATCCATGTGTCTTGTTTATGCTCTAAATGCCACACATGCAAATGGTCGTGTGCCATGAACAACCACAGAGTTGTTGCATGGAATATTTTGTAAAATTGCTTCTATATTTAAATTGAAGCAGATCAAGAGGGAAGGACATGAAAATAGAAATAAAACAACCTTCTTTTCATTCTATTGTTCTTCTTTGATTGGGACCTATCAATTTCTTATTAGAGCTTGAGTAAATGGAAACAAATTGAGAGAGAATAGAAAGTTTAGAAGCTAATCTGGGAGGACAACAAGACAACTTCGCATGAATGGAATTAGGAATCAATGACAAGTTGAATCAACTTGAGGAAACCATCAACAATATTTTGGATGTCTTCATACAAAAACAAGATTCTCTTTTAAGAACTACAAGAGAACACCATAGGAGTCATTCTAACTATGGTAGAAACCACGAGCCAAGCAAGGATACTTAGGAAATAATGAGGGAGGAAGGCCGTAATTTGTTTCTAAATGGCTTACTAGAGTGGAGCAATTCTTTGAGTATCAAAACACAATAGAGGTGCAAAAGTTTTCACTAGCTTTCTTCCATCTTAAAGGTGAAGCATACCAATGGTGGTAATGGCTACGTTGTGCTTACAAAGAGGAAGGAAAAGAGGTGACCTAGGAAGTTTTCATCAAAGAGCTATGGGTATGTTTTGGACCTACTGATAGCGAAGACTTTAATGAAGCCCTATCAAAGATCAGACAAGTTGGTTCCTTAAGGGACTACCAAAAGGAGTTCAAAAGACTAGGCAACCGAGTACATGGTTGGACACAAAAGGCTTTAGTAGGGACATTCATGGGAGGACTCAAGGCAAAAGTAGTTGATGAAATTCACATGCTTAAACCAAGAATATTAAAAGAATCCATAAGCCTAACATGTTTGAGCTTCAACTGAACCAACTCCTATAATAACCTTTAAACCAATCATATTAGTTAAACGGTTGGCATGGGAAGAAATGCAGCAAAAGAGGGCTCCAGGGCTTTGCTGCAATTATGATCAAAATTTTACACCACGTCATAAATGTAGAAGTCCTAGGCTACTGATGTTTGAAGAATGCAATGATGATTTAGAAAATGCTGAGCTTGAAATATCATTGCATGCTCTTGAGGATGGTCTACCAATCGAACTATGAGGGTAAAAGCAATGATGAGTAATCATGAAGTAATTGTCCTCATTGATAGTGTTTCTACTCACAATTTCATTAGTGAAAAAGTAGCTAACAACCTTTCACTAATGGTACAACCTACATATTCTTTTAATGTAAAGATATCAAGTGGTTTCTCATTGACATGTATGAGAAGATTTGAAAATGTTACAATACTAATACAAGGTATCCCATTTATCCTCACACTATATGCCTTACCCTTAAATGGCTTAGATGTAGTGTTAGGAGTACAATGGATGGAACGACTAGGAACATTTTCTTGCAACTAGAAACAATCAACCATGGAGTTCACATGGGAAAACTAAAGTTATAAGCTTCAAGTAATTGATAATAGGGCAATAGGAAAAGCCTCAGTGAAATCTGTTTCTAAAGATATGAGACAAGGGGATGCAATTATTGCTATATGCCTCCAATCATTCTCAAACTTGTCCCTGCAACAATCTCAACATGAAATCTAATAATTATTGGATGACTTTAGAGACATATTCCAAGAACATAAGAAATTACCTCATGTTTGAAAGATAAATGATCATATCAATCTGAAGGAAGGAACTGAGCCTGTTAATTTTAGACCCTACATGTATGCTTATTTTCAAAAAGATGAAATTGAAAAACAAGTTCATGAAATACTGATATTAGGGTTTAGACAACCTAGTACTAGTCCATTCTCTTTGCCAGTGTTATTGGTTTAGAAAAAAGATGGTGTATGGAAATTTTGTATTGATTATTAGGCTCTCAATAAAGTGACCATCAAGGACAGATTTCTCATTCCAACTATTAATGATATGCTTGATGAAATTTATGGAGCATCCTACTTCACAAACCTCGATCTGAAAGCTAGTTTTCATCAAGTACTAGTGCACCCCCCACATGTGCATAAAACTGCATTTCATACTCATAATGGTCATTATGAATATTTTTTATGCCATTTGGTCTTTGCAATGCCCCTTCCATATTTCAAGCTCTTATGAACTCTATATTTCACACTAATCTTCGAAAGTTTGTCTTATTTTTCTTCGATAACATATTAGTGTATAGCCCTGATTGAAAAACACATATTAATCATGTTAAAACAACCTTTGAAATATTTAGATAGCATAAGTTCTTCCTCAAGTCAAGCAAATGTGTATTTGGGCAACATGAGTTAGAATATCTTGGTCACATAATCATACCACAAGGTGTAAAATTGGACCAAGGCAAGGTTAGAGCAACACTTGATTGGCCTAAACCCATTAACATTTTTGAATTGTAGGGATTTTTAGGCCTTACAGGATAGTATAGGAAGTTTTTTATGAGTATGGAATCATCGTTCAACCTCTTACCGATCTCCTTAAAAAGGGGAACTTTGGATAAACAAATGAAGCCAATGATACCTTCTAGAAACTTAAGCAAGCAATGAATACAACACTAACTCTTGCCATGCCAAATTTCAAAGAACCATTTATTATTGAAACAAATGCTTCTGGTGATGGCATAAGAGCAATCCTTTCTCAACAAGGTAAGCCCATTGCATTCATGGGTAAGTTATTAGGCCCATCTAAGAGAACATGAATTGGTCTACTTTGATTCCAACATCACATATATATAGGACATTACTTGTACACATCACCATGTATAAAGGGTACAATAGTAAATGCATAAATTAAACTAGGATTGACCACATTGTGAGACCGGGCTGATGATCGGTCCTTCGATGAATCAATAAATTTTGTCTCTATTAGGCTTCCAAGGTGTAGTAAAGTATGGCTGTTGTGGAAATGTTAGGTTACCTCTACTTTTAAATTGTCTCTCCACTTTGATTTCCATATGAACCATGTCGTCCAACTCTAAATAGTGATAAAGCTCCACTATATTGACAATATTTTGGTTTAATTAACTTACAAACTAAGCCATAGTGGATTATCTATCCTCCTCTACATTAACATTAACACCTAGCTCCATCTTTTTGTTGTAATCATCAACAATCTTTAACCTTGATTAAGCCTCTATAGTGTTTGGTACCGCTCCCTAAAGTAATAGCTATAGACAAACCACTTCATCATGATAGCCTTTATGTCTTCCCAACTATTAATTGGTTTGTCATGCTTCCTACTCCTTTTAAATACTAATTGATTCCACTAATTTAGTGCATAATTATTAAATTCCATATTGGTGAGTTTTATCTTTTTATCATCAGTATAGTTGTGTCACTCGAATATGTGTTCCACTTTCTTCTCCCACTCTAGGTATAATTTTGGGTCATTTCTTCCTTGGAAATGTGGCATCTTCATTTCAATGCTCCCAAATTCTAATCAAATAATCATATGGCCTAGGTAATGGTCTCTATAAGCTTCCCCTTCCATTTATACCTCCACTATTTCCATACCTACCTCCAATGGGTACCATATCTCCTTCTTCTTCAAAGTCTCCATCATCCTCATAATTACCATCTTCAAGATATTCCTCTACATGAGCATGCCAACCCGACCACTAGCATTTGGAACTCCTTGTGGTACTTTCTGTTGCAAGGTTTCTATTGTGGCCTCTTGCTTTCCCATCCTCTCATCCATATTTACCATTATAGTATTTTTCTATTAAATGATTGTTGCATAGCTCGCAATTTGAATGTTCTATCCTCTCTTCTTTCTAGACTAGGTGTTCTATTCATGTTACTAATTTGAAAGCAACAAGCAAAAATTTGATAGCAAGATTTCTTCTTCTTTTTTTGACACTCGAATGGACAACAACATACAAATTATTTTTATTGCTCAACAATCTGGGTAAGAAATAAGGAAACAACTAACAAAAATTGAATTCTTGAAATAAAATTATGCTTCCTTTTTTTTAATATATCAGGTCTTTTTTCTGTTCTTTCTTTTAGATTTGTATTCTCTCTTTTTCATGATCAAATATTTTTTTATATATATCACATCTTTTTTCCTTTCTCCCTTTTAGATTTGTACTTTTTATAATTAAATCTTAGTTTTTACTCAAATTCAACAATCAACAAAACAAATCGAAAATGATCAAAAAATAATGAAAAACTTACATGAAAATTTTAGAAAAATTCAAGAACACATAAAAAAATACTAAATGATAATAAAGAAAGATAGGAACCTGAAGGTAGAATCTAAGGCTTTGATAGAAAAAAATGCAAATCTGTGAACTCCAACCTTGAAAACTACAAATGCAAAGTGATTAGAGAATAATATGAGAAATGACCAAAAACCCAAACACAAATTTCTAACGATCATAAAGAACTAATAACTAGGTTGTAACATTCACCTAGATTTTATGGATATTACTCACCATATATGCAACGATGATACGATGGTTACAAATTTTTTGATAAGTTTATTTGTTAGGAACAATGAGGCTAAAAAGCAATTAACTTTGATTAAAAATCAAATTTCAAATTGAACCAAGTTTTTATTCATCAACCACCTAATGACCTATTTATATAACCAAAATAAAATTCAAAGAAAACTAATTAAAAAATAAACTAAACAGTGTTTTAACTAGTCAATAAGCTTGAAATCAAAATTTATATGTACGAGCCACGACACACCTTAAATCATGCCATGGCATGGTCCAATAAATTGGAAAAACCAAACTATCCCAAGAGATATGTGCCATGGTGGACACTAACCTATGTCGCAAAGTGGTATAATCAACTGGAACCCAAAATCAACCCTAGATCTCTATGCCAACTCACGCTTTAACTTATGATGTTGTAGGGATGCAATTTATATAATTAACAATCTTATTTATTAGACTGGCCTTTGACAATAATTGGGCTCTTTTCGGACACCTTTTAACCTTGAATCAACTCTTTAGTTAGCCCATTAATTGCTTACTTTAATGGATAGGTCTTAGAGTTTGTAGTTGGCTGCCCACTCGGACCTTAGGGAGTCCTAGATTTGCATTAGAAAAAATATAAATAATACAAAAAAATATGCAATTAGTTAAAAAATGAGCAAAAATATTCTTACCATATCCTTAAGCCATTCATTGGACTTCCCAAATGAAGTAAAGAAGAACTCTTTAGTAATATCTGTAAGTTTTATGAGTGTTTACAATATTCATGAAGAAAACATTTCAATGTAATTTAGTTTCAAGATGAGACTTTCAAGAACACTTTTCAAGCTAAAGAAACTATCGATCTCTAACAAATATATTTTAGATATATATTTTTTCTTATGCACCTTAGATTTCATATCAGACACATTTTCATATATATCACTTAATCGAATGAGACATGTCTAGATCGATCAAGGTGATTAGATCAATCAAAAATCAATCTACCTTATTCAAAAAGTCATTAATTTAATTTTCAGTTGAGTTCGATTGATCGAGGTTTAATGTTCGATTGATCGAGCACTAATTCGATCAAGAAATGAGTAGATTGATCTACCTATCCCTGGGATTTATTTTTATTATCCTAGATTTATTGAGATGAGTAGATCAATTAAGAATCAATCTACCTTGATTAAAAAGTCCCTAAATTTATTTTCAATTGAGGTAGATCTATTGAGGTATTAATTTTTGATCAATTAAGCAATAGATTCATAAAAATTGAGTAAATTGATCTACATGTTTCAGAATTTATTTTTTATTGTCATAGACCGATTGAGGATTAATTAGATCTATGAAACTCTTCAGCTTAATCGTTTGAGGTCGACATAGATTGATCGAGCAACCATGGTCTTAAATTTAACCTAATTGTCTACTCGATCCAAACATTCCAACTAACATTTGTCCCTATTATTTAATGCTTTAAGAATTGTTTAATGGATAAAATTATAATTGGACCTTAAGCTAACATTTGGGCTTCAATCTTTCCTATATAAAAAACTAAATGCTCCATATTTTGATCAACCATAAGAGCATCAATTTTTTCATCATAAGCTCTCTCTTACAAATTACTTTATAAATATAAGATAATACTACTTTAAGCTTCTTTTTTTAATTAATCCGTCAAACATTGGCAGTTGTGTTTGATTAGTTAATAAGCCTAATTAGTTTATGATATTTTGATTATATGTTCATATAGCTTCTTCTTTATTTTTTTGAATTATTGGATCAAATAATTATGTGTGTGTAGTATCACAATTATTTGGTTTAATTATTTATCTTTAAAGATGTAATTTTTATTAAAATTGTGCTTAATTTGTTTGTTCTAGGATTGCTAGATGATTTAATATTAACCAGTATATTCTTGAATCTTCTAGTTAGTGTTATTCATTATTGAATCTAAGAAACACATTGCACTTGTGTTTATGTGCTAACTTTTCAGGGGTTCAGATTCGAACCAACATTCCAATAAAATTGAACATATTTAAAAAAAATGAAGGCTTGTAGGTAGGTTACTTCGAGGCATTACCTTGATAGCTAGTTCAAATCTTAGCCTTGTAATAAAACATATTTTTGTAATGGATAAGTTTGTCTAGTATATCGGTGGTTTTCCTCTTAGGTTATTATGATGTCTTAGGTTATTCACCTAAAAAACTCATTTGTTGGTTCATTTTTTTGCATTATTTTATCTACACATGATTGCATGTCTAATTATTTGTAAAAATTTTAATGTCATATTTTTTCTAATTATCTATTCACTCCCTCTAGCTAATTAGATGTGTAACTAAAAAATTTCAATTGGTATCAGAGTGGGTCACTAGATACACTTAGTGTTTCCTAGGACCTTTTATGGATCATTTGAGAGAGTGTTCTTCAACAACCTATGCACCTTACTTTGATGGGTCTAATTATTCATATTATAAGGTTTATATGAAAAGCATTTCTATAGTCTATAGATGAGAGTGTCTAAAACTATATCCTTTATGGTTGGGAACCACATACGGTAACCTAAGATAATGTAGTCACTCTTAAACCTAGGAAAGATTGGACCACTGAATATAAAACTTGTGTTAACTAAAAATAGAAAGGTATTAATGCTATATTTAGTGATGTGTCTACTAATGAGTTCTATCATATTTCTCATATTGGTAACTACAAAGGATGTTTGGAATATTTTAGAGGTTGCCCATGAGGGGACCACACAAGTTAAACAAACTAAACTTTTAATACTTGGTACTCAATTTGAAAATCCTAAGAAGAAAGAAGATAAGACCTTTTCTAAATTGTATGTTGAATAATATGATATTACTATTACCTTTGCCAATCTTGGAGAGAAAATTAATGCTTTTAGGATAGTTTGAAAGATTCTTTTCTTATTACCATATCATTTCCATGCAATTGTCATTACCATTGATGAAAGCAAAGATGTAGACATCATCAAAATTGAGAAACTCGCTAGCTCACTTCAAACCTTTAAGATGAGTTTTCAAAAACCTATAAAGAACAAAGGTGTAGTTTTCAAAATTTCCATGACCAATGATGGTGGTAGTTAGAATGATGAGGATGATGAAGAATTTATACTCTTATCGAAAAGACTCAAGCAAATCTCCAACCAGAATATTTCACAGAGCAACTAGCAATGCAGATGAGTGTGCTACTAAAAGGAAAAGAACTAGAAGAGCTTTCAATGCTTCCCTTAGCTACTTAGGAAGTGACAACAACAATCGTAATGACTCAAAAAATTATGGAACCAACTAGTAGACATTTAACTCAACTATTGGCAGACACTCTAATAAGTCTAACATTTGCTCAAATAGTGAGGGAAATGATTCTAAATTCCTACTTACTAAATTTAGTGCTAATAACATTGAGGAACTATTTATAGATTTATTGGGTGGTAAGAAAGAAAAAAAGATAGGTTAGTAGTATAAGTAACCTAATTGAATGATAAACTCAAATCCTATGAAGTAAATTCCTCCATGTTATAAAAAGAAAAAAATAGTTTTCTGAATGTATTAATGGTTTAAATTCAAGTCTTGTAGGTCTTAAATAGGGAAATAAAAATATTGTGCAGGAACTTAAGCAATCAAAGGAAGTTGTGAAGACATTGACTATTGGAGCTCAAAAGCTAAACAAAGTCCTTGAGTATAAATAAAATCTTATGGAGACAAGAAAAGGCTAGGCTATATATATCAACACTCTACACCATCATCATCAAATGCAACTAAGTTTGTAAAATCATATAACCTTTCTTCATATGATAAAAATGGCATTGTTTATAAGGATGAGAGCTTAGAAAAGGTCATATTAGGCCCAAGTATAGATTTTTGATGAATAATCATAAATTTAATAATTATTTCTATGCTTTTAGTTATAGAACTTATTGTCACTATCCATCTACACATGTTGCATCATATTATAGGATGGATGAAAATTATAGTAGCATATTCAAAAATTCTACTAGAAAAGATGAAGTTGTTGGTTCAAAGAGATAGGTGAATTTCAACATGTTTAATTCCAAGACTAAGGTAATTAGTTTCCAACCCAAAGAAATAAAGAACTAAGATTCAAGAAAGTTTGGGTTAGGAAAGATTGTCTCTTTTCGATTACCTGACCATCTTTTGTTGTTCACCTAGGTACTTTTTTTAGTACTTAATTAACCTTAGGTGAGTGTCTTTATTAGATTTGTTTGCTTCTTTTTATATTTTTATTTATGTTTCTATAATTTTAACAAAAAATAAAAATAAAATAAAAACAAAAGAAGGAATCGACTTGCTTTAATATTGACATAAACTTTACATACTACTCTCATATTATTCTAATTTTCTTATTTGAATTTAGATTATGTAAATAGATATTTTGACTTGTGCATTTATGTATATTTCACATCTACTGATCGATGTTCACATGAACCAATTTACATAGTCACTAGACACATATGTATGCCATGCTTGAAGTTTATGATTGATATTATGAGATTTTAGAACTTGAGACAACCTTGACTACAAAATTGTGTTTGAGCTCTATCTTTCACTTTATAAACTACTAATATAGAGAGACACCTAGTTCTGATATGCTACCTACTGTGATGTGTGAAGATACCACATTGAGTAGAGAGAGTTATCTCATAACTAGTGTGAAAGTCATCATACTAGATTTTTGGCTTATGTATATTTCCTAAGAAAGATAATAATATTAAAAAAAGAAAAATTCAAAAAAAATTTCATGCACAAAAGAGAGAGCCATAAATGGTTATACAAAAAGAAAATAAATAACTAATCCTTCGTACCTAAAAAAATGAGAAAGTTAATTAAGTTATCTTTGGTAAGTAAACTTTTATTATATACAAGTATGAATTTAATTGTAATTTTTTAATGGTGAATACTCTTTTATTTGAATCTTTGAAAATTGATCATAAATGATCAATTTGACATCCTATTGCAATTCTAGCACATAATTTACTTTTGGTTATTGTTGATATGTCACCATATGTGTTATTCTTGTGTTCATATATTTATGTTGTGAATGGATAGTCACACTTGGATGAAAATTAATTTCACTTTTTGTTTGTACTATTGTAATCATGTTTAGCTAAGTCTACTACCCTCAACTTAAAATAATTATATATATATATATATAAATTTTTATAAAATTTTGTTTTATTCTAATCTATTTAGAAAAGTTGTAAAACTTAGTGAGTTTATTCATTTTTGGAAAAAAATATTGTTTTTATCTCTCTATTTTGATTGTTACTAAGCTTTTCAGAATGTGGCTTATGTTTTTTAGTCATTAAATACACTGCTTCCTTTCTCAACCTATTCGTCATTGCTTCATGATTATATTATTTATTCATATGACAAAAAAGGGAGAGAGAGAGTTATTGAACATTAATTGAAAATATATAAAAGGGGAGAGTTAATTGAGATGAGATAGTTATTGATTGAAATTTTTTCTTAAGAGATATTACACATAGAAGGAGAATATATTAAGGTTCATGTTTATTCACATATAGGGAGTAATAGTTAAATGTTTTATATGTTGTTACTCATCACTTATGTATATTCCTTTGCTTTTTCATTATTATAAAAATTGAACTAATAAACAATGTGTCTTTGAGAACAAGTTGTGTGCCCCTTTGTGTTTTTGTTTATAGTGTACATATTAGCTATCAATATTCCAAGTGAATATGGCTTCAACAGATCATAGGATATATCTTCCATGTAAAATGTATTTTTCCTATGAGTATATTATAGTAAGAGAGATATTGTTTCACACGAATATGCCAAAGAAGGAAATTGTAAGGTTTATGGGTGTTTGAGATATTTGTGAACAATATATTCAAATGTAACTTAGTTTCTAGGTGAGTCTTTCAAGAGCACTATTCAAGCCAAAGAAACTATCAAGCTCTAACAAACATTTTAGGTATATATATGTTCTTATGCATGTTAAATTTCATATTAGACATATAGGAAAATTTTGCATATAGGTCATTTGATCGATCAAGATATATCTACATCGATCAAGGTGAATGGATTCATCGAGAATCAATCTACTTTGATCAAAAAGTACTGATTTAATTTTCAATTGAGGAAGATCGAGCAAGGTTTAATGTTCGATCGATCGAACACTAGATGGATTGAGAAATGGGTAAATCGATCTACCTATCTTTAGGATTCATTTTTTATTAAACTAGATCGATCGAGGTGAGTAGATCAATATATAATCATTAATTAAAAAGTCCCTGAATTATTGTTTAATTGTGGTAGATCAATTGAGATATTAACGTTCAGTCAATAGAGCACTAGATCGATTGAAAATTGAATACATTGATCTACCTATTTTAAAATTTATTTTTATTATCCTATATCGATGAAGGATTAATTGGATTTATTGAACTATTTGTATTAATCGATTGAGCTCAGCCTAGATCGATGGAGTGGCCAGGGTCTCAACTTTAACCTAATTGTTTACTAGAGACAAACATTATATTTACCATTTTATCCCTATTATTTATTGCTCTATGAACTATTTAATGGTTAGCATAAGGGGTTTCAATTTTTCCTATATAAAGAACCTAATGCTCCATATTGTAGTCAACCACAAGAACATTAATCTTTTCATCTTAAGCTCTCTCTTTCAAATTGCTTTGCAAAAGCAAAATTAGACTTCTTTATGCTTCTTTTTTAATTATTATCTCAAATATTGGTGGTTATATTTGATTGGTTAATAACCCTAATTAATTTATGATATTTTGATTAAATGTTCATATAGCTTCTTCTTTATTTTGTTCTTGAATTATTAGATTAAATAATTATATGTATAATATCATAATTTTTTGGTTTGTGTTATTTTATTTTTCCATGTTATTTTATTTACCCATAATTACATGTTTGACTTTCTAAATTTTAATTTGTCATATTTTAGCTAAAAATATATTCACCTTTCTAAATCGTTAGATCTGTGACTAAAAAATTTTTAACATCCATATCATGATAAAATATTATTAACTAGAGGCAAACTATTTAATAATGCAAATAAATACATACAGATCGTTTTGATTGAACCAACAACCGAATTTTATCTCTCATTCATTAGGAAGAAGGGGTATGGACAACATGGTAAATCAGAATAATCATCACATCATCTGAAAACTCCTCTCATCTTCCAAATTTTTTTTACCCGAAGCCCTTTTAGATTCCTTCAGTAAAGGGTCATTCTCAAATTGGATTATGTAACCATTAGCATGAAGACCCTTATTGTAAGGAAAATAATAAGGACTACAAATAGCTCTTCATGGTTTAATTATTCTTCTTCTATTCCAAATACAAAATTAAATATTGACTTTGGAGAATAAATAAGAGCATTCAACTTTGTCTTTAAACCAGAATAATATAGTCAGCAAAATTGATCCAACTAATCATACATGTCTAATTTAAGATTCAGTTTGTAGGAAGGTGAATGAGAAGTTGAAACCATGACTTTTGATGCAATAAAATCAATGGAATTATCAAAAGATTTCATGTTTGATTCTCTTATAGTACTGGTCCTTGCCATGAACTCACCCTTCTTACTAGGGCCAACATGTGTAAAAAAAATATTAGATGCAAATTTTAAAGGCTTAGAAGTATGTTGTGACTACAAAATACACAACAAAAACACATAAAATATAAAAGGTTAACAAAAGTAACAAAATTTCTAACAAAATTTAAATATTTACATATAATACCAGATAAAACTATAAAAGATAATTACCTTCAACATGTCATCGATAACTTTCTATGATCCAACAACTTTTCATTAAAATAAGACTTTTTGTTCTTAACTTTCTCATCAAAATAACACCTCTGCTCGCTTAACTTATTTTCAAAATTACCACAATGCCTTTCAAACAACAAACCAAAATCAATATTAGGTGAAGACAATTTAACATTCTCTTGTGATGATTCTATATGAGACTTTTTATTCTCATCTAACGTTTCCTTTAAAACATCTGCATCAATCTTAGGTTCTAGAGAAGAAACTTTTAATCTTTAAACATGTTAAAACCATCATAGTACAACATTTCAATATAATGAAGAAGAGACTAGAAATATGGAGTATCTTCATCAGAAAAAATAAGTAAAACAATTACAAAATCTATAGATGTAATTTTCTCTCCCATTCAAGGTGGGTATAGACAATTCGGACACTTTAGATAATAATCTTCATTCGACAAATCCTCAAACCATCCAGCAACATCTACACCCAAAGCCCCTTTACATTCCTTCAACAAATGGTCACTCTCAAATTGGATTCTATTGTTATTAATGGAAAGACCCTTCTTATAAGAACAATAATATAAACTACAAATATTTCTTGATGGTTTTATTATTCTTCTTTCCCTTCCCAATACAAAATTAGATATTGATTTTGGAGAATAAATAAGAGGATCAAACTTTATCTTTGAACCAAAATAATATAATTAGAAATATTTTTCCAATGGATCGTATGTATCCAATTTAGGATTCCATTCACCGAAAGGTGAATGAGAAATCGAAACCATGACTTATGAAGAACCAAAATCAATGCCAATATAAAAAATGGCATGTTTTATTCTCCTATAGTACTTGTCCTTCCTATGAATGCATCCTTCTTACTAGGGCCAATAGGTATAAAATAAACATTAAGAGCAGATCTAAAAGGCTAAAGAATATGTTATGACTACAAAATAAACAACAAAAGCACATATAAAATAGAAAAGGTTAAGAAATGTAACGCTTTAAAATATTTCTAGCAAAATAAGACTTTTGTTCCTTAAATTTCTCACCAAAATAAAACATATTCTCTCTTAACTTCTCATCAAAATAACCACAAAATTTTCATACAGAAAACCAAAATCAATCTTAGGTGAAGACAACATAACATTCCCTTGTGAAAATTCTTCATGAGACGTTTTATGCTCATCATCTCAAGTTCTTGAGAAGGAACCTTCTCAACTTGAGACATATTAACCTTATTATAATACAATATTTTAACATGATGGAGGAGAGACCAAAACATTAAGCATTTTCATTAGACAAAACAATATCAACTTGCACTTCAAAATATAAAAAGAACAACATACATTAGATGTAATTCGTTACATACATTAGCATAGTAATAAATTTAATAGAATAATTAAAAATATCTATAGATGTAATAGCTTATGTCTAAGGTCAAGCGTCAATGTAACTTGTTACATCGATAAATAGTAAGTTACATTCAAAAAAATATACTATAGATGTAAGTCATTAAATAAATTAGAATAATAACAAATTTAAGAGAATAAGTAGAATAAAAAATAGAAAATAAAAATAATTGCAAAATCTATATATGTAGCTTACATCTAATGTCAAACATTGATGTAACATATTACATAGATATCTAATGAATTACATTCAAATATGAAATAGATATAATTCTTCACATATATGTGTACAAAACTACATAGCAAAAATGAAAAAATATATATAAAACACAAAAAAAAACCAATGAAAATAAAACTAATTGAAATATATAAATTCTCAAAGTAAATATATTATCGAAAAAAGCTTGCAAAAAATAGGTTCAATGGGTTCAAAATTTGTAACAAATAAGAACTCCACCTTGACATTATTAGCCTCAAATAGTCAACAAAGTGGCATGTACAAGAACACTATAAGGTATGATATCATAAATCCACATTTGAAAAGTTGTACTAGGATCGATAATCTAAAAAATGAACTCTATCGTCTTCCTTAGATGAAACATTCTTCATCTTCTTCCTTTTGGTCCCCTTTTTAACATCCAACTCAAACACACACTCGTGTATTTCCAAATAAACATTGTTCAAACTTTGAAATAGATAATTGTACACCAAATCACCTTAGGGATAATTGTTAAGAATCACTCAGTCGAAGGCTAACAACAAATCTTCTCCACAAATGAAAGCTCTCTTCAAATTTCCAACCAAACCCAACTCTAAGAAATACAACAAGCATATCATCACCATATCATCAGCATCAAACTCAATAAAATCCAAATCAAGTAAACTTCCCAATTTAGCTAGGGAAGACCATCACCTTTCTTCTATTTAAGTAACTTCTTGCCACTTCAACTTCAAGGAGAAAGTTTCCCAATGTAATCAACAAGATATTCCAAATATGCAACAAAAGAATCCCAGGAAACGTTTTTCTTTAAAAATAACGGACTTTAGCACCAACATGGAAACATATCCCTTTCATATCTTTATAGGGAAAATATTTCATTAAAAGTACATAATGAATCAATTTTGGATTAGTTGACTACATATGGGTCTCAAAGTTGGACCCACATTGTCTATAGAGTCGACCTACTCAAAGACGAGGGCCTATATGACATGATTTGATAGATATATATGCCCAATGTATTATGATCATACATGGGTCAAAGGTGGGCCCACATGCATCTCAGATTTGGACCATGATGTGCCCATACTTTTGGTGACTAATACATATGGGGTTTCATTTCATGCATTGGCTTTATATCGTAGCATATTTTATATTAGATGAGCATGCATTGGGATACATGTATTATACTTTCTCTCAATTCCCCTTGAAGTGAGGAGTTACAAGTATACCTAAGAGTTTACAATAAAAATATCCCCATTTTGTATATTGATAATGATTACCATTCATGAAATTTTATCAATAAACAACAGGCATCATAAATGATTATTTATTAGGAACATATATTAGAGTAGATTCCTACTGAGCTACTTATAGCTTACCCCATTTTCCCCTTACCTCCTTAATAGGATTTAACAAAGTGGTACATGACTTGGAGACGAGGAAAAAGAAAGGAACTTAAGGTTAAATCTGTATTTAATTTTGTAACCTTTATTTGTAATAAATGCTAAGACATAAAGTAAATTAAACCCTATATTTATATTTTATGATTTGTAATTTAAGTAATTTTGTTAAAATGTGTTTTTATGATTGGTATCAGAGCATGGTTTTGATTTCTTATGAATAATATTCATCTTAATCTTTAAAATATTTTTGAATTATTTTTGTCTTAGCATGCCTTTGAAAAGAAAGGCAATTAAAAACAGACTCACAAGGGAAGCTAGATAGCAACATGTATAGGATGTAGATGAAAATTGCAGTTTTTTGCATGAATTATGAAGATTGATTACTCAGGTTGAGAACTTGAGAAAAAAGGTAGAGCTTATTGCTTTAACAAATTTGAGGAAATGAGGCCACCGGTTTATGATTGGTGCTTCTAACCCCGACATCATAAAATGATGGATTAGAAGAATTAAAAAAGAAAATGGATGCCTTAGATATTCTGGTGCATTTTAAGGATGGTTTATCTACATATCAACTAGCTAGAAAAGCTAATTATTGGTAGGACTCTGTTAGCAGAGGAATGGATTCAGAGGCAGTCGCTTGGGAAGAATTCAAAGATTTGTTTTATGAAAGATTCTTTAATGAAACTACAAAAGCTAAAAAGGTTATTGAATTTATGAATCTTAAGCAAGATGGCATGACTGTCGTACAATATGTGAATCATTTTAATCAACTATCAAGATTTTCAAAACTTATGGTAGCAAGAGATTTGGATAAGGTTACAAAGTTTTTGAGTGTTCTACAAGACGATATATGCATGCAACTAAGGTACCAATGTGTACGAACCACTACTACATAAATAGGCATTAAAGTCGGTTCTCTGAACCGACTTTAAATTTAGAGACTTAAAATGTAAAGTCAGTTCACGGCCTGAACCGACTTTAGGTGTAGAGTCGGTTCATGCCGTGAACCGACTTTACACGTATTTGTTTTTATTTTTATTTTAATTTTTCGTATTATTCAGTATATATATATATAACATAAAAAAACTAAAATATAAATAATAATACAAATAATTAAAATTTTAAATATATTTAATTACTTGATAATTAAATTTATTACAAAAACAAATAATGCATAAATAATACATATAGTTAACTTAAATTAGAAATAAAATAATGTCGTCAAAGTATAATTATTATGCGATCGAGTAAGCTTGGTTGGCTTAGAATCTTGATTGACCTTCACAAGCATTATGACAAAAAAACAGCTGATCTATATAACAAATATTCTCCTACATACATGAGCACGTAAAACATCCATCAAAAAAGTAGTCTAAACTTCAGACGTACGAATGAAGAAATTAAATCATTATAAATATTACCATAAAAAGATATTACCACGTACAATGACATTCCAAGAACTCATATTAGCATTATTAATCATTTGTCTATATATATGAAGTTATCTGGAATCTCCACAACCAATATTTTTAATGCTATATATAATGAACTCTAAATATAAAATCAATTGTAACTTCGATTTCTTACTTGGCTTGTGTGAGTTTTGGTGCCCTTAAACATATGGAACACGTTTATGTGCACCAAAACTCATACAAACCAAGAAACAAATCGGACCTACGTACACCTGATTTGTACATTTAGAGCTCATTATATCATTAAAAATACTAGCGAAGATTCCAGATAAATTCATATTTATAAACAAATGATTAATAAAGTGTTAATATGAGTTCGTCAAATGCAAGTAGGAAAGAGAGATGAGATGTAGTTTGGGCCAAAAATAGGTCCATAAAACAATGCATTCCCCTAAATACATGAGCATATATATGATTAATCATCATCAAACAAGTGATTTCAGACACAGGAATAGATAGAGAAGGCCAAATCATTAAAAAATTTACTGTTATGTTGTCATATGCTATTCAAGATCATCAGAATCTTCTCCTGATTCTTCTTGTGATGATATAATTTGAACCATGTGTTCTGCCCATTCCTCTCGTAAATCATCAAAAATTTGCTGGTCGTAACCCGTCTTGTTCCAACCAAAGAACTACATGTATTCAAAATCAAAATAAGAATATGATTTCATTTATTTACAAAAATAAACTCATATATGGGTAAAATATATTACCACATCATCAATTGGAATTTTGATATTTGTGATGATTTCGCTCATAAACTTCATGACATAATAACCACACATGACTCCATTATTTTGTTGTGGAACCTACAAAAAAAAGTGCATGTATACATGAATTTTCATATTCGAACATCCTTATTATTTAATTGTAAAATTAATAAAATTATTAATATTGAATTGTACATACCATAACTTTTGTCCATATAAGCTTATGAGATTTTTTAAGGACAATGCCCCTAAACTTGTTCCACAACTTCCATGCCCTATCAAGGTATAAAATGATTAGTTTTTATTAAATATTACAAAAAATAATAGAAAAAACTAATATGTAACTATATATAACTCTTACATTTCAACAACTGCTTTTGTATCTTTACTCAGTTCTATGGAAGCTGAGTCACAGTACCAAGCATGATTATTAAACATATCAATGATTACCAACATCCAATGATCTTGGCCTTGTTCAAACCTTAATGTCCAAGGGATTATCAACTTTTGATTTCTGCTAAGCGTTAATGCTCTATCTCATAATTGTTTAGCTCTGATGCTAACATCCTTCTCTTGATATTGATTGACATACGAAGAATCATAGAACATTGCTAAATATGATGAGTGATTATGTTGAAGTCGATAATAGCAAGCCCTATATATATATATATATAATTAGATAATATAAATATAATTATATATGTTCTGCATAAATAAAAGAAAACTAACTAGATTGAGGACTCACCTTGTCCACACATGAATTATACTTAAATCGATCATTTGAAATTCAAATATTTGCAACAAGCACTCGATCGATATATAAGTTTAGCCGAGGTCTACACCAGAAATTGCAATAGGAAGTGCCACAGTCCATCCATCATTTATGCTAGATGCCCTCCCAACAATAGTCATCAAAGTGCCAAGATTTCTACTGAACTGTAACGCATAAGTATGACTATACTTTTTCCAAGGCTTCTTCTTGAATGACTTGGTGCACAATGATTGGCCACTAGTCATAGATTTAGCACGAGATACTTGCTTGGTATCTCTTAAATGTGCCGCATTTAAGAGTTCTGGTATAATAGACTACCAAAAAAGTATCATATATGTATTTTTAGTAACAATATAAGATCACATTAAATAATAGTAGTAAACAAGTGTTATTTTTTAAGTTAAAAAATAGTACCATGTCAAAATTTAGAACAACTTGAATCGACGGCCAAGCCACATACTGTCTAACCACCTCTTGGACTGTGGTAGCATCAGAAGGCACAGGTAGTGGACAATCATGAAACAATGATTGATCAATTACTATTCACCAATGATTAGGAAAATATTGATTATGAATCATCCGATCATCGCTCAATTGTTGTACCGTTCCAATAGCAACATAGTCCGTTGACGAAGGATGTTTCAACAAACATTTCATATTCTGTAAAAAATTTAAGTGTTATATATAAAAAATAAAATATATAATAAGAATTTAAAAATAATAGATTATATACACCAAAAATTAAAATCTTACCACATATGATTCATCAAATAGAGGAGGACTCTCATGTGGGGTAGCTATTGGATGTACATTCTCACCAATATGCATTCCTGGCATATAATGAGGACCAATAGGATGGCTATATCCCATACTAGATGTAGTTTGAGCACAATGAGATTGTGTGGATGGCATGCCTGGCATGGATGGTGGCATGCTTGGCATGGATTGTGGCATGCCTGGCATGGAAGGTGGTATGCCTGGCATGGATGGTTGCATGCTTGGCCAATATGGCATGCCCTGGTTGTAGCATGATGCCATGGCTGAAAGTTGTTGTGATTGATGTTCTTTTAGAGTGGCAATCTCACTTATCACGGAGGCCTTAAAGGAGTTGAATTCTTCTTCAATTTTAGTGTATTTCTCCTTACTTACCGTCTGAGGCTTATGTTTTGGAATTTTAAAATACTCCATAGAACCATCATATTGGCTACCACCCCTAACACGACCAGGATGCTCGCGTCCGAATGCATGATAGGAAGCATCTCTCCCAGGCTCTTCGATTATTTCATCCCTGGATATTTTTTCTTGAACAGCTCTCTACAAATAATAAAGCACACAAACATATCATTCATTATTACATCAATTATTAAATATCAGTTAGACTTTTTATCAACCGAAATTACTAACCAACTTATTTAATTGTTCTTCTCCTCATTGACTCATCGGTCTTACATTCTTCGTTTTGGGAGTCTTTGTTTCTATGTAAAATTCAATTCGGGTAACAGGTCTACCCAATTCAGCTTCCTACATAAATTAGGAAAATTTTATTAACAATGACATGAAATTAAATTGAGAAAAATTAATATAAAAATATTTATAAAATTAAGACAAATTAATAATACCATTCTATATCTAACTTCAGAATTTGAAGACCTCCCAGTACGGTTAGGAAGAATGTTATGCATTTGGACATTCTGATGATCTTCTCTAATAATTTGAAATTCTTCTGAACGTCTATAATCCACAAGGTCTTTCCAAACTTGAGGTGTAATCCAGGGGTGTCCTTCAGGGATTTTGTAGATCACATTCTCATCAAGTGTTTCCAAATATGGAAACACATAATTTTTTGCCAATCTGGAAGTCTTGTATTCCTTCCATGCCTTATTTGCAATCTTATAACACTTGCCCTGCCAACTGTCATCGACTTTGTAACGATTCTGTAAAAACACAGTACAAAAGATTAGCTATAATACACCTAATATAATATATATATATATTGATTATAAAATATAAGAGACTTACATAAATGGTTATCCATATTTTGAACTTTTCTACATCGGCAACCTCAAACCAATGATTTATATTGATTGGTATACTAGACTTTGCCAGTCGACCAATAGAAGATTTCAATTGTTGACCATTTTCCCCTATTGGATTACCAGTAGCATCAAATATAACGGGTATTCTATCATCTGGGTTAAGTGGAGCATCAGGTATATTTTCCCAACCCTTTCTTTTCAAATACCCCAATGGATCATTTGGATCTACAAGCTGAATATCCATGAAATATCTGGAAACAGTGGAGAAATATAAATTAATTGACAATTTTAGGAACACACATATATACAAGAGTTATTACAACAATATAGAGTCATCATCTTCTACAACATCACAATGGTAAAACTCTTTTTGTGGAGGCGTTAACACAATAGACCATATTGGATCAATTTGATCGCTCACGTAAAATACTTGTTTTGCATGAAGTGCTAACGTGAAAGGATCATCTGTGTGACTTATCCTGGATAAATTTACAAGGGTAAATCCAAAATCATCTATTTTATATCCAACATTGATAACATATTCGACCCAATCACACAAGAATATTGTTTCATGGAAGATCTCATAATCCAATTCCCAAATCTCTTGTATTATACCATAATATGTTTTATTAGAAAGTACAGGATTAGCATCTTTTGAACTGGAAAATTGTATAGTTTGTGCAACCATCTTCACCCCACTATTTTGATTTACTCGAACTTTGTCCCTAGCTTGAGTCGTAAACCTCGATCCATTTATTGTGAAACTATGAAATGATTTGACATCGAATTTTGGGCCATGTGCAAGCCATTGTAAACTTTCTGATATTTTATGATTGGGTTTCTTGAGTTCATCTCGAATCTATGTATACAAAAACATGAAATGTGTTTAGAGCAAAGTTTTAAAACATTGAATAGATCTAGGAAGATACATGCATGATTTTTTTGTTTGTGACACTTACGTGGTTGCGAAACCAATTAATAAGCTCTCGCTTATGTTCATCATACAACCATTTTTCTCCTCCTTTTTTTTATAACGAGGATCGATCTTCAATAAGTTTAAATGCATCTTGTAATGTTATTAAATATATATTAAGTTATATATCATCATTAATAGTTAAATAAAAGATGAAACAATGAACATCACTTACTCTATGTACGGTTGTGCCTCATTATTATTTACCAAAATGATTCGGTGTGCTTTTTCCCATCGAGTGCGATCAATAAATAATTTCTTACTTCCACCAAGCATAGGGTTACCTACTTGGATCATGTGACGTTCTAAGAACAACTTGTGCTTAGGATTCCCAATTTCAGTGCAACCACTAAAGTATTCAGAACAAAACTCAATGGCCTCTTCAGCAATGTAGCATTCCACCATGCATCCTTCAGGTCGATATCTATTATTTACATATCCTTTAAGGACTTGCATATATCTCTCAAAAGGATACACCCACCTTAAGTAAGTAGGACCACATAATTGAACCTCTCGAACTAAATGAACACATAAGTGAATCATTATATCGAAGAAAGAAGGAGGAAAATATTTTTCAATTAGACACAAAGTTTCTACAATTTCTTTCTGTAAAGAATTTAACTCGCCAATTGATATAGATTTCTTCCATATTGTATTGAAGAATGAACAAAGCCGAATTATTGATATTCGAACATGTTTTGGAAGAATTGATCTAATAGCAACTGGTAATAACTGTTACATTAAGATATGACAGTCATGTGATTTCAATCCATACAGTCTCTTATCGGTGATAGACACAAAATTTCTTAAGTTAGATGAGTAACCATCAGGAACTTTCACACCTTCCAAATATTTACAAAACACATCCTTCTCTTTTGTTGACATTGTATATGATGT
The DNA here is from genome assembly GCA_037013495.1 of Hippophae tibetana. Lineage (NCBI taxonomy): Eukaryota > Viridiplantae > Streptophyta > Magnoliopsida > Rosales > Elaeagnaceae > Hippophae > Hippophae tibetana. The sequence continues at coordinate 30,303,787 of CM072809.1, forward strand.
TGGTGGCAAGTATGTTCGATTCTTATCATTTTCCACCCTTGGTTCCACTTCAGGTCGTATGCCTAGTTTCTTTAAATCCAATCTTGCTTTAATGCCATCCTTTGTTTTTCCAGGTATATTAAGTAAAGTGTCAATCAAGCTTTCACATACATTCTTCTCAATGTGCATGACATCTAAGATGTGACGAATGTGTAGGTCTTTCCAATAAGGTAATTCCCAAAATATTGATTTTTTTTCCAACAACCATTCGGTTCAAACTCTTTTTCATTTTCACCAATTTCATTAGTTGACCTCTTTCGTTTCCCTACCTTGGTGAGTTTTTTTTCATCTTTCCATATCGTTTGAATGTCATCCCATTCAATTGCCTTAATATCTCAATACCTCGCAAAGGTCAAGTTGCATGATCATGATCTTCTTCACCATCGAACGGTTTCTTTTGGTATCTAAACTTGTGTCCAGATGACAAAAATCTCCTATGTCTTCTATAAGACATCTTTCGTCCGTGAACAAGATACTTTGTAGAAGTTCCATCACTACATATAGGACATCCCTTGTAACCTTTTGTTGCATGTCCTGATAAGTTTCCATAGGCAGGAAAATCATTAATTGTCCATAAAAGGACCCCCTTCAAGTTAAAGTATTCTTCTTTATATGCATCGTAAACATTTACACCATCATTCCACAACGTCTTTAAATCATCTATCAGAGGCTGCAAATATACATCAATATCAACACCGGGTTGTTTCGGTCCTGAGATCAATAATGTTAACATCATGAATTTTCTTTTCATACACAACCAGGGAGGAAGGTTGTATGTTACCATAATTACTGGCCAATAGCTATATCTACTACTGAGGGAACTATGTGGATTAATTCCATCAGCAGCAATGGCAAGACGCAGATTGTGCGGATCAGATGAAAATTGAGGAGATAAATTATCTACTACTTTCCAATTTGGAGAATCACAAGGATGATGTAGCACCCCATCATCAGATCGATTATCTGAATGCCAAGTCAACATCTTTGATGTATATTTACTATTGAACAACCTTTGAAAGTGAGGAATCAGAGGAAAGTACCAAAGAACCTTTGCAGGCACGCCTTTCTTATGTTTTGTACTCTCATTTGTACCATGCTTCCATCTCAATTCTTTACACATAGGAAAATCATGTAATGTCTCATATTCTTTTCTATAAAGAATGCAATCATTAGGACAAGCGTGAATCTTATGATATTCCATGCCAAATCGACTAAGAGATTTCTTCACTTTATACATTGAAGATGGCAATTCAATACCCTCAGGAAACATATCGACTAGTAGATTTAGTAATTCTGTGAATCCCTTGTCAGAAAAACCATGTTTTGCCTTGACATTGTACAAATGAACCAATCCTGACATTTTAGTGTATTTTTTTTCATTTTGGATACAACGGTTTTTCGACATCTTCTATAAGTTTATTAAAGGTTTCGAGATCATCCTCGCGTAATTCATCTTCAACACCACGAAACATCTTTTTTGTCTGTACATTATGATATGATGTATGTAATCCACTCACATTCTTATTATACTTTTCCCCATGAGTATTATCAATATTTTCTCCATGATAATACCAACATTTATAGCTCAATAGAATACCATTACAGATAAGGTGATACTTAACCTCATCAAATTCATGAAATCGCTCATTTTTACATTTAATGCATGGGCATCGAATCATACTACTTCCAGTATTACTAGTTCTACAAGCAAATTCCATGAAACTTTCAACTCCAGAAATATAGTCTTGCTCAATTCTACACTTTGACATCCAAGATTTGTCCATTTTCTATTAATGACATTAATTAAACATATTACTTAATTATGTATTATTATATATAAATTTCCTAATTATTAGAATATATATCAAAACATACATAATGCAAAACAGTTATCATTTTAATCATTTTACAAAACCATTTATATACAAATTAAAAAATAAGTAACATGTTTCATGAATATATATATAAAAACCAATCACGCGATTGATTCTAATTTCTAGGCATGTTACTATATCATAATTAAAAAGTAATATTAATTATACGTATAAATAAATTTATCCACGCAAACCCACACAACATTTCAGATATTATTGAATACATACAATTAATAAGTCAAACATTATTATTACAAGCAAACAAAAAAACATAACTAAATCAAAAATTTATACAAAATATAAAACAAATTGATCGAATAATAAGCTAGCTGTATTCTGCATAAACTAAGTCAAACATATTTTTTAGGTGTTGTCCGTTTTTGGCTATCCATACATTTTCACAAAGAAACTGCCCAATATTGGGCATGTTGCAAATATTTAGTTGACGAGATCTTAGGTTTTTAATTAACGAATAAAAAATCGCAATTTGAGAGGTTGTTCCTAATTAACGAATTACAATTACACGCTGATAAAATTAGCACAGATAGAGATTGATTTTGGCTAAGCAATAACAGAAAATACCCATAAACAGATTTTAATATTTTGCTAAAAAAAAAAGAAGAACTGACAGATAATGTGAGAAGAGAAATATAACTTACAAACCGACATTCAAATGGTGGTCGGAGGTGGCCGGAAATGTAGAACGAAGGTGGCGCACGGTTAAGATTTTGGGAGAAAATGGTTCTGAGTGAGGAAAGGAGAGAGGAAGAAAACTGGAATCTGCGTACAAAATGAGCCGAGAGGGAATATATTACGTGGATAGCATCGGTTATCCACGTCAACCGACGCTATCCACGTGACGTAGTGTCGGTTATCCACGTCAACCGACGCTATCCACGTGACGTAGCGTCGGTTATCCACGTCAACCAACGCTACGTCACATGGATAGCGTCGGTTGACGTGGATAACCGACTTTAAATTCATTATAAGTCGGTTTTTTCCAAAAACCGACTTTACATAGTGACTTATATACCCCTTTTTGTAGTAGTGAACCTACAATGCAACTGGGGCCATAGCTTACAAAGTCAAACATAAATGCAGAACAATTAAAGGTGGCCATATCATCTCAAAAGACCAATGATAAAGGAAAAGAAAGGAAGAAATTTTTTCATAGAAAACAACACATCAAATCATCAGATAGTTACTCGTTTAGAAGTCCTTGGTATCACCCTTATAACCATCACAACTGCAATCAACCAGGACATCTCAAGTACAATAGTCCTCAGCTCACCACCAGACAATATATAAAAGCATTATAGTCAAGTTTTAGTTTTGGAGCTTTAAATACCATGAGGAATTCTCAAGGGTCAACTCAATAACTAGTCCACAACCTTAATAGAACTTTTAGAAAATATTTCTAACTACCTTCCAATATGGTACCACATTTTCAATGCCAATGATCTACCTATGGAAAGGACAGGGGTAAAGTCATTGCCACTCAGGAACAAGGAATGCAAGGTCAAGCCTTTGCGATAGTTGGTAGAGAAGATGAATCTAAAACCATTGATGTTGTGGAAGGTACAATTCTGTTATATCAATACTAGGTTTGATTTATTTTTGATACTAGAGCCACTCATTCATACATTTCATTAGCCTTGCCCAAATGTTAAAAATCGATTATGAAGCCATTAAAACTGCTCTTACCTTGAATACTTTCCTCTGAGACTATTTGATTATCTTGTATATTTGTGAACATTGTTCGATCAGCTTCAATGGTCATAGATTAGTAATTCATATCATCATACTTGATATGGGATATTTAGATGTCATTTTAGGAATGGACTAGCTAACAAAGTATCAAGCCATTGTGAATTTCTTTGGAAATACGGTTATCGTCCAAAACTCTTAAAAGTGTAGAAGTCCAATTTTATGAAGAAAAAAAGGAGTAAACACTTCCAGTGTTTTCCCTAAATGCTACCTAAGTAGAAGGAGCAACCAGGAAAGCATGGATCTCCTAAATTCTCTAGAACTAGACACAGAAAATGGAAGAAGCTTAGCATGAATACTAGTGGCAAACGAATATTGGGATGTGTTTCCAAAAGAATTACATAGACTCCCTCTGGCTCGAGAAATTGATTTTATGATTGATTTGTATCTTGGAATGGAACCAATTCCATCACTCCTTATTATACATCACCTACAGAAAAACAAGAACTAAAAGATCAGTTAGATGAGCTATTGGCAAAAGGATTCAATCAATCGAGTTCATCATCCTATGAAGCACCTATTATTTTTGTCAAGAAGAAGGACGAAAGTTTCAGACTCTGTATTGATTACTGTTAATTGAATAGGGTAACCATAAAGAACAAGTATCCTTTACCTCAAAATGATGAATTATTCAACCAACTTGGATGAGCAAGTTTCCTCTCAATGATTGATTTCCAATCAAGATACCACCAATTGAGGGACAAAGAGTTAGATACACCTAAAATTGCTTTTCGAATGTGGTATGGGAATTTTGAATTTCGTGTTATGCCGTTTGGACTAACAAATACTCCTGATGCTTTTGTGGATTTAATGAACCTACTATTTTAACCTTACTTGGATCATTTTTCAATGTGTTTATTGACAATATATTGATTTATTCAAGAACTTGCGAAGGACATAAACAACATCTCAGGATCACCTTACAAACTCTTAAGGAAATAAATTGTATGCAAAGTTTGAAAAGTGTGACTTTTGGCTTATTAAAGTTAAATTCCTTGGATATGTTATATCAAGAGGAGGAATTTTTGTGGATACTTCTAAAACTGAAGCCATATTAAATTGGAGCCAACTAAGGAATGTGACTAAACTACGAAGTTTCCATGCACTTTCAGATATTATCAAAGTTTTGTGTCAGACTTCTCAAAGTTTGTTGCATTGTTGTCAAGACTTACTAAACACGGATTCAAATTCTTGTGGGACGAACTTTGTGAAGGGGAATTCCAAGAATTGAAAACATGACTTATAAAAATACCAATCCATACAATGCCTGATAGTACAAAACCTTATGTGGCCTTCTAATGGGCGAAAATCGGCATCGCCGATTCTTGACAATACTTTGGTTTTAATATTTGTAAAACTCTCGCAAGTGCACGAATCATTTCGTAGAAAATGATAAGTATACTCCCAAGGTCGATCTAAGGAAAGAATGTATGTGGTTTTTAATTTATTATTCAAACTTTTAAAAACGAAATTAAATCTTAAACATCCTGTCATGATATTTTGGGTTTTGTGTTTTAATCTACGTACATAAAAATAAACATAGATTCAATAAATATTTATGCAAATTTTATCTTTTATAATAGTGGAGTATTTATGGATATAATAACTAAGTTAATTATGCTTGCTCATATTATTTAGTTTATTAAATATATGAATTGATATTTATTGATTCTCCCTTTTTTATATGAATACCACATTTGGTGGGGTTAGATATTCTTTGTTAACTAAACAAATCAATTAACACCTATGGGTGGGGTTGATAACTAATTTGCTTAATTAAATTAATTCATTTTTTTCTAAGAGATTGAAAATGAACCATTTAAATGCCACATTTGGTGGGGTTAGACAGTTTAAACTTTATTCAAGATGTCCAAATTAAACCTAAGAATTTAATTATCCGAGTACTAACTTTCAAGTTTTAAAACCACTACTGAAAACATGTTGTCAATACATTTTTAGATAATAATTCTTATAAAAACTTTTGAAATAGAGCTTCACTCTAACTACCGGGCGATTGTACCAACAAATAAAAGAGCACTACTCTAAATCAGACCGGATAACTAAACCTTAAAATCTAATTTTCAGGTTTAAGTTTGTAATGAAAAATAATATATTTCTCTCTAACATTCTTAATATAAAATCTTGAATAAAAACAAAATCAATTCATTTTAGAGATTTTCACATATTTAATATTTCGCAAGCATAACAACGTTATTATTACATCATGTTTACTAACAGCCAGCGGAGTTAAATTTAATCACAGACAAATTAAATATAACATGTAAGAATAAAGCATAAAAAATAACTGTAAAGAAAATAAAATCCGTACAGAACGTCGATGTTATTCCCATTGCTGGAAAACCTCCAATCGGAATTTGCACTCCCATTTATTGAATCGAAAAACAAATAAATTACAAAAACATAACTAGTTCTTCCCAAAAAGGGAAGAACTCGAAAACTAAGAAAAACTAATTAAGAAAAGCTAAAAACTAAGAAAAACTAATTAAGAAAAGCTAAAAACTAAGAAAAACTAATTAAGAAAAGCTAAAAACTAAGAAAAACTAGAAAAACTAAAAAATCTAAGAAAAGAGAGAAAGAAAGAGAGAAGAGAATGTGTTTTGAGGTGTGTTTAGAAGTGAAGAGAATAGGGGTATTTATAGGTGAGGATGGGGAGAAAAAGTGAGTGAAAAAATGTTAAAAAATTGTGAAAACGCAGAGTGCAATTGATGAGGTCATTGATGACGTCAGAATGATGTCATGGGGTGGTTGCGCGCGAAAATGTGGCGAAATGGGCAGCGGCGTGCGCAAGGCAGTAGGAGTGCGCGTGGTGGGTGCGGAAAGGGAGCTGGGAAAGCGCTGATGCGCGTGGACATGGGGTGTGCTGCGCGCGTGCGGGGCTCGGCGCGGTGGCACGATTGTCTCCTTTTTGACATTTTTGAGCCTTTTGACCCATTTTGTCCAATTTTTCCATATTTGTTGACCTTTCCCCATTTATTTATTAATATATTTGTGATGTATTGCTTCCAGTATTACTCTTTGAGTCTTTAAGTTACGTTTTTAAGCGAATATACTTGAAAAACAATAAAAATACCTGTGATTCCGAAAAAGACAAATTTATATAAATATATGATAAAACATATAAATATATATATTTTTTAATCAATTAATGTGCATAAAATCAAGGTAATTTTAGTGCTTTTTGAGCACTCATCACAACCCCCAACCAGCTTCTTGCTAGTCCCTTAGCAAGAGAAGCGATAAAAACTAAAAATTAAACTATCCTAAATCACTTTCGTGGATTGAAACGGTTGCATTTAGCCTATGCAACAAGCCTTTAAACCCCTAGGTTGCCCTAGTAGACGAGTTTGAGTCTTGTGAGGGTTTTTAGTAATGATACCCACAAACATTGAACTAAATGTAAAAATCAAAAGAAACAATAAAAACAATCAAATCAAAAACTAAAATTACAACAAAATCAAAAATTAATTTAAGAATAAAAGAAAACAACATATCACAAAAATGTCTCATACTTTTTAATCTCCTTTAAGATCATAATTAAAATCTCAAGCATAAGTTATTTTAATCTCTTTAAACAATCATGATTTATTATAATAATTAGTCGAAAATCATTTTCATATTTCATGTCAAAAATGTATCAATTTAATTTCACCCAATTTCAGTGTCATGAATCAGAATTCGCTTCGACTCTATTCCTCACAAGTTAATACACTCAAAACACTGAATCCTATGGGTTCAAACACTCATACTATTTTATATGCGAAAGAGTTGATGTATAGAAATGAACTAATATGTTCACATATGTATAAAGAATAAAGGCTCAAAGTGTTATTTTAACATTGATCTCATGAAAGGAATCGAATGTATAAATTATAAAGATATCATATATAAAAATTATTTTCATGCATAAATCAAACTCTTTAAGAAAGAATTTCAGGATATATGCTTTTTACAAATGAAGAAATTGCAATGACGTTTTAGGGAATTACTTACTATATCTTTCTTTTGTAATTAGCCTGTACTCACAACTTTGTAGGCAATGTGGGTCATAGTATGTAAATGATACTATATATTTTTTATCTCTCTATAATTTTCTGAAGATATTTTTCAATATATGTATTTTTTAGAGAGTCAACCCATGTACATATTGTACATTTTTTTAGGATTTTGGCGAGTGGTTAATTTTGTGGCTTTTCTGTTTGATCTTGGTTTAGGTAACCCCATATATGTCTTTTTGTTTTTGTAGTAGTCATGCATGAATGAGATATAAACATATACTATCAATTTCTACTCAAATCATTTAATCTAAGCAAAAATAATAATAAAAAATATATAATACTCTATTAAGATGAGAAAAAAATTCATACATTCAATGCTAATACCTATAGAGATCATCTAAAAATTTGAATAAATAAGAAATGTGTTTGGAGTAGAAAAAATATATATTTCACTCTGAATAAAAGAAATTAGGCTCAAATTATATCTCACAAGGGTAGTCTCCACTAAAAAAATATTCATAAACACCGATTTTGGATTTAATATAATTTCCACATTTTATCAAGAAATACTAGTTATGACAAAAACTAACTAATTAACAAAAATAATTACAAAATATTTCATGATATGTTTTCAAAAATTAATCTAACAGTACAAAAGACTTAACTATTTACTTAAATTTGATTTAGAGAAATGATAAATTTTTGTGAGAATTAAATTTATTTATTATTATTATTATTATTTTAATTTTAAATTTTTTTTTTATTTCAAAAATTACTAAATCACACAAAACAAAAATAAAACCAAACACAAAAAATGAAAACGTGAACATAAAAAAGAAAAAATTAATAATTTTTTTTAATTTTTAAATTGTTAAATTTTTTTTCGAATTAAGCACGGTAACTTTTCACCACCCCCAACCTAGAACTTACATTGTCCTCAATGTAACAACTGTAAATTAAAGATAAAGAGAAAAGAGAAGAAAAATTACCTATTTCTTGAGAATGTGTAAGTAGTAATGGAGAAATGCAGGTGCATCCATCATATTCATCATTAAAGTGTATAGAGACAGATTGCTGTGAACTTCTAACATCTCAACAAATATTTTTAGTTTTAACAATTTAAAAATTATTCATATATAATTAAACTAAAATAAACAATAAAATTAAGTAAATAAAACAAATAACAGAAAATTACCTAAAATGATGGGTTACCTCCCATCCAGCGCTTAGTTTAACGTCTTAGCAAGACGTAACTTGGGGATTGCATTTTAAGTAAACTCAATGTCCCCTCATCATTGAGTCAATCAAACCTACAAGTAAGACAAGGTTGTCTACCTATACTGTTTCAAACATGCCCTATTGATTTTCAAATTTTTCTGTACTAAAAACTAGGGGCATGGTTGAGGGTTTTAGATAACCCACATCTAGGTGCAAATCAAATAATTAAGGCATCAAAACACAATTGTACCTAGATCAAACAAAGAATTTTTTTTTAAAGATAAAATAACATAATCAGTATTAACCAAGAGTGCTCCCACGAAAGAATGGTGGGGCAAAGGCTCCTTAAAAACCATTCTCCTAGACAGAACAACGTTCTCAGAAAAGACTAGTGGCACAAAGGCTTCAAAGAACTAGTCTCCTAGACAAAACTCCCTTAGATCTTTACTTTTCATGTTATTAAAGTTAATTTAAGTAAAAATTTAAGTTAATTAAGTAAAAGAAAATCTAAGTTAATTAAGTTAAGTTAATTAAAAACCTAAGTTAGTTAAGTTAATAAAAAAAAATCTAAGTTAACTAAAAAGCTAAGTTAATTAAGTTAAGTAAACTAAAAATCAAAGTTAATTAAGTTAATAAAAAATCTAAGTTACTTAAAAATCTAAGTTAATTAAGTTAGTAAAAATCTAAGTTAATTAAGTTCAATGAAAAATCTAAGTTAATTAAAATGCTAAGATAATTAAGTTAGTAAAAATCTAAGTTAATTAAGTTAAATGAAAATTAAGAGAAAAAAAATATTTAAAGAAAATAAAATAAAAATTAATAAAAATAAAATAAAATAAAATTGATAAAGGTAAAAGAAAATAAAATAAATTTTTTTTATATATATTTTTTATCCATTTTTTTCATTTAAAAAAATTAAGTTTTTTTATTTTTATGTAAAATTTATTTAAGTTTTATTTTTTTTATCTTTTTTTTACTATTTATGAACGGTAATTTTATTTTACTATTCACGCTATTTTAATTATTTATTTTTTTTATCTTAAAAGTTTTTTAATTTTTTAATTTTTTTTACTATTCATGAACGGTAATTTTATTTTACTATTTACGTTATTTTAATTATTTTTTTATCTTAAATTTTTTTTTTAATTTTTTAATTTTTTTACTATTCATGAACGGTAATTTTATTTTACTATTTAAACTATATTATTTATTTATTTTTTATCTTAAAATTAATTTTTTTTAATTTTTTTTACTATTCATGAACGGTAATTTTATTTTATTTTTTTACTTCAAATTTCAAATTTCTAAATTATTTTACTATTCATGTTATAGTTATTATTATTATTATTTTAAAAAATTATTTTATTTTTTATTTTTTATTTTTTATATATATATATTTTTTATTATTTCTTATGAAATTTGAAATTTGATTATTATTTTTTATTATTAAAACAAAAAAAATCACAATTATTTAAAGCACAAAAATATTTTTAAAATTTTGATAAATAATTTAAAAACGCTATTCCTTCCCCGGCAACGGCGCCAAAAACTTGATGCTATCCCTGGCAACGACGCCAAAAACTTACGAATACTTTGGTTTTAATATTTGTAAAACTCTAGCAAGTGCACGAATCATTTCGTAGAAAATGATAAGTATAGTTCTAAGGTCAATCTAAGGAAGGAATGTATGTGGTTTTTAATTTATTATTCAAACTTTTAAAAACAAAATTAAATCCCTGTCACGATATTTTGGGTTTTGTGTTTTAATCTACATACATAAAAATAAACATAGATTCAATAAATATTTATGCAAATTTTATCTTTTATAATAGTGGAGTATTTATGGATATAATAACTAAGTTAATTATGCTTGCTCATATTATTTAGGTTATTAAATATATGAATTCATATTTATTGATTCTCCCTTTTTATATGAATAACACTTTTGGTGGGGTTAGATATTCTTTGTTAACTAAACAAATCAATTAACACCTATGGGTGGGGTTGATAACTAATTTGCTTAATTAAATTAATTCATTTTTTTCTAAGAGATTGAAATTGAACCATTTAAATGCCACATTTGGTGGGGTTAGACAGTTTATACTTTATTCAAGGTGTCCAAATTAAACCTAAGAATTTAATTATCCGAGTACTAACTTTCAAGTTTTAAAACCACTACTGAAAACATGTTGTCAATACATTTTTAGATAATAATTCTTATAAAAACTTTTGAAATAGAGCTTCACTCTAACTACTGGGCGATTGTACCAAAAAATAAAAGAGCACTACTCTAAATCAGACCAGATAACTAACCCTTAAAATCTAATTTTCAGGTTTAAGTTTGTAATGAAAAATAATATATTTCTCTCTAACATTCTTAATATAAAATTACAAAAACATAACTAGTTCTTCCCAAAAAGGGAAGAACTCTAAAACTAAGAAAAACTAATTAAGAAAAGCTAAAAACTAAGAAAAACTAGAAAAAACTAAAAAATCTAAGAAAAGAGAGAAAGAAAGAGAGAAGTGAAGAGAAAGGGGTATTTATAGGTGAAGATGGGGAGAAAAAGTGAGTGAAAAAATGTTAAAAAATTGTGAAAACGCGAAGTGCAATTGCACAGGTGCGCGCGGAAAGGGAGCTGGGCACGCACGGACGTGGGGCATGCTGCGCGGCTGGGCGGCACGGCAGCGCGATTTTCTCCTTTTTGATATTTTTGACCCTTTTGACCCATTTTGTCCAATTTTTCCATATTTGTTGACCTTTCCCCATTTATTTATTAATATATTTGTGATGTATTGCTTCCAGTATTCCTCTTTGAGTCTTTAAGTTACGTTTTTTAGCGAATATACTTGAAAAACAATAAAAATACCCGTGATTCTGAAAAAGACAAATTTATATAAATATATGATAAAACATATAAATATATATATTTTTTAATCAATTAATGTGCATAAAATCATGGTAATTTATGTGCTTTTGGAGCACTCATCACCTTCACAGATGCTTCATTATAAGGCCTTAGGTGCATTTTAATGCAAAATGATCAACTAGTTTCCTATGATTCCCTACAACTCAAGGTTTATGAGAGAAGCTACATAACTTATGACATAGAGCAAGTGGTAGTGGTATTTTCTTTAAAGATGTGAAAATGATATCTTTATAGTGCCAAATTCCAAAGTAGGAATGTAATGGAAAAATTTTGTGAGAAAGATTGGATTAAATGGGAAAAATTGGGTTTAACTATTACCATCTTGCTGCCACCTCGCCACCACTATTAGCAAGCTCCCTATTGAGCTTCGTGGCTAGCTCCCTTGGTTGGCTAGCTCCCACACTCTAGTACATCTTCTCCCTAAGTTATTCAAACATTATGGCATGACCTAGAGGGAATATTTAGGGGCAGATATCCGAGTATTTAAGTGAATAATTTGAGGTATGTTTTCTTACTCTAACTTGTTTATACATACATTGTTTTTATAAACAAATTTTCATGCAACATATATTATGAATAAAAGCGAGCAACTGGATGCCAATATTTTATGATGTTCAAAATGTTGTTTAAAAAGAAATACTTATCATAAATTTTTTTAAAAAGAAATACTTATCATAAATGTTTTATTATGCATACATTTAAAAATTTTGATATGAAATGAGAATTGAAAATGCTATATGCGTCTTAGAATTTTATACATGCATCATAAGAATTTTTTAAATGGGGAGTACACCGTTACAGGTTGCGATAGAGAGTTTTCAAGAGACTATAAGTATGCATCGCATAAAATCTTCAGAGATTTATCCATCTATAGTATTTATATGTGACCAAATTATGTGATCGAATTATATGGTTGCACATAGGCTTCGGAGTTGGACCCTCTGTTTTTTTATCATCTATTGTGGATTCGTTGACTGCATATGGGCCTCTGAGATGGACCCCTATTGTTTTTGGAGAAGACCTACTCATAGATGAGGACCCATATAACATGATTTGATAGATATATGTGCCCAATGTATTGTGATCATACATGGGGTCGAAGGTAGACCCACATGCATCTCGAATTTGGACTGCACATGTGCCTATGTATTTGGATGACCAATAAATATGGGGTTACATTTCATGCATTGGTTTTATATCATAGCATATTTTATATTGGATGAGTATGTATTGGTATACCTGTAGTGTACTTTTCCTTGGTTTCCCTTGAAGCAAGGAGGTGTAGATATATTTAGGAATTTGTGATAAAAATCTACCCACTCTATATATTGATAATTATTATCATTCATGAAATTTTATTAATAAAGAACATGCATCACGAATGATTATTTATTGGAAACATATGTTAGAGTAGACTCCTATTGATCTACTTGTAGCTCATCCCATTTTTCTTATACCTCCAAATTATGATTTGATAAAGTGGTGCATGACTCAGAGACGAGGAAAAAGAAGAGAAGTTTAGGTTAAATCTATATTTCATTTTTGTAACCTTTATTTGGGGTAAATACTGGGACATAATGTAAAATAAATCCTATATTTGTATTTTATGATTTGTAATTTAAATAGTTTTGTTAAACTATATTTTTAAATAGGGATATATCGAATTCAATTGAAGTTTTGTTAACTCTTTTGAATTTCTTATAATTATACTTTAAAAATTTACTCCCTTTTCTAACTCACGTAACTATTTTTCAAAACGTGATAAGCTTCATAAACTACTAATCAAATTGTAATGAATACATGATTCAAAAACTAATTAACACCGGACCCAAAAATGAAAAAAAAACTCTATTGTTTCTAAACCCTAGGATGCAACATAAGTAACAAAATAAATGTAGAAATCAAACCACTAAGATAAATAAAATAACTTAAAAAATTAAGAACGATGAACACCACCAGAAAAATCAATGAGCATAGAAAATCGATAATACATGAACAGTAAAAGAGAAGAAAAATGAAAACAAAGTCACAAGAAACAATACATTCATCATAATGATGATACAAATACCACTAGAAAACAAAACAATAAATTAAATTGAACAACAAATGAGAAAAATGAAAATAAATTAGTGAAAAGAGTACATTTGTACCAACGATAATACAAATACAATAAGAATAGAACAATAGATGGACAAGAAACAACAAAAACTAAAGAATACAAATAATAGCTAGGTACATTATACAAAATGAACAATGAAAACCATAAACAACAACAATGAAAAGAATAAATGAAAGAAAAATAGAGTACGAAAATCGCAAACAAATACTACTAGAAACAAACTAAAAAATAGAAAGAAAGAACAATATCAAACCTTTAGAACAAATATAATCAACAAAGAACAAAAAATAACACGTGAAAATCTAAGAAGAAGCTAGAGGAAAATAGGGTTTGATCATGAGAGAGTACATTTCCTCTTCTCAAAATGATGTAATCGATCAAGAAAAGAAAAAAAAAGTGAATTGGGTAGCTAATTTTCTCAAGTTATGCTCTAGGACCTATAGGCTGACCGAGAGAGGCATTATGCCATAATCTAATTTTAAGTCCACAAGTCACGCACAAATGCGTGTGTTTCCTTCCTTACTAAAAGCAATTTTTGAGAGTTACTGAGTCGTTGACCCTTCCTTTATGTGCATCTCATGTCAAACACATTGCTTTACCTAATTCTCTCCCTAAAATTCAAATATTTTTCATCTACCTAATATTGATTTTTTTTTCAATTTCGTCACTTCCCTGATTAGTCGGCCTAGTAGGTCTTTGATTTAACATAAATTCCCTTATCTATTTACAGTTTAATTTTGTCATTACTCGTATCTTCTGGCTGGTAAAGCACAAGGTAAGTGTAAGTGGAAGTCATTAAGCCTTCTATTGAATTGGTGAACTTGTCGTGCCTCTAAATTTCTTTGTTCCTTGTTCAACTCTACTCACAAGCGAGAAGTGTTAAAAGAAAGTTACTAAATCGTTTGTACCACTTGTGGCATGCCATGGGTAGTTAACAAGCACATGGACAAAATATCAACCTTTTATATAGAAAGAACACATATATTTAGCCACTTTTACCTATTTATTTGTAGTAATTAATGCATATGCAGTGTCAAACATTAAGTGACACTAAAGAATTAATTTTTTTTTTTTTGAACACTATTAGGATAGTAGATCGCTTCTATAGGCCGATAATCTACAAGAATTATTGAGATTTACCCAAATTCCTCACTGCTACATGAATTTGACATTATGTCTATCTCAAGATGGGAATAGTACTACTCTATAGAAAATGTATCTGTGAGAACTCTTTACCCCTCCCTCCTCCAACTCAGGAGCTATCTCATTCACTGAACACTTGTATTCCGAAAAAAAATAGATCCATCAATTTTGATTCCCATGACACTGACATATGAGGATCAAGTTTGGTTGCTTTTGGCCTTTTGCATAGGTAGTTTATAAGCAAAAGCAAAAGATTACAAAATAAAAACATTCAAACAAATAGCGACTGCTTCCCTTTGTTTTAACCCATACATACAGATACAATTGTACACATATCTACGGGTAACAGAAAAATAAGAGTTTTTCACCATCAAAAACAGATAGAGGTGAAGTTCTCATGTTTTACCAACAATCTAGCATTTAAAGCAGCAGCTTTACCAGCTTTCCTAAACTTCCAATCACCAACTATAAGCCACCTGTTCCAAAATTAGTGCCAACCCATTTTCTAAAGTCAAATTTTGGACGGACGCAAATGTGAAATAAAAACTAAAGTAACAATGACATGCATTTTTGAACACTTTCATTTTATATAAATTTAGAAAAAATAAATACATTTGATCCATATGTAAAAATTTAAGACTTTTTGGGTCCATATATATAACATAGTCTATTCACCGTGGGTCCCAAATGAAAAATGAAAAAGGCTATTCACCGTCCTTTGACACCCAAACCAAACCCTTATGTAAATGTCATGGTTTATAATATAGAGATGCTAAGTCAATCTTTTTCTACTACATTCTTTTTCTTTAAGAGAATATAATATATTAATTGTACTTGAAGCAGTTTTTGGTTCAAAGAAAGAAACAACTAAGAATGAGGCACTCTGTTTTTGTTCTAACTGTTCTGTTGGTTCTAGTTTTCACAGACTTAACGCTTGTAGAATGTAGATCTCTACGATCAAAGGGTAAGAAGAAGAACATTAACAGTGATTCTGTAGATGGAAGAACAACATGGAAAGGCTTCGTTTCGTCTTCCAAGTCTAGAAACGACATTAATGAGAGGGTTTTAGCTAAGGATGAAGTATATTCTAAGATGTCTTCTGGACCTAGCAGTAAAGGCCCTGGTCATTAGAGATCATTTATCTTTACTTTTTTTTTTTTTTATAATTTATTTGAGATATGTAACCTATAGAGCTTTGAGATTATGGGACTTAACCCATCTGTAAGAAATATTTGTATTTTGATAAGGATATCAAGTCCTCTTGATATTTAACCCATCTTTCTAGGGTAAATCACTTGTTATTTTTTTGTTTGTCTCTGAATAATCTTTTTATTTTTATTTTTTGTGGCTGAACTAAAAAGCTTTGATTTGGGTTTTGTGTATTGCTTTACAAACAATCGGAATTTTGTCTCTTAGGCTACTACTATTATTGAAGAAATTTAAAAAATGTGTGAACATATGAACTTTTCTTCTCGGTTTAAGCTTATGGAGCACAATCAAGTGGTTTATGTGATACTAGATTGGTTCGTAGAAAATTTGAATTTTTGAAGTTTACAGATGAGATGCTTAATATACGGAGAAAAGTTTTAATTTTAGATGTAAATAAGGAGGAAAAGATTGTTATTTATATAACTACTCAAAGTTATAAAAAAAATCTTCTTAATATTATAGGATATTTTGATTTTTTTTAGTTGTATATCCAAAATATTTTTGTTAATATCAAAATAATATTTTTATTTATAGAAACATTACAACAATAAATTGCTATGGAAAATTTTAAATGTCTTTGACATTTATGTTATTATGAAAATAGCTAGCATCCTTTTTTTTGTTCGTTTATGTTTTTTACTTACGAAGAAGATATAACTGTTGCAAAAAAAAAATAGTGAATAATTTCAATATAGCTTGTTATATAGGAGAGAAAAAATTGTAGAAAACCTAATACTGTAATGAACATGAGATATTTGATTCCATTTCTCTCTTATATGCTTCTGAAAAAAATATACAGTGGTTAATCTAATAGCTTAATAATAAAATTCATCACTTTTGATTCTAATCACATCAAAATATGTTGGTATTAAACAAATTTTCGGAAAAAAATATACTGAAAGTTAAATTTCACTTTTTATGTAACTATTGGTATTATATATTCTGGTTACTAACTATCTATTGAAAAATCTTTTTGAACATATATTCGAAAATAATATATGAGAAATCAAAAATAAAAACACGAGATTATCTCATATATTATTTATCTTTTTTTTCTTTTGAAATAAACGTATTATTGGGCACTTACAAGGGTCACTCTTTGTTGATTTCTTAATTTCAATATTAAAAATATTAATTTTCTAACGAGAAATTAGTGACATTGTTTGGTTTGATGAGGAACAATGTTATATAAATTCATTAAATTGGAGTCCAACATGAGTCTCAAGCTTTCCTTATATAATAATGGATTTTTTCATAACAAATTCACACGTCACATGTTATTAATAAGTGGGTACACACAATTACTTTATCAGTTAAATTTTTAACTTTTTTAAGTTTAATTAATGATTTAATGTATATAATAATTTGATAATTATAACACTATTGTTTATAATAAAGGTCCATGGTGTCGGAAGGCAACGTTCCAGCTTTTATGCCGACGTTTAAGGGGTCATAGCGCATGTTTAATAGAAGACGGCTTTCACTTTGAATTGACTATGTTGGCTGTTATAATAGGTGAGAACCTAACACCAAAAGATAAACAAAAAACATTATTACTTAACAACACACAAAACAAACATGATATAAGAATTATGTGATTGTGTTCATACACAATTGATACTAAGTTTTGTAAGCAACCAATGAATTAATTTGGTATTCGGTGAGCACAAAAAGGAGTCTTTGTTTTTTATGGATCCTTGTAACATTAGTAGGTTTTATTGGGTTCTATTTTAATTATTATTTTATGTCTTGAATTTAAGCTGGGCTATTTGTAGCTGAAAAGTCCGGTATTTAGTGCACTAACCAAAAGGGTGATATAGAAAACCTCAGGACTTACCCATCTCTCGTACACGTTAGGAAAACAATGAACAGTAGTAACAAAACATTCAAGAATAAGGAAAGAGAGAAATAACAAGTTAAACATTAATATAAAACTAATTTTGACAAGTTTGAATAGTGCAAGTCACTTGTATTGTATCTGTTTACTTAATGTATATGTCTTCTTCTGTAATGTTAGTTATGTGGATCCGTAATATACACACTCACATAATTAACTACACTTTGTATGCAACCATAATTACACACACCACGGGGTTGTCTTAATCTGCATGCTAAATTGAGAGTTGTGTTTTTGGTTCGTTTAAGGTGTAAATATTTGTGTGTTACTCAACATTTTTTTAAACGAAAAAATATCTCATTTGTTAGTGATATGTGTTTACCAATCACAACTCATTGGGTGATGTTGGCTGTGTAGGAAATTGTGTTCTAATGTTGAACCAAGTAGTTGTAGAAGTAGCAAGTAAGAGTAGCAGTAGGTAGTTCAGACATAGGTCCTGATTGATAGAGGTAATAATGAATTTACTGTCTATATGAGTTGTAATTATTTTATTGTTTAGTAAATTATTTGCCGATAAGTGGTCACCTTAAGCAACCTGATAATGTTACCACATAGATACAATTTCTAAGTAGGTTTACCTCGTTATATCTCTTGTTATGCATGATCATTTGTTGAGCTAGTATAGTCTAAGTTTTATGTGGGTATGTTTTTACATACTAAAACATAAACTTTGATTGGAAAGCATATGTTGTTTACTTTCTTTCAGTTTTGATATATAATATCAATTGTTATATTTTTTCTGCTTCTTTGATGTTATATTATTTTTGTTTCTTTTGTGTGGAATGGGTAAGTATTTATTCTTCTATATCTTGCGAGCTAGGGTTGAGTCCTCTAAAAGTCTATATGTTTTTACCCTGGTCGTGTACTAGGTCATGGACTCTTTCAATTGGTATGAGAGCCAATACACCCTTTTTAGGCTTAATCTCTCTAGTGGTGATTCTGTTAACTCACTTTTCACACACAAATATTTTCCCTAATGAAGTCAAGAGAAAAAGTAGTGTAGGTAGATCTCCACTTTTGAATGGGATGAACTATGCTTATTAGAAATCTCAAATAAGGGCATTTTTGTTGTCCCAAAGAGATCGTGTTTGGTTCCTTGCAAAAAATGGCTAGACTTACCCTACTAAAACCTGATCCAATAATTCTGTGATTCTTAAACCCATGATTGAGTGGACTAAATATGAAAGTAAGGAATTTGAACGGAATGGTGAAGGATTTTATGCAATAATCATGGCTCTTATGTTAGATGAATATGAAATAATTCAAAGTTGTACTTCTTTGAAACATGCATGGGAAATTTTGGAGACTACCCATGGAGGTACTTTTATTGTAAAAAGATCTATATTCTAAGGTTGAACATAGATTTTGAACTTTGTATCATGTAAGAGGATGAAACCTTTGAAAAATTCTATGCACATTTTTTCAACGTTATCAACTATTCCTATAACGTGAGTAGACTTATTATGTAGGAAGTTTGAAAAGGATAAGAGAAAGGTTATGAAGAGCCTTGATGAAAAAGAATGCGAGATTTTCACAATGAAGAAAACTCTAGAGGAAAGAAAGTCCTCGATTGACGATCTATAACATTATCTCTCAAGTATACGTGAGCTTACTCAAAAGAGATATGATGATTTGCTTGAAAACTTTAATGCAAATCATTAGAATGGAAATAAGCTTGAGGAATAGTTGAAGGTTCCTACTTCTGGTAAAACTACACAACCTCTTGTCAATCATATGCCTACCTCTGATAAGAAGAATGAAGTTGAATAGTTAAAAAGGAAGATAATTGTTTTTGAGAACTCAAAGGAATATTTGACTGACTCTCTTTCTGAAAAGGATGCTGAGATTGAACAACCACATAAAAGATTCAAGATTTTTAATAATTTAGCTATTTATCTTGAATCCTTCCTCAAGTATAAAGAAGACATGATTACTACTTTGAAAGATAAACTCAGCATACGAGAGAAGGAATAGACATGTACCTCCATTAATGTAGATAGAATGCCGACAAGTACAAAAATGTTAAATAAAATGATCAACAATATCAAGTTTTCTAGTGATAAGTATGACATTAGTTATATTGAAGGGGATTGAACTTCTAAAGTGGGTGCCACTAAGTTTATCAAAGCTTCAAAGTCAAAGTCTACTACTACTGATCCAAGAGGTAACTCTGTTATGTCCCTTAAGTTTAATTCCGCTATCAAGTTGAACCTTTCACCTAAGTTTAGCACTACCCGTTGCTCTAGTGGTGGTCTATTGCCTCTACCTATTTTCATTTCCACGTGTCACCATTGTGGTGAACTTGGGCACTTGAGACTACAATGCGGGATGAGTGCTTCCTCTTATTCTTCTTTACATACTACTCCTCAGAGTGAAGAATCCCATTTCCCTAGATCCTATGTTCCTATTTGTTATATTTTTGGTACTATAGCTCACATTGCTAGGTAGTGTCATAGATATATGAGAAGTACTTCTTAGAGTTCTCCACTTCACTCCCCCTACCTTCCTTGATTGGATGCAGTTACTGTGAATCATCTGAGCATGTTCAAGCAAGAATTTATATCGATGAATTGTCTAAAATTTATACAAATTATGAATTTCATGTACTCCTTAGGCTCATATGCCTTAAAGAATATCTCCTAACTCAATAGCTCCTCACAAATTCTTTAAACTAAGGGATGCTATTTGATCACTATTTTTGGGTGATCTATTGAGGTTGAGTTATTTATTTCCATCCTTTTTTTATTGTAGTTCTTATGTATGTGAATTTATGTTATTTTATTTGTGTTCATCAATTTAACACTTCTTTTTATCTCTTCTCACTATTTCCTTGACTTGCACATTATGTTAAAGTGTCATATTTATTGCTATGTGATGAGTGAAAACCGACATCGTCGATTCTTGCCAATACTTTGGTTTTAATATTTATAAAACTCTCGCAAGTGCACGAATCATTTCGTAGAAAATGATAAGTATAGTCCCAAGGTCGATCTAAGGAAGGAATGTATGTGGTTTTTAATTTATTATTCAAACTTTTAAAAACGAAATTAAATTCTAAACATCCTGTCACGATAGTTTGGTTTGTGTTCCTAATCTAATAACATAAAAATAAACATATATACAGATTAATTAAATATAATCTAATAACATAAAAATAAACATAGATACAAATTCAATAAATATTTATCTAAAAATAAATATAAATACGGATTCAATAAATATTTATGCAAATTTTATCATTTATATTAGTGGAGTATTTATGGATATAATAACTAAATTAATTATGCTTGCTCATATTATCTAGGTTATTAAAGATATAAATTGATATTTTATTGATTCTCTCTTTTTTATATAAATACCACCTTTGGTGGGGTTAGATAATCTTTGTTAACTAAACAAATCAATTAACACCTATGGGTGGGGTTGATAACTAATTTGGTTAATTAAATTAATTCCTTTTTCTAAGAGATTTGAAAATGAACTATTTAAATGCCACCTTTGGTGGGGTTAGACAGTTTAAACTTTATTCAAGGTGTCCAAATTAAACATAAGAATTTAATTATCCGAGTACTAACTTTCAAGTTTTAAAACCACTATTGAAAACATGTTGTCAATACATTTTCATATAATAATTCTTATAAAAACTTTTGAAATAGAGTTTCACTCTAACTACCGGGCGATTGTACCAACAAATAAAAGAGCACTACTCTAAATTAGACCGGATAACTAAACCTTAAAATCTAATTTTCAGTTTTAAGTTTGTAATGAAAAATAATATATTTCTCTCTAACATTCTTAATATAAAAATCTTGAATAAAAACAAAATCAATTCATTTTAGAAATTTTCACCTATTTAATATTTCGCTAGCATAACAACGTTATTATTATATCATGTTTATAAACAGCTAGCAGAGTTAAATTTAATCACAGACAAATTAAATATAACATGTAAGAATAAAGCATAAAAATAACTGTAAAGAAAATAAAATCCTTACAGAACTTCGACGCTATTCCCGTTGCTAGAAAACCTCCAAGCGGAATTTGCACTTCCATTTATTGAATCAAAAAGCTAAATTATTACAAAAACATTACAAGTTCCTCTCAAAAAGAGAAGAACTCTACAACTAAAAGAATTGAACTAAAAACTAAGAGAAAAACTAAGAAAAGCTTAGAAACTAAGAAAGAAACTAAGAAAAACTCAAAAACTAAGAAATGAGAGAAAGAAAGAAGAGAGAAGTGTGTTTTGAAGTGAAGGGAAGAGGGTATTTATAGGTGAGGATGGAGAGAAAAAATGAGTAAAAAAATGTAAAAACGCGTAATGGAAATGCTGAGGTCATTAATGACGTCAGCATGACGTCATGGGGGCGGCTGCACGTGAAAAATGGGGTGAAAAGGCGTTGGGCGCTGCGCGCGCGCGCGGGGGGCTGTCGCTGCGCGCAGCTCGGCGCGTGTGAACAGTGCCCGCGCGGCTGGGCAGCGGGGCGCGATTTCCGTCTTTTTGACATTTTTGACCTTTTTGACCCATTTTGTCCAATTTTTCCATGTTTGTTGACCTTTTCCCACTTATTTATTAATATATTTGTGATGTATAGCTTCAAGTATTCCTCTTTGAGTCTTTAAATTGCATTTTTAAGCCAAAATACCTGAAAAACAATAAAAATACCCGTGATTCCGAAAAAGACAAATTTATATAAATATATGATAAAACATATAAATATATATTTTTTTAATCAATTAATTTACATAAAATCATGGTTATTTTAGTGCTTTTTGAGCACTCATCACAACCCTCAACCAGCTTCTTGCTAGTCTCTTAGCAAGAGAAGCGATAAAAACTAAAAATTAAACTATCCTAAATCACTTTCGTGGATTGAAACGGTTGCATTTAGCCTATGCAACAAGCCGTTAAACCCCTAGGTTGCCCTAGTGGACGAGTTTGAGTCTCGTGAGGGTTTTCAGTAATGATACCCACAAACATTGAACTAAATGTAAAAATATAAACAATCAAATCAAAAATTAAAATTACAACAAAATCAAAAATTAATTTAAGAATAAAAGTAAACAGCATATCACAAAAATGTTTCTTACTTTTTAATCTCTTTTAAGATCATAATTAAAATCTCAAGCATAAGTTATTTTAATCTCTTTAAACAATCATGATTTTATTATAATAATTAGTCGAAAATCATTTTCATATTTCCTATAAAAAATGTATCAATTTAATTTTACCCAATGTCAGTGTCATGAATCAGAATTCGCTTCGACTCTATTACTCCCAAGTCAATACTCTCAAAACACTGAATCCTATGGGTTCAAACACTCATACTAATTTATATGCGAAAGAGTTGATGTATAGAAATGAACTAATATGTTCGCATATGTATAAAGAATAAAGGCTCAAAGTGTTATTTTAACATTGATCTCATGAAAGGAATCGAATGTATAAATTATAAAGATATCATATATAAAAATCATTTTCATGCATAAATCAAACTCATTAAGAAAGAATTTCTAGATATATGCTTTTTACAAATGAAGAAATTGCAATGACTTTTTAGGGAATTACTTCCTATATCTTTCTTTTGTAATTAGCCTGTACTCACAACTTTGTAGGGAATGTGGGTCATAGTATGTAGATGATACTATATTTTTTATCTCTCTATTTTTTTTGAAGATATATTTTTTTCAATATATGTATTTTTTTAGAGAGTCAACCCATGTACAGATTGTACATTTTTTTGGATTTTGGTGAGTGGTTAATTTTGTGGTTTTTCTGTTTGATCTTGGTTTAGGTAACCCCAGATATGTCTTTTTGTTTTTGTAGCAGTCATGCATAAATGAGATATAAGCATATACTATCAATTTCTACTCAAATAATTTAATCTAAGCAAAAATAATAATCAAAAATATATGATACTCTATTAAGATGAGAAAAAATTCATACATTCAATGCTAATACCTATAGAGATCATCTAAACTTTTTGAATAAATAAGAAATGTGTTTGGAGTAGAAAAAATATATATTTCACTCTGAATAAAAGAAATTAGGCTCAAATTATATCTCACAAGGGTAGTCTCCACTAAAAAAAAATTCATAAACACCGATTTTGGGTTTAATATAATTTCCACATTTTATCAAGAAATACGAGTTATGACAAAAACTAACTAATTATCAAAAATAATTACAAAATATTTCATGATATGTTTTCAAAAATTAATCTAACAGTACCAAAGACTTAACTATTTACTTAAATTTGACTTAAAGAAATGATAAATTTTTGTGAGAATTATTTTATTTTATTTTTTATTTTTATTTTTTATTAAGCATGGTAACTTTTCACCACCCCCAACCTAGAACTTACATTGTCCTAAATGTAACAACTGCAAATTAAAGATAAAGAGAAAAGAGGAGAAAGATTACCTATTTCTTGAGAACGTGTAAGTAGTAATGAAGAAATGCAGGTGCATCCATCATATTCATCATTAAAGTGTGTATAGACAGATCGCTGTGAACTTCTAACATCTCAACAAATATTTTTAGTTTTAACAATTTTAAAAAATTATTCACATATAAGTAAACTAAAATAAACAATAAATTAAGTAAATAAAACAAATAACAAAAAATTACCTAAAATGATGGGTTGCCTCCCATCCAGCGCTTAGTTTAACGTCTTAGCAAGACGTATCTTTTTGGTGCTAAGGGTTACTCAGCCAAATGCAATCCATTTCAGCAATGTTGTTTGGTTCTTCTAAATAAGGCTTGACATGATGGCCATTAACTTTGAACGTTTTTTGTGTCTTAGAGTCCAATAGTTTTACCACTCCATGTTCAAATACCTGAACTATTTTGAATGGTCCATCCCATCTTGATCTCAGATTTCCTGGAAACAATCTCAAACGAGAGTTAAATAAAAGAACTTTCATTCCAGGGTGAAAAGTCTTAGGAACTAGCCTCTTGTCATGATAGCGCTTAGTACGCTCTTTGTATAATTTGGCATTCTCATAAGCTTCATTCCTAATTTCTTCTAACTCATGAAGCTGGAGTAATCGTTTTTCACCTGCTTTATCTAAATCCATGTTTAACTCTTTAATTGCCCAGTAAGCCTTGTGTTCAAGTTCAACTGGAAGGTGGCACGCTTTCCCAAAGATTAACCGGTAAGGGCTCATCCCAATAGGTGTTTTGTAAGCGGTGCGGTATGCCCATAAGGCATCATTTAACTTAAATGCCCAATCCTTCCTTGAAGGACGCACAGTGCGTTCCAATATTCCCTTAATTTGCCTATTACTTACTTCCACTAAACCGGAAGTTTGAGGATGATATGGAGTAGCTACTTTATGTGTGATGTTGTACTTGTTTAGTACTCCATCAAAGAGTTTGTTACAAAAATGGCTACCTCCATCACTTATTATAGCTCTAGGCATTCCGAACCTACTGAATATTAAATCTTTCAAGAATTTCACAACAACATTAGCATCATTGGTTTTGGTGGGGATAGCTTCTACCCACTTGGACACATAATCCACAACAACCAAAATGTATTGAAAACCATTAGATGGGGGAAAAGGACCCATAAAGTCAATCCCTCATATATCAAAGAGTTCAACAACTAAATTAGATGTCAAAGGCATTTCATCTCTTTTGTTTATGTTTCCTGTTCTTTGACATCTATCACATTGTGCACAAAACATATGAGCATCTTTAAAAAGAGTGGGCCAAAAGAATCCAGACTGTAATATCTTACGGGCTGTCTTTTCACCTCCAAAATGACCCCCACAATGAAGTTCATGACAAAAAGTTAGAATGCTCTTATGTTCTTCTTCAGGTACACATCTCCGGATGACTTGATCTTGGCCAATCTTGTATAAATAAGGGTCATCCCAGAAATAGTCCTTAATTGTTTTAAAAAAACCTTTTCTTGTCCTGATATGAAGTGTTAGGTCGCAAAACACCAGTGGCAAGATAGTTTACAATATCATCATACCATGGGTTCGGACCAATGAAAAATAACTGTTCATCAGGAAAGGTTTCAACTATATCTTCATTACTCTCATCTTTAAGAGAATTGAAGTCAGAAATCAACCTAGACAAATGGTCAGCTACTAAGTTTTCACTGCCTTTCTTATCCTTGATTTCTAGGTCAAATTCTTGTAAGAGTAAGACCCACCTGATTAATCTTGGCTTGGCATTTGGTTTGCTTAATAGGTATCTTAAAGCAGCATGATCAGAATGCACAATTACTTTAGATCCTACTAAATAAGACCGAAATTTGTCTAGAGAGAATACTATAGCCAAGAATTCCTTTTCAGTGGTGGTATAATTCATTTGGGCATCATTGAGTGTTTTGCTAGCATAGTAGATGACATGCAAACGCTTATCCACTCTTTGTCCCAGGACTGCTCCTATTGCATAATCAGAAGCGTCACACATTATTTCAAAAGGTAAAGACTAGTTTGGTGCCATAATAACAGGGGTAGATGTTAGTTTATCTTTCAAGGTATTAAAGGAAGTAAGGCAGTCATTGTTGAAATCAAAATCAGCATCTTTGGATAGCAAGTTACATAAGGGATGACTTATTTTAGAGAAATCTTTAATAAATCGTCTGTAAAATCCTGCATGTCCCAAGAAGCTTCTTATCCCCTTCACAGATGTAGGGGGAGGTAGTTTGGATATCAATTCAAATTTTGCCTTATCAACTTCAATACCCTTGTTTGAAATTATATGTCCTAAAACTATCCCTTGTTGAACCATAAAATGACTTTTCTCCCAACTAAGGGTGAGATTGCATTCAATGCATCTTTCTAAAACCAAAGTCAATTTATGTAAGCAATCATCAAATGAGTTCCCAAAGACAGAGAAATCGTCCATGAAAATCTCAATGAATTTTTCCACCATGTCTGAGAAAATAGATATCATGCATCTCTGGAAAGTGGCAGGGGCATTGCATAACCCAAATGGCATTCTGCGAAAAGCAAATGTCCCAAAAGGACATGTAAATGTGGTCTTTTCCTGATCTTCTGGTGCTATGGGTACTTGATAATATCCAGACAGTCCATCCAAAAAACAGTAAAATTCGTGCCCAGCTAATCTTTCCAACATTTGATCAATGAATGGAAGAGGAAAGTGATCCTTTTTCGTATATAAATTTAGTTTCCTAAAATCTATACACATTCTCCATCCAGTGATTATTCTAGTGGGCACTAATTCACTTTTGTCATTTTTAACAACTGTTATCCCAGATTTCTTTGGTACCACATGCACTGGACTAACCCACTTACTATCCGCAATAGGATAGATAATCCCTTCTTCTAATAATTTAAGAATTTCTTTTTTAACTACCTCTTGCATGTTTGGGTTTAGTCTTCTTTGGGCCTCTCGTACAGGTTTAGCACCATCCTCCAAGTTGATCTTGTGCATACACATTGTTGGACTAATGCCTCTTATATCCCCTATACTCCAACCTATAGATTTCTTAAACTGTTTAAGCACTTTGATGAGTTCCTTTTCTTGTGGTTTGGTCAAGGTTGAAGAAATTATCACTGGATAAGTTTCTCCCTCTCCCAAAAACACATATTTTAAGTGCTCAGGTAAGTCTTTGAGTTCAAGTTCAGGTGGATTGGCCTCTTTACTAGATGAAGAACTGGGTAGATTTAAGAGTGTACTAGATTTTTTCATTACTTCATTATTGTCTAGTTGTTCAAGGTACCCCTTAATTTCTTCATCTAAATCTTCTTCAACCTTTTCAAGTGTAAGAACGGTTTCAAGCTTTTCTTCTATTCTGGTTTGGAAAAAGGTGTTTTGGACAAGATTATCCAAAGGATCAACATCAAATATTTCATCGATGGTAGAAATAGAAGGGAAAGGTGAAGAATCAAAAACTTTAAAATGAACAGTCTCTCCTAAGACTGTCATTGTCAAATTTCCATCTTGGACATCAATAATAGTTTTAGTAGTTGCCATAAATGGTCTACCAAGCAATATTGTGTGCTCTCTGTCCAATGCTGGATTTTCTTGCATATCCAGAACCACAAAGTCAACAGGTATTATCAGTTTGTCTACCTGTACCAAAACATCCTCAACTATTCCCTCTGGATATTTAAGAGATCTATCTGCAAGTTGAAGGGACATAGTTGTGGGTTTTAAATCCCCTAGATTGAGCTGTAAGAATATAGAGTAGGGCATCAAATTTATACTAGCACCTAAATCAAGCATTGCTTTAGCAACCTTCCTATCCCCCATAGTTATGTTTATAATAAAACTTCCAGGGTCTTTCAACTTAGGGGTAGTTTGTGCTGAAGTACAGTGCTAGAAATTTCTGATACTACTACTCGTTCATTCAGTTCATACCTCCTTTTCTTAGTGTTCAGCTCTTTGAAAAACTTGGCATATGAGGGCACATTCATGATCACTTCTAATAATGGTAAATTGATATTTACTTTAGAGAGCATATTAAAAAGATCATTGAATTGCTTATCTTGTTTGGATTCTTTTAACCGGTGGGGAAAAGGTACTTGTATCTGGTGTGGTTCTGTTGTCTTTTGAATTTTGGGGGTGTCAGATGACCCCCCAATGAGTTTTTCAGAAGGCTTGTTAAGTTTAACACTTGTTTCTCCTTTTTGCGAGATTAGAGTATCGCCTTCTCTGTTACCTGAACTACAAGGTAGATTGTCAGAGATTTCAGGTAAACTGGTATTGACTACCTTACCACTTCGAAGAGTTCTTACATCCTTTGCTTGTTCTGGTTGACTGGGCAACTTTCCTGGTTCTTTCTTTTGCATTTGTTCAGCCAGTTGCCCAACTTTAGATTCAATCCTTTTAACCGAAGCCTCCATGGTGTTCAACCTTTGATTAGTGATCAATTGGTTGTCACGACTAACTTGAATAAAAGCATTCAAGCTATCTTCTAAGGTTGGCTTAAAAGATTGGCTTGGTGGGTAAGGGTGTAGGCTGGGTGATTATAGGTGTTTGGATGATACCTTTGAAAAGATTGGACTTCCTCTATGGCATCGACACTAGAATCACAAGTATTTGAACAGTTATGAGTACCATGCCCAATTGAACAACACACTTCACATACCTCTTGATTTGAAATTTGGTGGGTAGTGAGGAATTTCACTTGTTTAGTCAATTCAGCAAGTTGCAAGGTTATCTCATTATCAGAGCCAACTTCATTGACCCTTGCTTTCCTTCTACCACCTCTTTGTTGGGAATTAGAACCCAAAAGCTCATAAAGATTATAGGTTTCCTCTGCGGTCTTTTCTCCTACAGCACCTCCAGCAGCATTATCAACCATGTATTGACTCTGTAGTGTCAATCCATCATAAAAGAATTGGTTTTGTAGCTGTAATGGAAAGCTATGATTTTGACATTGAATGAAAAGGAGTTTGAATCGTTCCCAAGCTTCATGAAAGGGCTCTTCATACATTTGAGAAAATGTTGCTATCTTTGTTCTTAGATCAACAGTCTTTTGATGGGAATAGAACCTACCCATAAAAATTTCATAGACTGCCTCCCAAGTTTTAAGAGAACCTGACTGTAGAGTAATGAACCATGACCAAGCTTTATCTTTGAGGGTGTAAGGAAAACACCTCATCCTAAGTTGATCTTCATTAATTGCATGTAATGGAAAGGTTTGGACAATAGCATAGAATTCTCGAATGAAATGCAAAGGGTCTTCATTAGGGATACCGTAAAAGGAAGGCAACAAAGAATAATGAATCTTTTTCAATTCATAATTCCTTGCAGCCTCTTGTAATTGGATGCCGGAAGTTACATTGCTAATGATTGGCATTGTATAGTCTTTCATCTTTTTCCGCCTATCTTCAGCATCTCCCATGGTTGTTTGTAGGTGAAAATGATCCTCCTCCTATTGTGTATCAACATTTTGCTCTTAAAAAACAATAGTAGATATCTCTACGAAATATTTATAACTTGATAAAACGTAAAAGCAAAAAGGTGCAAGGAACCTAAATTTTTTTTTTAATTTTAACGAATGGACACAATTTTTTTGAAACAAACGAATTTATTTCATTTGAATTTTATTACACGCAAACTAAAACAAAAGAAAATACAATAATGGGTGACCTCCCATGCAGGACTAAAATTTATCGTCTTCTAGTAAGACGTTGCTTGGAGATTGCAGAATGAAAAACTCAATGTCTCCTCTTCATTGAATTCATTTGACTATCAAATTAGTCTTTGCTTTTTTACAAATGTTCAACTAACTGTTCAACTTGAACTTCCACCTTTTTGATAGAAGCTTCCACAGAGTCCAACCATTGATTGGTTTTAGATTGGTTATCCCTACAAACTTGAATAAAAGAATTCAAGTTGTCCTCCAGGGTTGGTTTATTGGGAATGCTTCTTGGAATAGGTGGGTGAAATTGCTGGCCTGCTTGGTTTGAGCTTTGAGTGAAATGAGGGTTGTTTTGCCTCCAAGAGAAATTTGGATGACTTCTCCACCCAGGATTATAGGTATTTGAATTGGGGTCAAACCTTGGTCTCTGTTGATATGCTCCCAACACATTAACCTGTTAAGGTCCAGTTGTTGTTTCTCCTTGATATGGACAGGCTTCAGTACCACGTCCCATGTTACTATACAAACCATATTGTTCATTATTGGTGTTGGTTTGTGTAGCGAGAAGGGCAACTTGCTTAGTCAGTTGAACAAGTTGTTGTTGAACTTCATTACTGGAGTCGATTTCATGAACTCCAGCTTTTCTCACTCGGGAGCTTTTCTGTTGGGAATTAGCACCCAACATCTCAAAGAGGTTATACGTCTCTGAGGCAGTTTTTTCTCCTATTGCTCCTACTGCAACGTTGTCGACAATGAACTGACATTGTTGTGTAAGTCCATCGTAAAAGAATTGGTTCTGCAACTGCAGGGGAAAGCTGTGATGGGGACATTGAGTGAGAAACATTTTGAACCTATCCCAAGCTTCATGGAATGGTTCTCCTTCCATCTGAGAGAAAGTAGCAATCTTTCCTCTCAACTCTGATGTTTTTTGGTGGGAATAGAATTTTCCCATGAATTTATTGTAAATGTTACCCCATGTCATCAGAGAACCTGGGGGAAGTGACATCAACCAAGCTTTGGCCTTATCCTTTAAAGTGTAGGGAAAACATCTCATTCTAAGTTGATCCTCGTTTAGAATACCGAGGGGGAATGTTTGGACCGTAGCATAGAAATCTCTCATAAAGGAAAGAGAATCTTTATTAGGTAGCCCATAAAAGGAAGGAAGCATAGAAAAATGAATATATTTAAGGTCATAATTCCGAGCAGCCTCACCCAACTGGATAGCGGTAGTTTCCGTGCCAATCACCGGTCTTGCAAACTCCTTCATCGTGGTTTCCCTAACATGTTGGTTTTCCTCCATTTCTTTTGGTTCTAGTAAAGGATTAAGTCTTGGTTCTATGTTTGGCTCAAAAACAGGTTGATGGGTGGAATCCAGTGTTGTTGACACTTGTTTAAATTTATGAATATTATTTACATATGGTGTAAGGGGTTTCCTAAGGATCTCCTACCACGCATAGACTATTGTAAACGTAAATTTAAAACTCCTGTCAACAAAAAATAAAAAATTTAGAGAAAATTTACATGGTATTTAATACAAAACACTAGACAAAACTAGTTAAACCCTAAATTTTATTTTTTATTTTTTATTTTTTTAACATAATCAGTATTAACCAAGAGTGTTCCCAGGAAAGAATGGTGGTGCAACGGCTCCTTAAAAACCATTCTCCTAGCCAGAACAACGTTCCCTGGAAAGACTAGTGGCACAAAGGCTTCCAAGAACTAGTCTCCTAGACAGAACTCCCTTAGATTTTTACTTTTCATGCTATTTAGTTAATTAGGTAAGTAATTTTTTTTTATTCAGGAACGTTAATTTTATTTTACTATTCATGCTATATTTTTTTCTTATTAACTTAAAATTTTTGAAATTTTAATTTTTTTTATTATTCATGAGCGGTAATTTTATTTTACTATTCATGCTATATTATTTCTTATTAACTTAAAATTTTTGAAATTTTAATTTTTTTTTACTATTCATGAACGGTAATTTTATTTTACTATTCACGCTATATTATTTCTTATTAACTTAAAATTTTTGAAATTTTAATTTTTTTTAATTTTTTTTTACTATTCATGAACGGTAAAAAAAATTTGTACTTGAAATTTCAAATTTCTAAATTATTTTACAATTAAAAAAATTACTTTTTATTTTTTTTTATTTTTTATTTATTTATTTATTTATTTATTTATTTATTTTTATTTCTTATGAATTTTGAAATTTGATTATTGTTAAAAAAAATCACAATTATTTACAGCACAAAAATGTTTTTAAAATTTTGATAAATAATTTAAAAACGCTATTCCTTCCCTCGCAACGGCGCAAAAAACTTGATGAGCGAAAACTGACATCGTCGATTCTTGCCAATACTTTGGTTTTAATATTTATAAAACTCTCGCAAGTGCACGAATCATTTCGTAGAAAATAATAAGTATACTCCCAAGGTCGATCTAAGGAAGGAATGTATGTGGTTTTTAATTTATTATTTAAAATTTTAAAAACGAAATTAAATTCTAAACATCCTGTCACGATAGTTTGGTTTGTGTTCCTAATCTAATAACATAAAAATAAACATATATACAGATTAATGAAATATAATCTAATAACATAAAAATAAACATAGATACAAATTCAATAAATATTTATCTAAAAATAAATATAAATACGGATTCAATAAATATTTATGCAAATTTTATCATTTATATTAGTGGAGTATTTATGGATATAATAACTAAATTAATTATGCTTGCTCATATTATCTAGGTCATTAAAGATATAAATTGATATTTTATTGATTCTCTCTTTTTTATATAAATACCACATTTGGTGGGGTTAGATATTCTTTGTTAACTAAGCAAATCAATTAACACCTATGGGTGGGCTTGATAACTAATTTGGTTAATTAAATTAATTCCTTTTTCTAAGAGGTTTGAAAATGAACCATTTAAATGCCACCTTTGGTGGGGTTAGACAGTTTAAACTTTATTCAAGGTGTCCAAATTAAACCTAAGAATTTAGTTATCCGAGTACTAACTTTCAAGTTTTAAAACCACTATTGAAAACATGTTGTCAATACATTTTCATATAATAATTCTTATAAAAACTTTTGAAATAGAGCTTCACTCTAACTACCGGCGATTGTACCAACAAATAAAAGAGCACTACTCTAAATTAGACCGGATAACTAAACCTTAAAATCTAATTTTCAGTTTTAAGTTTGTAATAAAAAATAATATATTTCTCTCTAACATTCTTAATATAAAAATCTTGAATAAAAACAAAATCAATTCATTTTAGAAATTTTCACCTATTTAATATTTCGCAAGCATAACAACGTTATTATTATATCATGTTTATAAACAGCTAGCAGAGTTAAATTTAATCACAGACAAATTAAATATAACATGTAAGAATAAAGCATAAAAATAACTGTAAAGAAAATAAAATCCTTACAGAACTTCGACGCTATTCCCGTTGCTAGAAAACCTCCAAGCGGTATTTGAACTTCCATTTATTGAATCAAAAAGCTAAATTATTACAAAAACATTACAAGTTCCTCTCAAAAAGAGAAGAACTCTACAACTAAGAGAATTGAACTAAAAACTAAGAGAAAAACTAAGAAAAGCTTAGAAACTAAGAAAAAGTCAAAAACTAAGAAATGAGAGAAAGAAAGAAGAGAGAAGTGTGTTTTGAAGGTGTGATTTGAAGTGCAGGGAAGGGGGTATTTATAGGTGAGGATGGAGAGAAAAAATGAGTAAAAAAATGTAAAAACGCGTAATGGAAATGCTGAGGTCATTAATGACATCAGCATGACGTCATGGGGGTGGCTGCACGTGAAAAATGGGGCGAAAAGGCATTGGGCGCGCGGAGGGGGCTGCTGGGCGCTGCGCGCGCGTGCCGAGGGCTGTCGCTGCGCGCAGCTCGGCGCGTGTGAACAGTGCCCACGCGCTGGGGTGCGCGCGGATGGGCAGGCTAGCGCGTGCGGGCGTGCGCGGCATGGGGCGCTGGGGTGCGCTGGGGCGCGTGGGCTGGGGCGCTGGGCTGCGCGCGCGGCTGGGCAGCGGGGCGCGATTTCCGTCTTTTTGACATTTTTGACCTTTTTGACCCATTTTGTCCAATTTTTCCATGTTTGTTGACCTTTTCCCACTTATTTATTAATATATTTGTGATGTATAGCTTCAAGTATTCCTCTTTGAGTCTTTAAATTGCGTTTTTAAGCCAAAATACCTGAAAAACAATAAAAATACCCGTGATTCCGAAAAAGACAAATTTATATAAATATATGATAAAACATATAAATATATATTTTTTTAATCAATTAATGTACATAAAATCATGGTTATTTTAGTGCTTTTTGAGCACTCATCACTATGCCTAGCTTTTTGATGCTTTTACTAATATTTTCCCTTGCTAGTTACTTTGACAAGCCCTTTATATATGTTTGCCTTGCTTACTGCTTGCTTCTTCTACTGTGGTTCTTTGTATGTGCATCGCATCACATGTTCATCATATAGAGCTGAAGTATCAAGATTATGCTTTTTGGAGTCTTGTCATTCAAATTCCATGTCATATAGAATGCATCTTATTTGTTTTACTTGGTTTTTCTTTCCTCTAGCTAGTATGTTGTGTATTAATTCTTTTTTTGTCTCCTATTGGTTTCAATTCATCTTTTGCCTGATCTTTATTCTCTTATGTTTTTAATGTATCTTTGGAGAATACTAAGGAGTTATTTCAAGCTTATACCATTGAGTATCTTTCTATTATATACTTATTCTTGTTTTCCATGTGCATTTGTATGTCATATAGATTATTTACCTATCATTAGGACTTTTGACCTTCACGCATTATTGTAACTAAACTTGTGTGTTTTGTTAGCAATTATAAGGTTGGGATGTTGACCCTATCTAAGCTTGTCTCTTATTTTTGTGTTGAAAGATATGCCTTTCTCGCATAGTTAGTGGTTCTAGTAGCATCTCTTGTCACATCCTTCTCTTAGGGATATTGCTCGTGTTATTCACTAGTTAGTTAGTTTCTTTCTTTCTTGTGATAGATGTGGGTTTGTATTTAGTTATGTATTGTTTTGACTTAGAAACGCAAAAGAGTATGATGTAGGTCCCATTATACTTTATATGTTGGCTTTCTGTGTGCAAAACATGGTATCTATTTATTTTATTTAGTTTATCTGTCTTCCTCTTTGTAAAGTTAGTAATGATAGATCCATAATACACATACTCACCTAGTTAGGTACCCTTTGTATGAGAGCATGTTTACACATACCATGGGGTTGGTTTTCTTAGTGTGCTTGCTCGCTAATATTGTTGCTCGAGTTTTTGGTTTGTTTCATTTATTGGTATTTATGGATGTTACTCAGCATTTTGGAAAACTAAAACAATATCTCCTTCTAGAACAAGTGGGCATTTGAGTTCTATAAATATTCCTCATTTTTATTAACTCTATACCTCTTGATTCTAGTACCAAAAATTTTCCAGAATTTACACTGATAATTATATCTATTTCGTAAGTTATTTTAGAGATCTTACAAATATTTATAGGTCATTTATTGAGCTTAGTTATCAAATCCTCATTTGTGTGGGTACATGATTTGACTTTGTGTCTCCCATACACAATTTAATATTTGTAGTGGACTATGAGTCCCTTGAAGTTGTTAGTCATTACATTTCCTGTTACTAATCTGAGTATACAAATTACATTGCATTGGATAGTGTTAGTTATGGAGGAAAGTCATGTCCTAATGTTAAACTAAGTAGTTACAGAAGTAGCAAGTAAGAGTAGTAGTATATTAATTGAACAAAGGTTTGACTGATAGAGGTAATAGTGGTTTTACTGTCCTTCTTAGTTGTAACTATTTTATTGTTTAGAGAATTATTTGTTGCTGTGTGACTACCTTAAACAACACAAGGATGTTACCATATACATATGATCTCTATATAGGTTTACCTTATTATATCACTTGTTATGAATGATCATTTGTTGAGCTAGTATAATATGATTTTTATGTGTGTATGATTCTACATACTAAAACATAAATTCTGATTTGAAAGGATTTTTTATTTACTTGCTTTTAGTTTTGATATATAATATATGGTATTATAAGTTGTGTGCTTTTTTGATATTATATTATTTGTGCTTATGTTGTGTGGACTATGTAAGTGTTTACTATTCAATATCTTGCAATTAAGGTAGTGTCTATTAGAACTGTATATCTCCTTCCCCTAGTTGTGTATCGGATCACAGACTCTTTTAAATAAAAGTTTAAATTGTTGATCTCACCAAAGGTAACAAATTGAATGGCATGATAATTTCTCGGAAAAGAAACATAATTTAATTAAATTAAAATTGTGAATCTCACCAAAGGTGGAAAGTTAAATTTAATTAACAAAGAATAATAGTCTCACCAAAGGTTTTATTTATACATATAAAAATAATGAGTAATTTGGATTTATATTTTATTAACTTAATTAATCTTACCAAATATAATCAACAGGCTAAATATCTCATTAATTCTTCATTGATTAATGAATTACATATCTGCTTATAGTTTGTATAAGCCTACATATGTTTTTATTATTTTATGTTATTAGTATAGATATTTCAAAATCAAATGTTACGATAGATTATTTAGATTTATTTTTTCGTTTTTAAGAGTTTTGTTGAATTATTCAAAACCAAATAGTTCCTCTTTATACCGACTTTGGAATTATACATATTATTTCTTATAAATTGATTCATGCACATGCAATCTATTATCAAATACAAAACACGAACATCAAGTTTTTCATTTTGTGGTAGGGAGGAATAGCATTCTAAATTTTTATTATAAAAATTTTTATTAAATTTTTGTGTTATAAATTTTTGTGATTGTTTTTATTAAAAAATAAAAAAAAATCTAATTTTTTGAAAATTATAAAAATCTAAAGAGATTTCTTAATAAAAAATATAAAAAAAATCGAAAAATTTATGGCTCCTTTATTAGGTGGCATATATTTTAAATAAAAAAAATTGGAATTCATTTGCTAATGATGTAAACATTATGTCTCCTTTAGTTGACTTATATTTTAAAAAAACTTAAAAAAAAACTAAAATTTTATGTCTTCTTTATTGATTGACTTAGATTGTAAATAAAAAAAATTGGCAATCTCTAACCAGCTTAGGAAGAACTTTGAAAAATTCTTGGCAATCAACACCATCTATTTCTAATTAGGGTTGGAACTACCATCATCCGCCACTGATGTAAATGTTCCTTATTGCTATTACTTTTGATGGAATTAAGAGTCAAGTTCTTTACTTTATCAACAGTAGTACTCACTTTCTTACATAAAAGATAGTAAACCTGGAAGGATCTAGATCACCTACCAATTTATGAATCTTTAAGATCTTTAATCTTGTGTACAGCCTCGAGTGTAGTGATCTTTTCCTTGAATCAGGCAGAAAGGCTGGATAGAACCTCCACTTACATCTCTTCTTTAATAAGATGACCCAAATTGTAACCGTGTTTACAATGTCCGAATTGAAATCTATCCTCGAACCTATTGAAGGTCTTATCTTATTCCATTTGTAGTAGCACATAATCCTAGTTGAGATGGATCAACCTTAACTTCCTAACCATAGAGTACCCTTATGTGTTAAGTCAATTAAGGGTGTCCACCGGTCCGGTCTGATTTTGTATAAAAAACAATTAACCAGACCATATCGTTTATATTACTCGGACCGGATCGAACGGTTTGAAACAGTTTTAATTAATACAAACTAGATAGGACTGTTTGATTTATAAAATTGTTTGGTCCGGTTCGGTTTTCGGTTTGGTTCTATTTTTCGACACATGTAATGAGAAATAATGTAAAATTTTTAATATATTATTAAACCGGTTTGGTCTAGTTCGACCGGTCTAAAATTAATACAAACTGGACCGGACCGTTTGATTTGTAAAACCATTCGGTCCGATCCGGTCTGGTTTATGGACAACCCTAAAGTCAATAATATCCCATGCCTCCTTTGTAGTCTGGAAAGCTAAGATGTGTCTATACTCATCTGAATGGATAGCTTTGGTAATGGCATATAACCGTTTAGTATTCTAGTCAAACTCTTTCATTTCTTCTATTATTCATTCAATCATTGGCTTGGAAACTAGAGCGCCATTTTTAAGCATTTTAGTATGATATGCCTGATGAGCGAAAACTGACATCGTCGATTCTTACAAATACTTTGGTTTTAATATTTATAAAACTCTCGCAAGTGCACGAATCATTTCGAAGAAAATGATAAGTATACTCCCAAGGTCGATCTAAGGAAGGAATGTATGTGGTTTTTAATTTATTATGCAAACTTTTAAAAACGAAATTAAATCCTAAACATCCTGTCACGATATTTTGGGGTTTTTGTGTTTTTAATCTAGTTACATAAAAATAAACATAGATTCAATAAACATTTATGCAAATTTTATCTTTTATAATGGTGGAGTATTTATGGATAAAATAACTAAGTTAATTATGCTTGCTCATATTATCTAGGTTATTAAAGATATGAATTAATATTTATTGATTCTCCCTTTTTTGTATGAATACCACCTTTGGTGGGGTTAGATATTCTTTGTTAACTAAACAAATCAATTAACACCTATGGGTGGGGTTGATAACTAATTTGCTTAATTAAATTAATTCCTTTTTCTAAGAGATTGAAAATGAACCATTTAAATGCCACCTTTGGTGGGGTTAGACAGTTTAAACTTTATTCAAGGTGTCCAAATTAAACCTAAGAATTTAGTTATCCGAGTACTAACTTTCAAGTTTTAAAACCACTACCGAAAACATGTTGTGAATACATTTTCAGATAATAATTCTTATAAAAACTTTTGAAATAGAGCTTCACTCTAACTACCGGGCGATTGTACCATCAAATAAAAGAGCACTACTCTAAATCAGACCGGATAACTAAACCTTAAAATCTAATTTTTAGGCTTAAGTTTGTAATGAAAAATAATATATTTCTCTCTAACATTCTTAATATAAAATCATGAATAAAAATAAAATCAATTCATTTTAGAGATTTTCACCTATTTAATATTTCGCAAGCATAACAACGTTATTATTACATCATGTTTACTAAACAGCCAGCATAGTTAAATTTAATCACAGACAAATTAAATATAACATGTAAGAATAAAGCATAAAAATAACTGTAAAGAAAATAAAATCCTTACAGAACTTCGACGCTATTCCCGTTGCTGGAAAAACTCCAAGCGGAATTTGCACTTCAATTTATTGAATCAAAAAGCTAAAAAATTAAATAAACATAACTAGTTCTTCCCAAAAAGGGAAGAACTCTAAAACTAAGAGAAATTAACTAAGAAAAGCTAAAAACTAAGAAAAACTAAAAAATCTAAGAAAAGAGAGAAAGAAAGAAGAGAGAAGTGTGTTTTGAAGGTGTTGAAGGTGTGTTTTGAATTGAAGGGAATAGGGGTATTTATAGGTGAGGATGGAGAGAAAAAATGAGTAAAAAAATTTTAAAAAAATGTAAAAACGTGTAATGGAATTGTTGAGGTCATTGATGATGTCATCATGACGTCATGGGCGGCTGCACGTGAAAAATGGAGCGAAATGGGCGTCGGCGCACGCGGAGGCAGCTGGGCGCGCGCGGATGAACAGTATCTACGCGCAGATGAACAGTAGCCGCGCGCGCAGTTTGGGTCTGATGAACAGTAGCCGCGCGCGCAGTTTGGGTCTGATGAACAGTAGCCGCGCGCAGCTTGGGGCGGATGGGCGGCGCGGCGGCGCGATTTTCTCCTTTTTGACCCATTTTGTCCAATTTTTCCATATTTGTTGACCTTTCCCTATTTATTTATTAATATATTTGTGATGTATTGCTTCCAGTATTCCTCTTTGAGTCTTTAAGTTGCGTTTTTAAGCCAAAAATACCTGAAAAACAATAAAAATACTAGTGATTCCGAAAAAGACAAATTTATATAAATATATGATAAAACATATAAATATATATATTTTTAATCAATTAATGTGTATAAAATCATGGTTATTTTAGTGCTTTTTGAGCACTCATCAATGCCTAATCATTCTTGACTTAAAACTAGATACAATCTTTTGTGGCCATAAGAAGGTGCGCATATGCAACTTCATGTTTGCATGTTGGCTTCTATATCTTTATCTTTTACGTAGTGTGCTCTCTTCCTCTGCGAAAGGTTAGTTACTTTATATCAATAATCCATACAAGCACATAGATAGGAAAACTTTAATGAAAGCATGTTTTTCACACACTAAATGTTTTTTTGGCACCTCTACAAGGGGCCTTGTCACACCCTTCACCACACCCTTGGCAAGATGTTTGAAAAGGTCTATGGCGAATACCTTCGCGAGGTAGTCTGACCTTTGGGTTTTTTTTCTATAAATACTCTAATTCTTCTCTTTTCTTACCACATGTTTTTATGTATCAAAACTATGCAAACATTATACTGAGAAGTACATTTTGTTTTAGAGAGCTTACATTATTTACTTATGTATTGTGCAAAAAATAAAGTGTTTGAGCTTTGAGCTTAAAATTGTTTTGTTTTCTATGTGAGACACGACATTTAGATATTGGGTTGGTTATGAAGCTAAGTTAGCAAATCATTAGTTGGGTGAGTACGTGATTTAACTATATGTCTCACGTACACGAATTGAAATTTATGATGATGAGCGAAAACCGGCATCACCGATTCTTGCCAATACTTTGGTTTTAATATTTATAAAACTCTCGCAAGTGCACGAATCATTTCGTAGAAAATGATAAGTATACTCCCAAGGTCGATCTAAGGAAGGAATGTATGTGGTTTTTAATTTATTATTCAAACTTTTAAAAACGAAATTAAATCCTAAACATCCTGTCACGATATTTTGGGGTTTTGTGTTTTTAAT
Organism: Hippophae tibetana; assembly: GCA_037013495.1. Taxonomy (NCBI): domain Eukaryota; kingdom Viridiplantae; phylum Streptophyta; class Magnoliopsida; order Rosales; family Elaeagnaceae; genus Hippophae; species Hippophae tibetana. The sequence goes on from CM072809.1 coordinate 30,344,987, forward strand.
CTACTAACATAAAAATAAGCATAGATTCAATAAATATTTATGCAAATTTTATCTTTTATAATGGTGGAGTATTTATGGATATAATAACTAAGTTAATTATGCTTGCTCATATTATCTAGGTTATTAAAGATATGAATTGATATTTATTGATTCTCCCTTTTTTGTATGAATACCACCTTTGGTGGGGTTAGATATTCTTTGTTAACTAAACAAATCAATTAACACCTATGGGTGGGGTTGATAACTAATTTGCTTAATTAAATTAATTCCTTTTTCTAAGAGATTGAAAATGAACCATTTAAATGCCACCTTTGGTGGGGTTAGACAGTTTAAACTTTATTCAAGGTGTCCAAATTAAACCTAAGAATTTAGTTATCCGAGTACTAACTTTCAAGTTTTAAAACCACTACTGAAAACATGTTGTCAATACATTTTCATATAATAATTCTTATAAAAACTTTTGAAATAGAGCTTCACTCTAACTACCGGCGATTGTACCAACAAATAAAAGAGCACTACTCTAAATCAGACCGGATAACTAAACCTTAAAATCTAATTTTCAGGTTTAAGTTTGTAATGAAAAATAATATATTTCTCTCTAACATTCTTAATATAAAATCTTGAATAAAAACAAAATCAATTCATTTTAGAGATTTTCATCTATTTAATATTTTGCAAGCATAACAACGTTATTATTACATCATGTTTATAAACAGCCAGCACAGTTAAATTTAATCATAGACAAATTAAATATAACATGTAAGAATAAAGCATAAAAAATAACTCTAAAGAAAATAAAATCCTTACAGAACTTCGATGCTATTCCCGTTGCTGGAAAACCTCCAAGCGGAATTTGCACTCCCATTTATTGAAAAAAGCTAAGAAATTACAAAAACATAACTAGTTCTTCCCAAAAAAGGAAGAACTCTAAAACTAAGAGAAATTAACTAAGAAAAGCTAAAAACCAAGAAAAACTAAAAATCTAAGAAAAGAGAGAAAGAAAGAGAGAAAAGAATGTATTTTGAGGTGTGTTTAGAAGTGAAGGGAAGAGGGGTATTTATAGGTGAGGATGGAGAGAAAAAGTGAGTGAAAAAATGTGAAAACGCGGAGTGCAATTGCTGAGGTCATTGATGACGTCAGCATGACATCATGGGGGCAGTTGCGCGTAAAAATGGGGTGAAATGGGCGTCGGCGCGCGTGGAAGGGCAGGCGCTGCACGCAGGGGCGCGCGCAGAAGGACGAGCAACGCGCGCGGAACTGGGACTGGGCGCGCATGGCTTGGCACAGACATGAGGTGCTCTGCGCGCGGGGCTCGGCACGGTGGCGTGATTTTCTCCTTTTTGACATTTTTGGCCTTTTTGACCCATTTTGTCCAATTTTTCCATATTTGTTGACCTTTGCCCATTTATTTATTAATATATTTGTGATGTATTGCTTCCAGTATTCCTCTTTGAGTGTTTAAGTTACGTTTTTAAGTCAAAATACGTGAAAAACAATAAAAATACCCGTGATTCCGAAAAGACAAATTTATATAAATATATGATAAAACATATAAATATATATATTTTTAATCAATTAATGTGCATAAAATCATGGTAATTTTAGTTTTTTTTGAGCACTCATCAACTCTCATGAAGTTTAACACTACTCTCTTCATTTTACTTATCTATGGTTTCTGATCATACACATTGGGTAATGTTGGCTTTGTACGAAGGCTAGGTTCATTTGACGGACCAAGTCAAGGGGAGGCAACAAACAAGTGTAGAAATTGGTAGTTCAAATAGAGGTCCAAGATGATATAGAGTTATTAGTGATTTTATTTCTTTTCAGAGTTGTAATTGCTTTATTTTGTAGTGATTTTTTTGCTGTCGAGTGGTTGCTATAAGCAACTCGATGATGTTAGAAAATAGATATTGTTTCTATGTATGTTTACCTCGTTATATCCAATGTTGTGCATGATCATATCTTATGCTAGTACAATTTGAGTATAAGTTGTGTATGTTCCAACATATCAAATAATTAATTATATTTAAATTTTTAATTATTTATATTTTAGTTTTTTATGTTATATATATTGAATATTGAATACGAAAAATAAACATAAAAATAAAAAAAAAATCATAAAATGTATATGTAAAGTCGGTTCATCACGTGAACTGACTTTACATTTTAAGTCACTCAATACCAACTTTAAATTTGTTTAAAGTCGGTTAAAAACCGACTTTAATGCCCATCTTTGTAGTAGTATAGAATAACTCAGCCAGAATCTTAATAACATTTTTATAGATATTGGCCCCTACATCAATGGAGGCTAGGTTCGAATTTAGTATGGAATGTTCTGATTCCTCAACAACACTAATGAACTTGAGGAACACTCCTTCAAATCGCTTGATGTAAAAGTAAACCCAATGCGACTCCTTGTTAACCAAAGCAACCATTATAGTTATGGTCCCTCTCTTACGAGCTCGAATTTGAGATATCTACTCTTTATAGGAAGTGAGATCACACTTGGTCTCTTCATAAAGAAAGAGCTTACCCTTGTCGTTGGACAACTCGACGTTTGATTTCTCTACCTCGATCTTTAGTCTACTTTTCTCTAGTTTTAAAGCTTAAGCTAAGTGTCTATTAGTCCGATTAGAATCCATAAGGTTCGACCAAGAAAGATGGAGTGGAATTTTTATTTACTTCGAGCAAAAAAATATGTCTAAGTTATAGTATCCCTAATCCTCTTTTAGAAGGAATGACATTGGGACAACCATGGTGAAAAATGTCTTGGAAAGTAAGGAGGTGGGTAAACATCATAAATAAATATTGTAAATGCACAAATACATATACAATATAACCTTCTCATAATAAGTTTCATTAACAAAGTGCGCTAGATTACAAAGGACAAGCTTACACCTATATAGAATGAAAGAGGCATTGAGCCTTTGTAAAAAAGAAATAATACATAATAAAAGGCCTCGTACTCGAGCCTAGCAAAGAACTAAGAATCCCAACTCTATCTCCATCTTGTTCATCTCCCACCTTGGATTCATCGTCGTTCTCATATTAAGTTTGAGTAGGCAAGTATGGTGGTGTATATAGGATGTTGAGGATCTAATAGTATTATTGTCTAAGGCTTTTCTTTTTGGATTCTTTCATAAGGGAGTCCATGTCTAAGTTATACCCAATCTCATCACTTGAGGAGAGCTATTTAGTCATGGCATTGAGCTAGTACCTTGGTTTCTCTTGTTCCCTAGAAAATGTGTCTTTGGTGTCATTAAGCTTATGATTATAAGCTTTAACCTTAGCCTTGAGTTTTCTTGGGGCTTCCTTGAGCACTTCCAAGTGCCTCGAATTCTTATTTAGCCCTTGTATGCCCTTGGCTAGTTTTTCCTCATTGTCGAGGGCCTTACCCTCCCACTTGTTGGTTTTGGCCAATATCATAACATTCTTGGCCTAAGTAGAGGTGTGGCTCTTCTTTTCCACTATAAGGTCATACTTCAATCTCTACTACACCTATGAAGGTGCTAGGTCATACTTCAAATTGGGTTACCAAGGAAAGAAGAATTTTGATTGAAGTGTACTTGGCAACATGCAAAAATCTCATTGTAATCTTTCCCTTACCTTGGTGAGAAGCCTTGAGCAATAACTTTTGCCTTATACCTTGATGATTCAACCTATGAACATATGATAAAAATTATGTGTGCTTGTGATACCAAGTCTTGACATATTGGAGCAAAGGCAAGCCTTAAGTGTGCATATGCATGTAGCATAGAGAATGTGTAGTGTATGGCACATGGCGTATGGCATATCACTGGGGCTTTATGCACAATAGGCGCATTACTTGGAAAGGCTATGATCATATGTATAATGTTGTATTAGTAGGTGGATTATCTCCTATATATAAGAGGTAATCACATGTATCATATGATTATCGAGTCTAAAATTCAGTTGTATAAGCTATGGAATTCTAGAGAGCATTTCTTGAGAGTTCATGTTAATTTTTCTTGGTTCAAGGAAAAAAGGTTATAAGGGGCCAAATGTTTTGTAAGGATTACTCAATGTTACTAGTCGATTGGTATTTTATCGCCACACAAATTTTATGTGCAATGAATATCGCAACAAGTAATATCATGATAAAAAAATATCGTTCTCAAGGAGATTATTTTGTTAGAAACTAATTTTTAAAACTAAAAAAATAAAATAATTTTTTTTGTGTTTTTATATTTTAAGGAAGAAAAATAAAAATAACTAATATTAAATATCAATAATTAATTAAATCAGATTTGGTAACTAAAAAGATATATGAGAAAATATTTAGGAATACTTAATCCACAATTTTATAAACACGTGAATTACTAAAATCCTCCAATATAATTATCAATTAATTACATGATCAATTGAATCTAACCTAGCATGTATTCATCTCTCAATTAAACTACACACCATGTATTCCTTAATAGGTGGATTTTTCTCTTGGACTTGTGATTTTTATGGTTATTGAAAACCTATTAGTGGAAATGATTGAGAATTGAATTTAATTACCACATTAATTGCAATTATTCCAAGAGAAATTGGGATGTTGTCTCCATCCGATGTTGTATGTATTTGAGTATGGATTACTTCTTTAGTTCATACTACCCATATAGAATACTTATTATAGGTTATTTGGACAATTATCAAATAAATAGGCTCCCTTACAAAACACGTGAAACACCCTTGAATCTTGGACTTGGTTTCTAATCGCTGGTGAGTTTTGACCCTTTCAAAGATTTACCAAAGATGACACTTGAGTTGTAAGTCACGTGATATCATTTACCTCATGCACTCTAGCTGCTATTCTTGTGGCTTCCATTCTATCCATTGGAAATTGATAATTATTACTAGACATTTTCTCAAGTAAATCATAAGCTTGATTGTAATAAGATTTGGCTAGTGAAGCTCCATTAACGGATGCATCAACAATGGTTTTTGTTTGGGCATTGAGACCATTGTATAAAGTCTCCATTTTATTCCAATGAGAGATACCATAGTAAGGACACTGTCTTAGTAATTCTTTGAATCTTTCACATGCTTCATATAGAGATTCTCCTTCATATTGTTGGAATGAGGTAATGTGTCATTACTAAGCTTGTAATCCTTTGTTGGTGGGAAGTATTTCATTAAGAATTTCTCTACCAAATCATTCCATGTTGTAATGGAACCAGATGACAAAGAGTTTAGCCAAGCTTGAGCATGGTTTCACAAAAAGTAAGGAAATACTCTAAGCCTAAATACCTCTCCAATAACGCCACTAAATTTGAATGAATCTCCAACTTCAATTCACAATTAGAGACGTAGATGAGGACCTTTTGTTAGTAATCTACTGAATTTTCCAACTGTTTGTAGCATTTTAAATATTACTAGCTTTAGTTTAAATTGAGTAGCTTGAATGTCTGACCTTATAATACTTGGATTTAGCCCTTCTAACATAGGTATTATATATTCATTCATAGCTCTATCATCATCCATTAAAGGAATCTGGTTGATCAAATTTAGCTCATTATTATTTATTTCTAATGGATTAACCATTTCTTCCACTTGAGTGACAACTTGTTTTCTTATCGATCTCAAAGTACACTCAATTTTGAGATCTAAAAGGAAAAATTTCTCCTTTATGGACTCCACTTAAGCAATACACTCTCTATATTTCTAATAACACTAAAAAATATGTCTAAATTAAAAATAAATAAATAACTAAAAAAATAAATAAAGAAATAAAATAAAATAAATAATTAACTAAAAAGATAACTAAATAAAATAAAATAAAATAAATTAATTTCTAATATTTATAATCTCCGACAACAACGTCAAAAACTTGTTAGGACATAAATTGTGTTCAATGAATACACAAGTACATGTATTGTAACAAGTAATATAATAATAAGAAAAGATTATTCACAAAGAGATTATGTTATTAGAAATTAATTTTTAAAATTAAACACGTGAATTACTAAAATCCCCCCAATATAATTATAAATCAATTACATGATCAATTAGATTTAATCTAGTATGTATTACTCTCGCAAGTAAACTATAGATGATATAGTAATTAACTTAATCACACTCTTATGTCAATTAAAGCACATACTACTCATTAAGTTCATCAATTATTGATCATCACATACATAAGAATCATATATCTCTACCTAGAAACTATACATGTTATTTAATAAAGACAAATAATTAAATAATTCTCTCAAATCTATTTAATTATCTCTATAGATCAACTATTGGCAATAAAATTAATAGCATAAAAATCATATATATTAAATAATACAATTAAATTGAATTCATAATTGGGGTAAAATATTAGATCATCACATGGTAAAAATTGGGTTCATAAGTCCCCTAGATTAATAAATTAACTAGACATAATTTTGTTTTTAAAACTCATATTTTTCATAAATAAAGACATAAAAATTGATAAAGAAATGAGAAGAAGAAGAAGAAGAAATACAATCAATCTCTTAAAATGGTAGTACCAATCTCATCTTGAATACCTACCAAAATTGTATCTCCTTTTGAATTTTATGTATTTTTATCTATTCTTGGCTCCAAAAACTGATAGAATTTATATTAATTTTGGCTCATTAGGGCTTATGGGGTAATTAGTGGGTTAAATATAGCTCAGGTACAATCTTGATCATTAGATCAACTTCAGATCAAGGGTTGAAATATTTGTAGTTACAACCAATAAAAGTATGTCATGTGGTATGAAGGTTCACTGACGAATCAAGGAGTGACATATGGCAAGGGAAGATTGGTCTGGTCAATGAAAACTAAGTCAGGACCACATCGTGAAACATGATTCATAGTAACATATGTCATGGCATACTGGTGGAATGGTTGGACGAATCAGGTGATGACATGTGACATAACACTATATATTTAGGTTTGTATGATTCATCTAATTTGCTTGTGTGGAATCCACATGGTAGCTTCTGATTGGTCCTATGTTAAATTCACAAAAATCCATAAAAATTCTAGAAAAATCCCAAAAAAATTTAAAAATTATATTTTCACCCCTTTTGAGTAAATGGTTTTTATTTTAATATATTTACCCCTAAAAATAATAATTGAATAAAATAATCAAATATTAAGTAAAAAATTGTCATGATAACTCTACTTTCATATAGTCATCGCATGTCAATTGTTAGAAAATTTTATGCCAATGCTTCAAAAGTTATGAACGAAAAAACGATGGTCAGGGGTGCACATGTATCTTTTAGTAAATTGGCCATTAACTTATATTATGTGCTGAGGGATATAGAGCACAAAGAGTGTGGCACTTATTTGGTGGATTTATATTATGGAAGGGTGATTCAAACCTTAATAGTATTAGGGACATAATGGAAAATACAAGAACTTTGGTGCCAAATACTTGACTAATATTTCTCAAATTTTGCAATGCTTTTCTTGTTGTAGGTTGATGCTAACCGCCAGTTACATCTTTGTGGATAAATAATGAGCTATTGAATAGCTTTCTATTCAAATAGGAAAAGAAATGGATGTCAGGTCAATCATCAACCAAAGAATTCAAATATTTGCCAATAGTCATCATATAAGCTATTTATTTTTGTAACTTATCATTGCATTATTTGCTAAAGTAGGGGTGAAGTTCCCTTCCTGTGAGATGTTGTTACAAAAGGGGGAGCTTTTGAATTTATCATATATGGGAAACCTCACTAGTGGCACAAAATTTGCTTAGTAAAAGGCTAGAATGCATCCTCTTCTTCAAAAATGAAAACAAAAGTTCAATTTAGCATGTTGCATGAAGGTGTAAAATAATTGAAAGAATATAAGTACAAACAACATAAGTGGTTGTGTGGACAAATAAGGTTTCAAACTAAATATATGCAGTCGATAAAAGAGGTTCAAAGGTTATAACTCTCCTAGTCTGAAATAGATTGGATTCATTTAAGTGGAGTACTTAAGTATCAAGGGCATAAGTTTGTTTTTAGGCCACTTGAGAATGAGGATGAAGCAGTACCCACCAATATGGAAGGCTAAAACTCCTTGATTAGTTTCAATTTTTTTGTCATTATTATTATCATTGTTAATATTTTTTGTAATTTAATTTCTTTTTTTATTTTTCTTCAGACTGTATTATTTTTTATTTTGGAACCCTAGTTTTCATAATTATTTAGTGATGTGTTATATATGAGATACATGTTGACTTTTTATGTTTGATATAACTTGATGTACATGATAGAATGAAATGAGAGAATGGACCAAATCACCACGATTAGTCTCACATCATTCCAATAAGGAGGGTAACTTTTCTTCTTTTTCCTTGGATATACTTTTAAATATTCAAGACAATGAATATTCTAAGTTCGAATGGGAGATATTTCTTTGAAATTATGAATTCTAGAAGATTCAAACATTCATTTATATTTATTTATTAGTTTGTTTTGTTTATTTTTTATTTTTATTTTTCTAGTCAATTCATACGTCAATAATAGTAACATGATTGTGATAGCACTACCATATATAGGATTTAATTTTTTTCTTCATTTAAAGTAAGATTTAGATGTAATTTTCATTTAGCTTTAGACTCTTAATATATTTGGAATGATTTCTTGATTAATCTAAATACTTAGGATTTTTTTGTGTGAAAACATTTCATGGACATCTTTGAAATCTTAACATACTTTAGAACTTGTATGAAAATCACTCGAGGAAAAAACATAGAATACACATTTCTAAGAAAATTATTTAGGACATTTTTGGATTGTTTAAGCCTTTTAAAGCTTAACATTTATCTCTTTGTTGCTAGTGCCCTATTGAGCTTATATAAAATATAAATTTATCTCTTTGTAACCTATTATGACCTACCTTTTTATTAACCAAAAATACATTAACCTACCCTTCTAATCTTTAAGAAAACTTGATATAAACACACTTTTACTACAAAATTTCCAAGAAGAAAGGGTGGAAATTCATGTAAAAATAGACTACAACCCATAAAAATATTGAAAACAATAGGTTAGTGGTTATGTAAAGTCAATTTTGGGTTTAAAAAGGATGAAAGGTTGTAGTAATCATATTTTATATTCCATATGTTATATTTTAAAAACAATAAGAGGGAAAGGAAAAGGAAAAAAGAAAAGAAAAGAAAAAATAGGGTATAGTGATATTTGATACAATGTGAAATTGTACGAATATTGTGCTTAATTTTGGATGTGAATGTAAATCTTGGATGGATTAGTTAAGTAACATTTAGAGTTATTTTATAACTAAAAATTACTATGTTTGAATTTAATTCAGTTTGCTAATTTTTGTTCCACACATTCCCACTCTTTCATAACCCAAACCTCATCTGAATGTTACAGCCTAAATAAAGGCCTATTCTACATTAGTAGAGGGTGATTTGAAAATTTATCCTTTGGAGTTTGTGATTATAACGTTCATACATATCATATTTGAATAGTCTTGAGATCAAAAAATATTTATGTGAATATTTTGCATGAAATCATCTAATGGTGAGATTAACATTTTGTGGTTAGATGGATGTTAAAGAGTCAATTACAAAAGTGAAATTCATCTTTGAGGTTGATTGATATTTAACTATTATGTTGTCATGTGTTATGGGAAATTTATGAGACAAATATATGAATTAACTTGAGAGCTAATGAGTTTGTTCTTTTTCCAATCATTTGTTTGTTGAATTTATTTTGGTTTAGTTAGAATGTTTATGGAAGTCATCATTGGAAGCCCTGACAAGATTTTAACTTGTCTATTAGGGCTGCCTATCAATTTGAAGACATGTTGCATATTCTAAATGAAACTATGGCATTCTAAGTAAGTTATTTAGGTTAGCTTAGGATTGATTTATTTTGTCTCTTTTTAGGAACAACTTTGAATTGCTTATCTTACTAGGGATTAGCAAGAAGCTAGTTAAGGGTTATAATAAGTGTTTGAAAAGCATGCTTACCTTGTGGTATCTCAATTAAATGAGATAATTTGGTTTTAATATTGCATTTTTACTTAATTATTTTGCAAAATGTATTTTTGGATGTATGAGGTATGTTTTGATGACTTCAGGTATTTTGGTCATTAAAAGAAATAAATAAAAGAACTAATGTCAGGGAATTTTATGCAAAGATACCAATCCAACACTTACAATCACCATAACCTTAAAAGGAAACCAAAAAATTACCCATCATGTGTCAAAAACGAAGCACAAATACCATATATAAACCAATCTTACTTGCTAAGTTAAACCAATAGGCCAACTTTAGAAGATAACTTGAATGCCTTATTCAAATTTATGGAGAAACTAGATGATGGATAATTAGAGGTTGAATTTTGTAAAGGCTTCAATAAAAAGGGTTGAAGTTAGAGTTTGGAAGCTAGCAGAGTGTATGCAAAAGCAAGAAAAAGGAAAGCTACCCAGTCAAGCAGAATAGGGAAAACATTTCACAATCCTTCAAAGCGGTCTTGTAATTAACAAAATATTATTCAAGATTTCTAATGACTTATCATCTAGGGTGGATAGTTAGGAAGGTGAAATTATAGTTTACCAAAGTGGAAAGACAAGTTCCAATAATGGTAAAATTTCTAAGAAAAGAATGGTGGATTCAACTAACATGCCCAAAATTTAAAAGACATTAGAACCATGCTAGCCAGCAATAACATTATCACACTTATTGAAAAAACATAACAAGATAAGAAATTCCCTGATATTTTTAATATGCTTTCTAATGTAAATTTAGATTTATTAGAAATGATCAAGAATATGTCCTCCAATACTAAGTTATTCAATGAATTGAGCTTTAAGAAGAAGAGGTATAAGCCTAATGAGCGAATTGTGGTATAAGAGGTATCTAGTGCTATGCTTCAGCATCAACTACCCCCAAATTTAAAAGATTTAGGAAGTTTGGTCATTAACATCACTATGAGAGATAGGAAGGTAGTTAAAGAAATCCTTGGTTCATATTCTAGTATACATTTGATGCCAAATTCTATTTTCATACAGCTAGGTTTGAGGTATTTAAACCTATAACCATGTCCTTTCAACTTAAGGATATATCTGTTAAATATTTAAAAGGAATTGAGGATATACTTGTACAATAGACAAACTAATAATGCCTGATTATTTTATGTATCTAGATATACATAGAAAACCAGTCTTGGACAAACAACATACAATACTTCTTGGTAGACTATTCATGGCCATACTAAGACTATTATTGAGGTCCAAGATGGGAATTTGACAATGACAGTCTTGGGGAGAGATTGCTCATTTTAATTTTTTAGATCTTCACCTTTACTTTCTATCTCTACCATTGATGAGTGATTTAATGTTTATTTTATGGATAGATTTATTCATAACACTTTTCTACATAATATAATGAAGGACAAACTAGAAGTTTCTTTTATTGTTGAAATGGTAGAAGAGGATTTGGATGAGATTGAGGGGTACCATCAACTATTACATAGTACTGAAGCAATATGAGAATCAAGTACACCCATAAATCTACCTAAAACCCCACCTAGGAAAGAAGCCACTACATCTAACCTAGAACTAAAATATTTAGCTAAGCACCTTAAATATGTATTTTTTGGGAGAAGGGGAAATATATCCAATTATTATCTCATCCTTTTGGACCAAAATCCAAGAAAAAGAACTTGTTAAGGTGCTTAAAAAAATTAAGAAGACATAAGGTTAGAGAATTAAGGATATTAGAGGCATTAGTCTAGCTATGTGTATGCCCAAGATCAATCTTGAGGATGATGCTAAATCTAATAGAGAGACCCAAAGGACTCTAAACCCAATCATGTAAGAGGTGGTTAAAAATATTATTTTGAAACTCCTATAAGTAAGAATCATTTACCGTAGTGATGATAGTAGGTTAGTTTAGTTCATATGGTACCAAATAAATTTGGATTAATAGTGGTGAAAAATAATAAGAATGAACTAGTGCCCACTAGGACATTCATTAGATGGAGGATGTGTATAGATTTTAGGAAATTGAATCTATATAATAAAAATTATAACTTTCCTCTTCCATTCTAAAGAATCCCACACGTAGGAATAATTAACAATTGCACAAAGGTCAATTGTTCTTCCCAGTCAAATTGGTAACCATGACCTAACTAAGAGATGGAAAAGCCATCCCATGGAATCTTTTCATGAGCTCTATCAATTCAGCTAAGAAAGCCTCACAAATGTGAATTAAGCACGTAACATGGAGGAATTACAAGACAACACACTCAATTCAATACATAACAAAAACAACCCATGTAAGAAAAAATAAATTGCGATAAACATAAAGGTGATAGTCTCCCTCACAGGCTACTATCCATACTAGCAACAAGAAAGCATGGCAAACAACAACCATCATGTGAGACAAGGATGCATACTTGAACAACAAATAATTTTCAATCACTTTAGGACTTAATTCGTATGTTGGAACATACTGGGAAATTGATGATTGTACTCTCACAACATATGATCATACAAAACTAAGAAAACCAATGTAACACACACGCATATAGTTTCGAAAACTATGATTGATAGCATATATTTTACAAACCATAAGGTTGGTTTTTTAGTATGAATAATTAGTCATGAATGATGATTTTTAGCTCATTTTAGGTGTTAGTATTTATGAAAATTATTCAGTAATTTTTTTGGAACAAAAATATGATTTTTGGTACCTCAACGAGTCCCTTGTCATACATTTTTCACAACTTTAGCAAGGTGGTTGACAAGGTCTATGGTGAGTTTGGTTGGAAGTAGGTAATTATCTATAAATACCCTCTATTAAATGTTATAATAAATTCCATAATCCTACCAAAACTTTGCCAAACTGTTTGATCATTTTGGATTTTGTTTTCACTCATTATCTTGATTGTGTTTCAATAATAGTGATACATTTGTGTGAGCATAAAATAGTGAGGTAGACTATTTTACAATATTTATGAGAAGTTCACTATAAGAGTGAATTGAGATGAGTTATTAAAAGTTCTCATTTCTATGGCTATATGCAATAAGAAATTAGTTGTGAATACGACTTTGGATATATTAAATAAGTGGTTACTTAGTTTGATCATATCATTGATTGTATGAGTACATGGCTTGATCACCATAATTTTTTGATGGTGATAGACTATTTGTCTCGTGGGATATATTTGGTGTTTGTTCTTATGGGTGGTTTTTTTGTTCACATAATACATTACTAATCTATGGTTCTTGATTATATCATGTTATGTGGTGTTGGCTTTGGAGGAGATTATAGTTCATGTATCAAACGTAGTTCTTATAAAGGCAGTAAGAGAGGGTAATACTGTGTAGTTCAAACAAAGGTTCCAACTAATAGAGGTAATAGTGGTTTTATTTCTATCAGTGTTGCAAATGTTTTATTAATTAGTGGATTGTTTGTTACCGAGTAGTTTCATAGGCAACCCAATGATTTTACCACATAGAGGGTTTCTATGTGGGTTTAACTCATTATATTGCTTCTTATGCATGAGCTACTATTGTACTTGTACAATTTTAGTTTAACGTGTGTATATTACAACATATTAAAGCTTAATCTCTAATTAGAAATACTTTTTATTATTTACCTTCTTTCTGTTTATTTAACAATATCTTTATAGTTAAAGTTTTATGTTTATTGGATATTGTATTTTACTACTTCTACTGGGCATTTTGTCTAACTGTTCATTACTCTATTCTTATGAGTTAGGGACAAGTTCTTATGGGGTCTGTATCTCCTTACCATAGTAGTGAATCGAATCATGGATGCTTTTAATTGGTATCAGAGTAAGTCACCTATGTTTAGGCTTAACTGCCTATGTTCTCAATCTTAGAGCTCTATCTACACGTACACACACATTGTATGTTTGTGCCTTCTATCTTTTATTGAGTGGGCTATTTTTTTGTGGGGTTATTTATCTCCATGATAGTTTATTGTTCACTTGTTCCCTATTTTCTTATTCATGCATATCTCTCACTCTTTCTCTCTCTCTCTCTCTTCCATGGATAGTTGCACACATTTTTCTGTTAAGCTAACTTACAACATGTAAAATGAATTTAATGGGACCAATGATGATATATGGTTGGCATGAATTTGACTTGGATTGAAATGAAATTTTTATGACATGTTTATTCATTGAGCATATGTATGGTGGTTTGGTATGTTCTATTATATATGCACATACCATCACTTTGTGAATTTATATGGTTATTTTGAGAAGTTTGTGTGGATCTCATGCAATTGATTATTCTTATGTCTCTAACAAGTTCTAGAATCCACTTTAGTGTCCCTTGCGCTAAAATCCTACGTGCTACTTAGATAGAAAGAGGATGTATGCCTTCTTTGGATCGTTTGAAATGTTTAAGCCACCAATGGTTATTCATGCCCTTAATTACCCCTTTTGGAGCCTTTCTATTATTTTTTCATTTCATTGCACGTTTATATTAACTTATCCCAAATAATAAATCCCACTTACATTGTACACACTTAGTTGACTTTCTATTATGTTATATGTTGAGTTTGTTTGTTTTAGGAATATTTGATTTACCTTTTTAGGTTAAAAAGTAAAACAAAATGAATAAATTATTGAACTTTGGTGTGTAGTTCTCTCGATAAAAAATGTTAATGAATGTTTATTTTTTATGTGAAGGGAAAAGAAACTAAGTTTGGTGATATACTATTTGTGGTTGTGAACTCATTGGTTTATTGTACGTATTTGTTTAGCTTTGTGTTTGAGCCTAAAATTTCTTATTTCACCTACCATTACCTTAGCCTACTTTACAAGCTTTGAAAGACCTATTGATTTCAATCTAAGTTGGTATTTATAATAGTAAAAGGAGGAGCTAAAAGTGGACTTATGAAGTTTATTTCTATTTGAGACTATATTTCTATTTATATGGTTATCATGAGTTTATCTTGATAGCATATATAGTAAACAAGTTTGGCATAATACACACAAAACATATCATTAAAAAAGTTAGTCATACCCTCATATGAATGCATTTTGGATTGATACCAGTGGATATTTATGTTAATTCTACTAGTTAATCTATAAGGACTCTCTAGTTCATTGAGCATGCTTGAAACCAACAATACTTATAGTTATGAATGTATTATTACTATCATGGATAGAAATTAAATTTAGTATGTTTAGTTTGGGTGCTGGTTAATGAGAACGAGTATGTTGTGATTCATGACTCTATTTGTCATTGTGAGCTTGGTTGACTATCAAACCCTGGAGGAGGTTATAGCACATTCTTTATGTTTCCATAAAAAAAATTCTCATGATTTTGAAGCCCTGCGTGGTAGTAATATGGAATAGGATTACCATGATAGTTGTAGTTTCGATTATTGATGTATTGAACCTATTCTTGACTTGCTTCATTCATTGGAACTATCATACTTGAAGTTGGAATATATTCTGCACTTTGTGGTATTCATTGGGTTGTTAAGGTTGAAACCTAATGAGATAGAGAAGCAACTTAAGCTCAAAAGAGCAGCAAACGGTTCCCATTTATGAATCCTAGCAGCATTCTTAGCCATAGATCCTTTAATTGGCCAATGATAATTGTTTGAGGCCATTTCTTCCAAAAGAGAAAAATCACCCTCAACTATCATTGACATCAAAGTTCCACCAGAAGCAGTATCAACTATGGTTCTAGTTTTCTCATTTAACCCATTATAGAGTATCTAAACTTATAACCAATCCAAAAATCCATGTTGAAGGCAATGCCAAATGAAATATTTATACCTTTCCCATGCTTTATAGAGTGTAACAAAATCATTGTCCGAATTGACAAACCTCACTTCTAAGTTGGGCTATTTTTACAGGTGGAAAGAATTTAGCAATAAACTTTTCTATCATGTCCTGCCAACTATTGATGCTTCCTGGTTATAGAGATTGTAGCTAACCTCTAGCCTTATCTCTCAATAAAAAGGAAACAATCTCAGTCTAATGGTGTCTTCGATAACACCATTCATCTTTATAGCATCATAAATCTCCAAAAACATTATTAAATGAATATTGGGATCATCAAATGGCGATCCACTAAATCGGGCTTGTTGCATATTGCTAATCAATACCGGTTTGAGCTCAAAATTATTGGCAATAATGGTCTAGAGTTTTACACTTGTAACTTTCATTCACAATTGGTCTTACATAATCCTTTAAGGTGCGTGGTTGTGCATTCTATTCTCTTTCAGCAATGACTAGTACTTTCTTCTTTCTTTGTGATCTAAAAGTTCTTTTAATGTTTGGATAAAAAAGAATAATGTTTCGAGTTCTAGCATGAAACATCCAACATAAAAAAGACACCTAGAGAAACAAAAATATAAATGAAATAAAATAAAATACAATTCTAAACTAAAACGAAGATTACTTTGTATCAATATTGGCAAAATAAGAAAAAATCAATCCCCGACAACGACGCCAAAAACTTGATCGATGCAAAACTACAAGTGCATAGTATCATAGTTTTATAATAAAGTGATAAGAAGAGTATCATCCTCCGGGATTTATAACTTACTTGACAAATGCCAAAATTATGGTAATCTCAATTTTATCTAAAAAAGTAACTAAGGTTGTAATTGGAATTTAAAATAAAATCAATTTAAAGAAAATGCGCAAAAGAAAAGAAATATGTTGTCAAGAATCACATCAATAGGAATAAAACTTCTAGGAAATTGATTTCACCTAATCCCTCACTATGCTTTACTCATTTAGTTAATTGAATTTAATTCTCTCTATTTTTTAGCAATCTCCAAAAAAATCCAAAAGCCTCTTTCGATAGTAAATTGTAAACATTTTTGTTCATCAATTTATACAATAGTATGCAATTTAACAAAGAAAGAAAGCATTAAGACATCTATTTTTAATACTACAAAGGTTCATATAAGTCTTTCGATCTCTAATTAACATGGAAAATGAATCCTAGTTTGGAATTAGATTACATATTTTTCCTAGAATAAACAAAATTTTATTTACGGTAAAAATTAAATTCAATATAAACGAATTCACCATAAACTTTCTGAGAAGAATTGAAAGGAAAATTAACACCCCAATATTATGCTCTAACATTCCCAATATGCTTCGTTTCTTTCCAGATTTCGTTTCTGTGCCACTTTCTATGTTTTTTTTTCTGTGCCGCCTTTATATTATTCTGTTTTTGTTTATGGCGCCTTTCTCCTTCTCTTTTCCCTCATCATTAATCTCATATATATATAGCCACGCGCCTCTACTTTAGTTTCTCTTTTTTTGTCCTTTTGTTTATTGAAATCTTCATTTAAATTTGATTTCAATAAATCTTAATTAAAATTTGATTTATCTTCATTTAAATTTGAGAGTTTTTAGACAATATGCTTCTAAAATTTTGGATCTTTATTTTCTTTAAATATGCAATAAAATTTAAATAATAATAATGAGGCCTAAAATCATTAAAAAAAATAAATAAAATTTAACTAATTCCTTTTACATTGAAGATAATAGAAAATCAATCAAAAATTCAATAATTTGTCAAGCAAGAGTTAAGCATTTACTTCAACCTAAAGCTAAGTCCTTGAGTGTGTGCGTTAAATAGTCAATTTAACACCAAACCATCAGCACACTCTAATAAAAGTAGAACAACTAAAACGAGAAGAATTCTTTCAAAATTTAACCCTGATGCTTATTTTCGCAAGTGTACGAATCGTTCAAGTAATAAAGTGTACAAAAAGTACGGATATCGAACCCACAAGGAATGGCATTACTAAGTACCGAAATTGACTAACCCTAATTTTATTTGAAAACCGAATTGTTGAAATTGTTTTAAAAGAAAATTAACATAAAACTAAACGTAAATAACAAAATTTAATGTTGTTCACAAATGATTAAAAACGCTAAGGCATTTGATTTCGCTAAATCAATTCAATCCGATTTCAAGTCATGTTATATGAGAATCAAAGCTAAAAGTGATGGTTGAAAAACCCAAACTTATCTAATACTTTCTCTCAAGTTATATTAGAATTACTTATGTATGAAAACCAACTATATTTATATGAAGATTTAATCACAGATAAGCACATTACAATTTATGGAATTTCTTGAATAACCACGTACATCATGCATTAGGTGTCAAACTCGCATTCAACATACGGTATTTATCACAAGAAGCATTCATTACACATCTCCTCTCGATCTCAATATAATGCAACAAATCATTTAAATCTTGATCAGAAATTTAAAAGCATTAAGCATGGAAATAAATACTCAACTTGAAAACAATGAATTCATATAACGATAACATAAGAAATCAGATTTTCTTGATTCAACTACATCATAGCCTTAGCAAAAATGAATTAGTTCATAACGAAATTAAGAACAAACATATTCTCAATTGAATCCATGAACAAACAATCTGAATAAACTGCAGAAAATAAAAGCTAAGGAGAAGAGATGAAGAACTCTTGAAGATGAAGACTTGGTAGCAACAATGGTGATGATCCTTCAAGCTTCTCCAACCTTTCTCTCCAAAATTTCCTTTTCTCCTCCAAAAATAACTTAGATCTGCTCTCTCTGCCGTCCCCATCTTTTTCCATCATAATATATATATATAGATCTAGGGTTTGGGGGGAAATTTTGGAACAAAACAACATAAAAAATGTGTTTTCGGACGAAACTCGACGGCGGCGACATTGTTCTCGCCGCAGCGATATTTCTGGAAAATTAAATTTTGGGTTTTTGGATTTTGGCCGGCGGCCAAAATAATGTCTCCGGTGGCGAGATACTTTGGCCGGCGGCCAACATAATGTGGCCGGCGGCGAGATGCGTTGGCCGGCGGCGAGAATTATTTGGCCGGCGGCGAGATGAGTTTACCAAAATTTGTGCTCTCGGGAAGATTTTCGCCAGGATTTTAGCTGGCGGCGAGATGAATATGGCCAGTGGCGAGAATACTTTGACCGGCGGCGAGATTCACTTGGCCAACATCCGTGCTCCCTGCATGATTTTCAACATTTTCTCCGTAAGGTTTTCGCCGGCGGTGAGAATACTCTCGCCGGCGGCGAAATTCCAAATTTTGAAATTTTGTTCTCTTTTTATTTTCATTCAATCCCGATCATTGTACTTTGTCCCTAACTTCTCCAAAATCATGATTTTACCTAAAATTGCACTTTAAACACGAAATACCCATGAAATGACATTTGTGGATTAAATAGTCAAATAAACACAATTTTCACACAAATATCAACATTTAAATCATAACAAAAATGCAATAATTTAGCTCTTATCAAACCCCATAAGTCCAATTTTCATAAATCCTCTAAACTAATGTAATCTAATACCAAAATCAAAGATAAAAAGGTCTTTAATCTGGGTTGTAATGACAAGCCATAAGGTGAAGGCTAAGAAAAAAATGTATATGGAAAATCAAAGTAAACTTCAAAAATACTTGGTAGAAAGAAAAACAATAAAAAGAATATACACATAGATTCACACCATAGCTCTTTCTAGATAATATGCTCATATAGATGATAATATTGTTGCTATACTTAATAAGTGTAGAGTTTTTTTAAGAATCTTAGTACTTATACCCTTTTATGGTTTTCAACCACTTTAACCATTTTTTCTATTCTTGCCTTTCACTTTTTTTCCTTTTGCATACTGTGATCAAATAAAGCAAACATAATGTGGATTATTTAATTTAAACTAACTCTCTTTAAATTAAAATTTTCAATAAAGTATTTTCTCAAAATTTAAGGTAAATTCATGGTTTTTAAGGCTTATAATGAGAATGATTTATATAGTTAAAAGAACACATAAAGGTTTATGTAAAATAAGGCTTAAGGGGGTTGATTATAGGAATACACCATGTAACGATAACGTGATAATCAGGATGGCTGGGAAAGCTTTTTGGTTGTGACAACAAATATTTCCTAGATTCCTTTTCTATTATTTGGTATCAACTACGATTTCGCCTTAAGGATCCATCAATGGATTCTAGCACAGAGAAAGATTGAACTTTTCTGACCTGGTTAATTCAACTCCTTCTCTTCATAAAGAAAATGGAGTAAAGAAAAGTTGACTATGTGCCCAATTACTTTCAAGGACAAAGATTTAAATCAAATTACCCATAAAATCTAACTAATATAATAGCATATTTTGAATTTTTTTCTCAAAACCAACATCAATTAGAAAATTCAAAGTCATAGCGAATTCAATCATACTCAAAAACATACTTGATAAGAGACTCCAACAAATCAAGATTATAGGATTTCACACACCAAACTTAAACCAAATAATGTCCTCATTGTAATTCAAAAGTGAGATAGATTAAGAAATGAAAGAAACTTCCCTGGTTTATGGTAGATTCACATTAGTTTGTAATTTTCAACTCTTTATTCATGCAAAATAAACCATTATCAAAATCTTAATTATTCAAATAAATAATAAAAAATAAAAAACATTAGAGAAAGTTTTATGGGCTGCCTCCTATAAGCGCTTGTCGTATCATCTACTACCAAAATTTTCGATCTTCAACGATTAGGATTTCGAAGAGGAATAAATGAAAATTTTATCTCCACTTGTTCTCCATAATAGTGCTACAATATTTGACCATTAACTCTGAATATATGCAATGCCTTGTCCTTCAAGTCTATTGTTCCAAAAGGGGAAACTTTGTTAATTGTATGAGGACATGTCCATCTTGATCTTAACTTATTAGGAAGAGTTTAATTAGTGAATTGGAGAGCAAAACCTATTGCCTGGCCTAGAGAAAAATTATGCCTAAAAATATGTTTGTCAAGCCACTTCTTAGTCCATTATTTATAGATATTTTCATTTTCATAAGCATCATTTTAGAACTCATCCATCTCATTCAATTGAACTAGTCACTTTTTCCTAACTACTTTCAAATCAAAATTAAACTTCTTTACAGACCAATAAGCTTTATGCTCTAACTCAATATGGATATGACATGTTTTTCCAAAAAATAATCGATAAGGATACATCCCGATAGGTTTTTTAAAAGCTATATGGTATGCCCACAAAGCATCATCAAGCTTCTTTGTCCAATCCTTTCTATTGGGCTTGACTGTCTTCTAAAGGATATTCTTGATTTCTTGATTTGAAATTTCAGCTTGGACATTAGTTTGAGGATGGTAGGCAAGTGCTATCTTGTGCTTCACACTATATTTAGAAAGAAGTTTGTCGAACAACTTGCTGCAAAAATGGGTCCCTTAATCACTACTAATAGCTCATAAAGTGCAAAATCTTGTGAATATGTTCTTATGCAAAAATTTGAGCACTACCTTTGCAACATTTGTTGTTGAAGAAATTGCCTTCACCCACTTTGACACATAATAAACTGTTAACAAGATATAAACAAAGCGAAAATAAGGAGGAAAAAACCCATAAAATAAATTCCATAAACATCAAATAACTCAACCTCTAAGATATTTTTCGATTGTAGCTCCTGATGCCTTAAAATATTTCCTATACGTTGGCACCAATCATAAGTTTTCACCAAAGTATAACTATTATGAAAATAAAGGGCCAAAAGAAACCACCTTGAATTACCTTAGATGTTGTTTGTGTTACTCCAAAATGCCCTCCATATGATGAGGAATGGAAATGATGGAGAATGGCTTGCATTTCTTTTTCAAGAACACATCTTTGGATGATTTTATCAAGGCATCATTTGAAAAGCAAACGCTCATCCCAAAGATAATATTTCACATCCCACAAAAATTTCTTACATTGGTGGTAAGTAAGATTTGGTGGCAATACCCTATAAGCTAGATAGTTTACAATAACATCATACCAAGGAAGCTTGATCACACATGCAAACAACTTCTCATTAGGGAATGCTTCTTAGATCACTAAATTTGGTTTTACTTCCTCTTGCTCCAATCGAGGGACATTGTCAACAACTGAATTTTCACTTCCTTTCTTTTCTTGAACTTCCAAATAATTCTTGAAGAAGAAGGATCCAATGAATCAGTCTAGGCTTAACATCCTTCTTGCCAAACAAATAATGAAGTGCTGCATGATTAGTTAACACTATCACCTTTGTAGCAATGAGGTAAGACCAAAGTTTTTCACAAGTAAACATCACAACAAGAATCTCTTTTTCAGTTGTTGCATAATTTAATTAGGCTTCATTCAATGTACGGCTTGTATAATATATGGACCTAAACAGTTTGTCTCGTTTTTTCCCTAACATTATTCCAATTGCAAAATCATTTGCATCACACATGACTTTAAAAGATTGACTCTAATCAGGTATAGTTATTACTGATGTTGAAATCAGTTTCTCCTTGATTGCATTAAAGGCCAGCAAATAAAAATCATCAATGTCAAACGTAGAATTGTTTTCAAGAAGATTACATAAATGTTTAGAGATTTTATAAAAATCCTTTATAAATCTTCTATAAAATCCTACATGTCCCAAAAAGCTTATGATTCCCTTCACATTCTTTAGAGGTGGTAGTTTTTTTATGGTTGCAATTTTAGCTCAATCAACCTGATTCCTTTAGATGAAACTCTATGGCCAAGAACGATCCCTGCTTGAACCATAAAATTACACTTCTCCCAGTTTAGGACAAGATTTTTATCTTTACATCTCTATAAAACAAGATCTAAATTATGTAAACAATGATCAAAAGATGTACCAAAAACCAAAAAAATCATCCATGAAAATTTCTATTATATCTTCCACCATATCAAAAAAGATAGCCATCATGCGATGTTGGAATATTTCTATGGCATTGCACAATCCAAAAAGCATCCTTGTAATAGGAAATGTTCCATAGTGGAATGTGAATGTAGTTTTCTTTTTATCTTCGGAGGCTTTGGCAATCTGGTTATAGCCTGAATAACCATGTAAGAAGCAATAATATGGATAAACAACCAATCGATCTATTATTTAATAAATAAATGGAAGTGGAAAGTGATCTTTTCTTCTTGATTTGTTCAACTTGCAGTAATCCATACATAAACGCCAACCCATGACTGTTCTTATAGGAATAAACTCATTATTCTCATTTTTTATCACCGTTATTCCACCCATTTTTTGTATAACCTGCACTGGACTTGCGTATGAGCTGTCTAAAATAGTATAAATAATTCTAGCATTGATGAGCTTCAAAATTTCAACTCTTATAACTTCCTTCATTACTGGATTTAATCTTCTTTGGGGATCAATTGATGTTTTGTAAAGCTTCTCCATTAGATCTTGTGCATGGAAAGGGACGAAATTATACTTTTTATGTCAAAGATAGTCTATCCTAAGGCTATTCTATGCTCCCTTAACACACGTAGAAAATATGTTGTAACAATCACTAGAAAGGAGTAACTATCACCCAAGAAAGCATTGCAAAGATGCTCAAGCAATTGATTTAACTATGGATTTGTAGTTTGTTGCACTTTTTTGGAGAGATTACAAAATCCATCTTTGCTACCATCAGCTCTAGCCTCTCTACTTCTTTGCTAAATGATGTAACCAACTACAATTCTTTCAAGTAAAATACATAGTAGAGAAATTCTTCACTAACAAAAGGTAAATCAGATTCATAAATAACAGAGTTATTGAAATGATGAGCATGACATAAAGTAGTGATACATCATTCTAGGTGATTGGTTGGCATATCCTCTTGAAAGGCTTCCACTTCACATTGCTTAATGATGGATCAGTCTACTAGTTATAAAGAAATTATTGTTTGTTTCATCTCCATGTGCCAATTTCCTATAAAATAAAGTGGCATTGGATTAATGCTAGCACCAAGATCACATAAAAAATTTATCAAAAAATGAATTTCCAATAGTGCAAGGCAAAGTTCTTTTCATTTTTGAGGTAATTTATTTTGAAGAATGACACTACACTCTTCATATAGCTTCAATATTTTGAACTCCTCCAATCTTATCTTTATGGAAATGATATTCTTTAGGAATTTAGCATAATTTTGCATTTGTTCCAAGGCATCTGCAAAAGGAATATTTTTGTGAATTTTCTTAAAAATATCTAAAAAATTAGAAAATTGCTTATTTAATTTTTGTTTTTGAAAGCATTGAGGATAAGGAAGTGGAGTAGAGAGAATATGAGGATTTTCAAAAAATGAAATTGATGAAGGCATATTAGTTTCTCTTAGTGTATCATCAGCAATCTCTTCTTCCTCTACTTTATTATTGTTTTGGCCATTATTTGGAGCTGTAAGGGTGGACTTGGTTACCTTTGATGGTGACCTCTCAATTTCTCTTCCAATCCTAAGTTTAATGACCTTGCATTGTTCCTTTGAATTCACTTTGGTATTGCTAGGAAAAGTTCCTCTTTGTTGGACTTTGATGGTCGGGCTAGTTTCCCAATTTGTACATCAAGATTTTTTATAGTGGCTCCCATATTGCTACAATAACTCTCAATATTATCCAATTGTGAATCACTTATTTTAATCCTTCTTTCTTGTCCTTAATAAAGGAAACTATGGCATCCTTAACTGACATCTTCTTCTCACTTTGTTGACTATCATACCCTAGAAGAGGTTGTAGCACATTCTTTGTGTTTCCATAAGAAAAATTATCATAATTTTGAAGCCATGGGTGGTAGTAATTTGTCATATGATTACCATGATAGTTGTAGTTCGGATTGTTAATGTATTGAACCTATTCTTGACTTGCTTCATTAATCAGAACTATCATACTTGAAATTGTAACATATTCTACACTTTGTGGTAATCTTTAGGTTGTCAAGGCTAAAACCTTATGAGATAGAGAAGCAACTTGAGCTAAAAGGACAAAAAATGAGTCCAATTCATGAATCCTAGCAAAATTCTTAGCCATAGATCCTTTAGTTGGCCATTGATAGTTGTTTGAGGCCATTTCTTTCAAATGAAAGGTAGCACCGTCAACTTTTTTTTACATCAAAGGTCCCCTAGAAGCAGCATCAACTATGGTTCTAGTTTGCTCATTTAACCCATTATAGAACATCTCAACTTGCAACCAATCTGGCATTCCATGCTAAGGCCAATGCCAAATCAAATATTTATTCCTTTCCCATATTTCATAGAGTGTCTCAAAATCATTTTGCCCAAATTGACCAATCTTATTTCTGAGTTGGGCTATTTTTCCAAGTGGAAAGAATTGAGCAAGAAGCTTTTCTATCATGTCCTGCCAACTAGTGATACTTCCTGGTTGTAGAGATTGTAGCTAACCTCGAGCATTGTCCTTCAATGAAAAAAGAAAAATTCTGAGTACAAATCTCCAAAAATATCACCAAATGAATATTGGGTCCATCAAGTGGCGATCTGCTAAATTGGGCTTGTTACACTATGCTGATCAACGTCAGTTTGTAGTCAAAATTATTGGCATTAATGGTCTAACATCTTACATCTGAGTAATTATCATTCATAATTGGCCTTACATAATCCTTCAAGAACCGTGGTTATGCATTTTGTTCTCCTTCATCCATGGCTAGCACTTTCTTCTTTCTTTGTGATCTAAAATTTCTATCAAACTTCGGATCAAAAGGAATAATATTTCTAGTTCTAGCATGGTGCATCCCACATAAAAACACACCAAAAGAAAAATAAAATATATATAAATATAAATGAAATAAAATACAATTCTAAATTAAAACTGAGATTACTTTGTATCAAGATTTCCAAAAATAAGAAGGAATCAATCCCCAACTAGGGTGCCAAAAACTTGATCGATGCAAAATTGTAAGTGTACATTATCATAATTTTATAGTAAAGTGAAGAGAAGAGTATCGCTCTTAGGGATTAATTAGTTACTTTTGACAAATATGAAAATTATGTCAATCTCAATTTTACCTAGAGAAGTCACTAAGGTTATTGTAATTGGAATTTAAAATAAAATCAATTTAAAGAAAATATGCAAATGAAAAGAAAGATGTCAAATATCAAATCAATGGGAAGAAAACTTCTAGGAAATCAATTTCATCTAATCACTCGTTATGCTTTACTCATTTAGTTAATTGAATTGAATTCTATTTGTTTGTTAACAATTTCCGAAAAAACAACCAAATGTTTATTTCAATAGTAAATTGGAAACATTATTGTTCATCAATTTACTTAAGAGTATGCAATTTAGCAAAGCAAGAAAGCATTAAGACTAATGATTTTAATACCACGCAGGTTCATACAAGTTTTTCGATCTCTATATTTACTTGTGGTGAAATATTCTAGATCCATCCTATAATTCCCTCTTTCAATTGCAAATCATAAAATCAAAATCATCTAATTAATGGTCTTTTAATTAAAAGTAATAAACTCAAAATAAATTAGACAAACATGAAAAGAAATAATTCAAATTAACATGGAAATCAAGTATTGTTTGGAATTAGATTATATCTTTTTCTAGAATAAAAACAATTTAGTTCACATTAAAAATTAAATTCAACATAAACAAATTCACCATAATTTTTATGAGAAGAATTGAAAGGAAAATTAACACTCCAAAAATTTGCTCTAGTGTCCCAAATTTGTTTTGCCGCTCCAATCTGCTTTGTTTCTTTCCAGATTTCATTTATGCATCGCTTCTCTATGCTTCTTCTTCTTTTCTATTGTTTTTTTTTTCTATTTCTGCACCACTTTTATCTTTTTCTATTTTTGTTTATGGTGCCTCTCTCCTTCTATTTTTCTCCCCAGCATTAATCTTTTATAAATAAACCAGTATTAATCTTTTATAAATATATATATATAACCGCATGCCTTTGTATTCATTTCTCTTTTTTTTATTTATCCTTTTCCTTATTGAAATCTTCGTTTAAATTTGATTTAAATAAATCTTAATTTAAATTTGATTTAAATAAATTTCATTTAAATTTGAGAGTATTTAGACAATATGTTTCTAAAAATTTGGATCTGTATTTTTCTCAAATCTACAATAAAATTTAAATAATAATAATAAGTTCTAAAATCAATAAAAAATAAATAAAATTAGACTAAAGTTTAATGTTGAGAAATGATAAATTATACCAAACTATTCAATTCATCAATATGTTTCCATGCACTATTTTCAAGTGATAATGGGTTGAATCATTTAAAAGCTACAACTAACTTACATGTGATTCTAAGAAGGTAGATTCACTAAAAAGAGGATAAAATTATGCAAATGATAATTTATTTTAAATGCCTATTCTAGCTTTCTAAATTGGATTGTATAAAGATGAATATGAAATCTGACTTTCATATTTTAAATTTATTACGAAAAATATATGGGAAATATATTTTACAATAATAAATCTTATAAAAACTATGAAATAGAACATTACTCTAAATCAGAATTATGATAATCAAATCCTTAATCTAAGGCTCTGACTCTAAATCATATCAAGATTCATGTTTCAAAAACAAAATTTCATATAAATTTTGTAAAATCTTGAATAGAAAACAACATGTATTTAATAATTATAAAAAATATTTACCTATTTTTATATTACCCAAGCATAATAACATAACTAAAATCTCATTATCACAATTAGCTAGACATACTCAATTTAATAACTGGTCAATATATTAAATATAACATTCAAAAAGATACATTAAATTTAAGGTGTAAATAGAATACAATTAAAGTTAATTATAGATAACTCTTGTACCAATCTATTATCTGGAAAAAAACTCTTTATTGCTACCACTTATTGTAATAACCTAATCTAAACTATTTATAAAATAAACATATCTAAAAATTTGTTCAACTCTCAAAATTGAGAGAAGAACTAAAAGAAAAGTTATAAGAAAACTAAGAAAAGAGAAAGAGGGAGAAAAACTTATGACAAGTAGTGGATTGTTTTTACATTTGTGGATTAGGGGTTTATATAGGGCTAGCAAATGCTACAAAAGAGATAAATTTGTGGATCCTATACTCGAGCATAGAAACATGCCTTTCTTTACACCATGGCACGAGCTCGCATGTAACGTGTCTAAAACTTGATCCACAAGTCCTACACCATGGCACAAAAAAACCTTCATCGTGGCATGCGTCTTTCTGTACTTCTATAACTTCTTTTTTATTTTACCCCTTACATTAGTTTGGAACATAAGTAAGGCTTATATATGCTATTATTTTTAAGCTTCATGATTTCAATGCGGTGCTTTTAGGTATTATTCTTCAAGTGTGGATCAGTTGAATCACTTTAAAGCTACAACTACAAACATACATATGATTATGAGAAGATAGATTTGCTAAAAAGAAGATTAAATTATGCAAATATAAATCTATTTTACCATTTAAAGTACATAAAATATTTTATTCTTTTCATGCACTCATCAATGGCCTTAAGATTGGGTAACTTCTATAAATACAATCTCATTTCTTATTTCTAATCCTGAAAAATTATAGCAAAGCTCTATCAACTTAACATCTCATTTTTCTATTTCTTGGCCACTATTATCTTGAACATTGTTTGATATTAATGATTTGTAACAATGTGAGAAAAAACTATGCCCTTGTTAGTGAGTACTCAAAGGGGTATTTACATGTGGATTTTTTGTGTGAGATGTGTGTCTACTGGTAGTTACCATCCTACAAATTTTTCTTATGTCAGAAGTCTTTGTGGCTAACAGTCATGTATTAGCTAGTTATTTCTCTATTGTAAATTTCTCTTATGTTAGGAGCCTATGTGGTTAAGATCCGTGACTTGACTTTTAGTTACCCTAGTGTAATTTTTTTATGTCAGAACAACTATGTAAGAGTGGGTTGTGTGATAAGAGGTGGTAATTAATTTGATTGGGGGTAGTCATCACATTTGATTATCCACTTCACATTATTGATCTTATTACCTTATTGCACAATATTGAGTGGTCTAGGCTCTAGAGGAAAGCTAGGTTCGTGCACCATACCAAGTCATTACAGAGGCAACAAGCAAGGGCAATAATAGATAGTTTGGAAAAATGTACCAATTGATAGATGTAAAGGGATTTTATTTCTGTTAGGGTTATAATTGTTTTATTATTTAGTGGATTAATTTGTTGTGAAGTGGTTTCCATAAGCAACGCAAGGATGTTACCAAATAGGTAGGGATTCTATATGGATTTACCTCATTATATTTGATGTTATGCATACTTTAATGTATGGCTAGTAATTAGATTTTAAATTATGTATATCTCTACATATTGAAGTTTAAAATTTGATTAAAGGGAATTTTATATTTGTTGATTTATTTTTTATTATTGATAATATATCTACTGCTTATTTACTACCTGTTTGTGTTTATTTGTATTACTGCTATCATTATTAGTTAACTATTTATCTATTTTTTGGTATGCATGATCTATTTATGTGTTAGTATAATATGAGTTACAATTGTTTATCTACTAAAATAGTAGATATAGACTCTAATTAGAAAACTTATTTTTCATATGTTGTTGCATGCTTTGTTTCCTTTTTATGTTGTATTCCAATAGCTTTATAATCATTATTTGTGTGGTAGTAAATTAATCTACCTACTATCTGATTAATTTATATTGCCTATATCTCTTATTGTCATGTGAGTTTGGTATGAGTATATAAGGAGTCTATAGAACCATACCCTAGTTGTTTACCAAGTGTTGGACTCTTTAATTGTTTCCTATGTTTTATATGTTTGAATAAGTGCTTGAACCCACAGGAGCTATGTAATATTTAAAGTATCACTTGTGTGGATTAGAGTAGAAGTGAATTCAGATTCTAAGCACTAAAATTGGGAAAATCAATATTGATACATTTTTAATATGGAATATGAATTTGTGATTTTCAACTAAATGTTTCAATAAAATGTGATTCTTTCGGATATTAGTTTAAACTTATGCTTTAGATTTAAATTAATCACTCAAAAAATACTAAAGCATGAGAAATTTTGCTATTTTACTTTCTATTTTGTAATTTTTTTTAAATTTTACTTTTTATTTATTATTTGTTCATTTCTTGTTGTTTTTGTAATTTATTTTAATTTTTGCATTTAGTTTGATATTTGTGAGTATGTTCTCTAAAAGCCCTCATGAGACTTAAACTCATCTACGAGGGAAACCTAAGAGTTTGAAGGTCTATTGCATGTGCAAAATACAACCGTGTCAATCTATGTAGTTGATTTGGCATAATTCAATTTTTATTTTAGTTTTTCACTTTCCTTGCTAAAGACTAGCAAGAAGCTAGTTGGAGCTTGTGATGAGTGCTTAAAAGTACTCAATATTATGTGATTTATTTGAACTTTAATGTCAAAAAAGATTTGTATTTATATAATTTATCAATATTTTACAAAATCTAGGTTTTTTCAATCATAGGTATATTTTTTTATTTTTCAGGTATTTATAGCTTCAAATTGATTAAAATGATCAACATAATCATGCCTAAAAGCACTCGTATGCAATCATAAAGATTAAAAAATAACATATGTAAGTCTTACATATGCTTCAACACAATGTAAGGGGGTAAAATATAAAGAAAGTCTAAGAAACACAATTTAAAAATGTGCCATAGCGATGACTAATGTGTGTTATGATATGGGTGTCTCAGATTATAATTGAATTCATACTAGATTGACATAAGCCATGGAGGTGGGAGAAGTGTGTCGTGGTGTCTGACCATACGTTCCTTTTTCTCTCCCTTTTGTAGTGTTTTTGCACCTATATATAGGACCACTGACCCTTAGTATTCATCATCTCTCTCAACTAATTCTTTAGGTAGAATCTCTTAGAATTTTTATAGATTTCTTATACTTTTTCTTTAAGTTCTCTCAATTTAAAAGTTGTACAAGTTTTATTTTATGTTTAATTTCTAAATAG
Source organism: Hippophae tibetana (assembly GCA_037013495.1). Classification (NCBI taxonomy): domain Eukaryota; kingdom Viridiplantae; phylum Streptophyta; class Magnoliopsida; order Rosales; family Elaeagnaceae; genus Hippophae; species Hippophae tibetana. Next base: position 30,375,748 of record CM072809.1, read on the forward strand.
TTTAGATTAGGTTATTACAATTAAGGGCAGTAATAAAGAGAATTCCAAATAACATAGTGCTATAGAAGTTATCTATAAGAATACAGTGGAGGTATTAATTTTAATTTTATTCTATTTACAATTTTAATTTTATTCGCTATTCTAAATGTTATAGTCAATATATTGGCCATTTATTAAATTGTGTGTGCATGGTTGATTGTGATAATGCGATTTGAGTTATATTGATATGCTTGTGTAAATTATTTAGGTGAATATTTTTAACAATTATTAAACACATTATTTTTATTCAAGAATTTTATAAATTTTATTATCCAAAAATATATTGATGACATATTTTTTGGTAATAGATTAAAAAAGTGAAAATTGAGTTTTAGAAATATGAACCTATATGTAATTTAGAATTATATTATATTTCAAAGTTTTTATAATATTTATTATTGAAAAATATATTGAAGACACATTTTTTGCAATAGATTTAAAATATAAAGGTTTGGTTTCAGATACATTAATCTATAAACTAGTTTAGACAAGCTTGAATGAAAGTTTAAATCGTTGACCTGATCGAAGGTGGCAAGTGAAATGGTTTGTTAATTTTTGAAACAATAAGTATAATTTAATTAAAACTAAATCGTCGGCCCAACTAAAGGTGACACTACTACAAAAAGGAGAAATTATGTCGGGATTTAAAGTCAGTTTTTGGGAAAAACCAACTTATAATGAATTTTAAGTCAATACGCTGAAAGAACGACTTAAAAAATTAAAACAATAGTTTCGCTTCTATGTATCAACCAATGCTACACGTAGGACATAACATCGATTCTACATGTCAACCGACTTAAGCCACGTGTAGCCTCAGTTGACACATAGAACTAACTTAAAATCCTATGTATAGCTTCAATTCTATGTGTCAACCGATGCCACTATTTTATTTTTCTATAATTTTTTAAGACGGTTAAAACGTAGAATTGATGCTACACGTAGGATTTTAAGTTAGTTCTACGTGTCAACCGACTTAAGCTACATGTTGTGTCAATTGACATGTAGAACAGACTTAAAATCGTACATGTACCATTGGTTACATGTGTCAACCGACGCTACTATTTTATTTTTCTATAATTTTTTAAGTCAGTTGACACGTAGAACCAATGATACACGTAGGAATTTAAGTCGGTTCTACATGTCAACAGACTTAAGCCACATGTAGTGTCTGTTGACACGTAAAACTGACTTAAAATCCTATGTGTAGCATTGGTTCTACGTGTCAGCTGACACTACCTTATTTTTTCCCCTTATATTCTTTTTTCCCTCATTTACCAACAATGTAAGCTCGTGTTTCCCTCTTCTCTTATAGAGAAAAACCATCTGTTATATCTATTTTATTTCTCCTTTTTTGGGCACTTTCGACCATCATTTTCAACGCAATCAGTTTGGTTTTCATCCTCTCCAATATCTCTTCTAGATCCACTATTTTTTTTAGCATAATACTCAAAATTGTTATATCCATTTTCCTTCACTTTCTCATTTACCAAACACTCTTTTATTCATTTCCTTCATTTTGTCACTTCATTTACTCTTTTAAGTATTTCTATGAATTATTTTACACTTATTATTCATATTTTTTATTTTAATGTATATTATGTGTTATTGTTTATGTGTATAAAGTTTTGTGTTATGTAGGTTGTATATTTTTATTCAAGCTTAGAAGAGAAGAAGATATTTTATTCATTTATTTATTTTAATAATTTTATGTATTTAGGTTTTTGATATATATTAATTTATTTTAAACTTAAAAGTTTTGAAAATTATTTACATGTAAATGATATATATATATATATATATATATATAATTATATATAATGTATAATGGGTTTATTTACATGTAGGTTGTTGATTGGACATGTTTTCCTGTCTAAACTCTATCTCATCTCATTGGAGAGTTCTTTGGTCATTATGAATGAGACATTTTCTGGTGATTCTAAGCAACAATCCATGCTTCCTCTCCCTAAAATAAAGTGGGGATATCATAAAATCTATGAAAAAGAGGCATTATCATTTTATTTGTAATATAAGTTATATACATATATATATATATATATATATATTGTATAAAAATTATTTTTTTAATAAATTAATTCTCAAGTAATTGACTAATATTTAATTTTTCAATAATTTTTACTATTTAAAAACTCTTTTAAATATTTTATTTTATTTTTTTGCTATTATGTGATCGAAAATAGTTAGTCGGGATAGTAGAAAATGTGTAAAATATGTTAAAAAAAATATAGAATTTAAAGTCATTTCAACCCGCAAACCAAATTTAAATTTTATGTTTCCTCGTTTTAAGTCGGTTAATAACCAACTTTAAAGGTTGAATTTGAATTTGTAGTAGTGTGACAAGTTAAATTTAATTAATAAAGAATAACGGTCCGATCGAAGGTGTTATTTATATATATAAAAATAATCAATAATCTAGATTTATATTTTATTAACTTAATTAATTTTACCAAACATAATGAACTAGCTAAATATCCTATTAATTCTCTATTGTTCATTGAATACGTATATGCTTGTTAGTGGTGTGAGCTAATCTATCATTTATCTTTTATTATTTTGTGTTATTAATTTAGATATTTTAAAACAAATAATTGTGACAAGTTGGTTAGGTTTATTTTTTTTAAGAATGTTTTTGAATTATTTAAAATTCTCGTGGTTTCTATTTAGAATGGCCATGAAAATATTATTAGCATATCTTACAAAGTGATTCATGCACTTGTAAGCTATTTATCAAATACAAAATTTGTGCATCAATAGTGCACACACTTATATTTTTTACAAGTGATGATCAATGTTGAAATCAACTTATTCATAAATTCACTGAACATATATGTATGTTATGCTTAAAGTTTTTGATTGCTCTTGAAAGATTCTAGGATTTGAGTTAGCCTTAACTACAAAATATATTGGGTTCTAGTTCTTGCATTTTTAAAATTTTAACATGGTGAGGAACCTAATAATATTGAGAGAGTTACTCATTGTGATGTGTGCAGCTATTGTTAAGACACTACTAAAAAATGTGGTATTTAAGTCGATATGTAAAGTTAATTTTTGGAGAAAACCGACTTATAATGAATTTAATGTCGGTTCGGTGATAAACTAATACTACATGTAGTGTATGTTGACGTGTAAAACCGACGTTACACAAGTGGATAATGTCGGTTGACACGTAATACCGATGCTATCCACGTGTGTTGCATCGATTCTACACGTCAACCAACGCTACGTCCTATGTGTATTTATTTTAAAATTGTAGTTTAAAATTGAAATTAAATAGTACAATTTTTTTTTATTTTTTTGGTCAATTATTATTGACTTCAACAGAATTACTCATCACATTTAGCAATGTTCTATGATTCTTCATATGTCAATCAATATCAAGAGAATGACGTTAGCATTATAGCTAAACAATTATGTGATAGGGCATTAACGCTTAACAAAAATCAAAAGTTGATAGTCCCTTGGCCACTAAGGTTTGAAAAAGGCCAAGATCATTGCATGTTGATAATCCTTGATCTGTTCAATAATCATGCTTGGTACTGTGACTCAACTTCCATAGAATTGAGTAAAGATATAAATGTAGTGGTTGAAATGTAAGAGTTATAACTATCTATTTTTCTTCTATTGTTCTTTGTAATATTTAATAAAAAACTAACTGTTTTAAACTTTGAAAGGGCATGGAAGCTGTGGAATAAGAGTAGGGCCATTGCCCTAAAACAATCTCATAAGCGTATATGGCATAAAGTTATGGTATGTATAAGCAAATATTAGTAATTTTATTAATTTTACTAATGAATAATAAAGATGTTCAAATATGGAAAATCATGTACACTTATTTTTTGTAGGTTTTACAACAAAATGATGGAGTCATGTGTGGTTATTATGTCATGAAGTTTATGAGAAAAATCATCACAAATATCAAAATTCCAATTGAAGATATGGTAATATCTTTTACCAATATACATTTTTAACATATATGAATTATTTTTTGTGAATTCATGAAATTACATTCTTATTTTGATTTTAAATACATGTAGTTCTTTGGTTGGAACAAGACGGGCTATGACTGGAAAGTTTTTGATGATTTACGGGAGAAATGGGCAGAACACATGGTTCAAATTATATCATCACAAGAAGAATCAGGGGAAGATTCTGATGATCTTGAATAACATATGACAACATAACGGTAATTTTTATAATGCTTTAATTTCTCTATTCATGTGTCTGAAGTCCCTTGTTTGATGGATGTTTATATGCTCATGTATTTAGGGAAATGCATTTTTTTATGGACTTGTGTTTTGCCCAAACTTCATCTCATCTCTCTTGCCTATCTTCGAAATCATATTAGCACTTTATTAATCTTTTGTCTATAAATATGAAGCTATCTGGGATCAAGATGATATTTTTAATGCTATAACGAGTTCTAAATATGAAGTCAAGTGTAACTCCAATTTGTTATTTGGGTTGGTTGAGTTTTGGTGCCCATAATGTATTACACAGTTGCTTTATACGTTTATGAGCACTAAAACTCAACCATGCCAAGTAAACTTGGAAGAGGCATTTTTGTTTATATTGCTCGTGTTTAGGATAACATGTATGATGAAAGGATAGGTGATGACATCCCCGGCAACGGTGCCAAAAACTTGATGAGCGAAAACCGGCATCGCCGATTCTTCCCAATACTTTGGTTTTAATATTTATAAAACTCTCGCAAGTGCACGAATCATTTTGTCCAATTTTTCCATATTTGTTGACCTTTCCCCATTTATTTATTAATATATTTGTGATGTATTGCTCCCAGTATTACTCTTTGAGTCTTTAAGTTGCGTTTTTAAGCCAAAATACCTAAAAAACAATAAAAAATACCCGTGATTCCGAAAAAGACAAATTTATATAAATATATGATAAAACATATAAATATATATATTTTTAATCAATTAATGTGCATAAAATCATGGTTATTTTAGTGCTTTTTTGAGCACTCATCACAACCCCCAACCAGCTTCTTGCTAGTCCCTTAGCAAGAGAAGCGATAAAAACTAAAAATTAAACTATCCTAAATCACTTTCGTGGATTGAAACGGTTGCATTTAGCCTATGCAACAAGCATTTAAACCCCTAGGTTGCCCTAGTGGACGAGTTTGAGTCTCGTGAGGGTTTTCAGTAATGATACCCACAAACATTGAACTAAATGTAAAAATTAATAAAAATAACAACTTAAAAACTAAAATTACAACAAAATCAAAAATTATATTTTAAGAATAAAAGAAAACAACATGATTTATTATAATAATTAGTCGAAAATCCTTTTCATATTTCATGTCAAAAATGTATCAATTTAATTTCACCCAATTTCAGTGTCATGAATTTGAATTCGCTTCGACTCTATTCCTCACAAGTCAATACTCTCAAAACACTGAATCCTATGGGTTCAAACACTCATACTAATTTATATGTGAAAGATTTGATGTATAGAAATGAACTAATATGTTCGCATATGTATAAAGAATAAAGGCTCAAAGTGTTATTTTAACATTGATCTCATGAAAGGAATCGAATATATAAATTATAAAGATATCATATATAAAAATTATTTTCATGCATAAATCAAACTCATTAAGAAATAATTTCAAGATATATGCTTTTTACAAATGAAGAAATTTGCAATGACTTTTTAGGGAATTACTTCCTATATCTTTCTTTTGTAATTAACCTGTACTCATAACTTTGTAGGCAACGTGGGTCATAGTATGTAGATGATACTATATATTTTTTTATCTCTCTATTTTTTTTTCTGTAGATATTTTTCAATATATGTATTTTTTTAGAGAGTCAACCCATGTACAAATTGTACATTTTTTTGGATTTTGGTGAGTGGTTAATTTTGTGGCTTTTCTGTTTGATCTTAGGTAACCCCAGATATGTCTTTTTGTTTTTGTAGCAGTCATGCATAAATGAGATATAAGCATATACTATCAATTTCTACTCAAATCATTTAATCTAAGCAAAAATAATAATAAAAAATATATGATACTGTATTAAGATGAGAAAAAATTCATACATTCAATGCTAATACCTATAGAGATCATCTAAAATTTAAATAAATAAGAAATGTGTTTGGAGTAGAAAAAATATATATTTCACTCTGAATAAAAGAAATTAGGCTCAAATTATATCTCATAAGGGTAGTCTCCACTAAAAAAAATTCATAAACACCGATTTTGGGTTTAATATAATTTTCACATTTTATCAAGAAATACTAGTTATGACAAAAACTAACTAACTATCAAAAATAATTAAAAAATATTTCATGATATGTTTTCAAAAATTAATCTAACAGTACAAAAGACTTAACTATTTACTTAAATTTGATTTAAAGAAATGATAAATTTTTGTGAGAAAATATATATATATTTTTTAATTTTAAAATTGTTAAACTAAAATAAACAATAAAATTAAGTAAATAAAATAAATAACAGAAAATTACCTAAAATGATGGGTTGCCTCCCATCCAGCGCTTAGTTTAACGTCTTAGCAAGACGTAACTTGGGGATTGCCTTTTAAGTAAACTCAATGTCCCCTCATCATTGAGTCAATCATACCTACAAGTAAGACAAGGTTGTCTACCTATACTGTTTCAAACATGCCCTATTGATTTTTAAATTTTTCTGTACCAAAAACTAGGGGCATGCTTGAGGGTTTTAGATAACCCACATCTAGGTGAAAATCAAATAATTAAGGCATCAAAACACAATTGTACCTAGATCAAGCAAAGAAACTAACTCTTGAGATTGTAATTAAAACTTTAAAAATGTGGAGATAGTTTCAAAATTTTGTTTTATTTTTTATTTTTAATTTTTTTTTATTTAAGTTAAAATACTATAATCAGTATTAACCAAGAGTGCTCCCAGGAAAGAATGGTGGGGCAAAGGCTCCTTAAAAGCCATCCTCCTAGACAGAACAACGTTCCCAGGAAAGACTAGTGGCACAAAGGCTTCCAAGAACTAGTCTCCTAGACAGAACTTCCTCAGATCTTTACTTTTCATGTTTTTAAAGTTAAGTTAATTAAGTTATGTTAAGTAAAAATTTAAGTTAATTAAGTAAAAGAAAATCTATGTTAATTAAGTTAAGTTAATTAAAAAGCTAAGTTGGTTAAGTTAAAAAAAAATCTAAATTAATTAAAAAGCTAAGTTAATCAAAGTTAATTAAAAAGTTAAGTTAATTAAGTTAATTTAATTAAAAAGCTAAGTTAAAAATCTAAGTTAGTTAAGTTAAAAAAATCTAAGTTAATTAAAAAGTTAAGTTAATTAAGTTAAGTAAACTAAAAATCTAAGTTAATTAAGTTAATGAAAAATCTAAGTTAATTAAAAACATAAGTTAATTTAGTAAAAATATAAGTTAATTTAAGTTAAATAAAAATTAAGAGAGAAAAAAAAATAGTTAAAGAAAAGAAAAGAAAATAATAAAATAAAAATAAAAATAAATAAAAATAAAATAAGAATAAAATAAAATAAAATAAAGTAAAGTAAAGTAAAGTAAAATAAAATTGAAAAAGGTAAAGGAAAATAAAATAAAAATAAAAATTGATATTTTTTTATTTTGTTTTTATTCATTTTTATTATTATTTTTATTAAAATAAATAAAATTAAGATTTTAAATAAAAACTTAACATTAAAACGAAAATTAAAAATTAAGTTTTTTTTATTTTATTTTTTTTATTATTTTTAATTTAAAATTTATTTAAATTTTTTTTTTTATTTGTTTTACTATTCATGAACGGTAATTTTATTTTACTATTTACACTATAAATTTTATTTATTTATTTTTAACTTAATATTTTTGTTTTTTTTGTTTTTTTTTTACTATTCATGAACGGTAATTTTATTTTACTATCTACGCTATAAATTTTATTTATTTATTTTTAACTTAAAATTTTTGAATTTTTTTTTATTTCTTATGAAATTTGAAATTTGATTATTATTTTTTTTATTAAAACAAAAAAAATCACAATTATTTACATCACAAAAATGTTTTTAAAATTTTGATAAATAATTTAAAAACCGCTATTCCTTCCCCGGCAACGGCGCCAAAAACTTGATGACATCCCCGGCAACGGTGCCAAAAACTTGATGACATCCCCGGCAATGGCGCCAAAAACTTGATAAGCGAAAACCAGCATCGCCGATTCTTGCCAATACTTTGGTTTTAATATTTATAAAACTCTCGCAAGTGCACGAATCATTTCGAAGAAAATGATAAGTATACTCCTAAGGTCAATCTAAGGAAGGAATGTATGTGGTTTTTAATTTATTATTCAAACTTTTAAAAACGAAATTAAATCCTAAACATCATGTCACGATATTTTGGGGGTTTTGTGTTTTTAATCTACTTACATAAAAATAAACATAGATTCAATAAACATTTATGCAAATTTTATCATTTATAATGGCGGAGTATTTATGGATATAATAACTAAGTTAATTATGCTTGCTCATATTATCTAGGTTATTAAAGATATGAATTGATATTTATTGATTCTCCCTTTTTTGTATGAATACCACCTTTGGTGGGGTTAGATATTCTTTGTTAACTAAACAAATCAATTAACACCTATGGGTGGGGTTGATAACTAATATGCTTAATTAAATTAATTCCTTTTTCTAAGAGATTGAAAATGAACCATTTAAATGCCACCTTTGGTGGGGTTAGACAGTTTAAATTTTATTCAAGGTTTCCAAATTAAACCCAAGAATTTAGTTATCCGAGTACTAACTTTCAAGTTTTAAAACCACTACCGAAAACATGTTGTCAATACATTTTCAGATAATAATTCTTATAAAAACTTTTGAAATAGAGTTTCGCTCTAACTACCGGGCGATTGTACCATCAAATAAAAGAGCACTACTCTAAATTAGACCATATAACTAAACCTTAAAATCTAATTTTCAGGTTTAAGTTTGTAATGAAAAATAATATATTTCTCTCTAACATTCTTAATATAAAATCTTGAATAAAAACAAAATCAATTCATTTTAGAGATTTTCACCTATTTAATATTTCGCAAGCATAACAACGTTATTATTACATCATGTTTACTAAACAGCCAGCACAGTTAAATTTAATCACAGACAAATTAAATATAACATGTAAGAATAAAGCATAAAAAATAACTGTAAAGAAAATAAAATCCTTACAGAACTTCGATGCTATTCTCGTTGCCGGAAAACCTCCAAGCGGAATTTGCACTCCCATTTATTGAACCAAAAAGCTAATAAATTATATAAACATAACTAGTTCTTCCCAAAAAGGGAAGAACTCTAAAACTAAGAGAAATTAACTAAGAAAAGCTAAAAACTAAGAAAAACTAAAGAAAACTAAAAATCTAAGAAAAGAGAGAAAGAAAGAAGAGAGAAGTGTTAAAGGTGTGTTTTGAAGTGAAGGGAAGAGGGGGTATTTATAGGTGAGGATGGACAGAAAAAATGAGTAAAAGAATGTTAAAAAAAATGTAAAAACGCGTAATGGAAATGCTGAGGTCATTGATGACGTCAGCATGACGTCATGGGGGCGACTGCACGTGAAAAATGGGGCGAAAAGGCATCTGCGCGCGCGGCTGGGCGGCGCTGTGGCGCGTTTTTCTCCTTTTTGACATTTTGGACCTTTTTGACCTATTTTGTCCAATTTTTCCATATTTGTTGACCTTTCCCTATTTATTTATTAATATATTTGTGATGTATAGCTTCCAGTATTCCTCTTTGAGTCTTTAAGTTGCGTTTTTAAACCAAAATACCTGAAAAACAATAAAAATACCCATGATTCCGAAAAAGACAAATTTATATAAATATATGATAAAACATATAAATATATATATATATATTTAATCAATTAATGTGCATAAAATTATAGTTATTTTAGTGCTTTTTGAGCACTCATCAATAGGAACATTCTTTATTATATGTGCAGTTATTTGAGAACTTTGAACGTAATGAATCCTGGTGAAATTGATTCTCATAAGAATATAGTGAATTATTTTAGCAAGATGTGTCTATTTGTTATCGAAAGAGATATATGGATAAAATTAGTAGTTCTATGTTGACAAATTAAATTCAAAAATATAAATCAATAAAATATAATATAATTCGAGTGGATTAATTTGGTGAAACTACAATCCTAGAATTTTCTTATTTATTGTTATAAAAAATTAGTTAGTTACTCAATCAATTTTTCGTTTGTTTGGATAAAATCAGAGTGAAATAATTTTAGTACTTAAGAAACTATAGTAACAAATCTCTGTGGGAACGATATTTTACTTATCAATTTTATTACTTGTGATCGTGTATACTTGCACGTTTTTATGTTTTCTTAAAGAGACAACAATAAGCCATAATATCTATAGCCTATCATAAAGGATGTGGGTGAATGAGGTGGAGAAATCTGAGTAGTACTTATCATATATCTAGAACATTGCCTATCAAAGTTCTCATATTGACTTTCATATTGAGAATGAGTAGCCAATCACCTACAATGAGGTCTTAAGTGCCCAAGTTCACTACAATGGTGACAAGTTGGAAGGACAATAGGTAGAGGAAATAGGCCACCACCAGAGCCATGAGAAGAGCTACCTTTATATGAAGGGTTCACCTTGCTAAAAGAATCTGGTTGAGGAGACATAATACACAAACCTCTATTGTTGGTGGCAGCAAACTTTAAGTTTAGACCTTGATTTGAAGCTTTCATACTCTTAGGAGAACCCATCTTAGAAGTTCAACCTTTTTTTTGTAACCATTACCATACTTGTCCCTAAATGTCTTAGTGTTGCTAAGGATTTCATTTAGGTTCTTAGAACTAGTCAATATTTGTTTTCAATCTAGAGGTATAGTAAACCAGTTCCTTCCTACTAACTATGAGTTTGTCCTTTAGAGCAATAATTAAATCTTTCTTTCTTTGATAAATGATTCAAGATAAGTTACAAAATTGTTGAGAATCCTAACTTTGTCATTTAGTTGATCAATATCAATTTCCATTTCGTTAAGAGAATAGGCCACATATTCCTTTGTACTCTTAAGAACTATAATCTGCTTCTTCAATCCTTCAATCTTGGCATTTTGATCAGCAGAGGGATCAGGGTTAACAAATAGTTTTGTAACTTTACTAGACTTAGGAACCTTCATTTGTTCCTCAACCTTCTTCACATTTTCATGATTTGCATTAAATTTCTCAAGAAAATATGAATATCTTGTTTGAATAACCTTATATATTTTGATGAGATCAAGTTTTTGACCATTGATAGAGGACTTTTTTCCTCTTGATTTTCTTCAATGCATATATCGCATGCTCTTTTCTGTCAAGGCTATCCAAGGCCTTTTTCTTTGCTTTTTTAGACTTGATATGCTCTAACAAGATCGCATTGTAGGAGTCATGCAATTCATATTTTTCATCATCAAATTTTGCTATCATCTTTTGAACATCTGAGGTAGTATTGGGAGGATCAACGACACTACTAGGGGAAACAAAGGTCAGAAAATTAGTGCCATCCTTCTCGTCACTATTAGTACTATAAAACATCGTAACCTTAACCATCATAGGACACTTGTTCGTGAAATTTTGTTTCTAAAACACTAGCATGGTGAATTAGCTTCTTACATTTAAGGCATTTGATTTTGTTCAAGTGGTCTTTGGTAGACTTCTCAGATTCATTGTCTAAGTCTTCATCTACTTTTGTAGACTAAGGCTTTAGAACATGAAGTATTTGTTCCAATACTCCCAAGGGTCCAAAGAACCTGGTAAGTCTCTATGTAATTAAACCCATTTCCTTCTCCTTGGGATCAGAGTCTTCATTACCATTAATTATGGCATAAATATATTTGCTCAATTCACTTTCCTTGGCTATCTTGATAGCCAAAATGGTTCCCTTCTCAGAAGCACTTTTTTCTCGTCTTGATAATAAGTGATGTAGTTTGAAGACCTTTAGGTCACCAACTAGCTCATTCATAGTGAACTCATTAGGTTTATACATTGACTCAAGTATAGTAACTTTAGCATGAAACCTATAACAAAGACTGGTGATAATCCTTTTAATATGTTTTTCTTTGCCAATCGGTAAGGAAAGTTAACAATTTTAGAGAATCATACATAAAACTTATCAAAAGTTTCATCTTCTTGCATAATACACAATTCAAAGTCTCTATGTAACCTAAGCATTTTGGACCTCTTAACGACAGACGTACCTTTATGATTTTTCCCAAGAATATGCCAAGCTTTTCTTGACGTTGTACAACTCTTAATCCTCCTAAACTTATCATTCCTCGCAATCCTAATGATATCATATAAAACCTTAATGTTCAATTCAAACACCTTAGGTTCTTCCTTAATCCATCCAATCATTGGTTTTGCACTCACAATATTATTTGTTAGGATTTTGGTGGGATAGGTCCTTCCATTCTCAACAAGGAACCACACAAGGTCCTCTTGTGACCATAAAAATTCCCTCATTTGTGATTTCCAATAAGCATAGTTTTTTCCATTCAAGAGTAGAGGTCAACCTAATTCCCTCCTTCTCCGGAATCCATTGGAGAAAAAGTGTGTGTGTGAATAACGAATTAAGAGAATCAACAATGGAGAAATTGAGCCTAAAAATGGGGCACCCTCTTTGATACCAATTCAAGGAGTTTATGATCCAATACACTACCAAGGTAAGAATATACAAACTCCTTAATGACTAAACCCTCATTCCCTCAAACAAAAGAGGCAAAATTAAAGCAAAAAATGTAGTAGAATTACAATTAATATATATCACATAAGTAGATAACTTTTAATAGTATATATTATATTTCAAGTTGAAAAAAATGGATCACGTAAAATAAGTGAGGTAACAAGGTAAACCCATATAAGGACCCTATCCATGTGGTAACATCCTTGGGTTTCTTAAGGAAATCACTCAACATCAAACTATTCACTAAACAATAAAATAGTAACAACTATAAAAGAAATCAAACCACTATTACCTCTATCAGTTAGGACCTCCATCTGAACTTTTTATTGTTTTTCTTGCTTGCTACTTCTATAATCACCAGCTTTGACACACGAACCCAGCTCTCCTTTATAGCCAAGACCTCCAAATGTGGTGTGATTAGTAAGCACAAATTTGTATCATGAAATGTATAGAATGAGACACCTTGAGGATCTCCATGTATCTCAAGGGTACCAAAGGGCACAATATCCTCCAAAGAACTCAAATTGTGTACAAGAGATGATGAGCGAAAATCGACATCGTCGATCCTACTAATACTTTGGTTTTATATTTATAAAACTCTCGCAAGTGCACGAATTATTTCATAGAAAATGATAAGTATACTCCCAAGGTAAGAAAGGAATATATGTGATTTTTAATCTTAAACATCCTGTCACGATATTTGGGTTTTTGGGTTTTTTACCTAATAACATAAAAATAAACATAAATATAGATTCAATAAATATTGATGCAAATTTTATCATTTATAAAAGTAGACTATTTATGGATATAATAACTAAGTTAATTATGCTTGCTCATATTATTTAGGTTATTAAAGATATAAATTGATATTTATTGATTCTCTCTTTTTTGTATGAATACCACCTTTGGTGGGGTTAGATATTCTTTGTTAACTAAACAAATCAATTAACACCTATGGGTGGGGTTGATAACTAATTTGGTTAATTAAATTAATTCTTTTTTTCTAAGAGATTGAAATGAACCATTTAAATGCCACATTTGGTGGGGTTAGATAGTTTAAACTTTATTCAAGGTGTCCAAATTAAACCTAAGAATTTAATTATCCGAGTACTAACTTTCAAGTTTTAAAACCACTACTGAAAACATGTTGTCAATACATTTTCAGATAATAATTCTTATAAAAACTTTTGAAATAGAGCTTCACTCTAACTACTAGGCGATTGTACCAACAAATAAAATAGCACTACTCTAAATCAGACCGGATAACTAAACCTTAAAATCTAATTTTTAGGTTTAAGTTTGTAATGAAAAATAATATATTTCACTCTAACATTCTTAATATAAAATCTTGAATAGAAATAAAATCAATTCATTATAGAGATTTTTACTTATTTAATATTTCGCAAGCATAACAACGTTATTATTATATCATGTTTACAAATAGCCAGCAAAGTTAAATTTAATCACAGACAAATTAAATATAAAATATAAGAATAAATCATAAAAAATAACTGCAAAGAAAATAAAATCCTTACAGTACTTTGTTGCTATTCACGTTGCAGGAAAACCTCTAAGCAGAATTTGCACTCCAATTTATTAAATCGAAAATCAAATAAATTACAAAAACATAACTAGTTCTTCTCAAAAAGAGAAGAACTCTAAAACTAAGAAAAACTAACTAAGAAAAACTAAAAACTAAGAAAAACTAGAAAAGTTTAAAAAAAACTAAGAAATGAGAGAAAGAAAGAGAAGAGAAGATGTGTTTTGAGGTGTTCTTAGTTATGAAGAGAATGGGGGTATTTATAGGTGAGGAAAGGAATAAAAAGTGGGTGAAAAAATTATTAAAAATGGAGGAAATACGTAGTAGGTGAAGATGATGTCAGCTGACATCAGCGGGTAGGTGGCGCTCACGGATTGGGGGCGTAGATGGGTAGTAGCGCACGTGGACTGGAGCAAGGGCGTGCACAGGAGCATATGGAAAGTAGTGGGGGCACGCGCGGGACTGGGTGTTGATGGGCGCGAGTGCGCGTGACTTTGCGGTTGTGTGTACGATTTCCTCCTTTTTGACATTTTTTACTTTTTGACCCATTTTGTCCAATTTTTCCTTATTTGTTGACTTTTCCTCATTTATTTATGAATATATTTGTGATGTATTGCCTCCAGTATTCCTCTTTGAGTCTTTAAGTTACGTTTTTAAGCGAAAATACCTGAAAAAAATAAAAATACCTATGATTTCAAAAAGACAGATTTATATAAATATATGATAAAATCATATAAATATATATTTTTAATCAATTAATGTGCATAAAATCATGGTAATTTTAGTGCTTTTTGAGCACTTATCACAACCCCCAACTAGCTTCGTGCTAGTTCTTTAGCAAGAGAAGCGATAAAAATTAAACTATCCTAAATCACTTCTGTGGATTGACACGGTTGCATTTAGCCTATGCAACAAGCCTTTAAACCCCTATGTTGCCCTAGTGGACGAGTTTGAGTCTCGTGAGGGTTTTCAGTAATGATACCCACAAACATTGAACTAAATGTAAATATTAAAAATAATAATAAAAACAATCAACTTAAAAACAAAAATTACAACAAAATCAAAAGTTAACTTTTAAGAATAAAAGAAAACAACATATCACAAAAATGTCTCATACTTTTTAATCTCCTTTAAGATCATAATTAAAATCTCAAGCATAAGTTATTTTAATCTCTTTAAACAATCATGATTTATTATAATAATTAGTCGAAAATCATTTTCATATTTCATATCAAAAATGTATCAATTTAATTTCACATAATTTCAGTGTCTAGAATCTGAATTTGCTTCGACTCTACTCATCACTAGTCAATACTCTCAAAACACTGAATCCGATGAGTTCAAACACTCATACTAATTTATATGAGAAAGAGTTGATGTAGAGAAATGAACTAATATGTTCGCATATGTATAAAGAATAAAGGCTCAAAGTGTTATTTTGACGTTAATCTCATGAAAGGAATCAAATGTATAAATTATAAAGATATCATATATAAAAATTATTTTCATGCATAAATCAAACTCATTAAGAAAGAATTTCAAGATATATGCCTTTTACAAATGAAGAAATTGCAATGACTTTTTAGGGAATTACTTCCTATATCTTTCTTTTGTAATTAGCTTTTACTCACAACTTTGTAGGCAATGTGGGTCATAATATGTAGATTATACTATATATTCATTATCTCTTTATTTTTTCTGAAGATATTTCTCAATATATATATATATATTTTAGAGAGTCAACACATGTACAGTTTGTACATTTTTTAGGATTTTGGTGAGTGGTTAAGTTTGTGGCTTTTTTTTGTTTGATTTTGGTTTAGGTAACCCCAGAATGTCTTTAGATATTTCAAATTTCAAATTTCAAATTTTCTTTTATATTTATTAAAAACATAGTTAACTTTATTTTATTTTATTTTATTTCCTCAAAACAATTATTTTTCTTTTATTTTAATTTTTTTTATTTTCCTTTTTCTTTATTTATTAACTCTTTTATTATTTTATTTTATTTTACTTTATGTTAAAACATTTTTGTAATAAATCGTTTCTTCTATAATTATTTTATTTTACTAACTTTTGTGTATTGTTTAAATTTTGTTTTTTATACTTCTTATAGTACTCATATTAGTATTAAAATTTATCTTCTCCTTTTATTAGTATTTTTTATGCATAAAAAATAAAGAGATCCTTGAGAAAAGAATTTGTATTGTATATTGCTGAAAATCTATAGGCTCAAAACACTTTTCAAAGATAAGATGAAAATTTATCAAAAGGAAGCGAAACTACCCTAAGTGCAAGTAGAAAAGAAAGACAAGAAAAAATTGATGAAGGATTATTCAGTGCCATTTACAGGAAATACTACTTCATGCATCCAACTGGGAAAGGCTGCAAAGAATTATGAATTGAAAAATATTCATTATTCCTTATTACCTTCATTTTACGGTATCCCTAATGAAAATCCTTTGAATTCATTAGAGATTTTTATGTTGTCGTACAAACATTTCCATTACAGAGACTAAATGAAGACCAACTCTTGATGAGATTTTTCCCTACATACTCAAGGATAGAGATAAGTCTTGGTTTATGACTCTACAACTAGTTTCATTGACTACTTGGGAGGCAATCTACAAAATATTCATGGGTTGGTACCATTTCCAACAAAAGACTGTTGAGTGGAAGGAAAAATAACAACATTCTTCCAAATGAATGGAGAGTTCTTTCATGAAGCTTGGGACAAATTAAAATTCCTCTTAAACCAATGCCCACACCACAGCTTTCCACTACAAGTATAGAATTAGTTCTTCAATAGTGGACTAACACAATAATGTTAGTATATTTTTTATAATCCTACAACATAATTTATGGGAAAAAAGTCGAGAGAGAAAACTTTGGAGTTGTATAAGATGTTTGGTACTAATTTCCAGCAAAAGAGTACTAGAGGAAGAAAAGCATGAGTTAATGAATTTGACTCCCATAGTGAATTGTAGCATAGTTGGTGATAATTCTATCGAGTGTTCAAACAATTACCAAACATATGCCCAAAACCAAACACAAAGGCTATAAGAAAACAAACCTTATCCAACAAATTAACCTTATAAGCTAACTTTGGAAGATAATTTGAATACCTATATTGAAATCAGTAGTGACAATGAACTCATGAATAATCAAAGGTTTAACTCTATGGAGTCTTTGGTAAAAAGATTTGAAGTCAAAGTTTGACAACTAGAAAAACACTTGTAAAAACAATAAAAAGGAAAGTTGACCAAACAAGGAAAACAAGCAAAAAAGGTCACAATCCTTGAAAGTGGCAAGATAGTTAATAAAATATTACCTGATATTTCTAATGATCTACCACTTAGTGTAGGTAATAAATAAGTTGAAATTATAGTCTCCCAAAATGGGGAGATAAGTGCCAAAAATGATCAATATTTTGGGAAAAGAATCAAGGAATCAACTGATGCTCTCAAAAATAAAGAGATAGCAGGATCATACCTTCAATACCATTTCCACACCGGTTAAAAAAATCCAAACAAGATCACAATTCTCTAATCTATTTAATATGCTTTCTAAAGTTAATATAAATTTAACTTTATTAGAAGTAATCAAGAATATGCCATCATATGCTAAGTTATTTAAAGAATTAAACACTAAGAAAATAAGTTATGAATTCAATGAAAGAGTTATGCTATCAAAAGTTTCTAGTGCTATGCTCCAGTACCAACTACCTACAAAGTTGAAATACCCAAGTAGTTTTATCATACGCATCACTATAAGGGATAGAAATGTGGCTATGGAAATGCTAGACATAGGTGCTAGTATAAATCTAATGTTATACGCTACTTCTTACAACTAGAGTATGAAACCTTAAACCTACAACCATGTCTTTCCAAGTTCTAGATAGATCTATTAGATATCCTAAGGAAATGATTGAGAAAATGTTGGTGTAGGTATATAAACTTATAATCCCTGTTGATTTTATGGTTCTCAATATAGAAAAAACCCAACCTTGGATAAATAACATACAATACTTCTTGATAGACCATTTATGGCCACTACCAAGACTATTTATTTTTGATGTCCAAGATGGAAATTTAACAATGATAGTGTTAGGAAATACTGTCCATTTTAAAAAAATTAACTCTTCACATCGTCCATTGGTGAATGTTTTGATGTTGGTTCATTAGATAGCATTATAAATAACACTTTTTTTCCAGAAAGAATGAATGATAAATTGGAAATTGGTTTAACTTTTAAAAAGGTAGATTTAGATAAGGAGACAAAATAAAGATGAACCAATAGAAAACCCTAATACACCCTTAAAGCTACCTATTCCCACCTGGTGAAAAGGTCACTCCACCCAACTTTAGACCTAAAAGATTTCCAAAGAAAATAAAATTTGTGTTTTTGGAAGAAGGGAAAGCGTATCCTACCATCATTTTATATTCTTTTACCAAAGCCCAAGAAAATGAACTTGTTAAGGTGCTTAAGAAATTTAAAAAGGTTATAAGTTGAAGTATCAGGGATATTAGAGGTATTAAACCTGCTATGTGTATGCATAAGACCAATGTAGATGACAATTCTAAACCCATTAGAGAGGCTCAAAGAAGAATAAACCCAATAATGCAAGAGGTAATAAAAAAGGAAATTCTAAAACTCTTACAAATAGGTACTACTAATAGTAAATGGGTTAATCCTATACATGTAGTACCAATGAAATCTGGGATAATAGTTGTCAAAAATGATACAAATGAGTTTGTGCCCATTAGAACAATCATTGAATGGAGGATGTGTATAGATTTTAGGAAACTAAATTTATACACAGAAAAAAGGATCACTTTCCACTTCTATTCATTCATCAAATGCTAGGAAGACTAGTTGAGCATGAATTTTACTTTTTCTAGATGGACTTTCATGTTATTATCAAATACTCGTTGCACCAGAAGATCAACAGAAAACCATATTTACATCTCCTTTTGGGAAATTTTATTTCAAGAGGATGCCATTCAAATTATGCAATGCCTTGACCCCATTTAAGAGATGGATGATGTCAATCTTCTAAGATATGGTGGAAAAGTTTACTAATGTAATTATGAATGATTTTTATATTTTTGGAACCTCATTTGATGATTGCTTGATAAATTCACTTTACTATTAGAACACTGTATTAAATGTAACCTAACACTTAGTTGGCAAAAAGGTCATTTTATGGTACAACTAAGGATAGTGTTAGGACATATAATTTCTAACCAAGAAATTGATGTCGATAAGGCTAAAATTGATTTTATTGCAAAATTACTGCCGCTACATCTGCTAAAGGTGTTAGGTGATTTATCAAAGATTTTTCTAAAATAAGTTACCCTTTATGTAACCTACTGTGAAAAGATAACAATTTTGATTTTTAATGAAGAATGCCTTATCGCCTTTAATACTTAGAAGAATAAATTAACATTTGTCCCTATAATTCTAGCAGCTAATTGGTATCTTACTTTTAAACTTTGTGTGATGCTTCTGATTATGCAATCAGGGAAGTTTTGGGGAAACGAGTGGAAAAGCATTTGCATGTTATATATTATGCTACCAAAATAGTCAATGATGCCTAAATAAATTATTCCACAATTGAGAAAACTTCTTAATTGTTGAGTTTTCTCTAGATAAATTTAGGTCTTACTTAGTAGGTTCTAAATTAATTGTGCATTTTGATCATCTCCTTTAAATTACCTACTAAGTAAACCTAATTCAAAGCCAAGATCAATTAGGTAAACTTTACTCTTATAATAATTTTACCTAGAAATCAAAGATAAGAAAAGTAGTTTAAACGTAGTAGCTAATCATCTTTATAGGTTAATTTTTGAATTCAATTCTCTTGAAGGTGAGAGTAGAAAAAAATTATTGAAACTTTGCTGGATGAAAAATTATTTTCAATAGGTCTAAATCCATGGTATATTGATAGTCAATTATCATGCTAGTGGTACTTTGAGACCTAACATTTCTTATCAAGAAAAGAAAAAGTTATTAAATTCTTGCAAGTAATACTTTTGGAATGACCCTAATATATTCAAGATTGGTCAAGATCAAATCATTTGAAAGTGTGTACCTGAATAAGAACATAAGAGCATCTTAGCCTTTTATCATTATTTTCATTATGGAGGACATTTTGGAGGTTCAGGATGCCTAGAACAATAATAAGTGATTGAGGGAGTCATTTTGGCAAAAAAATGTTTTTGATGGGTTAATAAAGAAGTATAACATCACACACAAAGTGGCTACTTTGTATCATCCATAAACTTTTGATTAAGTGGAAGTGAGTAATAGGAAAATCAAAGATGGTAACATCACACACAAAGTGGCTTGCACATGGTCCAAAATTCAATGTCAAATCATATTCTAGTTTCACAATTAATGGATCGAGGTTTACGAATCAACTACCGGAAAAAGTTAGAGTAAGTTAGAATAGTAGTATGAAGATGGTTGCATAAACTATGCTATTTGCCAGCTCAAAAGATGGTAATCTTGTACTTTCTGATAGAACATATTATGGTGTAATTCAAGAAATTTGGTAACTCGATTATGAGGCCTTCCATGAAACAATATTCTTGTGTGATTGGATTGAAGATGTTATCAATGTTGGATATAAAATAGATGATTTTGGATTTACCTTTGTAAATATATCCAAGATAAGTCACACTAACAATCTTTTCATGTTAACACTTCATGCAAAACAAGTATTTTACATGAGCTATCAAATTGACACAAGATGGTGTGTTGTGTTAACGAATCAACCCAAGTAACAAATCGGAGTTACACTTGACTTCATATTTAAAGTTCATTATAGTATTAAATATACCAGCTTGATTCCAAATAGCTTCATATTTTATAGACAAAAAATTAATACAATACTAATATGATTTCGAAGGGATGGATTTATTATTATATCACTTCAGTGTCGATGTAGTAATCTCTTTTACTAATATACTTTATTAACATATATAAGTTATTTTTTGTGAATTCATGATATTACATTCTTATTTTGAATTTAATTACATGTAGTTCTTTCTTTGGAACAAGTCGGGCTATGATTTGCAAATTTTTGATGATTTACGAGAAGAATAGGCAGAACACATGGTTCAAATTATAACATCACAAGAAGAATTAGGAGAAGAATCTGATGATCTTGAATAATATAGGACAACATCATGGTAATTTTTATAATGCTTTAATTTCTCTATTCATGTGTCTCTGAAGTTTAGGCAGCTTGCTTGATAGATGTTTATATACACATGTATTTAAGGGAATTAATTGTTATATTGACCAGTTGTTTTTTTGCCCAAACTCCATCTCATCTCTCTTTCATAGTTTCCTAATCACTATGCTGGTGATTCTAAGCAAACCAAACTTCCTCTTCTTGAAATAAAGTTGGACAATCACAAAATCCATGACAAAAGAGACATCATTTTATTTATAATTTAAGTTATATATATATATGTATTGTATGTAAATTATTATTTTTATAATAAATTTAATTCTCAAGTAATTAATTAATATTTAATTTTTCAATTATTTGTATATTTAAGTAGTATAGTAGAAAATGAGTAAAATGTGTAAACAAATATAGAATTTAAAGTCAGATCATGCGTTGAACCAACTTTAAACTTAAAGTTGGTTCACACGATAAACCAACTTTAATCTTAAAGTCGATTCACGCGTTGAACCGACTTTAAGTTTAAAGTTAGTTCAATGTGTGAATCGACTTTAAATTTTAAGTCTCCCAATTTAAAGTCGGTTAATAACCGACTTTAATACTAATTTTTGGCATAGTAGAAAAGAGAAGAAAAGTTACCTATTTTCTGAGAAGTGCAAGTAGTGATGGAAAAATGCAGATGCATCCATCATGTTCATCATTAAAGTTCACACAAATAGATTGACGTGAACTTCTAACATCTCAACAAATATTTTTAGTTTTAACAATTCTAAAATTATTCACATACAATTAAATTAAAATAAATAAAAGAAAATAAATAAATAAAAGAAAATTACCTAAAATGATAGGTTCTCTCCTATCCAGCGCTTAATTTAAAGTCTTAGCAAGACGTAACTTGGGAGATTTTAGTTTAATTAAACTCAATGTTCCTACATTATTGAGTCAATCAAACCCACAGGTTGGAGAAGTTTTTTACCTATACTTTTTAAGTCATGTCCTATGAATTTTCAAAATTTTATAAACTTCAAACTAAGGACATGACTATGGGTTTCAAATAAACAACTTATAGGTGCAAGTAAAATAACTAAGGTATCAAAACTCATTTGTACCTAGATATAACAAAGCAATTACTTCCTTTTATCATATAATGTGATTAAAAACTTTGAAATTTTGAAGATATATTTAGATTTTATTTTTATTTTTTTAAATTAATCAAACACTTAGTATTAAAATAAATACTCAACAATAAAAATAAAAATTAAGTAAAATAACAAAAAGAAATAAAAGAAAAACAAACAAGTAAAAGAAATAAAATAAAATAAAAATAAAGTTAGTTAATAAATAAAAGAATAAAAAATAAAATAATTATAAAAAATTTACAATATATATAATACAAACAAATTTCGATACATATAATTAGACATACTTAACCTATACATATTCATAATACATTTTATCTATCATATAATACAAACACATTTTGTTTTACAAATAAATATACATGATTAAATTATACATAATAAATATTTATAATACACTCTATCTAATATATATACAAACACATTTTTATACAAATAAATATACATGATTAAATTCTACACAATATAAAACACTTTATCTATATAATAGAAACACATTTTTATACATATTATATCATACATTATTTACAAGTAAGTAAGTGTAAATACTATATAATAAATAAAAGGAATAACTAAGTTAAGAATTAATTTAATATTTTTTTTAAAAATTTGTATAGTATTTTTTTAAATTTTTATAGAGCACATTATTTAAATAAATAACGAATTTTTTAAAAAATAAAAAATTAAAGCAAATAATAAACTAAGTTCAAAATAAAATTAAAATTTACCTTTTTATTTTTTTAGTTATTAACAAAAATTAAAAATTATATAAAAAAATTTATTAAAAAATAAAATAAAAAATTAAAAAATTAAAAGTTAAAAGTTAAAAGTTCTTTTTTTTAGAAAATAAAATAAATCAATAAATTAAAGTTTAAATTTTTTTATGAACTCAAAATAAACAAAACAACCAGAATTATTCACGATACAAAATGTTTTCAAAATTTGGATAAATAATTTAAAAATGTTATTATTTCCCCATCAATAGCGCCAAAAACATGATAAACAAAATCAACATGAGACTAGCAATACTAATTTTGGAGATATTTTGGTTTTAGATTTATAAAACTCTCACAAGTACACGAATCATTTTATAAAAAATAACAAATATTCTCCTAAGGTCGGAATATATGTGGTTTTTAATTTATTATTAAAAAATTTAAAAACCAAATTAAGTCTTAAACATCGTGTCTCAATATTTTGAATTTTTTGTGCTTCCTAATCTAATAATATAAAAAAATAATCATAGATGTGGATTCAATAAAAAATGATGCAAATTTTTATCATTCATGACAATGGAGTATTTATGGATATAATAATTAAGTTAATTATACTATCTCATATTATTTAGATTATTAAATATATAAATTGATATTTATTGATTCTATTTTTTATATATAAATATGACATTTGGTTGAGTTAGATATTATTTGCTAATTAAACAAATCAATTAACACTTATGGGTGAGGTCAATAATTAATTTATTTAATTAAATTAATTCTTTTTTCTCTAAGAGATTGAAAATGAACCATTTAAATGTTACATTTGGTGAGGTTAGACATTTTAAAATTTATTCAAGGTGTCCAAATTAAACCTAAGAATTTAATTATCTGAGATCTAACTTTCATGTTTTAAAACTATTATTTGAAAATATATATTATTGAAAATATGTTTTCAATATATTTTCAAATAATAGTTCTTATAAAAAAATTTGAAATAGAGTTTCATTCTAACTATCACACAATTATATCAACAAATAAAAGAGCATTACTCTAAATCAGACCAAATAATTAAATCTAAAAATCTAATTTTCAAATTTAAATTTGTAATGAAAAATAATATATTTCTCTCTAACATTCTTAATATAAAATATTTAATAAAAACAAAATCAATTTATTTTATAAAAATATTTTACCTATTTAATATTTCGCAAGCATAACAATGTTATTATTATATCATATTTACAAATAGTGAGTCATACTAAATTTAATCATAGATAAATTAAATATAACATAAAAATAACTCTAAAGAGATTAATTTTAAAATTATATCTCAAAAAAATTCTTACAGAACTTTGATACTAATTCTATTTCTATAAAACCTTCAAATAGATTTGCATTTTCGTTTATTGAATAAAAAACTAGAAATTTATAAAAGCATTACTAGTTCTTCTAAAAAAGAGAAGAACTTTAAAACTAAAAAAGCTTTCAAGAGAGAGAAAGAAGGGTAGAGATTTTCAGGCATCCTGAGGGATGATTTTTACAATGAAGAAGATGGTCCTTTTATAGGTGAGGGAAATGATAAACAAAAGTGAAAAAATATCTTTAAAATGGTTTTGAATGTGTATGGGTAGGCTGGCACGCGTGTGGGGGTGCTAGCGTGCATGAACAAGGTAATGCATCTTGACATGACATACGTGAGGCTACACATGGAATATGATATACATGTGCATGACTACGAGCAAGATAGGTGTTGGCATGCGTGAGCGCGCGTGGGACTTTGCATTTTTGACCATTTTGTCCATTTTTTCCATTTTTTTTACTTTTCCTCTTTTTTTTCTCAACATATCTGTGATGTATTGACTCACATTAAGTTTACATATAATAGGATTGTTCATTCTACTTATTCATTTTCTCCTTTTGAAATTTTTTGTGGCTTTAATCCTTTAACACCTATTGATATTTTACCTTTGCCTACTAATGAGCATGCTAATCTTGATAGTAAGAAAAAGGCAAATTTTGTGAAGGATTTACATGTGAGAGTTCAAGCCAACATTGAAAGGAAGAATGAAAAATATGCTAAGCAAGCCAATAAAGGGCATTGAAAGGTTGTTTTCCAATTTCGAGATTGGATTTTGGTGCACATGATTAAGGAGAGATTTCCCACATAGTGGAAATCAAAATTGTAGCCTTGAGAAGATGGATCTTTTCAAGTCTTGGAACAGATCAATGATAACGCCTATAAGCTAGATTTACCAAGTGACTATGGTAATGTTAGTACAAATTTTAATGTCGTTCATTTATCTTTGTTTAATGTAGGTGATTCAAGGATGAATCTTTTCGAAGAGTAGGGGAATAATTGAGATCAAGGTGCTAATCAATCCAATGACTAGGCAAAGACAAAAAGGATGAAGGAAACTTTACAAGGCTTGATCATGGAAGTGCAATACATATAAACTATGCTAGAAGATTGTAGAATTAAATTCAATAATTCCAAAGCTTTACCAAGCATGGTTTATTACCCTTTTATGCAAGGGATAGATTTGGAAGATTAAGTTGGGAGCAAAGATTGATTTAGGAAGCAAATTTTATTATAGTTAATTTTGGGCATTTTATGTTTTATTTATCATAATTCATTTAGTCTTTTATTTTCTTAAGGTTCGATTAGGCCTAATCCACCAATAAACAAAGTCCATTTTGTCTAGGATTTTTCTTTAGGGATTGAATTAGAACCTAGGTTTTCTTTAGGGATTGAATTACCGCTTAGGGTTTTCTTTATGGTGAATTGGCATCTAGGGTTTTTCATGAAGGTTTCTTTCTTATAAAAAGAAGCCACTAATTAATTTAGAGGAAGACCATATATCATTAATAAAAGTTTATTTTAGAAAGCTTCTTGATTTTCCTTCTTGTGTTCTTGATTATGGTTGAATTTGACTAATGAAAGGGAGTGATCATCCTTTGTGGCATCTCAAGGTTAGGGTTTTAAGGACTTTGTTTGTTTAGGGTTCTAATTCGATCATACTAAAGGTTAGGGTTTTAAGAACTTTTTTTCCTTAAGGTTCTAATCCAATCATCTTTAACACATTCCTAGTAAATCAATTGTTCATATTCCTTTGAGTTTGTGAGTTCCTAAGGTTATTCACCTAGATGGTCCGCATCATGTGCCATTGAAAAATAATTCTTGGTTGTTGTGTTTTCTTTAGATAAATTTAGCTATTACTTAGTAGGTTCTAAAATAATTATGCATTTTAATTATGCTGCTTTGATATATCTACTAAGTAAACCTAATGCTATGCCATAATTAATCCAGTTGGTTTTACTCTTGAAAGAATTTGACCTAGAAATCAAAGATAAAAAATAAATTGAAAACTTAGTAACTAGCCATTTATCTAGGTTGATTTATGTATTCAATGCTTTTGAATGTGAGAGTAAAGAAGAAATTGTTGAAATTTTTCTTAAACAATTATGTTTAGTAGGTCCAAATTCATGGTATGTTGGTATAGTTAATTATCTTGCTAGTGGTATTTTGAGACCTAACACACCTTTTCAAAAAAATAAAAAGTTTTTAAACTCTTGTAAGCAATACTTTTGGATGATTGTTATCTATTCAAGATTGGTCAAGATCAAATCATCTAGAGGTGTGTGCCTAAAGAAGAACATAAGAACATCTTGGCCTTTTGTCATGATTTTCATTAGGGGCCATTTTGGAGATAACAAAACATTCCTTAAGGTATTACAATCCATTGTTTATTGACCAACTCTTTTTAAAGATGCTCATATGTTTTGTGTTCAATGTGATGAACGTTAAAGGATTGGTAATATAAGTTGTTGATTTTTTTTATGTATCGAGGATTGACTTTATGGATCCATTTCCCCTACCTTCTTGCTATGAATATATGTTGTGGATTATGTGTCCAAGTGGATAGAAATTATACCTACTAAAACTAATGATGCTAACGTTATTGTGAAACTCTTGAAGGATTTAATTTTAGTAGGTTTGGGATTCTTAGAGCAATAATAAGTGATAGAGGGAGCCATTTTTGCAATAAACCTTTTGATGGGGAACTAAAGAAGTATAACATCACTCAAAAAGTGGCTACTCTACACCATCCTCAAACTTTCGATCAAGTAGAAGTGAATGATAGGAAAATAAAAGAGGTTTTGAAATGCATTGTGCAATCTTCAAGGAAGAACTGGGCACTCTTTAAGGAAGAATTGGGCAATCAAGTTAAATGATGTCTTATGGGCTTACCACATAACATATAAAACACTTATTAGGATAAGCCCTTACCGATTAATATTTGGAAAAGCGTGCCACTTATCTGTAGAACTCAAACACAAGGCTTATTGGGCAATTAAAAAGCTAAACTTGGATTTAGACAAATTAAAAGAAAAAGACAATTGCTCCAACTCAATGAGTATAAAGACATTAGGGACGAAGCCTATGAAAATAAAAATTTATATAAAGAGTATACAAAGTGCTATCACGACAAGAGGCTAATTTGTAAGACTTTTCTTCCTTGAATGAAGGTTCTTTTATTTAACTCTCATTTGAGATTATTCCCAAAAAAATTACAATCAAGGTGGAATGGACTGTTCACAATTACCCAAGGATCCAAACACTAAAATATGATCAAAGTAAATGTGCATCGTGTGAAGCCTTATTAAGAAAGAGAACACAACACAAAAGAAATATATT
Source organism: Hippophae tibetana (assembly GCA_037013495.1). Classification (NCBI taxonomy): domain Eukaryota; kingdom Viridiplantae; phylum Streptophyta; class Magnoliopsida; order Rosales; family Elaeagnaceae; genus Hippophae; species Hippophae tibetana. Next base: position 30,403,802 of record CM072809.1, read on the forward strand.
GCATATGGATACGTAATCTTTAATACCATGATGATAATGCATCTTACTAAGATGTTAAACTAAGTATTGGATGGGAGGCAATCCATATTATTGGTAATATTTTATTTGAATTTATTTTATGTTAATTAATTTTTTTATTTCATGTTTTGTCAAAATTATTTAAAACTATTAAATTTTATAACCAATTTTTGAATTTGTGAAAAGAACACAATTTTCTATCTATGTAGTTCATATTAATGGATACACCTACAATTCTATATCAAACTTTTGAAGGATCAGTAAATGGGTAATTTTTTCCCATTACTCTTTTATCATTTTTTTTACAATTATTACATTGAAGGTAATATAAGTTCTAAGTCAGAGGTAGGAAAAATTACATTATAAAATTATGCTTAAATTGAAATTTTTATTTGTTTTTATTTACATTTTGTGTGCTTTTATTTATTTATTTTTATTGAATTAAGAATTTTTGTTTCATTTTAAATTTTTCTTACAAGATAATTGTCTTTTTAGTTAATTTTAAGATAACGATGAAGTCTTTGCATTGTTTGATTAAGTTCAAAAATATTTCATGGAACAATATGATAATTAGTTAGGTTTTTTCATAATTAATATTTCAAGATATAATCTTGAAATTACGATGAACCTAAAATCGATGTTTAGGATCAAATAGTACGACTACTTTGTGAGAATATATTTTGGGACATTGTTTTCCCATTTTGAGTGATGACTACCTTGATAGACTTAATTAATCTTATTTTTGTATATATAAGATATAATCAGTAATCTTAATTTATATCTTTAATATCTTACTTAATATTGAGCAAACATAATCATAAACATACATAAAATCATGATATATTGAGTGCTTTTGAGTTCGAGGAGTTGAAACATATATCTTTTGTTTCCAAAAATACAGGTAGTATTCACAAATACCCATACCCAATGCGAACCAAAAACTTGAGCTATGGTGCGACTCTTTCGCACACTCGTTCGTCGAAAACCACAACTCTCAACCTAATATGCACACTACGACAACTAACCTATGATGTGTGTAAACATGCTCGTATATAAATGTATCAACTATGTGTGTATGTGTATTACTAATTAGTAGTAACAAATCTTACATAGAGAAACACATATACACTAAATAAAATAAAAAAACACCATGTTTTGTACATGAAAAATCAATACATAGACACGAGAATAATAGGACTTATAGCTATTTTAAAAAATTCTTTAAACTTTGAATATCAATTGATCTACTATGAACTCCATCGAAATCAAATGTCGATCGGTTGAACATATTCTTGATTGGTTCAGCAATTAAAGCTTATATACCTCAATTTCTTCTCATGCCTCACCCAGCCTTAACTCCAGTATTTCTATGTTCTTATGTTGATTATGGTTGAGTAATTTTTATAATTAAATGACGAAATGAATGCTTTGGATAATCATACTAGATAATTGTGTTTGTAGTTTATTTTTCTATACATATGTCAAAACAAATGAGAGTATGCTTGCATGTTTCATATGGTTATGCATTTAGGGAAAGAATGTATCCTTGTAGATTTATTTTATGGTAAAATGATTGATGTGAATGTATGCACTACATAATCTTCGAATTACTTTTTTAAATAATAACTAAACTAATAAACAATAAGGCTTTCAAGCCAAGTTGCATTGTTATGTCTAGTTGATTTCAATTACACAAGCTTGTCAAGATTAATTAAAGATGGCTTTATCGGGTCATAGGAAAGTTCCACTATAGAATTTTGGTCTTCAATGTAACATCATTTATCCTATTAGTGTCATATAGTAAGATAGTGATTTTTCAACAAGAATATGTCAAAAGGAGAGTTTGTAAGTTATTATGAGTATTGATGATATTCATAGTCAAAATATTTACTTGTAAACTAATATCTAGGCTCATTATCATGTCTTTCAATTAAAGCTGAAGAAACACTTGAGTTTCACATAGGTACACTTCAGATATAAATCTCATCTTATCAAGCTTAGACTTGTATTCATGCATTCACAAGCATATTGCACAAACATATAGAAGTATTTTTGTGCTCAAAATACATTACTTAATTGATCTAGCAAATGTGTAAATCGAATCAAGTTTAGATCTAACGAGATCAATTTAGGAGCTTTCAGGTTGCAAATTTTAGTGACTTGATCGATTAAGTATTGTAATGATCAATCGACCTATGGTAGATTGATCAAGCACCCTCATGTTAAAATACACTTCTAACTCATCCTTGATGTATCAAATGAAAAAGGGTCTTGATCGATTGAGTAATGTCTCGATTTACTCGATCGAACAAGCTCATGTTTTTTAGTTTTAAAATTTCTATTTTAACTCGAGCCAATTGATATAATTATCAAAAAGTTCTTTCTTAAATGCATATTACTAATCCTTTTATGAGTAGGAATTTCATTTAACATTGACATAGGATTACGGTTTTAATTTTTCTATATAAACAACTCATTTCTCATTGTTACAAGCTACCATACTTATTTTTACATCACTACTTTTGTGCCTTTCTTTTGAATTTTTTTTTAAGGAAATGAACTTATTTTCTCTACAACATATAGTTTTAGGCTTGTTCTTATTTCAATCATTCAAACATATTGTGTGCTTATATTTGATTTATTCATATGCCTATTTTTTTTATCCATATGATTTTGAAGTTTCATAGTTGTTCTAGTTCATTTATTTAGCTTCAAGGTTTAGTTGTTTTTGTCCATGAAGCAATATATTATGATTGTTCATTATTGAATCCTACTAGGACACACATTGCATGGTGTTATTATGCCAATAATTTTCATGTGCTTAATGAATAAATTTGATTCCTTGTGATTCGAGTAGATCAAAATGTTAATTCAGATTCGTACACCTACCTTATAGAGGTTGTAGAAGGAGTGACGACTTGTAAATAGATTGCACTAGTGGCATTATCACCATAAAAGGTAGTTTAAGGCATCGTTGTAATTGAACACTTATTTTCATGATGGATAGATTAGGTAATCCGGTAGAGTGACAATTTTCCTCTTCGATCATTACTATGGTCTAAGTTATATTTACCTAAAAATTCTATATAATGTATTTATTTATATTTTCAAATTTTTATTTGTTGTGTTATGCATGTTTGGATGTTGTCATATGTTTTAATGAGTAAATAGAGTTTTATACCACTGAACTTTAAGAGAATTTACAAAAATATTATAAAAACTTTGATTTTTTTACTTTCATTCCATTAAAATTTACAATTGTTATAAAACTACCATCAAATTTCTCTATCTTATTTCTTTAACATTAAATTTTGTAATGTGGTCAAAAATATTATTAACGTTAAATCATTTAACGGGAATTAACAAAAAATTACCCATACGCCTTAAAATTTTATGATATGAAAGTAATAAAACAAAAGTTTGATACAATTTTGTAATATTTGTAAAAGTGTAATGTTATGGAAATAATAAATCAAAATTCGATAATATTTTATAACACTATCAAAATTCAGTCGGAAAAAAATATTTACTCATTTTTAATTAGTGGCAGCTTGCATAATTACCTATGTATCCCATTAGGTTAAAGAGATTCGCAACTTCAACTTTTAGTTTGTAATGATCGCATTTTAATTTTAATTTTAATTTTAATTTTTTTTTTACATCAAACATGGTGTGGTTCGAACCTCCTATGGACCACTGAACAATTTAAAATTTGATAAAAAAAAATAAAAAAAAAAAGAGTTTTTTTTTTTTTTTTTTTTTTTTGGGGGGGGAGGGGGGTTCGAAATTAAACTTATACTAAACTGACTTAACAAAGAGAAAGATCGACTTAAGAAAGGAAAAGAGATAAGAGATGTTATCTAGCATCACTGACTCTCAATTGCGAAAAAACTTCTTCACTTACTGTTGATTCTGAGAAGTCGTCCCCAAATACCGGCATATCATGATCTCTTTCCATAGTTGAGTCCAGAGAGGTAAAACGCTGCAGATTAGGTAATATGAATCCTGAGGTGGCCGTAGTTGCTGTAGTACTGTCCTCATGAGGTTCTTTGTTTATTGCTGTTTGTTGAAGCTGCAATGCATACTCCAGATCCCACAAAACATCTCCCATTGCAGGCCTATCATCACCATCTTCTTGCAAACATTTCTCTAAGCAGTCACTAAATTTTCTCAATGAGTTTGGACTAATCTGACCCTTTAAAGAAGGATCAACAATCTCTTCAACCAATCCTTTTTTCTTGCATTGAATTCCCCATTCAGCTAAATTCATTTCTTCTCTTGGAAGCATGTTATTAATAGCTGGTCTTGCACAAAGAACTTCTAGAAGAACCACACCAAATGAATACACATCAGATTTTTCAGTCAATTGTTGAGTCCTAAAGTACTCGGGATCAAGATAACCCAAAGTTCCTTTAATACCTGTACTGACATGAGTTTCATCAATTAGAGTTGATTTAGAAAGACCAAAGTCGGCAACTTTAGCAACATGGTTTTCATCAAGCAAAATGTTTGTGGGTTTAACATCACGATGAATGATTCCACCAGTTGAACCTTTGTGAAGGTAATGAAGACCTCTGGCTGCACCAATACAAATTTCAAGTCTTTGCTTCCATGTCAAACAAGGAAACTCTGTATTATTATAAAGGTGATCTCTTAAGGTCCCCTTTTCCATGAATTCATATACCAATATCATCTCATACCTCTCATCACAATACCCAATTAAGGAAACAAGATGTCGATGTCGAATTTTCGATAAAACCATGATCTCAGTGTGGAATTCAGGTAAGCCTTGACCTGAACCTGTAGCTCCTCTTTTCACAGCTACTCTTGTTCCATTCAGGAGTGTTCCTTTATATACATTACCAAACCCACCTCTCCCTATTAGCCTTTTTGAATCAAAATTGTTTGTAGCAATCTGAATCTCAGCTAAAGAAATCTTTAACCCAAGATTTAGATTAGGAACAGGTGAGTTCTTGATGGTTTGTTCAGTCACTCTACTATGGGAACTACATACTCCATATCCAGGAACAGAAGACCAATCCAAAGTATCAGCAGATTTTGACTTGCGTTTCAAAACTAGTAACAAAGCAACCACCAGAATACAGATAAGTGAAGAACCACCAACAGCTGAACCAACTATAAGAGGAACATTCTTCTTGGTAGCCTCATTTTCGTTATGAACTGTGGCATATCCATCTATAATCTGCAATATTTCTAGCCCATTTAGATAAGCATTTCTAGTTGTAGAGTTACTCTTGGTACCAACACTGAGGTTCATGACACCAGATTCAACACGACCCACCAAATAATCAATGTGAAATGGGAAATCCAAGTTATAATGGGAATCACTATAATTGATCTCCTTGCTATAGATTTCATTTATGTACAGATTAAAAAAAAAAGCGTCCGGAAATGTACTAATAAAATCACAGAAGTGAAACCTAACAAGATGCAGAGCAGTTCTGTTCACATCGAAAGACCAGGTTATGTTGAAGAAATTTGGTTGCCCACTAGCATCCGTGTTCAATTTTTTGGCTGTTTGGTAGACCAAAGCTGGGGCAATATATTTACTATCTTCATCTGGGTAATTTGGGGAAAAAATTTTGCGGGTATACTTTGCAACATTTGGGTTATTTAGATAACTATCATCTAAGTCCCAATTTCTCCATATATCATCCCCATCTGAATGGATAGCTTCAGCTCCCACATTAATTCTGTAATTTGTCTCTAAAACTGAAGAGGGTAAACTTGTAAAATTGACCCCAACTTTTGTAGCATTTTCTGGGCTGAAATTGATATTTGGGGCAAGAAAGATTTCAATGGCATTTACAAATGCAAGGGATGATCCTTGAGGAGTAAAATAAATCATAAATTTACCTGACTTGACACTTAAAATAAATTCCTTTATTACAATAGAGCTGTTGGTGTTGGTTTTGACAGAGAAATTATGTAAAAGCAATAAATCAGAAGCAGAAACATCGAAAAGTGCTTTTGTGAGATCATCTTTGGATTGGAAAGGAAAGAAATGGAGGCGTAACAGGTAAGTACCAGAATCGCTTATTTGGAATTCATATAAAGATTGTTGAGTAAAGACTCTTGCTGTGTGGTAGATATGTGAGATTTCGGGCGATTGATTGCTAATCTTCACAGTGTTGCTCTTCTTTGTGAAATGAAAAGACGCTAGAGAGTTCATGTCTCCAATAAAGGTCCGACGAGTGACGTTTATATTTTCGTCTGACCCACAATTGATGAAATATATATGAGGAATAACGTAAGTTGAAGAGACAATTTGAAGGATAGAAAGAAAAAGGAGGGATATTATAGGGACATGGGTTGTTTTGTTCTGAAGCTTATTCATGACAATGGTGAAATATTGAAGCATGCACTAGATTTTGCTTAGGTTCAAACCAGACTTATTACTCAGTTGAAAATTGAGTTGTGGATATATGTACCAGAGGGAAGACTTTAGTCAAGCTGGGGAGTTTGAAGCTGAATTTTCAACCATCCAAATTTTCAAACCATGACAATGGTGAAATGTCCTACAAATATTACTTTTTATTTTATTTTATAATTTTATACTTTTCAGACGGTTCCCTATGTCCACCTTTTGGAGAATATTATATAAAATCTAACAGTAATGATAAAATGTTAGATTAGATATTAAATTAAAATTATAAAATATTTAATTAATTTAATTATTGAAAAAATATTTATATTATGAAATGTGAATGGATAAATGTTTTTAGGTTGTTATAAATGTTCATGTATTTGGAGGTTTTTTATAAAATTATTATACCCTATTATGTAAAAAATAAAATAAAAAAATATTGTTTAATATTTAAAAAAAGAGCTTATTATATCACACAAATATAATGTTTTACAATTTTATTATTATTGTGTGTGGAGTTAATTATACTGTCTAATTTCATCCTATCACTTAAATTAAAATGTTTGATATATTTCTAGGAAAATTTTAACTTGTATCAATCCTATCTTACATTTTTACATATTATATAAAAATGTTAAACGATATGAATTTATACTTATAATAATTATAATATGTAACTTGATAAATTTTTTTTGTTTATGAATAATTTTTTAATTTTTAAAATTATTTGAAGATATGATGTTGCATAATTATTACAATATAGATATATTTTATTTTTGTGATTTTAATATTTCTACTTTTTTAATCAATTAATAAAATAACTATTTTATTTTTTAAATAAATTTAATAGAAAATTGATGTACAAAAACTTGATATATAAATTTTATATATTTTTTAAATAATTCGTAAGTGCACAAATGATTTTGTAAGAGACACAAGTATATTTCATATTTAGTCTAAATATGAACTACATGATTTTTAAATAATTCAATATAATTATTTTGTTTGAAAAGTCTAAACTAATAACATAAAATAAAATAAAAATAAAGGATAGATTAATTTATACAAATTATAGACATATATACAATTCATTAGTCAATGAATAATTAATGAAATATTTAGTTAGTTAATTATGTTTGGTAAAATTAATTAGATTAATTAAATATAAATCTAAATTTATTAATTATTTCTTATGTATATATAAACAGTGTCATCGGTTAAGTCTATAAGTTGATTTAATTTAACTATGCTTTATTTTCTAAGAAATTAACAATCATTTAACTTGTTACTTTCGATCGGGTCTAACAAGTTAAACTTCTATTCAAACTGTTTAAATCAGTTTTTAGATCAATGTATTTGAAATCTAATTTTCATGTTTAAAATTTATTATGAAAAATATGCTATCAATATATTTTTTAATAATAAATCTTATAAAAACTTTAAAAGAGAAAGTAATTTTAAATTAAATATAGATTCATGTTTCTAAAATCCAATATTTATATTTTAAATCTATTACGATTGCAATAAATTTTGTAAAGTTCTTGAATAGAAAATATTATGTCTTTAATAATTGTTAAAAATATTTACCTAAATAATTTACACAAGCATAATAACGTAACTAAAATCTCATTATCATAATTAGTTAGCATACTCATATTAAATAAATGATTAGAAAATTAAAAATGACATTGAGAAGAAATACACAAAATTAAATATGCAGATTGAATGTAATTAAAATAATACCTCAACTATATTTTTATAGATAATTTTTCGTAGAAATCTATTATCTGAAAATTTTCTTTAATAAGACTACTTATTTGTTATAACATAATTTAAAATATTTAAAAACTAAATATAAAATAAAACTTGCTTACCTCTCAAAATTGAGAGAAAAGCTTTGAAAGAATATATAACTTAAACATTAAATGAAATCAGTTATTGTGGGATAAATATACAAGAGGGTGAGCACCTATTTATGTGTGATGGGACACGTTAAAACAACAAAAATATTATGGCTAATGAGTGAAAAATTATCGGGCATCATGGCATACTTTTGTCCCCATCGTGGCATGTGTTAATTCAGTACACGTTTAAATTATTATCCAATTATCTCACATTGTGGCACACATTAATCACGGTCCATGTTAAACTGCATGTCTCCAAAATTCTTTATACTTTCACCCTTTTACATTTGGTTGGATATATATAAGACTTACATATGTTAGTCTTTAATCTTCTTAGGTGTAATTACTGTTTTCAGGTACAATGATTCATGTATTTATCAATTGAATTATTTTGAAGTTAGAAATAATTGGAAAAAAACAAAATATACATGTGATTTTTAAAACATAGATTTGCTAAAATAATAATAAAATTATGCAAATACAAATCTATTTTGACACTAAAGTGCATATAAATAATGTAATATTTAATATTCTCACTTATCACAATCCCAATTAGTTTCTTACTAGTCTCTAGCAAGGAAAGAAAAAACTAAAAACTAAAACTAAAATGAATTAAAATATCTTAATTCATTTGGGTAAATTGATACGATTGCATTAAGGTTGCATTTAGAATATGCTAACAGCCTTTAAACCAATAACCTTCTCTAGTGGTTGTATTTAAGTAATGTTAGGGCTTTATGTGATGATACCCATTAATATCAAACTAAATTTAAAAATCAAAATTAAAAAATTAAAATCAAAAATTAAAAAAGTAAAAATCAAAATGAAAAATAAAGAAAATAAAAATAAAATAGTAAAAGTTATCGTGCTTTAGTCTCTTTTAAGTTCATAATAAAAATCAAAAGCCAATTTTGATTAAAATCCTAAAGAGTAATAGCTTATTATAAAAATGCGTTAAAAATCACACATTTGTATTCTATATAAAAAAATGTGTCAATATTGATTTACCCAATTATAGAAATCCAAATTCATTTCGATTCTAACTCTCACAAGTTATACTGTTAATATTATACTCATATATGAGTTTAAGAACTCAATTAAAGTTATATACAAATATAACTTATGTAAAAAAATGAATTAATAGGTTCACATATGTTTAAAGAGTAAAATGCTCAAAGTAGTGCGTAATGTTTGACCTCATGAAATAAATCAAATAATAGAATTTATAAAAAAAAATCAAATGTCATTTTCATGTATTACTTAAAATCATAGAATAAAAATATCAAGTATATTCCTATAAAGATAAAATAAAAATGCAATGACTTCATGAGATTAATTTTCTATTTTTCTTTTTGTTATAGCTATTTCTCATAATTTTAGAGATTTTTGGGTCATAATATTTAATTTATACTATTGATTTTTCTCTTCTTTTTTTTTCTTATTTCTCATTTTCTCTTTTTTTAGAGAGTGAACTCATGCACATTTTCTACATATTTTGTATGACATGGTGAGTGACTAGTTTGGCTCTTTTTGTATTGGTTCTAGGGAACCCCATACATTTCTCTTTTTTTGTGGAAGTCATGTATAAATGAAAAATGCATATACTTTCAATTTCTATTTAAGTCACATTTTCTACATATTTTGTATGACATGGTGAGTGACTAGTTTGGCTCTTTTTGTATTGGTTCTAGGGAACACCATACATTTCTCTTTTTTTGTGGAAGTCATGTATAAATGAAAAAATGCATATACTTTCAATTTCTATTTAAGTCATTCAAGTTATACAATAAAAATAGTATATGATATTTTATCAAATGTAAAAATCTTAACATTCAATGCAAAAGCCTATAGAGATCATGTAGTAGTTTGAATGATAAGAAGAGTGTTTAAAAGAGTAGAAAAATATTATCACTCAGAATGGAAAGATAAAGGCTTAAAATATTCTTACAATTCAGTCTCTACTATTTGATTCATAAAGACCAATTTTGGGCTTATCTCAATTTTAATATTTTATCATGAAATAGAAACTATGACAAAAACAAACTAATTATCACAGTATTGCATGATATGTTCAAGAAATTAATCTAACAATGCAAAGACTCAATAATTTGCTTAAAGTTAACTAAAAGCATAGTAATTTTGAAAGAATTTTTTTAAAAATAAATCTAACTTTTCCTAAACTAAAAATAAAAAATAAGTGAAAATATAAACATAAGTTTAATAACTATTCCTAACCTAAAATTTACATTTCCTTCAATGTAACAAATGTAAATTAAATATTTTAATCCACACAAATAAAATGTTGTGTACTTGTTGTACATCTCACAATCAGTTATAAATAAAATAAACATTATTCACATAACATAACATAAAATAAATTAAAAAACATGAAACAAAAAATAATATGAAACAAATATAATATTGAAAAACAAAAAAAATTAAAATAAAGTTAAAAAAATTAAAACAAAATATATAAAAACAATAAAAACTTGTAAAAACCCAGAGCAAGTTTGGAGCTCAATTCTCCATATCATCTGATCCTTGTTCTTCATGCTATGGTTGTGATCGTTCAAGTGGTGTAAAGATGAAATCATAATCTTACTTCTCGAGTTCCCTTAAATAGCTTGAACCCATCACAAGATGGTTAAGTTGTAATCAATGCATTTCATAGAAAAAATGGTTATAATTCACCTAATCATGATGTTGTTGATTTGCAAATGTAGAATGTTGTGTAGTACAAGCTTGGGCATAATTTTCCAAGTAAGTCCCTCTTTCATTTAGATGATGAATTTCATCCTTCATTTTCATTCTTTCTGAAATAGCGACTCTTATTTCCTTTTGGGCAATATTAGTACCGAGGTGAGTTCATTGTAGGACACTAGATTTAATTATTCACTAGGTAGAAACATAGCTTCACCTTTTGGGTAAATTACCCTCACTTTAGAATATAAAGTAGTAACAAGTTGGGGGAAAAAGTAATTTAATTGGTGGTTGTTAAGAGACAATTTCATCCTTCATTTTCATTCTTTTTGAAATAGCGACTCTTATTTCCTTTTGGGCAATATTAGTATCGAGGTGAGTTCATTGTAGGACACTAGATTTAATTATTTACTAGGTAGAAACATAGCTTCACCTTTTGGGTAAATTACCCTCACTTTAGAACATAAAGTAGTAACAAGTTGGGGGGGAAAAGTAATTTAATCGGTGGTTGTTAAGAGACAATTTCATCCAATTGTGAATTATTATTCCAACATCATAGTCATTTTGTATGTTATAGCATACAATAATATTATCAGCTATCTATCCATAGAGCTATAATGAGTAATGGGCATAAATCTTGAACATATAAAATACATCCATATGCAGGAAACCTTATCCAAAGACTTAGCTCCAAAGCCTCTTGGTGTTCCACTAGCATAGCCCAACTTAGAACCTTCTATTATTAGGCTTCCTATTACTGCAACGTAATCCATATTATTCAAATAAGTCTCATACTCACCCTTTCCTATATCTATCAAACCATAATAAAACATTAATACCAAATGGCCCAAAAAGGACTAGTAAATTATGTACTTTAATCTTATTCTCGACAATGTATGAAACATTAGCATAAAATTCTTGAACAATAGATTCTATAACTACTTTTGGTTCATTAATGAATCGTCTCTAACCTGGAATTACTATCACATTAGTAATACCCTCAAATTGAAAATTTTGTACCAACTCAAAGTCCATACCCCTTTCCATTATGAAACTTGTTTTTATCTCAATAGTCTTATCAAATTTGAGTTTGGTCTTAGCACTAGAAAATTTGAGCCTATTATATGCAATAGAGGTTTCTATCTCTTTTTCTTTATTATCCCTTTTTAGGTACCATTTTAAATGTCAATGAAATCTCAAAATCCAAAGGTTTACAGATAATCCATATAAAACAACAAAATACTTAACTAATCCAAAAAATATCCTTACCATCACTTTATCCAAATAGGGTTTAGAACTTTTTTTAACCAAAACTTTATAGAAATAATCCTCAAAAATTCAAAGAATTTATCTCAAGACTTAATTTGTAAAAACTATTTAGCTACTGAAAGAGTCCATAATCTATTAAACAATTAGGGTAAGAAGATACAAACTCTTAAAGGACTTGAACCCAACGTGCAAGATGCAAAATAGTAAACACTTACATAGTCCACACAGTAGGAGCACAAATAATATAATATCAAAAAAACAGACAACTTATAACAACATACATTATGTATCAAAACAAAAAGCATAATAGTTAATCATGCATAATAAGCTATATAACAAGGTAAATCTTCATAGAGAATGTATCGATATGGTAACATCGATTGGTTTTTTAAGACAACCACTAAATAATAAATAATTCACTAAACAATAAAATAATTACAACTTTGATAGACAAGAAAATAATTATTACCTCTATTAGTCAAGACCTCTATCCAAACTACCTACTATTGGTCTTACTAGTTGCTTCCACAACTACTTGGTTCAACACTCAAACCTAGCTTTTCTTCACAACCAACATTACCTAATGCTGTGTGATTGGAAAACCTAAATCAATAACAAGAAGTGTTATCATTAACAATTTTGTGGGACCCATATTCAATCTAAAACCTTTTTTTTAAATTAATATTGTAACTAACTAATAAATTAAATAAAAACATAAATGTTTTAAAAATTTAATATCTATAATTAAACTACTACTAACTAAACTAAATCTAAGTAATATTTAAAAATAATTATAACTACCAATAGAAATATTTTTAAAATAGTTAATAAAAGCAACTGTCTATCAAATGAAAATGAATTAATGTAAAACAAAAGGGAAAGAGGTTACCTTCTATTCAAGACTATATTTATCGCCTTTAGCAAGACATTGCTTGGGGGATTTCATTTTTAGAAAACTCAATGTCCTCGTGTCATTGAGTTCAATTATTGTTTTGCTAGGCATCTATTCTTGCCTTTGCTTCTATAAGTGTTCATCTAGTTGCTCAACTTGTACCTCCACCTTTTTGTGGAAGCCTTCACTAAGTCCAATCTTCGATTAGTTCTAGATTTATTGTATCTACTAACTTGAATGAAAGCATTCAAGTTATCCTCAAGAGTTGGTTTATTAGGAAGATTTTAAGGCATTTATTATTGGTATTATGGTTCTCTGTATTTGAGTTATGGGAAAATGAAGGGTTGCTTTGCCTCCAAGAGAAATTGGGATGATTTCTCCACACTGGGTTATGGGTATTTACATTGGGGTCATACTTTGGTCTTTATTGGTACCTCTCCAATGCATTGACCTATTAAAGTCTGGTACGGTAAGGATAGGTATTAGTACCATGTCCCAAAATACTACACAATCCACATTGTTATTTATTGGAGATGACATGTGTAGTAAGAAGCGTAACTTTCTTAGTCAATTATGTAAGTTGCTTAGATACTCTAGCCCTTCTCACTCGTGAGGTTTTCTATTGAAAATTAGTATCCAACATCTAAAAGAGATTATATGACTCTGAGGTAGTTTTCTTTCTCATAGATCCTTCTACAATGTCATCGACGATGAACTAACATTGTTGTGTCAATCCATCATAGAAAACTTATTCTGCAGTAGTAGAGATTAACTTTGATGAGGGCACTGAGAGAGGAAAAGTTTGAACCTATACCAAGCTTCATCAAAAGGTTCTCCCTCTATCTATTTGAAGATGATTTATTTTTTTCCTCACTATGCCTAAGGTCCTTCTTAAAGATGCTCAAATGAGCCATAGTAGCTACATCTAGACATAGGGGATAGGTAATGGAGATTGAGGGGCTGATCATGCTAATGTTTCCAAATATTCTCAAGATATCTTGCAAGAAATTGGCGATCCAATGACTAGGGATAGATTTAGAAGATCAAGTTGGGTGCAAGGGTTACTTTAGGAAGGAATTTTTGTTTTAGTTAATTATGAGCCTTTTATGTTTAGAAAATTTTGTTTTAGTGAATTATGGGTTTTTTATGTCTTATTTATTATAAGTCTTTTTATTCTTTTACTCTTTAAGGATGAATTAGGCCCAATCCATAACTAAATAGGTCCATTAGGCCCATTTCATCTAGGGTTTTTTCTTTTAGGGTTTCTTGCTTATATAGAAGAAGAGTTATGTAATTTGGAGGTAATAATGAATATAATTAATGAAAAGTATATATTCAGAAAGCTTTTACTTTGTCTTCTTAGGTTTTTGATTGAATGCTTGAATTCGACTTATCAAAGGGAGTGATAATCCTTTGTAGCATCTCAAGGAGTTTTTTTCCTTAGGGTTTTAATCTGATCAACTTCAACACGTTCTTAGTAATTCAATCATTTTTATTCTTTTGAGTTTGTAGGTTCCTAGGATTATTTGCCTAGAGGGTTTGCATCATTTGGTACGAGAGCCTTGGTTATTGAAAATATGTTATCTATCTTCATCTATCTTTTTTTTAATTCTAGATTTTAAAAAAAATTCCTTTGATTGTTTTCTATGTTCTTGAGTCACAAATCAAAAAACAAAAAGTTTCATCCTTTTAAGTCTCGTGTATTTTCTTTCAATTTTGTTGTCGTTGTTTTCGTCTTTGGATTTCATTTCACATTTTTCTTTGAATTCTTTGTATCTTTTTCTTGTTCTTTATTTCTATGTTTAATATATCTTTATTCTTTAAAAACAAAGAGGAGAGAGCTGTTGTTCGCAGTTTAAAAAAAATTGATAAATTGGAGTTGTAACTTTAAACGACTATAACTTTTGACTCAAGTATTGAAATGACTATTATAATATATAAAATTGAAGTTCTTTTCAATTCCTATTCTATCTTTAGGTTCCATCCCCATTCCATGCCATTTCTGACCCCAAATTTCATCATTCATACCACTTACTGAGGGGTTAAAGTTTTGTCGCACCTTTTTGCGTTGTTTTTTGTTCTTGTTCATTAGAGTTGAGAATTTTCTATTCACAGGAGAAGAAATAGCAGTAAAAAAAATAAAAGAAAAATAATAAGAAAGAAAAAAAGAAGAATAAGAAAAGGAGAACAAAGTAGTAGATTGTTCAAGAATCTAATTCTTGTTTTCTTGGTGAGTGTTCTTGTTCTTGTTGAAATTGGTTTTTTCTTTATTTTGTTCTTGCTTCCCAAGACTAATTAAAAAAGGGAAATCATAGTTGATCAAGAGTCTTTCTTTAGAGATTAATTTTTTAAAAAAGGGAAAATAGTTGACCAAGAGTCTTTCTTTAGAGTCCTCATTGGTCAAAAGTCTTTCTTTAGAGTCCTCATTGGTCAAGAGTATTTCTTTAGAGTCTTCTTTGATCAAGAATATTTCTTTAGAGTCTTCTTTGGTCAAGAGCCTTTCTTTATAGTCCTCTTTGTACTTTATTTTTGTCATACTTTGCTATTATGTTTTTAGAATTATAAATTTTGAGATTGTCACTAATAAAATAGTTACTTCTTGAGATTAATTGGATTCTTTGATTTTTTTAAGAACACAAAAGAGGTTGGCATGAGGTAAAAAAAGAAAAAATAGTGTAAAGAGCGAACAAAAATAATGTTAAAAAGAGAGTGATAACAATCTTATTTGAGAGCAAACACATAAGGGAATGCATGAGTTATCTCATTTTATTTTACAGGTTGACAACATGATTAAGGAAGGAGGAGAACCATAATAGGTTGACTTGAAATTCTTCATCAAATCTATTAATGACCAATTTAAGAGGATGAATGCAAGGTTGGATCATTTAGAATCCTTTTCAAGTTCTAAATTACATAAAAGAAGACATAGAAGACATAGGTTAGACAAAGAAGAAACTAATTCCAATGTGGAAGAAAGAGCAAGTTGTAAATGGGAAAAAATCATGGTTGTACAGACAAATGGAGAAATCGAAAGTTCCAATTCATGTGACAAAGAGATACCACCAATGAATGATTGTTCTAATGTTAAAGTGGAAGAACCTATGCATAGAGATTCCCTTGTCACAGGGAGAGTCCTGAATATATAACCTAAGGATGAAGAAGATGACCAGCACCGTGATCATATTTTCCACACCAGATGCAATGTGAAGGATAACTTATGCACATTAATTATTGATAGTGGGAGCTATACTAGTGTTACTATTACCTTGTTTGAAGAAAAGTTAAATTTGAAGTGGTAGAAGCATCCCAAACCGTATAAGCTACCATGGTTGAATGATTGTGGAGAAGTGGAAGTTAACAATCAAGTTTGGGTTCCCTTTTCAATTGGAAAATATGAAGATAAGGTTCTTTGTGATGTTGCACCATGATGCGTATTTTCGCAAGTGTACGAAACGTTCAAGTAATAAAGTGTACAAAAGTACGGCTATTGAACCCACAAGGAATGGCATTACTAAGTACCGAAATTGACTAATCCTAATTTTATTTGAAAACAGAATTGGTGAAATTGTTTAAGAAGAAAATTAACATGAAACTAAATGCAAATAACACAATTGAATGTTGTTCACAAATGATTAAAAGCGCTAAGGCATTTGATTTCGCTAAATCAATTCAATCCGATTTCAAGTCATGTTATATGAGAATCAAAGCTAAAAGTGATGGTTGAAAAACCCAAATTTACCTAATACTCTATCTCGAGTTATATTAGAATTACTTATCTATGAAAACCAACTATATTTCTATGAAGATTTAATCACAAACAAGTACATTACGATTTATGGAATTTCTAGAATAACCACATACATCATGAATTAGGTCTCACACTCGCATTCAACATACGATATTTATCACAAGAAGCATTCATTACACATCTCCTCTCGGTTTCAATATAATGCAGCAAATCCTCTAAATCTTGGCCAGAAATTTAAAAGCATTAAGCATGGAAATAAATACTCAACTTTAAAACAATGAACTCATATAACAATAACAAAAGAAATCAGATTTTCTTGATTCAACTACATCATAGCCTTAGCAAAAAATGAATTAGTTCAAAATGGAAATAAGAACAAACATCATCTCAATTGAATCCATGAATAACAAATCAGAATAAAATGCACAAAATGAAAGCTAAGGAGAAGAGATGAAAAACTCTTGAAGATGAACACTTGGTAGCAACAATGGTGATAATCCTTCAAGCTTCTCCAAACTTTCTTCTCCAAACTCAGACCTCCTCCTCTCTATCGTCTCCTTCTCTCTCTATCTTATGGTTTATATAAATCTAGGGTTTTTGGGGGCAATTTTGGAACAAAACGACATAAAAATGTGTTTTCGGAAAAAAACTCGCCGATGGCGACATTATTCTCGCCGAGGCGAGATTTTTGGGAAAATTAAAATTTTGGTTAATATGATTTTCGCCGACGGTGAGATGAATTTGGCCGGTGGCGAAAGGTGTATGGCCGGTGACGAGATGAATTAGGCCGGCGGCGAGATTTCCAAATTTCAAAACTTTGTTTTTTTTATTCTCACTCAATCCCGATCATTGAAATTTGTCCCAAACTTCTCCAAAATCATGATTTTACGTGAAATTGCACTTTAAACATGAAATACCCATGAAATGACATTTGTGGATTAAATAATCAAATAAACACAATTTTCATACAAATATCAACATTTAAATCATAACAAAAACACAATAATTTGACACTTATCACACCAATGTATATTGCTCACATATTCCTCAACTGAACATAGCAGTTTGATAGATGGGTTTCACATAATGGTTATAGAAATCATTATTCTTTTGAAATAAACAACTAAAAAGTTGCATTAGCCCCTCTCAAATCTTTGCAAGCTTATGAAAACCAAATTAGGATAGCAAAAGAGTGCAAGATGTGGGAAAACAAAAATGTGAGCAAGAGGAAAATAAAAAAAAGAGTAAGTAAGGTATAGAGCAAAAATTGAGAGAAAAGTGAGCATAATGTAGGCAAAAATGAGCAAAAAAGAGAAAAAAAAAGTGAGCACAAAGGATAGAAGAGTGAGAAAACAGAAGAAAAAAGTTAACAAAAAGGAGAGAAAAATAAAAGAATGAGTACATTTGTTGAAAAACAAGAGATTTAAGGTTGCTATGATAGCAAGGCAACAAGTACTTGTACTTATGTACAATGATGTTTATCTTTGTACTAACGATCTTAACTCATCTTTGCCTATTGTCATTTTATCTTTATTGCAGGACTTTGAGAATCAAATTCCGGAAGAGATTCCCTATGGATTTCCCCATTTAAGAGAAATTGGACATTAAATAGACTTCACACATGGATCCGTTATACCAAATCAACCTACTTAAAGAGCTAAGATTTGAGGACGAATATTTTCAAAGAGGAAGGGAATAATGGAGATTGAGGTGCTAATCAAGGTGATGTTTCAAAGTGCTAATCAAGTTGATGTTTCCAAATATTCTCAACATCTTTTGCAAGGAATTGGTGCTCCAATGACTAGAAATAGATTTGAAAGATCAAGTTGGGTGCAAGGGTTACTTTAGGAAGGAATTTTTGCTTTAGTTAATTATAGGCCTTTTATGTTTAGCAATTTTTGTTTTAGTAAATTATGGGCTTTTTATGTCTAATTTATCATGTCTTTTTAGTCTTTTGCTTACTCTTTAAAAATGGATTAGGCCCAATCCACAACTAAATACCCTCATTAGGCCCATTTCATCTAGGGTTTCTTACTTATATAGAAAAAGAGTTATGTAATTTGGAAATAATAATAAATATAATTAATGAAAAGTATATTTCAGAAAGCTTTTTATTTGCTTCTTGTGTTCTTGATTGAATGCTTGAATTCGACTTATCAAAAGGAGTGATCATCCTTTGTGGTGTCTCAAGATTGGAGTTTTAAGAACTTCGTTTCCTTCGGGTTCTACTCTGATCATCTTCAATACGTTCTTAGAAATTCAATCGTTCCTATTTCTTTGAGTTCGTGGGTTCCTAGGGTTATTCACCTAGAGAGTCCATATCAATAGGGGAGAGCTAGGTGCAACGGCACCAAAAACTTGTTGTGTGTTTTTTTACACATAAAAACGTGCAAGCATACACGGTCACAAGTAATAAAATTTGATAAGTAAGTTATCGTTCCCACAGAGATTTGTTACCATAGTTTGTTGAGTACTAAAATTATCTCTCTCTGATTTTATTCAAAACGTTCGTTGATTGTAACAAATTTAAGAAAAGAGTTTAATAACAAAATAAAAGAAATCTAGGATTGCAATTTTTCACCAAATTAATCAACTTAAATCATTTTATTTTCTTTTGATTTATATTTTTTAGTACATTTAATTTGTCGACCGAAAACTTCTAATTTTATTCATACATCTCTTCCGAGCTCCGTACAAACACACCTCGTTAAATTAATTCACTATATTCCTATGAGAATTAAATTCACCGAGATTCATTACGTTTTAAGTTTTCAAATGGCCACACATACAATTAGGGTATATTTCTATCCTTCATCATACATGTCATTCTATTTACGAGCAATATACACACAAATTCCTCTTCCAAATTTATTTATGTGCCACAGATCGTTTTGATAAGATTCGTAAATAATCAAAAAACATTAAGCACAAAATAGAACGAAAAAATCGAACGTCTTATAAATCTATCAAAAATAATTAAAATAAAAGCTTCATAAATTAAGATCAAATACAACCCTAGAAAAATTAAATTACTTCATAAAATTAAAATAAAAATTACAACAGTTTCAGAAAAATTAGATGAAGAAGAAGGAAAATTAAAACATTACTTAGAACAAATATTTGGCACACGCAGAACACAACAAAAGCTAAAAAATGGCTTCTGCGTGTTCTACTGTCCAAAACCGAACAACACAAAAACTAAACTCTACCCAAAACTCCAAAAAACTTTTTTCATCTATCATCTTATCTCCTATTTATAGCTAAAAATAATACATCTAAAATATTACATTTTTTATTTTATTTTTTAAATAAACGCGTAAAAAATTTGTATCGAAAAAATAAAAATCACGCGTATCGATTTTTGATATCGAAACTTATTTTAATTCACGCGTGAGATAGGGTGCCATTTATGTATTTTTTAATTCATTATGCATGCCACGTGTCAGCGTCTGATTTGCTGAAAAGATTTAATGCGGACACGTGGCAACATTTCATTGGCTGCGGGAAACGGGCGCATGATGGATTGTCGCACTGGAGACAACGGCTACACGTGGGCGTGATCCTGCGCTTTCACGCTCATCGTAACCTGACATGTGCCATAACAGGATTCGCTACAAGGATTTAAAGCGAACACGTTGCAGCGTCTGATTAGCTGAAGATCTGGTTGCACGCAGAGATCAGCGCATGGGATCAGAGGCGCGCGTAAGTGGGGGACAGCGGCTGGACGCGTCAGACACGTGGGTCCCACCTGCACGCCGGTCTGCACAGCAGGTGGGCCCCACTCGGGCGCCGAGCCGCGTGAAACAGAATCTACACCCACGCGAGTTGGTCGGGCGTGATCTGGACGCACGCATAGTAGCTGTTTCTTCTTTGATCGGACGGTGCACGTGTCGCGCGTGCTGCATGGCACGTGGATTCTTCTAACCTGCGCAGAATATTAAACTTTCTTAATTGCATTTTGACCCACAAATTTAATTCAAATTACAATTTCAACTTTCTTTAATTACAGTTTAGCCCTTTTCTAATTTAAATTAAATTTAAACTTTTAATAATTAAAATTAAGCCCGATTTTAATTTAAATTATATTTTCAAATTTTATAAATTACAATTAAACACTCTTTTATTTGAAATTATATTTTTAGACACAAATTTGCAATTAAGTACGTTTTCAATACAAATTATTTAATTTTTATTAAAAAATATAAAAAAATAGTAAATACTAATTTATTATACTAAAATCATTAAGAACATAGCAATTATAATTAATAAAATAGGTGAAAATAACTATATAAAATACAGTTATCAGTGATGTACTCCTTTCATATCTAGGGCATTGTATAGCAAAGTGCCCAACAGTGCCACGTAGTTAACAAACATGAACAGTAGAGGTAGAGAATCTTAGTCTGTGACTTTGAGAAGTAGTATGTGGAGGAGAGGAAGAAGAAGCACTCATATTGACTTTCACATGAGGATGAGAAGTTAATTTCCCACAGTGTGGTCTTACACACTTGAGTTTACCAAAGTTATAACAATTAGGAGTAACAGTAGATAGAGGTAGTAGAAAACCACTGGAGAGATGAGAAGGACTAGCTTTAGATGAAGTATTCACCTTGCTAGAGGAAACATGATAAAAAGTAACAATTGACTTACCTTTAAGAGTGGTAGAAATTGATTTCAACTTTAAATCTTGAGTAGTCAACTTCACAAACTTAAGAGTTGTTAAAGTTGAAGTAGAAACCCTTTCATTATACCCATTGTTGTTTTTATCAATGAATTGCTATAAACTAATGATAATTTCACTTATTTTCTATGAACAAGACATCATTTTTTTGATAGCAAAGGAAGATTGTTTGAATTCTTTTTCACTCATATGGAGTTTGTCCTTTAAAGCAATGATCAACTCTTCCTTTCCTTTTACAAAGATTCCAGGTAAGCCATAAATATGTTGAGAATACCTACTTTCTCATTCAAATGTTCTAATTATTCTTCTTTCAAATGAGAGAATAAGCCAGATATTATTTGGCACTTTTAAAAAAAATTATGCTTCTTCAATCAATCTATTTTAGCATTTCAAATAGAAGGTGGATTGACATACATAGAGATAACTTTACCATAAGTAGGACATTTTAGTTATTCTTTAAGCTTTTTCACCTTCTCGTGATTTGTGTTAAACTTTTTAAGCAAATCAAAATATCGCTTTTAAATGACCTCACATTTATTATGAGATCAAGTTGTTGACCATTAATTGAGGACTTAATTTTTCCTAAGATATTTCTCCAAGTTGCTCATCTTATGCACCTTTTCATCCATGCTCTTTAAAGCCTTTTTCTTAGCTTTCACTAACTTGATATACTCCAACAAGAGCAGATTATAAGAATCGAGCAACTCATCTTCATCATATCTAGTTGAGGCTTTTTAAACATCTAAGGTTGTAGTAGGAGGACGCACGACATTTCTTGAAGTAAGAATGCTAGAAAGTTGGTGTCATCCTCATCTTCATTGTTGCTACTGTCTAAAACAATAACCTCAGCCTTCATAGAACATTTGTTTGTGACTTTTTGTTTATGAATATAGTTGGCAACAAAGTGATCAGACTTCTTATATTCGAAGCATCTAATTTTGTTGAGGTGGCCTTTGTTGTGTTTCTCAACTTCATAATCCGAATCTTCATCAATCTTTATTGATTTCAAACCTTTAGTGCTCAAGCTATCTTTTCAAACACTCCTAGGGGAGAGTTTTTATTTCTTGAAAAATTTAGAGAATTCTTTGGAAAGTAAAGCCATTTCTTCCTCATAAGAGTTTAAGTCATCTTTACTTAAAGATGTGGCATTCACATATTTGCTGGATCCACTACCCTTAGTAGACTTGAGAGCCAAATTATTTCCCTTCTTAGCAACAATTTGATCTTTCTTAGGCAATAGGTGATGAAGTTTGAAGACTTGTAGATCACCAACTAACTCATTTTAGGCTTGTACATGAACTCAAGCATGATAACTTTGGCGTCAAACCAATAGGGTAGCCTAGCGATGATCTTCTCAATTGATTTTCTCGAATAATAGGTCTACCTAAGTTGTAAGAAAAATTGAAAATATTTGAAAATTATACACAAAATTTTCATTCTTTTGCATGATACAGAGTTCAAAATCTTTATTAAACATTAGAATTCTTAAATTTTTTATAGCAAAAGTACCTTCATAAGTAGTTTTTAGAATATGCCATGCTTTTTTTGAAGTAGTAGAACTCTAGCTTCTTCAATGATCATCAGACGTGATAACTCTAATGATTTCCTTAGTTTCTTATTTTGGCCACTTAGTCATAGGTTTAGGAATCATAGTATTATCAAGGAGGATTTTGATTGGATACATCCAACCTTTTTCAAATAGAAACCAAACATGATCTCTAAAGGACCACTAAAAGGCCCTTATTTGAGATTTCCAATAGGTATAGTTTAGCCTATTAAACAGCGGAAGCCTACCTATGTTACCTCATTCTCCTAAGTTTATCAGATATAAAAGTATGTATGTGGATAATGAGTTATAAGAATCAACACCGGAGTGGTTAATCCTTAAAAGGATGAACCAACTTTGATACCAATTGAAAGAGTCCAAGACTCAGTTCATTACTAGGGTAAGGAGAAATCGGATCCTTTAGGAGTTGCACCTAACTTGTAAGATATTGAATAATAAGCACTTAAATAGAATACACAGTGAAAGTAGTAGAACAATAATATCAAATAATTAGATAACTTTCATATACAAATATTTTATATAAAATATAAAGCAAGTAAAGAACATATAAGCTTTATAATCATAGTCTAAGATTTATTATGTTATACCATACACACTTTAAACTCATATTATACTAGCACAACAAAAGATCATATACAACAAAGAATATAATAATGTAAACCCACATAGAATTCCTATCTATAAGGTCACATCCTTGAGTTATTTATTGCAACCACTTAGCAGCAAAATATTCACTAAGTAATCAAAAAATTACAACTTTGATGAAAATAAAACCACCAATACCTCTATCAGTCATAACATCAATCCAAACTACCTGTTGTTGCCTTCGCTTGTTGCCTTTGTAGCAACATGGTCCTTAGCACAAACCCAACTTTCCTTCAAAGCCAATACCACCTATTGTAATGTGATTAGAAACCATATTTTAGTAAAGTTAAGAGTAAAGTGCTTTAAACCTTGAGGACCACCCTTAATCATGAGTCACTAATAATCACCTTGGGACACACAGTCCATCACAAATCTCAAATCATGTACTTAAGACACAATCAATCCACATATCTACACAACTAACAATTTGATAGCTTAACATAATAAACAGTCCAAACTCCCAATCTTGTGTCTCTTATAGAAACCAAAATAGTCTTGAGATCAACACTTAAGCATGACATTTTGCCCATATCACTGAAGTAATAAAATGTAAGTCCTTCAAAAACAATTTGGGAAACAAATGTAATTCTTAGTGCATATTTTGATAGACTTTTGATACAATATAAATAGGTGAGGTGAAGGGAAATAAGAGGTTTTTATAGAGAGAATTCCAATGAATAGACCACCTCGCCAAAGCCTTTCCATGGTCCCCGTTGACCACCTCACCACAGTCATGTCGAGGGGTGTGGAAAGGCACTTATCGAGCTATCAAAAATCATATATTATCTTTCCAAAAAATGTCAACTAATTTTCATAAATACCCACATCAAAAATGAGCTAAACTCCACTACTCATGACCTAACATGCATACTAAACAACTAATCCCATGGTGTGTGAAAAACATGCTTTCATTCATAATGTTTTTGACTATGTGTTGTATGCATTATTGATAATCAACATTACATAGAAGAA
Source organism: Hippophae tibetana (assembly GCA_037013495.1). Taxonomy (NCBI): domain Eukaryota; kingdom Viridiplantae; phylum Streptophyta; class Magnoliopsida; order Rosales; family Elaeagnaceae; genus Hippophae; species Hippophae tibetana. The sequence goes on from CM072809.1 coordinate 30,428,586, forward strand.
GACAAAGCACTGAGTAAAATAAATAGACTCTTATATTTTGTACACAAGAAGCCAACATAAATACACATACCTCAACTGTATTTTTATAGATAATTTATGTAGTAATTTATTATCTAAAAATTCTCCTTAATATCACCACTTATTTGTGATAAACTAATCTAAATTGTTTAAAAATTAAACATAAAATAAAACTTGTTTAACTCTTAAAATTGAGAGAATAACTTTGAAAGAAAACAAAACCTAAACAGAAAATGAAATGAATTGCTATGGGATGAATCTATATGGGGTGAGAGCACCTATTTATAGGTGAAGGGATATGATAAAACATGAAAAAATTATGGATCTTGAGTAAGAAATTATTGGGTTTCGAGGCATACTTTTATCCCCATCATAACATGCATTGATTCAGTATGCATTTAAATTAAGATCCAATTGTCTCACACCGTACCACACATTAATCACCATTGATGCTTATTTTCACAAGTGTATGAATCGTTCAAGTAATAAAGTGTACAAAAAGTACGGATATCGAACCCACAAGGAATGGCGTTACTAGGTACCAAAATTGACTAACCCTAATTTTATTTGAAAACTGAATTGTTGAAATTTTTTTAAAAGCAAATTAACTTTAAACTAAATGCAAATAACAAAATTTAATGTTGTTCACAAATGATTAAAAACGCTAAGGCATTTGATTTCGCTAAATCAATTCAATCCGATTTCAAGTCATGTTATATGAGAATCAAAGCTAAAAGTGATGGTTGAAAAACCCAAACTTATCTAATACTCTCTCTTAAGTTATATTAGAATTACTTATCTATGAAAACCAACTATATTTCTATGAAGATTTAATCACAAATAAGCACATTACGATTTATGGAATTTCTAGAATAACCACATACATCATGCATTAGGTGTCAAACTCGCATTCAACATACGGTATTTATCACAAGAAGCATTCATTACACATCTCCTCTCGGTCTCAATATAATGCAACAAATCATCTAAATCTTGATCAGAAATTTAAAAGCATTAAGCATGGAAATAAATACTCAAGTTGAAAACAATGAATTCATATAACAATAACAAAAGAAATCAGATTTTCTTGATTTAACTACATCATAGCCTTAGCAAAAACGAATTAGTTCATAACAGAAATAAGAACAACCATTATTTCAATTGAATCCATGAATAACAAAACTGAACAAATTGCAGAATATAAAAGCTAAGGAGAAGAGATGAAAAACTCTAGAAGATGAAGGCTTGGTAGTAACAATGGTGAAGATCTTCAAGTTTCTCCAAAATTTCTTTCTCTCCTCCAAAAATGGCTTTGAACTCCCATTTCTATCGTGTCCCCTTTCTCCATCATATTGTATATATAGATCTAGGGTTTTGGGGGTAATTTTGGAACAAAACAATCAAAAAAATGTGTTTTCGGACGAAACTTGCCGGCGGCGACATTATTCTCACCGCGGTGAGATTTCTGGAAAATAATTTTTTTGGTTTTCCGATTTTGGCCGGTGGTGAGATTATTTGGTCGGCGGCAAGATGAATTTGCCAAAATTTGTGCTCTTGGGAAGATTTTTGCCCAGCTTTCCGTAGCATTTTTGCCGGCGGCGAGATTAATCTAGCTGGCGGCGGGAGTTATAAATTTTGAAACTTTGTTTTCATTTTATTTTCACTCAATCCCGATCATTGAACTTTGTCCCAAACTTCTCCAAAATCATGATTTTACCTGAAATTGCACTTTAAACACGAAATACCCGTGAAATGACATTTGTGGATTAAATAATCAAATAAACGCAATTTTCACACAAATAATAACATTTAAATCATAACAAAAATGCAATAATTTGACTCTTATCAACCATCACGGCCCATGTTAAATTGCGTGTCTTCAAATTTCTTTGTATTTTTACCCCTTACATTTGGTTGGACATATGTAAGGCTTATATATGTTAGTATTTATTCTTCTTGGTTGTAATTAAATGCTTTCAAGTACAATTATTTAAGTGTTTATCAATTGAACCATTTAGAAGCCATAACTACCTAAAAACAACAAAACATACCCATGATTTAAAAAAACAGATTTGCTAAAATAATAATAAAATTATGTAAATAAAAATATATTTTGACACTAATAAATCACATAATATTTATGTTCTTCAAGCACTCATCAATAATATTACTTAATCAAATGAAATTTTTTGGATGTAACATAAAGAATGTAACTTTTTTAATGAAAGATTCCAACAGATAGATCTCAAAGATGCATCTGAACATCCCAACTAGGTTGGCATCTTTGTATACCTTTCTTCATCAAGCCCACTAGCTATGAGTATTTCTAAAATGATAAAAAAGGGTAATAAAAATCATTGTTCGGTAAAACCTATAGTTATTCCTATTGTTAATATTTAAAAAACAAAAGCATTAGTGAATGTTGGGGCATCCCACCACCATATTTCTGTATAGATACTAGGTACCTTAGAGGCTATACAATTAGCTGTAGTGCAAATAATTATCTTAATGTACCATCTTTCTAGCACCAATAATGATCTAGTGCAAAAATGAAACATCATATAAGCTGAGGTTGACTCTAACAAATGCCTTTTCCACCCAAAGGTGATGGCATACAATACTTCGTGAATAATTACCACAAGTTCTACCTCAAAAGAAAATGCAAACCCTAGTGGAATATAGAAAGAACCTTTGACAAATGATCTTAATGTTCGAAATACACCTACACAACTTACTAGACTAGGTAAACTAAAAGTAGCACCATCAGTATTTACTTCTATCCACACTAAAGGTGTTGGTCTCCAAATTATCTCTACGATTTGGAGTACTCATCGTGCAACTCCTTGCACTCATAATCTTTAAAGGACCACAAGATCCTCCATTTTATTTCATATAGCCTTATATTGTGATAGACCAACTTCATGAATAAAATTCCAAACTGTGGCAAATGTAGAGTTCATATAAGCACATCTATCATTGTCAATCCAAGCTTTTCATATCACCTAGATGACTAATATTGTATGTACTTTCCATAAATTAGTGAGTTGTGACCTAAGGCTAAGCGACATTGCATATTTATATAAATCTAGAATGGAAGAATCTATAGGAAGTTATTTGCCAAAGAAGGAGTACAATAGATCCCATAGTGCACATGCAAATTGTCAACTCAAAAAAGGTGAGAAATAATTTCCTCAGCTGACTTACATAAGGAGTATCGAGAGTGAAGCAATAACCCCTATTCTTTTCCTAAAACTTAGTGGGAAGCTTTAATTTTTTTTTTGTTACCAAAAAAGAAAGGACCAAGATGGTGGTATAAAAAGGGCCCAAATCTCCCTTCCCCAACTCTTATGTTTTCCAACCACACATAGGGAGCCATAGACCTCACTAGTTATGAATTCTTTGTTAATTGAATGCTTCCAAATTCATGCATCCATAACGTTCCTTGCAATTATGAGTAGATCTCTGAGTAAATGTAAGTGTAAGAGTTCTCAAAAGATTACAGTTAATGCCACCCATGAGCATGCAAATAATTACCAACTAAAAATTGTAACAATAGGTCTATAAGGGGTTGTTCAACCTTTCAAAAAGAAGAGTACCTAACCAATGAGCCATCCAAAATCATATAGAAGAATCTTTGTTGACTAACCATTTTAACTCCTCCAAATATTTGAGTAATAATGATGCAAGTGGGCTATACCGAAAAGAAAAAATAATGGCTACGTGGAGCATATCTTATACTCAAATACCGACTACAAATCTTGAAATTTGATTGAAACGATTCTCATATTATGCGATGGCTATATTGTCTTTCTTTATATTCATAAATTTAACCACCTTGTTGGCTTTTGCATTCTCATTAAAGAATCTTTCATAAAACAACTTCTCAAATTTTTCCCATGTGATTGTAGATGTTGAGAGAAAAATGGTTCAAAAATACTTTTAAAGATTATGAATGAATATTATTTATGGGAGATAAGAACTATGCTTTGATATCAAATTATTACACCCCAAAAATGGTTATATGAGATAGGAAGAGAGTAAATTCTTAAAGTATAATTAAAAGAAATCCAAAAGATTTATTTAATAAAATTTCAATTTAATTCGAGATATCTCTATTTAAAATATAATTTAACAAAACTTTTTAAATTAAAAATCATAAAATACATATATTAGAAATATGATTCATTTTTACATCATGTCTAAACATTTAATCCAAATAAAGATTACAAAATAAAATACAAATTATAACTTAAAGTTTTTTTCTTTTTCCTCAATCGTGCACCAATACTTGTCAAATCCTAATATAAAGGTAAGGAAAAAATATGATAAATTACACATAGTAAGGGTTTACTCTATTATATATTTGCAATAAATATATTAAATTTGTTCATTATTGTAATTCATACGTGAATAGTTTTAACTCAATGAAATATTTATCATGAATAATGTAAGTTGAAAAGACAATCTGAAGCTTATCTATGAGAATGGTGAAATATGGAAGCACGCACTAGATTTTGCTTATATTCAAACCAGAGCTGATATTTAGCTGAAAATGGAGTTGCGAAGATAGGTAACGGAGGGAAGACTTTAGTCAAGCTGGGGACTTTGACGCTGAATGTTCTACCATCCAAATAATAATACTTTTATACTTTTTAGATGCTTATCAAAAACAAAACAAAACAAAAAAAGATGGTTCTCTCTGTCCTTTTGCAATTGGAAAAGAATATGATTAGATATTAAAATTGAAATTGTAAAATAATTTCTTATTTGGAATTATTGAAAAAAATTTATTGATACTATGAAATGTGAACCAATCGATTCTTTACGTAGTTATAAATGTGCATGTATTTGGAGGTTGTTTATAAACTTAATGTAAAAATAATAATAAATAAAATAAAATAAAATTTATTACACCCTATTATATAAAAAAATAAAATAAAAAAAACTTCTGTTTATTTTATAAAAAAAACTTACTATATCCACCAATACAATGATCTTACTATTTAATTACATCCTATCGGCCCTATCTTACATTTCTAGAAAAAAATTAACTTGTGTTTATTATGGTATGAATAACTTTTTAATTTCTAAAAATTATTTTAATACATGACACAGCGTAATTATTATATATATATTCTACTATTTTAATTAGTTATTAAAATAACCGTTTTAATTTTTAAATAAATTTAATAGAAAATATTTACTTAATCAAATACTTTGTTTGGATGTAACTTAAAAGGATGTAACGTTAGAACCATCCTAATTTGTAAAGTTTGGAATTTTCCAATCCATGAAAACTGCTACATTGTCCCATTCGTAGTAGGCTTTGAAATTTGGTTCAGACCTAATTAATATAATATAAGCACGATATGAGATTTCTAACGTTTATTATTTAAAATATGTACATATCTTGATTATTAAAGGATATTTATATCTTAAAAGTTTATTATTTAAAGTAAGTCATAGTTTTGTTTGGCACCCAGCTCTATTATGAGGGCGGGAATTATTGGCAAAGGATATGAGGTGAAGAATTTGTGACGGATAGACCATTTCTATTTATCAAGATCCTTAGCTGCTGAGTGTTGGTGTGATTTTTGGGTGCAATCTCGACCCTTATTAGGGGTGGGCGCCCCAGTTTCTGAGTTGCTATGTTCGGATGGCACATGAAATGCAAATCTGATTCGAAATGTGCCCCAATAATTCACGCTCTCATAATAATAGAGGGCGGCAAACAAAGCTAGGAATATTAAATAATAAACTTTAAAAATGTCATATCATGATTATATTATATTTACGAGGTCTGAACCTAATTCCAGAGCCTAGTGTGTATATACGATGTTTCAAAACATTACAAATTAAGATGATTCTAACTTTATATCCTTTAAGTTACGTCCAAAACTCTGTTCGATTAAGTAAATATTTTCTATTAAATTTATTTAAAAAATAAAATAATTATTTTAATAACATAAATAATACGAAAATAGGCTATTCGATGATAAGTACTGATTAGATCTATCGAGTTATATGATTTATTGAATTAATTATTTATGTGATTATATTGACAGAGGAATTAGTACAATATTTATGGAGTACTATTTTGATTGAGAATTAATGATTAAATTGATCATTTTTTTAGAATTAACTAATTGATATGTTGGATAAATCGAGAGTACATTCGATTGGTCAAACTATGTACTTGATCAAGCGAGCATTTGAATAGATAGATCGGACAATTGGGTTTTGATTTTCAAATCTATTTCTTATACGAATTGGATTGATTTTTTACTATATTATCTTTATTCTTTAAAACTCACTTAATTGATTTATGAACAAGATGATAATTTTACTTTGATATAAAATTCTTCAAAATATTTTATAAATATAAACCTAAGCACACAATTGAAGCTAACCACATGAGCTTAATTGTGCTTGTTCTCTTCATCTTATATTTTTTCTCTTGTTTTGCTAAACGTTTTCAAGTAGACTTTTTCATTAAGATAATTTATCAAATATTTGTGGTTGTGTTTGATGGATTAACAAGCCTATAATTATAATTGTGTTATTGTGCTTTTAACTGATTGTTTAAGAGTTGCTATTTGTTTTTAAATTATCTAATATATTGTTTAAATCAACTAGTTAGGTTTGTTCATTATTGAATCTATTCTAAGATATACACTTACACGTGTGCTTATGTACTAACTTTTTAGGTTATAGTGGTGGAGGTTTGATTAACTCTAAGACTTGAGTTTTTCGGAATACTAGTCCAGATTTGAACGCTATTCTTGCACACTCTATGATGAAAGCAACAGTTTGTAAGTAGGTTACTTGTGGGCATTACCTAGATGGATAGTTTGAGTCATAGCCTTATAAATGGATACTTATTTTTCATAGTGGAATGTTAGGTGGTCTTATGGACCAGTAGTTTTTCTCTTAGGTAATTGATATGGTCTAAGTTATTTCCTTGTAAAAATCTCACATGTTGATCCTTATTTTTTATATTATTTTAATATGCGATTACCTGTTGTAATCAATCATACTTCCATTGATATTCTGCTAATTAGATGAATAGATCCATAACTAAGTAAATGAAATTTCATTTGGTATCAGAGCAAGTCACTTGATATACTTAGTGTACCTACGACCTTGTTATATATTATTTTATTGAATCTTATATGTTGAGGAAATTCAATCATCTTTTCTTCCTAAATTTAATGTTAAAAGTTTTTAAGAATTATTCTGTAAAGCAACTGCAGCCATAAAAAGGAATACTTGTTTAAAAGTAAAAATGGAAGAGTTAAATGAAAATTTTGAGACACATATATGCTTATCAAATAAATTTATTGGAAGAAATTTTTTTTTGTAAGAATAAAATAATGATTTGAATTTGAGTCTTGCATGTTTAAAAGAAGAAAAAAAAGCTTGATGAAGATAAATTAATATTTGTGCAAGAGCTTAAAGAATCAAAGGAAACTATAAAGGGATTGGTCATTAGAGTTGAAAGGTTGAACAAAATTTTAGATTATGGAAAGCTTGTTGGTTAAAAGAGAGAACTAGGCTATGTAAATGACGATTCTACGTCATCATCTTCAAAAACAACTGAGTTTGTAAAACCCTTAAACCGTTTTTCCTCATAGGCTGCACATATAACTTCAACATCAAAAACCACATCTATAAGGCCTTTCAACCCTATTATTAATGTTACAAATCATGCACAAAGAACAGTTGCACCTAAGATTGAAAAATCTATAAAGTTTGAGCATGTCTGTCATCATTGTGGTAGGAAATGTCATACTAGACCCAAGTGTAGGTTTTTGAATAATTCTCCTAAATTCAATAATATTTTTCATGTTTCACATAGTAGGAATCATAACCATTATCCATCTATGCATGTTACATCATAGTCTAAGTGAATGAAAATTATAACAACATGTTTAAAAATTCTACCAAAAAGCATAAAGTTGTTAGTTCAAAAAGGCATATAAAATTCAACACTTATAATTCGAGGACTAATTATCATCATTCTATCATGCATACTGCATCTTGATTTAGGATGAACAAGAAATATAAAGATAAGCCCAAGAATATGTCAATGACAACTAATGTATTTGATTTCCAACACAAAATATAAAGAAACCAAAATTCAAGAAAGTTTGGGTTAGGAAAGATTATCTTTGTTCAGTCACCTGACCGTCATTTATTGTTCACCTAAATACTTTTGTTTGAGTGCTTAATTGACCTTATGTGAGCATCTTTAGTTTATTTTAAATTTTATTTTTATTGATGTTTCTTTAGTTTAAAAAAAAAGATTAAAAAAATGAGAGAAGTAGACATGCTTTTACATTAACATAATCACTATATACACCATTCATATTTATTATCATTGGCTATATTTTATACAAATGAATATTTTGACTTCTATATTTTTCACATTTATTGATCGATATTGATATAAACCTACTCACACACTCATTGGATACATATGTATGTCATACTTGAAGTTTATGAATGATTTCGTGAGATTCTAGGGAATGATGTCCTAACCTTGACTACAAAGTTTTGATATCTATCTTTGACTTTCTAATATGCTATCATAAAAAAACACATAGTTTATAGAGGGCTACCTACTATGATGTGTCAAACTATCACAATGAGTGGAGAGGGATACCTCATAACTAGTGTGAAATTCATCATACTAGGTTTTTGACTCTTGCATATTTTCTTAAAACATTAATAATAATATTGAAGGAGAAATAAAAATATAAAAGCCTTTACATGAACAAAAAGAAAGAGTCATAAATGGTTTTACAAAAAGAAAACAAATAACTAATCTCTCACAAAATATACAAGAGGAGATTACAAAAAAATGTTATTTAAGTTTTCTCTTGGTAAGTAATTTTATTATGTGCAAGTATAAATTCAATTGCAATTTTTTATGATACATGATATACTTTTCTTTAAATATTTCATAATTGATCATAAATATACAAATTGATATCCTATTGCAATTCCATCACATATTTTAATTTTAGTGATTTTCGATATATTACCATATGTGTCAATATGTTTGTGTGTATTATGTCCATATATATATATATATGTTATCAATGTATAGTCAAACTTAGAACAAAATTAATTTCAACTTTTGTATGTACTATTATAGTCATGTTTAACTTAGTCTATTACCCTCAATTCAAAAAATTATATATATATATATATATATATATATATATATATATATATATATATATATATATATATATATATATATATAAATTTTTATAAATTTTTGTTATATCTTCATTTATTTAGAATAATTGTAGAACTTAGGAGGAGCTTATTCATTTTTTAAAAATATATTGTTTATAGCTCTCGGTTTTGAGTTATTCATAATATGGACTCATCTTTTCTATCATTAAATACACTTTGTACTTCCTTAACCTAATTGTTTTTTTCATGATTATATTGTTTATTCGTATGAAAAAAAGGGAGATACACTCAACCATTATGAACAATGAGTCCTTCGAGACAAGTTGTTTGCTTATTGGTGTTTCTGTTTTTTTAATATAAGCATAAGCTTTCGAGATTTAAGCGAAGATGGTTCCTCCGAATCATAGGATAGTACCACTCTATAATTGTTTTCCTATGAGCTTTATGTAGTGAGAGAGAGAGGTTTTGTCACACAAATATGCGAAAGGTAGAGATTGTAAGGTTTATGTGAAAGTTGGCAATATTCATGAACAAAACATAGAATTATAATTTTAGTTTCTAGGTGTGTCTTAGAAGAATATTGTTCAAACTGAAGAAGCTATCGTGTCACAACATCACATCTCAGGTATATATTTGTTCCCGTGCACATTAGATTGCATATTAGACATATAGGAACAATATGAAAATAGGTTGATGGATTAGTATATCTTTGTTCCCGTGCACATTAGATTGCATATTAGACATATAGGAACAATATGAAAATAGGTTATTCAATCGATCGAGTAATAACTACATCAATCAATCTATATTAACTGTCAAATTAATTGTTTATTTGACTATATCAATCAAGGGATTAATACTCAATCGATCAAGATTAATGGCCAAATCTATCCATTTTTTTGAGAATTAATTAATTGATACACTAGATCAATTGAGTGGACCACAACTATTACTCAATCAATTGAGAACTTGATTACATTGATTGAGTGGCCAAGAATTTGATTTTAAAACTTATATTTAGTATAAATTGGATTGGATTTTTACTATATTGTCCTTATTTGTTAAAACTCATTTAACTGATTTTATGGACAAGATGATAAAATTTACTTTGACATAAAGTGCTTCAAAATATTCTATAAATATAAACCTAAGCACACAATTGAAACTAACTACACAAGAGCTTAATTGGGCTTATTCTCTTCATCTTTTATTCTTTCTCTTATTTTACTAGAAGTTTCAAGTAGGATTTTTCATTAAGTTTATTTATTATAATTTTTTGTTGTATTTGAAGGATTAACAAGCTTATAATTATAATTGTGTTATTTTTATTGTGATTGTGATTTTAACTGATTGTTCTAGATTTGTTAATTATTTTTTATTTATTTGATATATTGTTTAAATCAACTAGTTAGGGTTGTTCATTATTGAATATACTCTAGGGAAAAAAAGTTGCACTTATGCTTATGTGCTAATATTTCACGTGACAGTGGTGCGGGTACAGTTAACTCATGGGACTCAAGTTTGTTGGAACACTAGTTTGGATCCGAACGCCTTTTTGTGAAGACTATGATGAAAGTAGCGACTTGTAAGTAGGTTACTTAGGGAACTTCTTGGGTGGGTAGTTTGAGTCTTAGGCTTGTACCTGGATACTTATTTTTTATAGTTCATAGTTACGTTGTCCGGTGAACCAGTGGTTTTCCTCTTAGATCATTAATGTTGCTTAGGTCGTTTCCACCTAAAAGTCTTGTGTGTTGATTTTTATTTTTTCCAATATTTTATTTACATGCAATTGCATATTTGGCTATTCTTTGAATTTTTAATTTGTCATACTTCCACTGATATTACTCTAATTGGATGATTAGATCCATAACTAAATAAACAAATTTCAGATTGTACAATTAAGTCCATACCATAATAATAAAATTGTAAAACATTGTATTTGTGTGATATAGTAAGTTTTTTTCCAATAATAAATGATAGTTTTTTATTTTTTTATATAGTAGTGTGTAATAGAGTTTTTTTTACAATAAGTTTATAAACAACTCCAAATACATGCACATTTATAACTACATAAAAAGTCGATTGGTGCCACTTTGAATAGGAATATTAGCAATTATATACTCACACCTTAAAATGAAAATAAACATATTCATGCAACAAACTTATTGACCACTCTAATTACTACATACATAATTTTGACATTTAAACATAGAATTTAACACATTAAAAATCAAAATTAGAAACCAAAATAATTTATGATATTAAATTAATTAAAACATAGTCTAAAGCTTCAAAAACATTTATAATCATATTATTAAATTAGCTATACATAATCTCTGAGAATTAACTTTATTTGCATGGAAAGCTATAAATAAGAGGATTATGAAAACTTATGAAAAGTCAAGGATGAAGCATCCAAACTACCTATTGCTGCTCTTTACTTATTGCTTCTGCAACTATTTGGTTCAACACTCGAACCCATATGTCCTCCACAACACCACTCAATATGGTATGATTGGTAACCAATGATCAGTAACTAGAAGTTTATCAACTCACAACCTCACAGACACATAATCCACTATTAATATCAAATCACGTAGGGGTGACACACAATCAAACAACATATTCATATAGACAATTTGATAAATAACCATAAAATGACCCATTCTCAAATGTATGCTCTCCAAAATAATTTAAAAAATAGATTAAAATCTTAGAGTGAATTTTGGCAGAGTTTGGATCTTAAACAATAATTAAGAGAAGAGAAATGAATTGGATATTTATAGGGCTTAGAATGCATACCTCGCCAACCATCTCGCCAGCCATCTCTTTAGGGGTGCTAGTGAGAGTGTAAGTAAGGTCTTGGCTGAGCTCGTTGGCAAGGTTCTAAGGAGTTAAAAAAATTTGTTACCAAAAATATCAAGTACTATCCATAAATACCTATACTTGAGACACACCAAAAACCACAAGTAACAACATCGACTAGCTCCAACACTCTACCTAGATTGTACAATACAAAACCAACCCCATAATATATGTAAACATGATTTACCTAACCATGTGTGTATATGAATTACTGATCTGTTGTAATCAACCTAAGTAGAAGAAGAACAATACACTAATTAAAATTAAACAGACATCGTGTTGTATACATGGGAAACCAACAAAGAGACACAAGTATAATGGGACTTACATTCTCCCCATTTATCTTTCCGTGTTAAAACACTACATAACTAGGTACAAACACACATCAAACATGAGTTGGTCATGAAGATGTCCTAAAGTTGTTTGTTCCCATGAATAACACAACAACTCACACTAAAACCCAAAAAGACACCCATACACCAAGTGCATCCATCTTGTGCGCTCCATCCATCTTCATGTATCAAATCACCCATTATATTTTTCTAAAAAATGAGGGTTTGAGTACCACTTCATACAAAACATTTGAAGCTCAAAGACTTTACTTTACACATGTAACCTACAAACATGAAACAAATGTATACCTTATGAAATGTATCAAGCAGAAATAACATGTAGTCAAACCACATACTATTATGTTATCCCTACATAGGTACGCATGGATAAGCATAAACACAAATAAATTGCATAACTCCCATGTCTTCATACAATATTCCCCCTGAATGCATACAAATCAAACAATAATATGTAGTATAATCCTACACTCATAGCCCATGTAGCACATAGCATAGCAATAATCATATAGTTATTCATAGGAACATTTCCCTTTTTTAACATTTAAATTCAAAAGAAAACCCGTATATAATAGAGAAAAGGCATATAAATATACCTAACACTAATGCATCACAGTAGGTAAGATTAAAGCAAAGACAATAAAAAGTACCACACACTTTAAGAGAAAAAGACACAGAAAAACACCAAGACACAAGTAGGATGGGAGTATGCAACATACAAAAAACTAAATAGAAGGGAAAACAAGGACAAGTGTAGATCGAAAACATCTCAATCTACCCAAGAAAACATATGTCATGCATTCCAACAATAGTTACTCGGCAATGAATGACAAGCAACTTGTCATACTAATAGTCCTATTTATGCATGGTTTATGCAGTAATACGTCACATAGAAGGAAGCACCACATCACTTCCCTTGACAACACACACAAGACATACACCTCTATCCCTAAAAATTGCATGTGATATAATAAACAAGTTATGCATTCTACTTAAAAATCCCCAACATAAAGGAATCTACACATAGTAGTCAACACAAAATATAGAACGAGGGATACAAACAAGACATGTTTAACAAATTAGAGGATCCATAGATGATAAACAATACATTCAACACAAAAATCCACATTTACATCAATCCATGATGTAGTCATATAAGGGTATAACTAAATTTTTGATGCCATGCATAATATGTGATATTCAAATTTTTTTTACTCTATATGCCATCATGATATGCTTATGAAAACCAAGCAAATTAAATATTAGACTCAATTTTAACCAAGCTTCATACGTCTATAATTAGTCTCTCTCTCTAGTAATGTAAGTACCATCCAAGATGAAATCAATAAGTCTTTCAAAGATTGTAATTAAAGGCTAAGGAATGGGTTAAGGGGAGAAGAATACTAGGCTTGAACACACCTTTGTAAATCCAAACAAATGGATAAGTTCATATCCATGACACCCAAACATCAACCAATGTTGAGAGAATAATACACAAAAATTAGATGTTTATGAAACTCTGCCTCAACACACTCATCATCTTTTCACCTTTTTCTTTTCTTTTCTTTTCTCCTTCCTTTTGTTTTACACAAACAAATATCAAGACTTCATTTTCTTTGTCTTTTCTCTATCTCTCCTTATTTTTTTACATTCATGAATCCATTATTAACCTTTTCATTACTCTTTTCTATTTTCCTCTTTTTTTTAATAGAAACCAAGAGGGTAAAACTGACAAACCTAGAATATACAAACTAAACCAAATGGTGCATAAGGTAAGTGGGAATAAATTTTTAGGCTAGGCCAATATTTAGGAGTAAAGAAATGAAGGGATACCATAAAGGTTCAAAAAGAGGAGACTAAGGATATGAGAAAAAAGATGGAAAGAAAGGAACAAATGATTCAAGCATGGACTAAATCCTTTTTCGCAGTACCTAGAATTTCACCTCGAGAGACACTGAATGTGGATTCTATAGCTTATTAGAGGAATATAAATCATCAAAGTAGGATATTCATAAAAGCTTAACAAAATAACAATACAAAGTCACAAAGATATCGCATGTGCAAAATATAATTTCATTTCAAATAAGATAAACATGAAAAATTTAGCCACATAGGCTTTCATGGAATACATATGTCAAAACATCCACACTTTCATTTGTGTCAAATGCATTCTAAACATATATCAACATGATCCCTCTAAAATTCATTTTACATGCAATATTATAGCAAATAGAAAAGTCGTTAGTCTCAGGAAACAAAAATAATGACTAACAAGTAAGATAGTAAAAAAAGATTCAAAATATATCAACGCTCAAATATAAAGTGAACGTGTCTCAAAAGAGATAAAGAACAATACTCACATCATTGCTAGTAAGGAGAAAGAAATAAACTGACTAACTAGTAAGTAATATAAGTAATATCACTAAAATAAAGAAGAAACGAGGGATGCTAGTAGAACTATAAAGCATATGAGAAGGAAAAAATTTCTAACACAGAAACACAAGACATGCTTAGAAAGGGAAAACATCACAAACAGTAGGAGTGTACATAAAGATTCAAGAAAAAAGATATCACAATTAATTTCAAAGAAGCAACTGAAAAAAGTAGTGGCATAAGAAAGAAAAATATTGTTTAAAGAAGAACAAAAGTCAATATGAAACAAACTGATAATCAACACACAATATGATAAGTGCAAGAATATAAAACATAGTAAAACAAACGAGAAGCATTCTCAATGTCATGTCATAAGAAAGATAAGGTCATAGACAAAGTATTCTACTATAATGACACTACATGATGAAAACATGTGATATGATGCATATACAAAAGGCCATAGAGGAAGAAGTAGGCAGTATGCAATACAACACACATAAGGAACATGTCAAAGCAACTAGCATGTGAGAAAACTAGTAAAAGATTAGTAATAAAGGTAAAGTAACAAATATGACAATTAACATATTGTGCATAACTCGAAAAAATTAAGCAATAGACAAGAAGAAGTGTCAAACAAATAAGCACAAACCAAATGACATAATTTCACATATAGAAAAATGATAAAAATAGAAGAAAAAAATGAATGCAAGCAACTCTACCCTAATAGATCACCCCAAAATAATGATCAAACTATACCCTTCGGTTTAAATAATTTGTGGGGGAAATAGAACTTGGAGATAGTCTCTGGCTTATATAAGAATGAGGAGTATATGGAACTCATTGTTTGTTTTATTTAAAGTTTCTACTAAAACTAGTCGAGTCATCCATATAAATAGAGCAAGCTGGTTTTTGAGCCAGATTTATTTCTTTTTTCTTTGTGCCTTAGGTGCATGATGCAAGCTATATGAACATGCTCAGATAGGCCACAATAGTTGCATCCTGACGAAGAAGATGGAGAAGAGAAACGTGGAGGACTCTAACTTATACTCCTCATAAATCTAGGGCATTGCCTAACAATATGGCTAGTAATGCCATAACAATAACATGTACGAATAGTGGAGCTAGGAAAATAGGGTCCCTAAATCCAAGAAGTAGTACACGACAGAGAAGAAGAAGAAGCATTCACATTGAAATTCACACGAGGATGAGATGTCATT
Organism: Hippophae tibetana; assembly: GCA_037013495.1. Classification (NCBI taxonomy): domain Eukaryota; kingdom Viridiplantae; phylum Streptophyta; class Magnoliopsida; order Rosales; family Elaeagnaceae; genus Hippophae; species Hippophae tibetana. Next base: position 30,444,616 of record CM072809.1, read on the forward strand.
TTCCCACAATATGGCCTCAAATGCCCAAGCTCAAAATAGTGGTGACAATTGGGAAAGATAGTAGATAAAGGTAGTAGACCATTATTGGAGCGACTGTAAGTGCTAACCTTAGGTGAATGTTTCATCTTGCTAGAGGAATCTAGTTGAGACCATGCAACAGATTTACCTCTTGGATTGGTAGTGGTAGATTATAACTTTGGCTCTTGATTGGAAGCTTTGAAAAAATTAGTAAAATACATTGTAGAAGTTGGAACCCCATCAATATACTTAATTCCATACTTGTACCCAGTGAACTTGACATTGCTAATCATTTCAACATTTTTGAACTTGTTGTCATTTTATCGATAATAATGGAAGGATGAGCTAGTTCCTTCTCCCACATACTAAGTTTTTCTTATAGGGTAGCAAGAAAGTATTGCTTTTCTTTGAGGAAGGATTCAAGATAAGAAGTATAATTATTAGGAATCCCTACTTTCTTATGTAGTTGCTCAATTGTAGCATCCTTTTACGTATGAAAATTGGTCAAATGATCCTTTAAGCCCTTAAGGATAATCATCTACATTTTTGGTTGTTCAACTTCATTCTTTTGATCAAAGATAGGCACAAGATTTATAAGAAGTTTTGTAGCTTTCCATGAATAAGAACCTTTAACTATTCCTCAATCTTTTAACTTCTTTATGATTCTCATTAAATGTTTCTAGCAAATCATCATACCTTTTTTGAATGATCTCACACCTACTTGTGAGATCATATTATTTTTCATGAACAAAGCATTTCCTTTCCTCTAGAGCTTTCTTTAACTCACAAATCTCATGTTCTTTTTTATGAAGGCTTTCCATAGGCTTTATCTTATCCTTTTTAGACTTGATATGATCTAATAGTAGAGCATTATAGGTATCAAGAAATTCATCTTACTCATCTTCATATTCATCTTTATAATCTTTAGCAATCACATCTTGAACATATAAGGTAGTAGTCAGAGGATTAATGATACTACTAGAGGTAACAAAAGGCATAAATTAGTATCATTCTCACCATCACTACTAATACTATCCAAAATAGTAACCTCAGCTTTCATTGCATGCTTTTTCATGTGATTTTTTGTTGAATACACTTGGCAACAATGTGATCACACTTCCACATTTGAAGCATCTTATTTGAAGTTTGTTTTGTCTGGTTTCTTAGATTCATCATTTGAGTCATCATTATCTTTTATGATTTTCAAACCTTTAGAACTCAAACTCACATTTCAAATACTCCAAAGAAGTTTTATTCTTTCTAAAGAATCTTGGGAATCTCTAAGAAATTAATGCCAATTTCTCCTTAGTAACATCAAATTCACACTCAACGGAAGTGGCAATAGTATAAGTACTGGACCATTTTTCTAAGTAGTCTTGAGTACCACAATCTTTCCCTTATTAAAAACAAGTTGATCTTGCCTTGGCAATAAGTGGTGAAGCACAAAAACTTTTAGATCACCGATTAGCTCGTTTATAGTCAACTCATTAGGTTTGAACATTGATTTGAGCACAATTACCTTAACATGAAACTAGTAGGGAAGACTGATGAGTGCTCAAAAAGCACTAAAATAACCATGATTTTATGCACATTAATTGATTATAAATATATATATTTATATGTTTTATCATATATTTATATAAATTTTTCTTTTTCGGAATCACGGGTATTTTTATTGTTTTTCAGGTATTTTGGCTTAAAAACGCAACTTAAAGACTCAAAGAGGAATACTTGAAGCAATACATCACAAATATATTAATAAATAAATGGGGAAAGGTCAACATATATGGAAAAATTGGACAAAATGGGTCAAAAAGGTCAAAAATGTCAAAAAGGAGAAAATCGCTCCCAGCTGCCCAGCCAGCGCCCAACCGCGCGCGCCAGGTCTCCAATCTGCGTGCGCGACTACTGTTCACGCGCGCCGAGCTGCGCGCAGCGACAGCCCCCCCCCCCCCCCCCCCCCCCCCCCCGCGTGCGCTGCGTGCCCAGCAGCCCCCTCTGCGCACGCCGACACCTTTTCGCCCCATTTTTCACGTGCATCCGCCCCCATGACGTCATTAATGACCTCAGCATTTCCATTATGTGTTTTTACATTTTTTTAACATTTGTTTACTCATTTTTTCTCTCCACCCTCACCTATAAATACCCCCCTTCCCTTCACTTCAAAACACACCTTCAAAACACACTTCTCTCTTCTTTATTTCTCTCATTTCTTAGTTTTTGAGTTTTTCTTAGTTTCTTTCTTAGTTTATAAGCTTTTCTTAGTTAATTTCTTAGTTTTTAGTTCAATTCTCTTAGTTTTAGAGTTCTTCTCTTTTTGAGAGGAACTTGTAATGTTTTTGTAATTTATTAGCTTTTTGATTCAATAAATGGAAGTGCAAATTCTGCTTGGAGGTTTTCCAGCTACGGGAATAGCGTCGAAGTTCTGTAAGGATTTTATTTTCTTTACAGTTATTTTTATGCTTTATTCTTACATGTTATATTTAATTTGTCTGTGATTAAATTTAACTGTGCTGGCTGTTTAGTAAATATGATGTATTAATGACGTTGTTATGCTTGCGAAATATTAAAGAGGTAAAAATCTCTAAAATGAATTGATTTTGTTTTTATTCAAGATTTTATATTAAGAATGTTAGAGAGAAATATATTATTTTTCATTACAAACTTAAATTTGAAAATTAGATTTTAAGGTTTAGTTATTCGGTCTAATTTAGAGTAGTGCTCTTTTATTTGTTGGTACAATCTCCCGGTAGTTAGAGTGAAACTCTATTTCAAAAGTTTTTATAAGAATTATTATATGAAAATGTATTGACAACATGTTTTCAATAGTGGTTTTAAAACTTGAAAGTTAGTACTCGGATAATTAAATTCTTATGTTTAATTTGGACACCTTGAATAAAGTTTAAACTGTCTAACCCCACCAAAGGTGGCATTTAAATGGTTCATTTTCAAATCTCTTAGAAAAAGGAATTAATTTAATTAACCAAATTAGTTATCAACCCCACGCATAGGTGTTAATTGATTTGTTTAGTTAACAAAGAATATCTAACCCCACCAAAGGTGGTATTTATATCAAAAAGAGAGAATCAATAAAATATCAATTTATATCTTTAATAACCTAGATAATATGAGCAAGCATAATTAATTTAGTTATTATATCCATAAATACTCCACTAATATAAATGATAAAATTTGCATAAATATTTATTGAATCTGTATCTATGTTTATTTTTAGATAAATATTTATTGAATTTGTATCTATGTTCATTTTTATGTTATTAGATTATATTTATTAATCTATATATATGTTTATTTTTATGTTATTAGATTAGGAACACAAAAACCAAACTATCGTGACAGGATGTTTAGGATTTAATTTCGTTTTTAAAAGTTTGAATAATAAATTAAAAACCATATACATTCCTTCCTTAGATCGACCTTGGGAGTATACTAATCATTTTCTACGAAATGATTCGTGCACTTGCGAGAGTTTTATAAATATTAAAACCAAAGTATTGGCAAGAATCGGCGATGCCGGTTTTCGCTCATCAAAGACTAGCGATGATTTTCTTAATTTACTTTTCCTTACTAATAGGTCTTTCCATGTTGTAGGATTAATTAGCAATGGTAGACTAACCTTGACTAAAAGATTACCTAAACTATCGTACACAGAGTAGTCTTTTGAGTGAATTTGACAGAGTACTTATTTTTATAGATTAGGCTAATGTTGATAAGACTAGACTTGAGACCTTCCATATAAAATGCATCTTGAAACTTAGGAATTTGAGGTGCACTAATAGAACCTTTTTCCATAAATAAAGGCCTTATTTTCATCACCAAAAGTATAGATCCATCATAAGCAACAGTTAAGTTGGTGAAGAAAGATATGTCTCTAGCCATATATCGTGAATAACCACTATCAAAATACCAACATCTAAATGCTTAAGCCTTTAGAGCTATATGAATAACATTATAATTGGAGAACACACAATCATCTAAGAAGAGCATCCATCATACTTTCTTACGAAGAAGTCCCATACTTTCTTGGAGGTAGTTAACACAGAAATCAAACTGGAGTCTTTAGCAGTAATAGAATTGATAAGTAAATGTAATTCTTAACAATTGAGATTACTAAGATGAAGCCCTTCTTTGTTCCAAACAATAATAGGCTTTGGTTCAACAACACTAGTCTTTGAAAGTTACATAGTGCAATACCAACCATTCTCAATCAAGAACCAAACATCATTATTTGTTCATCTCAAATAAGATGAGATCTTTAGTAAAAATAACCATTAAACTAATGAGGCCTACTAACCAAGCCTCTAACATTATCCATTATAAAAGATTAATGAAATTAGAAAAATATAAATGGGAAAAAGGATTAAGAATGAAGTGGTTAAGCCCAAAAAGGGTGTACTTGCTCTAATACCAATTGAAAGATTTCAGGGTCTGGTACACAACTAGGATAAGAAGATACTAATGTCTTAGGGACTCACCCCTACAAGTAGAGCAACAAATATGTAAATATAATAAATACAACAAATAGGAAATAATACACAAGCTACTCACTAAGGAAATAAAGCATGCTATATTGAAAGTAAATAACTTTCTAATCAGAGTCCAAAGCCAATACTTTGTAACTTATATGATCAAGATTCAAATTGTACTCATAACATACCAGATCATACAAACACAATCACATAACAATATAAACACTCATAGAACCCCTACATATATGGTAAAATCCTCATGTTACTCTTAGTAACCACTTGGTAGCAAACAATCCACTAAACAATAAACATATATAACTTGATAGAAATCAAAAATCTTTATCAATCAAGACCACGCTGCCTTAAAGTCCTATTCTTTTCTTCTAGTGTTAACTTTATAACTACTGGATAGGACACACAGATGTGACTCTCCTCTAGAGCTAACATGATGACTCTATGAAAGTATAGTCAAAAGCGCACTTTTTTACTTAATATTTACTTATTTTAATTAATAATTACTATTTTTATGACCAAAAATATTAAAATATAAATTTTTTAGTAAAAAGGGGTTCAAATATAAATTTTGGAATTTTTTGGGAAATTTTTGAATTTTTAACGTAGAGCCAACACAGGAGTTGCCACATGGTCTACCATGCAAGCATAGGAGCTGACTGGACAAGCCACATAGACGCCACACAAGTAGGAATAATGAATCACGGTATGCTTAGTGTTAGGAGGATGAACCATACATCATGTGTCAATATGGTGTTCAATCCGAGTTTGGAGATTGGTGACATTGCCTTGACATGTGTCTCCATACCATTGCTCCACGCATTCCAACTATGTGCCACACCATTCATTTCTACTAATCACGTTGTGGTTACTCAACGAGTGCTGACTCTGACCTGTCTCCTTTTCCAAGCATCGTGCTCTGATTTTCCCATTTAATTCCATATGATACATGTCATGTAGTAATTGGTTGGTTCTGTCAGTTTTTCTTATTTTGATCAAAGCCCTTGATCTGAAGTTGATCTAACAGTCCAGATCACACCTGAGCTATATTTAAGCCTCTAATTACTCCATAAACCCAAAGGGGCCATCATTAGCATAATTTTAGTCAATTTGTGGAGCTAAAAAGAGAGAAAAATATAAAAATATTCAAGAGGAGACACAATTTTGGTAGAGATTCAAGAAAAGATTAAAACTACAATTCAAGAGATTGATTGTATTTCTTCTTCTACTCTTTTCTTTATCAATTTTTATGTCTTCTTTTATGAAAAAATAGGAGCTTTATGAACATAATTATGTGTAGTTAATTTATTAATCTAGGGATCTTATGAACCCAATTTTCACCATGTGATGATTTAATATTTTACTCCAATTATAATTATAATTTAATTATATTATGTAATATTATTTTTATGTTATTAATTGTTTGGCCAATAATTTATCTATATAGGCAATTAAATAGATTTGAGAGAATATATAACTGTTTGTCTTGATTAAATATCATGCATAGTTTCAAGGCAGAGATGTATGATTCTTATGTATGTGATCCATTATTGATGAACTTAATATGCAGTATGCAATTTAATTAGCATGAGAATGTGATTAAATTAATTACTATATGGTGTGTGGTTTAGTTGAGAGAGGAATACATGCTAGGTTAGATTCAATTAATCATGTAATTAATTGATAATTATATTGAGGAGATTTTAGCGATTCACATGTTTAGAAAATTGGGGGATTAAGTATTCCTAGATATTTTATCATATATCTTCTTAGTTACCAAATTAAAGTTAATTAATTATTGATATTTATTTTAATTTTGCTTCATTAAAATATAAAAACACAAAAAAATTGATTTTTATATTTTTAGTTTTAAAAATTAGTTTCTAATAAAATAATCTCCGTGGGAATGATATTTTCTTATCATTATATTACTTGTTGAAATATGTATACTTGCGTATTTATTGCACACACTTTGGGTGTGGCGATTATAACACTACACTTAGTAGTGTGTTGGAAACCCATGATTGTCTTGGGAACACTCAACAATCTCAAAGCATAGTATTACCTAAATCACACTAGTAAAATAGTCTTAACCAGTCACAGTCTAAGAATACTATTTTACTTTCACTGAAATGTATCATAATCACCAAAATACATGCAAGTCGATTAGTGAAAACAATGTTTGAATCTTAAAAACAATTCACAAAGTTTTGCTAGAAATTTATTATTACCAAAGCAAAGCATTTAAAAGGGGGTATTTATAGACCACACTCAAACACATAGGGTAGCTCATCAAGGTTTCACTAACCACCCTCATCATGGCATCATCGACCACCCGATAAGGTGGTCTGGTGAGGGGTCTGATGAGAATCTCATCGAGGCACTCAAAATTTTGATTTTTCATTCGCAAAAAATGCCAAGTAATTTTCCGTAAATAAAATAAAACAAAATCTATAAGTCCAAACCTAGCATACATACAAAAAAAATCAACCCTATGGTATGTGTAAAACATGCTTTCATACATAGTGTAACCAACCATGTTTGTATGCATTACTTATCAATAGTAGCTAATCTTACAAAGAAAAAGATAGAAACACTAAGTAAGATAAATGGACTCCATGTTTTGTACATGCAATGCTAAAAGTTGCTACAAAACTAAGATATTTGTAGCAAAATTGCTACGAACTTTTAATATATGTGGCATATTTGCTATAAAATTAAGATATTTGTAGGAAATTATATTTTCAAATTTCATTGTAAAGTTGTACGAAACTAAGATATTCATAGTAAATTTACTACGAACATATAATATTCCTAGGAAATTTGCTAAGAATATCTTAATTTTGTAGCAAATTTTCTACAAACTTTTAATATTCGTGGCAAAGTTTTTACAAAATTAAGATATTCGTAGTAAATTATAAATTTATGTTTTCTTCGTAAAATTTGCTATGAAATTAATCTATTCATAGCAAACATGCTACAAACTTATAATATTGGTAGGAAATTTGCTATGAAATTACGATGTTTTTGGTAAATAAGTTTACTACAAAAATATTTTATCTTAATAAATATGCTACAAAGTTAAGATGTTCATGGCAAAATAATTTAATACAAATTTTTTTATTCGTATCAAATTTGGCACAAATTTTCTTAGTAAATTTGCAACAAAAATAATAAAAAAGGTCCAACTTTAGAGCTACACATCAGCAATGTTATGGAAAACAATTGTTGTAAATTTAGCTACAAAAATATCATATTCGTAGCAAAGCTTACTTAGCTATGGGGCTATAGCTATAAATTTTCTACAAACGTGTTTTGTAGCTATTATATAATTTTCTATGAAATTGTCATCTATTGTTACCAAAATGTCTATAGTTACAAACCTATTTTCTTATAGTGAGAATATCATATCAATACTAATTGTTGAAAAATAAATATTTATCTTAATAAATATAATACAAGGATTAGAAGGATTTTTGTTTGCTACCAAACTGATCCAAATCCAACAATATAATAATTGGAATAATAATTATTTATTATTTAAATTTAGATTTATCACTTAATTATTTAGATTATTATTTAAGATTATTACTATTTACTTTATATTTATTTAGTTTGGTATTTCAATTCTATAAATAGGACGTATTATTTTACTTATTTATAAGACTTGGTATATGAATTAAAATATCAATTTCTTTCCTAATTTCAATTCTTTAAATCCCTAAACTTAATTGGTTGTAAATTTCCCTCTTTTGTCTATTATCTCACCTTTTTTTTGTCTATTATCTTACCCTTTTTTGTCTATTATATCTTGCACCATCGAATAAGATTACGATTAGAATGGGTTCAATCGTGACATATTTAGGGCTAACATATTTTTAGAGTCACACGTGCAACACACGTCATTTGTTGTTAACCCATGACCTATTTGACATCGAATATATATTTGTAACAATTTGAAAATTTTAATGATAATGAGGCAATATATTAAAATTTGTTGGTATTTTTATAACAACTCTCAAAATTTGATAGTAGAAAAATCTATTTACTCTAAAACAAATAATAATATATAATTGGTGATGAATGGAATTATGGTGATAAAGTGTAATAAAACACAAATTTGACATAACAAGTATAAATTGTTTCATAAATGTGTCATACACAACACAACAAGAAACAACATGACAACATAAATGAACCATTTTTAACATATATATTATTATTAAGGTAAAAAACCATTATGGACTCCACCAACCAAAATTTACTATACAAATAATAGTTCTTGAAAGTGCAAAGGAATAACTGGCTTACTTACTTACTAAAAAGGAAGCCAAAGTTGAAAAAGTAAATGAGAAAATTGGGGTTCTAAACAATTCTATAGTTCATCTTGATAAACTTCCTTAATGAAAAGGAAGATTTTATTAAAGCTTTGAAAGACAAGCTTAGTATCAGTAGGAAAGAACTATCTCATTCTACCCCTGCTATCAACAAGATGATGATTGGGTCAAAGAAGTTAAATGAAATCCTCAGTAGTAGAAAGTTGTTTGCAGGAAAACGTGGCATTGGTTATGATGAATGGATTTATACCTCAATAGTGGGTACTACTTATCTTGTAAGGTCAACCAATCAAGGGCCAAAGTTGAAGTCTAGTACTATAGATGCAAAAGGTAAGTTAGTTTTTTTGATTTGGCTATTTTGATTTTAGATTGTTTCCTCTAGCAATGAAGGCCCTTCACTTAAGATTGATTCTTCCCATCATTCTAGTTTGGCTTACTACCTTTACCTACTATGATTCCTACTTGTCACCACTGTGGTAACCTTCGGCACTTAAGATCGAACTAGGGGAAATTGACCACTCATCCTCGTGTGAGAGTCAATCTGAGCACTTTCTTTTCTTCTCCTCCGTATGCTACTCCTTATAGTCAAGGATCCCATTTTCCTAGGTCCACTATTCATACTTTTTATTATTATGGCACTACTATCCATATTGTTAGTAGTGTCCAAGATTTACAAGGAGTACATCTTGTAGTCTTCTACCTCACTCTCACCTATCTCATTTTTCTAGTTGATTATGGCTCATATAAGCATGTTCATGGAGATTGTATTATACACATGAGGTACAAAGTAGAAGGAAATAAATCTACCTAAAAAAGTATACCTCGCGCTGACTTATATGGATGACTCAAATGAATTTTCTAAAAATTATAAACAAAATAGATCATGAGTCCCATACATGCCTTATGCTTATATAAGTGAGAGGCTATCCAAGCTTTATTACCCTCACAAATTCTTTAAATAGAGGGATGTAGTCTGATCACTATTTTTGGATGATCTATTGGGGTTGAGTTTCCTACTTTCAGTTCTTTCTATGTTTGTCATCTTTTTATACATGAATATATGTCTTTTTATTTGTGTTCGTCTCTTTGATACTTCTTCTTGTTTATCACTTACTGTATCCTTATCGTGCATTATATGTTAATTGTCATATATATTCCTTTACCTTTTTGGATGATCCTTTACTAGTTTTCTCTCATATTGGTTGCTTTGATATGTTCCTTATGTGTGTTTGTATTCGATACTGACTATTTATTCCTCTATGGCCTTTTTTATGTGCATTACATCACATGCATATCATATAGAGTCAAAGTATTAGGATTTTACTTTCTACATTCTTATTTTCCATATTATTTATCATATAGATTGCATCTTATCTATCTTACTAGGTTCTACTTTCTTGTACCTTGTATATTGTATGTTGGTCCTTTGTTTGTCTCCAATTGGTGTATTTTCTTATTTTTCCTAATCATTATTCTTTTGTGCTTTATACGCTTCTTTGGAGATTTCAGAGTGTTTTTTCTTGCTTGTACCTTTGTGTGTCACTCCTTTCTGTGGTCTTTTTGGTTTATGGTGTGCAACTGTATGTCATTTAGATTATTTACCTATCATTAGAACTCTTGACATATTTTCATTGTTCTATCTAAACCTATATGTTTTGTTAGCACTTCTATTGTTTGAGTTATTATCCCTTTTTCTAAGCATGCTTTATGTTTTTAAGTTGGAATATTTTCCTTTCTCACATGCTTAGTGGTTTTAGTAGTATCCCTTGTTTCTTCCCTCTCTTAGGGAAATTGCTTCTTATTCACTAGTTAGAAAAAATATTTCTTTCTCCTAACTAGCGATGATGTGACTATTGCTTTTGATCTCATTTGAGGTATTTTCTCCCTCTGTATACTAATCTATTGCATGTAAAATTATATTTAGAGAAATCAAGTTGATATATGTTTGGCATGCATTTCACCTAAATTAGAGTGTGGATGTTTTGACATGTGCATTCTGTTAGAGCAAGTATGACTAAATTTTTCTTGTTTGTCTTTTCTGAAATGAAATTTTCTTTCACACCTCAATATCTTTGAGAGTTTTATGGTTATTTTGAGAAGCTTGTGTGAATCTTCTTCTTTGATGATTTGTATGCCTCTAACATGCTCAAAAATCCATGTTTAGTGTCTCTCGAGGAGAAATCCTAAGTGTTTCTTGGATAGAAAGAGGATTTAGGTCATCCTTGAATCATTTAATAATCTTTTTTTGCCACCAATTTTCTCATATCCTTAGTCTCATATGTTTGAGGTTTTATGTTATTCCTTCATTTTTCTATACCAAAAATTCTAATAATGTTTGCTTTACCCTCTTGATTTCAATCAACAAAAAAAAGAGGGAATGGTGAAAATGAAATGATGTTTATGTTTGTGTGTGTATATATATATAAAGTTGAAGAAAAGAAATAGAAAAAGAAGTATTCATAATAGTTTGTTTTTAGAAACAAAAGAAGTGAATAAAGAAAAGAAAATATATGTGAAATAATGAGGAATATAAAAAATATGGAAGTAGTGCATAAGTTTCAAAAATGTGTGTATTGTTCTCTCAATGTCATTGGTTGCAGTTTGAGAAATAAAGAGAAAATAACACATGGTTGATGGTATAAGTGTCATGGTTATGAAATTATTTGTTTTTTTAGTTCAACAAAGGTGTATTCAAGCCTAAATGTCTTATCTCCCCTACCCATATCTTAGCTTATTATTACAAACTTTAAAAGACATTGATTTCTTCTAGGCTTGCACTTACTTTAGTGGATAGAGAGACTAATTGTTGATATATGATGCTTGGTTCATCTTGAGTCTATATTTCAATTTGGTTAGTTCGCATATGCATGTCTTGATGGCATATAAAGCAAAAATAATTTGCATATCACACAGTGCATGGCATCAAAAATATTAACTATACCTTACATGAATGCATCATGGATTTATGGACATATAAATATTTACATTTTAGGTATTGACTATTCATTAAGGACCCTATAATTCGTTGAACATGCTTAGTTTGCTTCCCTTTTTTTTGTAATTCTTGTCGTTTACTATATGTAGATGCTTCTATGCTAGGGTAGTTTTCACACATAGTATGCATAAAATATTTATTGTATCACATGCATGTATTTAGGAGGAGAGTGTGAACCTTGTGTATGATGTAAAGGGAATTGCTGCATTTGTTTTAAATCCTATTAATTGTTTATGACTCTATGAAAGTAGTCATTAGCACACTTTTTACTCAATAATTACTAGTTTTATCGAATAAAGAGTATTTTTGGAGCCAAAAATATTAAAATAAAATATTTTTAGAGAAAAGGGATGAAAATATAATTTTTGGGATTTTTTTGGAATTTTTATCCAATTTTATGAAATTTTAATGTAGGACAAATTAGGAGCTTCCATGTGGCATACCACACAAACAGAGGAGTTGAATAGGCAAGCAATATGGACACCATGCAAGCAGGGACAACGAATCATGGATCATCGCGTGTGAGAAGGACGAATCGCATGCTAAGTGTCACATTGTGATTTTCTGGCATTGTCATTTGTTTTGATCTCAACCTTTGATATGATGCTAATATGATAGTCTAGATTGCACCTGAACTATATTTAAGCCCCTAATCACCCCATAAACCTTAAGAAGCTACCATTAGCATAATTTTGGTCAGTGGTTGGAGCTAAAAAGATAAAAAAAAATACAGAAAATTTTAAAAGAAGATACAATTTTGGTAGAGATTCAAAAGGAGATTAACCTTATAATTCAAGAGATTGATTATATTTCTTCTTCTACTCTTTTATTTATTAATTTCTATGTCTTTCTTTATGAAAACTATGAGATTTATGAATACAATTATATGTAGTTAATTTATTAATCTAGAGATCTTATGAACCCAATTTTCACCAAGTATGAGGAGGACGAACGATGTGCCACGTGTCAACATAGTGTTCAATACGAGTTTGGAGATTTATCAAACAAAACTGCCACATTTTTTCATGATATTTCTCCCCATGTTCCACTCATGCATCATGCCATCCATTGCTACAAATCATGTTGCGTTGACTTGAACTGATCTTTCCTACCACGCGTTGCGCTCTAATTCTCTTAGTTAATTCAGTGTGCCACGTTTCGTGCAATGATTGCTTGGAATTGTTAGTTTTGCTTGTTTTGATCTTAGACTTTGATCTAAAGCTAATCTAACAGTCGATATTGCACCTACGCTATATATAATCCCCAAATCAACCCATAAACCTTAATGTGCATCATTAACATAATTTGGGTCAAATTTTGGAGCTAAAAAGAGAGAAATATACAGAAAAATTCAAGAAGGAATATTATTTTGGTGGAGGTTCAAGAGGAGATTAACACTACAATTTAAGAGATTAATTGTATTTCTTCTTCTACTCTTTTTTTTATTATCAATTTTTATGTCTTTATTTATGAACACAATTATGTGTTGTTAATTTATTACTCTATGAATCTTATGAACCCAATTTTCACCATGTGATGGTCTAATATTTTACCCCAATTATAATTATAATTTAATTATATTATTTAATCTCATTTGTTTGCTATTAATTGTTTAGCCAACAATTTAGAAGTTTTCTAGCAACAAAATTAGCATCAAAGTGTTGTAAGGATTCTTTTAAGGTATAAATTTTAAAATGAATTCTTTAGAATTATTTTTTATGTTTTATTCTTATATGTTATATTTAATTTATCTATGATTAAAATTAACATGACTAACTGTTTGTAAACATGATATAATAATAACGTTGTTATGCTTGCGAAATTTTACATAAGTAAAACATTTCTATAAAATAAATTGATATTTATTTTTATTCAAGATTTTATACTAAGGATGTTAGAGAATTATATATATTATTTTTCATTACAAACTTAAATATGAAAATTATATTTTAAGGCTTAATTATCTAGTATGATTTAGAGTAGTGTTTTTTTATTTGTTAGTACAATCTCCTGATAGTTAAAGTAAAGCTCTATTTCAAAACTTTTATAAGAACTATTAGTCAAAAATGTACTAACAATATATTTTCAGAAATGGTTTTAAAACTTAAAAGTTAGTACTCAAATAATTAAATTCTTAGGTTTAATTTAGACACCTTGAATAAAGTTTAGAATGTCTAACCCCACCAAAGGTGGCATTTAAATGGTTCATTTTTAATATCTTAAAAAAATTAATTTAATTAACCAAATTAATTATCGACCCTACTCATAGGTGTTAATTGATTTGTTTAATTAACAAAAATATCTAATCCCATCAAATGTGGTATTCATATAAAAAGAGATAATCAATAAATATCAATTTATATTTTTAATAACATAAATAATATGAGCAAGCATAATTAAATTAATTATTATATCCATAAATACTCCTCTATTATAATAATAAAAATTTGCATAAAAATTTATTGAATCCATATGAATGGTTTTTTTATGCTATTAGATTAGGAAACACAAACACCAAAATATCGTGACAAGATGTTTAGGATTAAATTTAATTTTTAAAAGTTTGAAAAATAATTAAAAATCACATATATTTCATCCTTAGATCGACCTTGGGAGTATATTTGTCATTTTCTGTAAAAATGATTTGTGCACTTGCAAGTACATTAAATCATGTTAATTTTAGTATTTTTTAAGCACTAATCAGAACTCAATGAAAAAATTAGTTGTCATGACTAAGATAAGGAATGTAACATATTTGTTAAGATATTTACATTAATTATGTCATATGCTTGCTAGTTTTGATTGGATTGATTCATTTTTATTTTGCACATGTCCATGATTGATTTTGGGGTTCTTATTGACATAAAATTTGTAGTGAGTTATGTGAGTTGATGAGTTCTACTAGATTTTAGAATCTATTAGATCATCCCTTGAGGCGAAATCGTAAATAGTATTTAACAATAAAAATGATTTAGGTCTTATTTGGATTGATTTAGCCTTTCAAGCTAATCATTGTTAATATCCCTAGTCACCCATTTGAGCCTAACAAATAATCTTTCATGTCTTTAAGTCACACTAAATTAATTTTTAACGCAGGGCCAATCAGGAGTTGTCACGTGGCCTGCCACACAAGTAGAGGACCTGAATAGGCAAGCCACATGGATGCCACACAAGTATGGATAACAAGTCATAGATTGCCAAGTATGAGGAGGACGAATTGAGTGCACGTGTCAACATAGTGTTCAATCCGAGTTTGGAGATCGATTAAACATAACTACCATATTTTCCACGATATTGCTCCCTGCGTTCCACCTGTGGGCCATGACATCCATTGCCGCAAATCATATTGTGTTGACTCAGCATGCGTTGACTAGAACTAGTCTCTCCTACCACACATTGCGCTTCGATTCACCTAGTTAATTTAGTGTGCCACCTGTTGTGTTGTGATTGCTTAGCGTTGTCAGTTTTGCTTGTTTTGATTTTAGCCTATGATCTAAATCTGATCTAATGGTCCATATTGCACCTAAGTTATATTTAATCACCAAATCACCCATAAACCCTAAGGGGTAATCATTTTCATAATTTTGGTCAATTTTTGAAGCTAAAAAGAGAGAAATATGCAAAACAATTCATGGGGGGATATTATTTTTGTGGAGGTTTAAGAGGAGATTAACATTGCAATTAAAGAGATTGATTGTATTTCTTTGTCTACTCTTTTCTTTATCAATTTTTATGTCTTTTTTCATGAAAAATATGAGCTTTATGAACACAATTATGTATCATTAATTTATTAATCTAGGGATCTTATGAACTCAATTTTTTCCATGTGATGATCTAATATTTTACCCCAATTATAGTTATAATTTAATTATATTATTTAGTCTAATTTATATGCTATTAATTGTTTGGCTAATAACTTAGTTTTAGAAAATTGGGGGTTTAAGTATTTCTAGATAGTTTCTCATATATCTTCTTAGTTACCAAATCTGATTTAATTAATTATTGCTATTTTCTTTTAGTTATTTTAATTTTGCTTCATGAAAATATAAAAACACAAAAAAATTGATTTTTAGTTTTTTAGTTTTAAAAATTAGTTTCTAATAAAATAATCACCGTGGGAATGATCTTTTTTTTTATCATTATATTACTTGTTGCAATACGTATACTTGTGTATTCATTACACACACTTGACGTTTGGTGATCACTTTTCCTATTTTTGAGTTATTGTTGTTATCTTGTTCATATGATGCTTTCTTCTCATTATTATGACATTACATGAATCATGCATAGTAGGTCTTTTATTATGACATGTTGCATGCATCGTATGAAATCTTTTATTTTACATGTATACCTATACGTTTACATGCTTCCCTATTATAGTAAGTTATTATATATTTCTTGTATTGCATGCTTTTACCTCTCTACTATCTTGGTGTTAATCTTTGTCTTTTTGACATGACTACATGTGGTTTTTCTTATAAGGTTTGCATTAGTCTTCTTTATTGTGCCGCATGAGTGTTAGGATGATTACATTTCATTTTGAATACTCTCCTTCATACAGTGAGTACTTAGTATAACTTTGCATGTAAAAAAGGGGAGAAGTGTGCACATCTTGTGGTTTTGCATTGTGTTTGATTGTTAACATGCTATTTGTTATATAGGATGGTAAGTGCAGTCTACCCTGCATTATTGCATTATGATTATTTGATATGCATACACTTAGGAAGATTGTTGCATATGATTAGGGGGAGTTTTCATATTTACGTTGCATGTTGATAGTATAGTTTTCATATTTGTGTTGCATCAAGATAGTGTTTGTTTGTGCTATATGCAAACTGTGATTACACTATTTGTGTGTATCTGTGTTAGGGTAATGATGAGCAAAACCGGCATTGCCGATCCTACCAATACTTTGGTTTTATATTTATAAAACTCTTGCAAGTACACGAATCATTTCATAGAAAATGATAAGTATACTTCCAAGGTCGATCTAAGGAAGGAATGTATGTGGTTTTTAATTTATTATTCAAACTTTTAAAAACAAAATTAAATCCTAAACATCATGTCATCATATTTTGGGATTTTGTGTTTTTAATATAATAACATAAAAATAAACATAGATATAGATTCAATAAACATTTATGCAAATTTTATCTTTTATAATAGTGGAGTATTTATGGATATAATAACTAAGTTAATTATGCTTGCTCATATTATTTAGGTTATTAAAGATATAAATTGATATTTATTGATTCTCTCTTTTTTATATGAATACCACCTTTGGTGGGGTTAGATATTCTTTGTTAACTAAAAAAATCAATTAACACCTATGAGTGAGGTTGATAACTAATTTGGTTAATTAAATTAATTCCGTTTTTCTAAGAGATTGAAAATGAACCATTTAAATGCCACCTTTGGTGGGGTTAGGTAGTTTAAACTTTATTCAAGGTGTCCGAATTAAACCTAAGAATTTAATTATCCGAGTACTAACTTTCAAGTTTTAAAACTACTATTGAAAACATGTTGTCAATACATTTTCAGATAATAATTCTTATAAAAACTTTTGAAATAAAGTTTCACTCTAACTACCGAACGATTGTACCAACAAATAAAAGAGCACTACTCTAAATCAGTTCGGATAACTAAACCTTAAAATCTAATTTTCAAATTTAAGTTTGTAATGAAAAATAATATATTTCTCTCTAACTTTCTTAATATAAAATCTTGAATAAAAATAAAATCAATTCATTTTAGAGATTTTTACCTATTTAATATTTCGCAAGCATAACAAAGTTATTATTATATCATGTTTACAAACAACCAGCAAAGTTAAATTTAATCACACACAAATTAAATATAACATGTAAGAATAAAGCATAAAAAATAACTGTAAAGAAAATAAAATCCTTACAGTACTTTCATGTTATTCCTATTGCTGGAAAACCTCTAAAAAAAATTTGCACTTACATTTATTGAATCAAAAAGCAAATAAATTACAAAAAACATAATTAGTTCTTCTCAAAAAGAGAAGAAATCTAAAACTAAGAAAAACTAAAAAAACTTAGAAATGGAGAGAAAGAAAGAGAGAAGAATTGTGTTTTTAGGTGTGATTTGAAGTGAAGAGAATGAGGGTATTTATAGGTGAGGAAGGGAAGAAAAAGTGGGTGAAAAAATGAAGAAAATGCAGAGTAGTGAATGATGATGTCATCTTGGTATGGGGCGCGACAGCGTGCGCAAATGGGGCAAATGGGTAACGACATGCGTGGACTGGAGCAGGGGCGCACGCGGAATGGAGAGCAGGCGTGCGCGGACAGGGAAATGTGGCACGCGGGACCGGGCACTGATAGGCATGGGCACGTGTGGAATGGCAATATGCACGGCTGCTCGGTACGGTTGGGCATACTACACGTATTGGCCGGTGCGACTGCATGCGCGATTTCCCTCTTTTTGACCCTTTTGACCAATTTTGTCCAATTTTTTCATATTTGTTGACTTTTCCTCATTTATTTTATGAATATATTTGTGATGTATTGCCTCCAGTATTCCTCTTTGAGTCTTTAAGTTACGTTTTTATGCGAAAATACTTGAAAAACAATAAAAATACCCGTGATTCCGAAAAGACAGATTTATATAAATATATGATAAAGTCATATAAATATATATATTTTTAATCAATTAATGTGTATAAAATCATGGTAATTTTAGTGTTTTTTGAGCACTCATAAGGTAACATGATATTATTTATATATGATACATTCAAAGGGTATGTTTTTCTTTCATGTGTATAGGTTAATACAGTAAAGTGAAGTCTGCATGCTTCAAGTATGATGTCTATAGTGGTGTTGATTTCCTTGTGATAGAGGATGGGATGAATTGATTCATGAAGTTGGATGGAGCACTCAAGATGTATGCACTTGGAATAGGTGTGTCTTTAGGTTTTTAATTTGTATCGTTGTGTTGTTCATGGGAACAAACAACTTTAGGACATCTTTATAATCATCTCATATTTGATGAGTTTGAGTTTTTGTATTTAGTAGTTTAGTGTTTTGACAAGGAAAGCCAAAAGAGAAAATTGTAAGTCCCATTGTACTTGTATTTGTGTGTTGGCTTCCCATGTATAAAACACGGTGTTTTTTTTTTCTTTCTTTCTTACTTAGTGTATTTGTCTTCCTCTGGGTAGGGTTAGTTACTACAGATTAATAATTCATACACGCACATATTTAGAAATTCTTTACATGCAAGCATGTTTACAAAAACTACGTGGTTGTTTTTTGTAATGTGCATGCTAGGATGAGAATGTTGATTATTAGCAAGCGAGCATGCCATTGAGACGACATTATTTCTTATGGTTTTTGATGTGTTTCATATGTGGGTATTTATGGATAATACTTAGCATTTTTGGAAATGAAAAGTACAACTTTTTAGCACCTCACCAATGAGCTCACCAAAGAGCTTGCCAAGCCCTATAAATACCCTACTATTTTCTCTTCTCTATACCCATGTTTTAAAGCCAAATCTCTGCCAAAATTCACACTAAGATTTATATCTATTTTAAAATTATTTTGGAGAGCGTACATTTAAGAGTGGGTCGTTTTGTGATTAGTTATCATGTCGTTGTTTGTGTAAGTCTATGGATTTGATATTTGTAGTTGATTGTGTGTTCTGTGATGTTATAAGTTGATACATGTTGTCTCTTTAGGAGAACATAAAAACATGCATATACACAGTCACAAGTAATAAAATTGATAAGTAAAATTATCTTTCTCACGGAGATTTGTTACTAGTGTTCGTTAATTACTAAAATTATTTCAACTTGATTCTATCCAAACAGTCGTTAGTTTGATGCAGTTTGACTAACTAATTTTTATAACAGTTTATAAGAAAATTCTAGGATTGCACGGGTGACGCAGAACGAGCTGGAAAGTGGGCGCCGTTTTTGCATTTTCATTTTACCAAATGCATACCACGTGTCGTCATCAGATTTACTGGAAGATTAATCTAGACACGTGGCCACTTCTTATTTGGTGAAATGGGAGGATGCACGTAATTTACATGGAACGTGTGGCAGAGGAAAGGTTCTTGTGCAGACATGTGGGTCCCACCCTATATGCCAACCTACGCGGCAGGTAGGCCCCATTCAGCGCTCCGTGCATAATGTAATCTAGAAAACCGGGTTAAATCGCTTGTGTCGCATCTATCTTACACGCACCTAATACTTACCACTGATTGCCTAATCAGACGGTGCGTGTTGCGTGTTGATAATGGCGCATGTGGTCCTTTTCTTGCATAGAAGAAATAAATTTTCTTTAATTGCATTTTAGCCCTCCAATTTAATTCAAATTAACTTTTAAACTTTTGTTATTTGCAATCAAGCCCTTTTCTAATTCAAATTATATTTTTAACTTTTTATATTCGCAATTAAGTACTCTTGTTAATTGCAATTAAGCTCTCTTTTAATTTAAATTATATTTTCATACTTTCATTATTTGCAATTAAGTCCTTTTTCAATATAAATTCTTTAATTTTCTTTAAAAAATTATATCCTTTAAAACTAATAGTAAATATTAATTTAATAAATTAAAATTAAATAAAAACATTAAGAACATAGAAATTATAATTAATAAAATGGACAAAATAACTCTAAAATATAGAGTTATCAATACACTTCGAGTTATTAACTATTGGTTACCAATCACACTACATTGGGTGGTGTTGGTTAAGGAGGACATCCAAGTTCGATGTTGAACCTAATCATTATGGAAGCAGTAAATGAAAAAGAGCAGTAGGCAATTTGGATGAAAGCCCCAACTGATTGAGGTAATGGTGATTTTACTATCTATTAATGTTGTAACTTGTTTACTAATTAATGAGTTATTTGTTACTATGAGATTTCTTTAAATAACTCGAGAATGTTACCATATAGATACAGTCTATTTATGGGTTTACCTCTATATATCGATTGTTATGCATCATCTGATTTTGTGATAATACAATCTAAGTTTATGGTGTATATGTTTCAATATACTATAAGCTTAATTTTTGATTAGAAAACATCTGTTATTTAAATGCTTTATGTTTGATTTATAATATCTTCTCTTAAAAATTATTTGATTATCTAATATTATATTACTTGTATTTTTGTTGCATTTTCTATTTGTGCGAGTTAGGGTTTAGTCTTTAAGGAGTCGATATCTCTTTATCCTAATAGTGTACCGGATTTTACTTTGAATCAAGGTATCATTAAATCTCTTACTAAGGCTCTAATTTATTTTTAATACAAAACACAAACAAAATAAACAATTAGACAATTTAGAATTAGAGAATAACAATCCATTAAAAACTAGTAACAATAGTTATATTTTTCATATTTGAATATTACAATATGAGCATATTATTCAATAATAAATTACAAGCCCAATAACGTGCAATTATGCATACAACATATTGATAAAGATGTAACTATGTCTATAGTTAGACATGTTTTTATCATTACTCGTACATTATGGGTATAATTACAACAAAATAAATGTTTTAAATATTTTTGTAAATTATTCAATACATTATTGGTATAAAATGTAATTAAATCTAATATATATGAATAACCTTGAATGTTGGCCAAGCTACTATAAGTTATATACTCTAAGACAAGTCAACTTAGACTTACATGTGAAGTTTCATTTTTTAATTCCATTAAGAAAAAAATATATGTGTTTTTCTTATAATATAAATAATTTTTTTTAATGTTATACAAAAATAACATAGTTTTTTTTACTAGAAGGTTAAAATATAAAATATATTGAATAATTGAGTTATTTATGCACTGAACGACAATTAATAATTAAAAAATTTAAATAACTTTTTCAAAAATTATTAATTTTAACTATTATGACTCTTAGTTGTTTTAAATTAAAATTATGATTCTTAAGTTAAAACAAAAAATTATTTACCAAAGTTTTTTCCATAAATATTAGTGTCAAAATAATTGGTGCCATTTTATTCATTTACATTCAAAAAAATTCATATCTTTCTTTTTTTAGTAGTTTGAGTCTTTTATAAGATTCATAATAAGCATAAAGTTTCTCTATAACTAGTCATCTCAATTTGCTTGAACATTTCATAGTTAAATATTTTGAATTTTGTTTTAAGATTTTTCATGGTAATTTGTTACGAAAATATGAATAATTGTAGCTAAATTGTTATAAAAATTTGTAGTTAAATATTTTCAAAATATTTCAAGATTTTTGTAGCAAATTTTCTATGAAAATATAAATGGTCATAGCTAAATTGTTGTGACATTTTATAGTTAGATATTTTCAAAAACATTCACGATTTTTCGTGACAATTTATACGAAATATGAACAAATTATAGCTAAATTTTTGCCACCAAATTGAAAAAATATTGGTTGTAAATTTAGCTATGAAATTTTATGTGGTTTGGTTTTTTGGCTAAGTTTTTGTAGCAAAATTGCTATAAAATTTATTTCATAATTAAATATTCGTAGTTAGTTATAACTAAATTTGTTTATAATGATTTACGAACCTGGTAAACGCAATGATCTTTGTGAAAAGAATATTACCTATTATTTTGTTAAAAGAACAACTACTGTGATCATTGAGGAAAATGTTAATAGGTACAAAAGGGCAGGTAAATTTATAAAAGCTCCCATCTATTAAGTCTCAATCCTTAGTGTGATTTAACCTTTTGAATCATGTAAACATAAAATAATTTGTAATATAAATCAAAAACAAATTCATAAGATCGTCATCCAACTCTCCTATGAAGATTACAATGATTCAATTTGGTTCAAAACTATTGAATCAAATTAACTTGCTTCACAATTTAAACTAAACTCTTTCAAATCATTTGGGTCATTTTAATATGAATAATATCCGTGGGTCATAAAACCGGTAGGATGGACCTATTTGACTTTTTATATTATTTATTTTTTTAGATTTTGTAAGTATAAAATATAGTATTATATTTTGAAGTAAATGAAAATAACCAAAATAGGGGAACATATGAGTGGTACCAAAAGCCTACTATGCTAACTATATGTGTCGAAAATATTAATTCCATAATTATTTGAAATGATAATAGTTAATATTTTGAGAGAATTTAAGTATCTTAATCTAGTGATTATTAATAAGAAGTAAGAAATTGTACAAATGAAGTAAATCATGTATTATCCTCATTTAAGGGGTATATATACATGTGTATTCCATCCTATGCACATAGGAGGTCACGTACAAACGATCTAGAAATACTAGTTACACAATAAAATGATTTTTAAACTATTATAAAGAAGATAATTACATTACAATAGGTCGTTACAATGGAGGTCATCATATATGGGTCGCTTTAAGCCCATAAGCAACTTTCTTCAAGTCATTCATAGGAAGGGAAAACCATTATCAAGTCGTTATAGTAGTGTTAGTAAGTCAGATCTTGGAGCCTACAATCTCGTACTTTGGATAACATGGACCTCGCATTTGGACAACATGGTACTCTATCGATGAGGTAACATGTTTTTCCATGACTCTTGGGCTTAGACCATTATTGAACTAGTCCTATCACCTCGCTATATTATAGCAGAGTATCAATATATATGAGGTCGTATGTCTACTACCTATTTAATACCAAACATTAACTTCCCCATTCCCTTGATTTTGAGAAGTCAAGAGAATAATCTGGTTGCTTATTCATTTTAAGTATTTCTTAGTTGATAGATTCAATCCTTTATATGTCAAACAATGGCCACTTTAGACAATGCGAATTTATATACCGTGATTTACGATATTATTATTGTTATTATATATATATTTAGAGACTTTTTCAACTTTTCATTTTTCCTTTATAAATAGTAGGAGAATTTATTTTTTACCTTTTACCTGTTTTTGACCAAGTAATTATATTCAAAGGATTTTAACCCATTGATTACTCAAAGGTCGTTTTATTCTTTCATGATGTCGCTCAAAAGTTACTTGATAGTTATTTCAGCTCGTTTATTTAACGTCATTTGCTAGAATTCAGGTCACTCCTATATCTCTACCTCTTGATTTGATATGACATTCTCACTTAGGTAATTATTCATCCTTTTTTTAATGCCACATAAAGGAAAAGAAGTGAGTAGATCTTCAAAGGGAGACCTCTCCAAAAATGTATCTCCCCATCATGTTCCCTCAAGGTCGTTACAAACCAAACGACCTAAAATGACGGGGAGTAGTGACAATAGGCCCACTCCAAGGATTGTCAAGGAAGGGATTCTTGCTCTTCCTGCTTACTCGGGGTCCAAGGTGGTGTCTACCTCATCCTTACGGGGTTCAATTCCTGTTATCATGATTCTCATATCTACATCCACCAAGGTACCTCGCCCAAAAAAGAAAAAAAGGGAAAATAATGGCAAACCTACACATAGAACCAAAATTAAGCATCAAATTGAAAAATGTTGAATTTTTTAACAGTTAAAGAGTTAGAAGAAATTAGACAAACATATGATATTCCATCCCATGTAGGGTTAATGGCAGTACCTCCCCATTTATGTGATGTTGATGATCCTCCACTAGGGTGGTGGGTGATACATTTAGCGGCCTTTAAAATAGGTCTTCGTTGCCCTTTTCTCAAATTGGTGGCCCATGTTTTGAGCACTTTTCATATTAATTTTGTACAAATAAATCCAAACGGGTGGCAAACACTTTTATGTCTGTCCATGGTGGTTGGAGAGCACGAAATAGACCTCAAAAATGATGAATTGAGGTGTTTATATTATTTAAAAAGGAACGGGTTAGACAAAGGGATCTTGTGTTATTTGCCATAGGTTACATCTCAAATTCCCGATAGTACCTCTAATTGGAAAGATAAATATTTTTTACATTATTGGGGATATTTGGGATGACGGGGTGGATTTCCCAATTCGACATACTAGGAACCCTAATTTTAAAACTTCACAATCTTGGGCTAGCGAGCTCTTGAGTAAATTGGATATAAGTGGTAAAGAGAAAATGAAGCGGATTGAGCTACAAAATACCTCGAATGAAGGTTACCGCGATATCCTGACTATAGCTCGCTTAAAGAAGTCCAAGGTATGACGAGGTTACACCAACGAATATCAAGGTCATTTATATATATATATATATATTTATATGTTTGTATATGTTCATTATATATATATTTATACATCGTTGGTGAATTATTAATGTTTATATATATTTTGCATGGATGGACTATTCACACGTTGATGTAGGAGATATTATTGACACTTTAGGTGTACAAGAGTTGGCTCTCACTTATCCGCGTCTGGAGCGCATAACCCCTTCACCTACTCAAGAAGATTTGTTCACAGACTTAGAGGTCGATGCTACCCTTGAAGTTGTAATTTCTTTAACTACCTTGGGTAATCCGAGCTCGCTATCACCTCATGATCCTTAAATGCCAAAAAAAAGGAAAGTTGGGGATTATACCCTGGGAATGGAGGTGATGCATATGGATGATTTTGAGTTTGATGAAGTTGTCCTGAAGGATGCCGTTGTTTTGGATACCCCTGTTACCTATTTTAATGAGGGGATTTTTGAGAAAATAGATCTTAAGAGAGATTTATACCATCATTTTGGAACAGAAGTGGAGAGGGCACAAGTGAGAACAGCCCAGAAAAGAGAAGGAGGAACACATAGGGAATTGATTGCAGATAGTATTTTGGAGGTGGATAAATTTATTAATTTTTCATTCCATGACCTTTATATACAATTTACATTTGTTTTGTTAAACTCATTTTGTTTGTAGGCGGTGTGTTTGGCGAGGGAAACCGAGCTATCACTGTGGGATTATAAATGCGAAACGTAGGCTAGGTAGTTACAAATAGCCAAATATGAGAGGTTGGTAAAAGAAAAGGATGTCTTGATTGTCAAGAAGGATACAAAAAATTTGAATTTGGAAAATGAGGTGATTGATAAAGTGGAGAAACTAAGAAAAACAGACACATACTATTTTGAGAGGAGTGAAGCTGCTAAGCACTTCAAAAATCTTCCAAAAAAGGCTGATGAAAATAACATCGTGCTTCAAGAGCAAATTTCTACCATGTCAACTCAAGTTAGTTCACTATCTACACTAGTAGATACCTAAAGAGAGGAATGTACTAAAGCCTACCGTAGTGGTGCTAGCTTTGTATTAAAAAACCTCAAACTTCATGCTGAAAAGCTAGGCTTGATTGCACCTTACCTAACATGGATGTGATCTTTTCAATGCAATAGGCCCAAGACAATTGGGGCTGCTACACCGCAAGGTTCACCACATGATACAAGAGCCACCTTGAGTCGTCAATGTGGCGGGGTAGTAGTGGAAGATGTTACTCCTTGCTGAATAAATTAATTTTTGTAAAAGTCAAATGTAAATAAAATTTTTGGGACTTGAAGTCACTTAATTTTAAATGTTTAATTTATTTCTACTTATTTCTACATATATATATTTGTCTTGGATTGAAATCTCTACATTTTGCTTGGATTCAAGTTTCTTTTGTTAGTATAGTATATATAATTTGGAGAATTTGAGGTTGTGTTGATTTTGATATATTATTACTGAGCGATCTAATAACTTTCAAGAAGTAATCGCAGTCTGTTTAACGTAATGGATTATAGTAAAGTAAATTTGGACGATTTGTTTGAAATGAGGTCATTACCATCTGGAAGAGTACTCCTCGTGATAGAAGGGCGACCTGGTTCTATTCAGGGTCGAGAAGATAAGTTCAAACTTAATCACAATGCCAGTTTTGCTTAATGCGAGAAAATGAGTTGTATCTCCGCATAGAGAGGAGGTTAATCAAACCCCTCCCAAGGTCATGTAGGGGGAAATGAATGAAAAGCGCCCTACAAAATCTAGGTCATCTACTCTATTCATGAGTAAGTCCTATATTGAAAAATCACCTCTTGATAGGGTGTCCCCTTTAAGGGAGGATATTAAGCCTTTATAGAGTATATATCCTGCTATGAAAGAGAGGTCAGACAAGTGGTGTGAAGAATCTTTTCAAGGATGGTATGTTTAATGCACCTCGTGCGCAAGAAGAATTATATCAAAATTTTGGAGTTCCCAAAGATCGTTCTTCCATTTAGACAGTCCGCAAGAGAGAGGGGGATCAAATTTGGCATATGATAGTGAGGCGTATGTTTGATGTAAGTGATACGCGATAATGATAATACATAACAAAGTGGACTTATTTATGTTATAGTATGTATTTATTAATATATTAATTCTTTTTTGAGGCCATAAATGTGGCTAAAGACACGAAGAAAGAATAAAAAATGTGTCAAGAAGCGAATGAATTCCTAGATCAAGAGTTATGTGTGTGGAAAACAAGATGTAAAGTCTTGACACAAGATTTAGCGGATTCTTGTGAAGACTTGAAGTTAGCGCATCTTGAACAGGAAAAATATAAAGTGAAAATTAATGGAGTATTGGAAACATAGGGTGTTTGAGAAGAAATAAACCTGAGGTTTCTTTGTAATTGTGTTAGTAATAATTTGTTTGTAATAATGCCTGATAAAAATCTATGATATCATATGAACTTGATTTGGTAAACGTGTAATCCCAAAGCATGATGGCGTTCTTGCGAGCATATTTCACATCTCTAGTGGAAGGGTCAAGGGACTCCATCTCTAATCACGAGGCATAAGACATATCCCGCATCTAATGTGGGGGGGGGGGTCAGTCCACCTCCAATCACGAAGCAATGGGACATGATTCCTAACTTCGGGGCACAAAATAAGACACCCAAAGCATGATTGCGAGCATGTTTTGCATCTCGAGTGGGGGGTCAGAGGATTCCACCTCCAATCACAAGGCATAGGACGTATCCCGTATCTTGAGTGGAGGGTTAGGGGACTCTACCTCTAATCACGAGGAATAATACATGCCGCATGTTAAGTGGGGGGGGAGGGTTAGGGGACTCCACCTCCAATCACGATTTAACCTTGCTGGCAATAACTAATTAGAAATTTATCTCATATATAAGTATTTACTGCATACAAAGCATTTACATGTAATATTTTTTAAGAAGTTCTCCATTCTAGCTCAAACCCTCATTTATGCCATCGTACTCTATCAAGTAAGAGCCTGTTGGGGTGATGTCATATATTTGATACAAGCCTTCCCATGTGGTGGAAACTTTACCCGCGTTAGTTTCAACTTTGTTGCCCAGTGCTATTCACAAGACCCATTCCCCAATACCAAAGCTCTTGTACTTGACGAATTTGTTATATGTCTTTTGGAGTGTTCTTTTTTGCGATTTGAGTCTTACTAAAGACTCTTCTCATTTTTCTTCAGCTAATAACAAGTCTTCTCGTCGTAAGCAATCATTTTCTACATGATCGATATTGGATCGAAGGGTAGGTTCTTGTATATCAAGGGGTATAATCGCTTCAGTGCCATAAACAAGAGAAAAATGGGTTTCTCCTGTTGCTATTCTGGGAGTAGTTCATGTTGCCCAAAGGGTACCAGGCAACACATCAACCCATTTTCCTTTAGTCCCCTCTAAACATTTTCGTAGTATATTAATGAGGGTCTTATTAGACGATTCAGCTTGACCATTTTCTTATGGGTGGTAAGGGGTGGAGTGAGATAATTTGATGCCTTTCTTATCGCAGAAAGATACGATTTTTTGTCTGGTGGATTGTCAACCATTATCGGTAACCAATTCACGAGGTAGGCCATATCTTCTTATAATGTTATGCATATGAATCTCTCCATATCTGATTCCTAGATTCTAGCTAAAGGTCCCGCCTCTATCCATTTAGTTTGATAATCAGTTACGACGATGATAAACTTTTTTTTGACCTGAAGTGATGGGTAATGGTTCCACGATGTCCAAACCCTATTTTTGAAATAGCCAAGGGCTAATAGTAGATCTTAGGTCAATGCCCAGACGGTATGGCATATTAACATGTCACTGGAATTTATTGCACCTTTTGACATAAGAGATGCAATCTTTAAGAAGCGTAGGCCAGTAATAACCTTATCGAATAATCCTTTGAGAGAGTGTTCTTTCACTAGAATGAGCTCCACATTGGTCGTAATGTAAATCACTTAAGACTATCCGAGCCTTAGCTGCATGTAAGCACTTAAGCCATAGGACACCATGATTCTTCCTATACAAAACTCCCTCAATGATGGCATAGCTCCCTGCTTTTGTCATGAGCTTGCGAGCTAAGTGCTTGTCTTCGGGAAAAGTACCATTAATAAGATACTCTGTATATGGATTCAACCAAGAATCATGAATAGTGTGTATGACGTTTGTTCGTGTTTGAAGTTTTATTTAACTTGGGATTACACTAGGTCTTGATAAACAAGATACTGGGATGACTTTATTTAAATCCAAGTTTACTATCGATGCTAATATGGAAAAGGAATCAGCATGGGTGTTTTCTCCTCATGGTATCTGTTTGATCTGAAAAGTTTCAAATGTATCCTTTGCTTTTTTCACCTCCAGTACATAGAGTTTCATTCTCTCCTTCTTGGCTTCAAAATAGTCATTGACTTGGTTTACTACTAGCCATGAATCATTATGAATTAACACCTTCTTAGCTCCAAGGGTAATCAATTGTTGCAACGCCAAAAGTAAGGCTTCATATTCCACGATATTGTTAGTTTCTTGGAAGGTGCTCTGAAGAAATTTCTCTATTAAGGCTCCCATCCACGTATACCTACTGTTGTCTCTTTTGGAGAACATAAAATCGTGCAAGTATACACGGTCACAAGTAATAATATGATAAGTAAAATATCGTTCCCACGGAAATTTGTTACTAGTGTTCGTTAATTACTAAAATTATTTCAATCTAATTTTATCCAAACAGTCGATAATTTGATGCAGTTTGACTAACTATTTTTATAACAGTTTGTAAGAAAATTCTAGGATTTCAGTTCACCAAATTAATCCACTTGAATCATTATATTTTCTCTTGATTTATGTTCTCGTATTTTGAGTTGTTAACCAAGAAATCCTAATTTATCTATATATCTCTTCCAAGCTTCATACAGACACATCTCGTTAAAATAATTCACTATATTCCTATGAGAGTTAAATTCAACTAGATTTATTAAGTTCTAAGTTCTCAAATAGTTACACATACAATAAAAGTATATTCCTATCCCTTATATATATACATTATTTTATCACGAGCAACACACAAAAATGCCTTTTCCAAGTTTACTTAAGTGTCACAGATCAATTAATTAATCTTCTGATAATTATAAGCATTAAGCACAGATAAAATAAACAACTTAAAACCGTTCAATAAATCATTCAAAAATAATTAATTCAAGTTTCATAATTTAAGCTAGACTGCAACCTTAGAACAAATAAATTAGTTCATAGCATAAATTAAAATTACAACACAACAATAATCAAACATTTCAGAGAAATAAAATTTAAAAGAAAAAAGATTAGGAGAAACTCTATCACGATTCCTCAATGAAAAATAAATTTCTTTCCTTTCCTTCTTCTTCATTGTCTTCTTTCTCTCTACTTCCTAAGAAAATACAACATAAAAAAGTTAAATAAAAATTTCTACATGTTGTAGAAAACACACAGAGAGAAAACTAAAATTGAAGAGAGAAAATGGAAAATGAAAACTGAAAGAGAAAAAAATGTAAACTCGAAAACTCAAACTCCAAAAACTATCCCTTTTTTTCTCGCGTCCGAATATATCCCCCTCTACAATTAATATTTTTTATTTATTAAAATACATGTATTGGGGGACCAAAATACATGTAAAGAGTTAAAAGAAATAACACGCGTGAAGACTGTTCTGCGCTTTTCTAATTTTTTTCTTTAAATGCATGCCACGTGTCATCATTTTATTGGATGCAAGATATAAAGAGACACGTGACAGCCTTTCATTCGGTTGGAAGAACGGGTGCATGGAGAGCAACTGGACCGCGTCGCACAAGATCTTATCACATTGGAAGTGCGCAACAACTAGCTTCGACACGTGGCGACGCCGAAAGAGCTGGTGAGTGGGCGTCATTTTTGTGTTTTTATTTTACCAAATACATGCCACGTGTCATCATATTATTGGATGGAATATTAAGGAAACATGTGGCTGCTTCTTATTCGGTGGAACGTGATGGCGCACTTTGATGCGATGAACCGCGTCGCACGGGAGTGCATGCGAGCTGCTCGGTGCGCGACAGCTTGGTTCGATGCGCTTAAATCTGGATCATTCAACTAATCCAACGGTGAACGATGCGCCTCGGGAGAAATTCTGCACAACTGACACGTGGGTCCCACCCTGCACACCAGCCTACGCGGTAGGTGGGCTCTACTCAACGCCGAGCCGCATGTTTCAGGAATACCTGGTCCACTCTCTTTTGTCGCGCCTAGAATGCACGCGCCAGATCTTGACCGTTGATTATACGATTGAATGATAGGTGTTAGGCGTTGTGAATGGCGCGAGTGGCTCCTTCTCTTGCGCAGAAAATTCAACTTTCGTTAATTGCATTTTCACCCATAAATTTAATTCAAATTAACTTCTAATCTTTTAATATTTGTAAATTCACCCACTTTTAATTCAAATTAAATTTTAAGCTTTTTATAATTGCAATTGAGTCCCTTTTTTTATTAAAATTCATTAATTTTTCTGAAAATATATTTATTAAAAACTAATACTAAATATTAATTTAATTAATTAAAAATTAACTAAAAATGTAAAGAATTAGCAATTATAATTAATAAAATAGATGAAAATAACTATATAAAATACAGTTATCACCTTCCATAGCTCCATTTAAGGGACGTCATTTCTATTGTGAAGGTTGACCCTATCTCATGTATTGAATTGCATTCTTGGGTATTCTCATTCATCCATTCTGCAATAAAATCTGGTAAGGCTTTTCCTTTGATCACTGCCAAAGGTTTAAAATGTTTTTCAAGGGATAAGGAGTAAGGACCACTACCCTATGTGCACCAAAATAATGTCTAAGTTTATGTGCCATCATTCTAATAGTAAATTCCGCTTTATCTAGAGAAGGATATCGTTGTTAAGCTCTTGTTAATGAATGACTCATGTAATACACAGGGTAATGAATTCCCCCACGGTCGACCACCAATACCGCACTGGTAGCCTTGTCTGTAAGTGACATGTATATATATAAGTCTTCGCCCGTCCTTGGACTAACAAAAAGAGGTTCTTTTCCCAAGTAATCTTTAATGGATTGGAAAGCTTGTTTGCACTCGATATCTCATAGGTACTCCGTTTTTTTTAGCAGTAGAAAGAACGGTAGGAACTTTTTGGTGCATTTAGAAATGAAATGACTTAATGTTGCAATACACCCATTCAATTGTTGGACTTCCTGAAGACACCTTGGGGATTTCATGTTGACTAAGGCCAAAAGTTTATCTAGATTGGCTTTGATACCCCTTGACGTGACTAAGTACCCCAAAAACTTCCCTGAGGATATGCCAAACACACACATTTTTGGATTGAGACGTATTTTATAATTCTGAATTATATCAAAGACTTCTTGGAGGTCATTAATATGGTCTGTATCATATTTACTTTTAAACCGAATGACATATTCATGTAACAGAACGTTCGTTCTTCCGTGATAAATACTATTTTTTCTTCATCCCTAGGATGCATTTAGATTTGGTGGTAGCCTGAATAAGCATCCATAAAGCTCATTTATTCGAATCGAGCCGTGGCATCTACTAATTGGTCTATATTCGGCAAAGGAAAACAATCCTTTGGTGTTGCTTTATTCAAATATGTGAAATCCATGCATATTATGTGCTCGCTTCTTGCTTTGTTTACTAATACCAAATTTGATAGCCATGTTGGATACCAGAAATCTCGCCTCCTGCTTTGTTTACTAATACCAAATTTGATGATTTCATTCTTCTCTCTAGAAAATTTCCGCTTTCTTTATTGGACCAGCTTTTTGGTATGATCTAAACATAACTCATGGGAGATGAAATTTGAGTCTATGCTACACCATTGATTTTAACATATTGACGTGTTCTTTATATATGACATCAGAGTTTGAACCCATAGGATTCAATGTTATATAAATTCATTAAATTGGAGTCCAACATGAGTCTCAAGCTTTCCTTATATAATAATGGATTTTTTCATAACAAATTCACACGTCACATGTTATTAATAAGTGGGTACACACAATTACTTTATCAGTTAAATTTTTAACTTTTTTAAGTTTAATTAATGATTTAATGTATATAATAATTTGATAATTATAACACTATTGTTTATAATAAAGGTCCATGGTGTCGGAAGGCAACGTTCCAGCTTTTATGCCGACGTTTAAGGGGTCATAGCGCATGTTTAATAGAAGACGGCTTTCACTTTGAATTGACTATGTTGGCTGTTATAATAGGTGAGAACCTAACACCAAAAGATAAACAAAAAACATTATTACTTAACAACACACAAAACAAACATGACATAAGAATTATGTGATTGTGTTCATACACAATTGATACTAAGTTTTGTAAGCAACCAATGAATTAATTTGGTATTCGGTGAGCACAAAAAGGAGTCTTTGTTTTTTATGGATCCTTGTAACATTAGTAGGTTTTATTGGGTTCTATTTTAATTATTATTTTATGTCTTGAATTTAAGCTGGGCTATTTGTAGCTGAAAAGTCCGGTATTTAGTGCACTAACCAAAAGGGTGATATAGAAAACCTCAGGACTTACCCATCTCTCGTACACGTTAGGAAAACAATGAACAGTAGTAACAAAACATTCAAGAATAAGGAAAGAGAGAAATAACAAGTTAAACATTAATATAAAACTAATTTTGACAAGTTTGAATAGTGCAAGTCACTTGTATTGTATCTGTTTACTTTACTTAATGTATATGTCTTCTTCTGTAATGTTAGTTATGTGGATCCGTAATATACACACTCACATAATTAACTACACTTTGTATGCAACCATAATTACACACACCACGGGGTTGTCTTAATCTGCATGCTAAATTGAGAGTTGTGTTTTTGGTTCGTTTAAGGTGTAAATATTTGTGTGTTACTCAACATTTTTTGAAACGAAAAAATATCTCATTTGTTAGTGATATGTGTTTACCAATCACAACTCATTGGGTGATGTTGGCTGTGTAGGAAATTGTGTTCTAATGTTGAACCAAGTAGTTGTAGAAGTAGCAAGTAAGAGTAGCAGTAGGTAGTTCAGACATAGGTCCTGATTGATAGAGGTAATAATGAATTTACTGTCTATATGAGTTGTAATTATTTTATTGTTTAGTAAATTATTTGCCGATAAGTGGTCACCTTAAGCAACCTGATAATGTTACCACATAGATACAATTTCTAAGTAGGTTTACCTCGTTATATCTCTTGTTATGCATGATCATTTGTTGAGCTAGTATAGTCTAAGTTTTATGTGGGTATGTTTTTACATACTAAAACATAAACTTTGATTGGAAAACATATGTTGTTTACTTTCTTTCAGTTTTGATATATAATATCAATTGTTATAATTTTTCTGCTTCTTTGATGTTATATTATTTTTGTTTCTTTTGTGTGGAATGGGTAAGTATTTATTCTTCTATATCTTGCGAGCTAGGGTTGAGTCCTCTAAAAGTCTATATGTTTTTACCCTGGTCGTGTACTAGGTCATGGACTCTTTCAATTGGTATGAGAGCCAATACACCCTTTTTAGGCTTAATCTCTCTAGTGGTGATTCTGTTAACTCACTTTTCACACACAAATATTTTCCCTAATGAAGTCAAGAGAAAAAGTAGTGTAGGTAGATCTCCACTTTTGAATGGGATGAACTATGCTTATTAGAAATCTCAAATAAGGGCATTTTTGTTGTCCCAAAGAGATCGTGTTTGGTTCCTTGCAAAAAATGGCTAGACTTACCCTACTAAAACCTGATCCAATAATTCTGTGATTCTTAAACCCATGATTGAGTGGACTAAATATGAAAGTAAGGAATTTGAACGGAATGGTGAAGGATTTTATGCAATAATCATGGCTCTTATGTTAGATGAATATGAAATAATTCAAAGTTGTACTTCTTTGAAACATGCAAGGGAAATTCTGGAGACTACCCATGGAGGTACTTTTATTGTAAAAAGATCTATATTCTAAGGTTGAACATAGATTTTGAACTTTGTATCATGTAAGAGGATGAAACCTTTGAAAAATTCTATGCACATTTTTTCAACGTTATCAACTATTCCTATAACGTGAGTAGACTTATTATGTAGGAAGTTTGAAAAGGATAAGAGAAAGGTTATGAAGAGCCTTGATGAAAAAGAATGCGAGATTTTCACAATGAAGAAAACTCTAGAGGAAAGAAAGTCCTCGATTGACGATCTATAACATTATCTCTCAAGTATACGTGAGCTTACTCAAAAGAGATATGATGATTTGCTTGAAAACTTTAATGCAAATCATTAGAATGGAAATAAGCTTGAGGAATAGTTGAAGGTTCCTACTTCTGGTAAAACTACACAACCTCTTGTCAATCATATGCCTACCTCTGATAAGAAGAATGAAGTTGAATAGTTAAAAAGGAAGATAATTGTTTTTGAGAACTCAAAGGAATATTTGACTGACTCTCTTTCTGAAAAGGATGCTGAGATTGAACAACCACATAAAAGATTCAAGATTTTTAATAATTTAGCTATTTATCTTGAATCCTTCCTCAAGTATAAAGAAGACATGATTACTACTTTGAAAGATAAACTCAGCATACGAGAGAAGGAATAGACATGTACCTCCATTAATGTAGATAGAATGCCGACAAGTACAAAAATGTTAAATAAAATGATCAACAATATCAAGTTTTCTAGTGATAAGTATGACATTAGTTATATTGAAGGGGATTGAACTTCTAAAGTGGGTGCCACTAAGTTTATCAAAGCTTCAAAGTCAAAGTCTACTACTACTGATCCAAGAGGTAACTCTGTTGTGTCCCTTAAGTTTAATTCCGCTATCAAGTTGAACCTTTCACCTAAGTTTAGCACTACCCGTTGCTCTAGTGGTGGTCTATTGCCTCTACCTATTTTCATTTCCACGTGTCACCATTGTGGTGAACTTGGGCACTTGAGACTACAATGCGGGATGAGTGCTTCCTCTTATTCTTCTTTACATACTACTCCTCAGAGTGAAGAATCCCATTTCCCTAGATCCTATGTTCCTATTTGTTATATTTTTGGTACTATAGCTCACATTGCTAGGTAGTGTCATAGATATATGAGAAGTACTTCTTAGAGTTCTCCACTTCACTCCCCCTACCTTCCTTGATTGGATGCAGTTACTGTGAATCATCTGAGCATGTTCAAGCAAGAATTTATATCGATGAATTGTCTAAAATTTATACAAATTATGAATTTCATGTACTCCTTAGGCTCATATGCCTTAAAGAATATCTCCTAACTCAATAGCTCCTCACAAATTCTTTAAACTAAGGGATGCTATTTGATCACTATTTTTGGGTGATCTATTGAGGTTGAGTTATTTATTTCCATCCTTTTTTTATTGTAGTTCTTATGTATGTGAATTTATGTTATTTTATTTGTGTTCATCAATTTAACACTTCTTTTTATCTCTTCTCACTATTTCCTTGACTTGCACATTATGTTAAAGTGTCATATTTATTGCTATGTGATGAGTGAAAACCGACATCGTCGATTCTTGCCAATACTTTGGTTTTAATATTTATAAAACTCTCGCAAGTGCACGAATCATTTCGTAGAAAATGATAAGTATAGTCCAAAGGTCGATCTAAGGAAGGAATGTATGTGGTTTTTAATTTATTATTCAAACTTTTAAAAACGAAATTAAATTCTAAACATCCTGTCACGATAGTTTGGTTTGTGTTCCTAATCTAATAACATAAAAATAAACATATATACAGATTAATTAAATATAATCTAATAACATAAAAATAAACATAGATACAAATTCAATAAATATTTATCTAAAAATAAATATAAATACGGATTCAATAAATATTTATGCAAATTTTATCATTTATATTAGTGGAGTATTTATGGATATAATAACTAAATTAATTATGCTTGCTCATATTATCTAGGTTATTAAAGATATAAATTGATATTTTATTGATTCTCTCTTTTTTATATAAATACCACCTTTGGTGGGGTTAGATATTCTTTGTTAACTAAACAAATCAATTAACACCTATGGGTGGGGTTGATAACTAATATGCTTAATTAAATTAATTCCTTTTTCTAAGAGATTTGAAAATGAACCATTTAAATGCCACCTTTGGTGGGGTTAGACAGTTTAAACTTTATTCAAGGTGTCCAAATTAAACATAAGAATTTAATTATCCGAGTACTAACTTTCAAGTTTTAAAACCACTATTGAAAACATGTTGTCAATACATTTTCATATAATAATTCTTATAAAAACTTTTGAAATAGAGTTTCACTCTAACTACCGGGCGATTGTACCAACAAATAAAAGAGCACTACTCTAAATTAGACCGGATAACTAAACCTTAAAATCTAATTTTCAGTTTTAAGTTTGTAATGAAAAATAATATATTTCTCTCTAACATTCTTAATATAAAAATCTTGAATAAAAACAAAATCAATTCATTTTAGAAATTTTCACCTATTTAATATTTCGCTAGCATAACAATGTTATTATTATATCATGTTTATAAACAGCTAGCAGAGTTAAATTTAATCACAGACAAATTAAATATAACATGTAAGAATAAAGCATAAAAATAACTGTAAAGAAAATAAAATCCTTACAGAACTTCGACGCTATTCCCGTTGCTAGAAAACCTCCAAGCGGAATTTGAACTTCCATTTATTGAATCAAAAAGCTAAATTATTACAAAAACATTACAAGTTCCTCTCAAAAAGAGAAGAACTCTACAACTAAGAGAATTGAACTAAAAACTAAGAGAAAAACTAAGAAAAGCTTAGAAACTAAGAAAAAGTCAAAAACTAAGAAATGAGAGAAAGAAAGAAGAGAGAAGTGTGTTTTGAAGGTGTGATTTGAAGTGCAAGGAAGGGGGTATTTATAGGTGAGGATGGAGAGAAAAAATGAGTAAAAAAATGTAAAAACGCGTAATGGAAATGCTGAGGTCATTAATGACATCAGCATGACGTCATGGGGGTGGCTGCACGTGAAAAATGGGGCGAAAAGGCATTGGGCGCGCGGAGGGGGGCTGCTAGGCGCTGCGCGCGCGTGCCGAGGGCTGTCGCTGCGCGCAGCTCGGCGCGCGTGAACAGTGCCCGCGCGCTGGGGTGCGCGCGGATGGGCAGGCTAGCGTGTGCGGGCGTGCGCGGCATGGGGCGCTGGGGCGCGTGGGCTGGGGCGCTGGGCTGCGCGCGCGGCTGGGCAGCGGGGCGCGATTTCCGTCTTTTTGACATTTTTGACCTTTTTGACCCATTTTGTCCAATTTTTCCATGTTTGTTGACCTTTTCCCACTTATTTATTAATATATTTGTGATGTATAGCTTCAAGTATTCCTCTTTGAGTCTTTAAATTGCGTTTTTAAGCCAAAATACCTGAAAAACAATAAAAATACCCGTGATTCCGAAAAAGACAAATTTATATAAATATATGATAAAACATATAAATATATATTTTTTTAATCAATTAATGTACATAAAATCATGGTTATTTTAGTGCTTTTTGAGCACTCATCACTATGCCTAGCTTTTTGATCCTTTTACTAATATTTTCCCTTGCTAGTTACTTTGACAAGCCCTTCATATATGTTTGCCTTGCTTACTGCTTGCTTCTTCTACTGTGGTTCTTTGTATGTGCATCGCATCACATGTTCATCATATAGAGCTGAAGTATCAAGATTATGCTTTTTGGAGTCTTGTCATTCAAATTCCATGTCATATAGAATGCATCTTATTTGTTTTACTTGGTTTTTCTTTCCTCTAGCTAGTATGTTGTGTATTAATTCTTTTTTTGTCTCCTATTGGTTTCAATTCATCTTTTGCCTGATCTTTATTCTCTTATGTTTTTAATGTATCTTTGGAGAATACTAAGGAGTTATTTCAAGCTTATACCATTGAGTATCTTTCTATTATATACTTATTCTTGTTTTCCATGTGCATTTGTATGTCATATAGATTATTTACCTATCATTAGGACTTTTGACCTTCACGCATTATTGTAACTAAACTTGTGTGTTTTGTTAGCAATTATAAGGTTGGGATGTTGACCCTATCTAAGCTTGTCTCTTATTTTTGTGTTGAAAGATATGCCTTTCTCGCATAGTTAGTGGTTCTAGTAGCATCTCTTGTCACATCCTTCTCTTAGGGATATTGCTCGTGTTATTCACTAGTTAGTTAGTTTCTTTCTTTCTTATGATAGATGCGGGTTTGTATTTAGTTATGTATTGTTTTGACTTAGAAACGCAAAAGAGTATGATGTAGGTCCCATTATACTTTATATGTTGGCTTTCTGTGTGCAAAACATGGTATCTATTTATTTTATTTAGTTTATCTGTCTTCCTCTTTGTAAAGTTAGTAATGATAGATCCATAATACACATACTCACCTAGTTAGGTACCCTTTGTATGAGAGCATGTTTACACATACCATGGGGTTGGTTTTCTTAGTGTGCTTGCTCGCTAATATTGTTGCTCGAGTTTTTGGTTTGTTTCATTTATTGGTATTTATGGATGTTACTCAGCATTTTGGAAAACTAAAACAATATCTCCTTCTAGAACAAGTGGGCATTTGAGTTCTATAAATATTCCTCATTTTTATTAACTCTATACCTCTTGATTCTAGTACCAAAAATTTTCCAGAATTTACACTGATAATTATATCTATTTCGTAAGTTATTTTAGAGATCTTACAAATATTTATAGGTCATTTATTGAGCTTAGTTATCAAATCCTCATTTGTGTGGGTACATGATTTGACTTTGTGTCTCCCATACACAATTTAATATTTGTAGTGGACTATGAGTCCCTTGAAGTTGTTAGTCATTACATTTCCTGTTACTAATCTGAGTATACAAATTACATTGCATTGGATAGTGTTAGTTATGGAGGAAAGTCATGTCCTAATGTTAAACTAAGTAGTTACAGAAGTAGCAAGTAAGAGTAGTAGTATATTAATTGAACAAAGGTTTGACTGATAGAGGTAATAGTGGTTTTACTGTCCTTCTTAGTTGTAACTATTTTATTGTTTAGAGAATTATTTGTTGCTGTGTGACTACCTTAAACAACACAAGGATGTTACCATATACATATGATCTCTATATAGGTTTACCTTATTATATCACTTGTTATGAATGATCATTTGTTGAGCTAGTATAATATGATTTTTATGTGTGTATGATTCTACATACTAAAACATAAATTCTGATTTGAAAGGATTTTTTATTTACTTGCTTTTAGTTTTGATATATAATATATGGTATTATAAGTTGTGTGCTTTTTTGATATTATATTATTTGTGCTTATGTTGTGTGGACTATGTAAGTGTTTACTATTCAATATCTTGCAATTAAGGTAGTGTCTATTAGAACTGTATATCTCCTTCCCCTAGTTGTGTATCGGATCACAGACTCTTTTAAATAAAAGTTTAAATTGTTGATCTCACCAAAGGTAACAAATTGAATGGCATGATAATTTCTCGGAAAAGAAACATAATTTAATTAAATTAAAATTGTGAATCTCACCAAAGGTGGAAAGTTAAATTTAATTAACAAAGAATAATAGTCTCACCAAAGGTTTTATTTATACATATAAAAATAATGAGTAATTTGGATTTATATTTTATTAACTTAATTAATCTTACCAAATATAATCAACAGGCTAAATATCTCATTAATTCTTCATTGATTAATGAATTACATATCTGCTTATAGTTTGTATAAGCCTACATATGTTTTTATTATTTTATGTTATTAGTATAGATATTTCAAAATCAAATGTTACGATAGATTATTTAGATTTATTTTTTCGTTTTTAAGAGTTTTGTTGAATTATTCAAAACCAAATAGTTCCTCTTTATACCGACTTTGGAATTATACATATTATTTCTTATAAATTGATTCATGCACATGCAATCTATTATCAAATACAAAACACGAACATCAAGTTTTTCATTTTGTGGTAGGGAGGAATAGCATTCTAAATTTTTATTATAAAAATTTTTATTAAATTTTTGTGTTATAAATTTTTGTGATTGTTTTTATTAAAAAATAAAAAAAAATCTAATTTTTTGAAAATTATAAAAATCTAAAGAGATTTCTTAATAAAAAATATAAAAAAAATCGAAAAATTTATGGCTCCTTTATTAGGTGGCATATATTTTAAATAAAAAAAATTGGAATTCATTTGCTAATGATGTAAACATTATGTCTCCTTTAGTTGACTTATATTTTAAAAAAACTTAAAAAAAAACTAAAATTTTATGTCTTCTTTATTGATTGACTTAGATTGTAAATAAAAAAAATTGGCAATCTCTAACCAGCTTAGGAAGAACTTTGAAAAATTCTTGGCAATCAACACCATCTATTTCTAATTAGGGTTGGAACTACCATCATCCGCCACTGATGTAAATGTTCCTTATTGCTATTACTTTTGATGGAATTAAGAGTCAAGTTCTTTACTTTATCAACAGTAGTACTCACTTTCTTACATAAAAGATAGTAAACCTGGAAGGATCTAGATCACCTACCAATTTATGAATCTTTAAGATCTTTAATCTTGTGTACAGCCTCGAGTGTAGTGATCTTTTCCTTGAATCAGGCAGAAAGGCTGGATAGAACCTCCACTTACATCTCTTCTTTAATAAGATGACCCAAATTGTAACCGTGTTTACAATGTCCGAATTGAAATCTATCCTCGAACCTATTGAAGGTCTTATCTTATTCCATTTGTAGTAGCACATAATCCTAGTTGAGATGGATCAACCTTAACTTCCTAACCATAGAGTACCCTTATGTGTTAAGTCAATTAAGGGTGTCCACCGGTCCGGTCTGATTTTGTATAAAAAACAATTAACCAGACCATATCGTTTATATTACTCGGACCGGATCGAACGGTTTGAAACAGTTTTAATTAATACAAACTAGATAGGACTGTTTGATTTATAAAATTGTTTGGTCCGGTTCGGTTTTCGGTTTGGTTCTATTTTTCGACACATGTAATGAGAAATAATGTAAAATTTTTAATATATTATTAAACCGGTTTGGTCTAGTTCGACCGGTCTAAAATTAATACAAACTGGACCGGACCGTTTGATTTGTAAAACCATTCGGTCCGATCCGGTCTGGTTTATGGACAACCCTAAAGTCAATAATATCCCATGCCTCCTTTGTAGTTTGGAAAGCTAAGATGTGTCTATACTCATCTGAATGGATAGCTTTGGTAATGGCATATAACCGTTTAGTATTCTAGTCAAACTCTTTCATTTCTTCTATTATTCATTCAATCATTGGCTTGGAAACTAGAGCGCCATTTTTAAGCATTTTAGTATGATATGCCTGATGAGCGAAAACTGACATCGTCGATTCTTACAAATACTTTGGTTTTAATATTTATAAAACTCTCGCAAGTGCACGAATCGATTCGAATAAAATGATAAGTATACTCCCAAGGTCGATCTAAGGAAGGAATGTATGTGGTTTTTAATTTATTATGCAAACTTTTAAAAACGAAATTAAATCCTAAACATCCTGTCACGATATTTTGGGGTTTTTGTGTTTTTAATCTAGTTACATAAAAATAAACATAGATTCAATAAACATTTATGCAAATTTTATCTTTTATAATGGTGGAGTATTTATGGATAAAATAACTAAGTTAATTATGCTTGCTCATATTATCTAGGTTATTAAAGATATGAATTAATATTTATTGATTCTCCCTTTTTTGTATGAATACCACCTTTGGTGGGGTTAGATATTCTTTGTTAACTAAACAAATCAATTAACACCTATGGGTGGGGTTGATAACTAATTTGCTTAATTAAATTAATTTCTTTTTCTAAGATATTGAAAATGAACCATTTAAATGCCACCTTTGGTGGGGTTAGACAGTTTAAACTTTATTCAAGGTGTCCAAATTAAACCTAAGAATTTAGTTATCCGAGTACTAACTTTCAAGTTTTAAAACCACTACCGAAAACATGTTGTGAATACATTTTCAGATAATAATTCTTATAAAAACTTTTGAAATAGAGCTTCACTCTAACTACCGGGCGATTGTACCATCAAATAAAAGAGCACTACTCTAAATCAGACCGGATAACTAAACCTTAAAATCTAATTTTTAGGTTTAAGTTTGTAATGAAAAATAATATATTTCTCTCTAACATTCTTAATATAAAATCATGAATAAAAATAAAATCAATTCATTTTAGAGATTTTCACCTATTTAATATTTCGCAAGCATAACAACGTTATTATTACATCATGTTTACTAAACAGCCAGCATAGTTAAATTTAATCACAGACAAATTAAATATAACATGTAAGAATAAAGCATAAAAATAACTGTAAAGAAAATAAAATCCTTACAGAACTTCGACGCTATTCCCGTTGCTGGAAAAACTCCAAGCGGAATTTGCACTTCCATTTATTGAATCAAAAAGCTAAAAAATTAAATAAACATAACTAGTTCTTCCCAAAAAGGGAAGAACTCTAAAACTAAGAGAAATTAACTAAGAAAAGCTAAAAACTAAGAAAAACTAAAAAATCTAAGAAAAGAGAGAAAGAAAGAAGAGAGAAGTGTGTTTTGAAGGTGTTGAAGGTGTGTTTTGAATTGAAGGGAATAGGGGTATTTATAGGTGAGGATGGAGAGAAAAAATGAGTAAAAAAATTTTAAAAAAATGTAAAAACGTGTAATGGAATTGTTGAGGTCATTGATGATGTCATCATGACGTCATGGGCGGCTGCACGTGAAAAATGGAGCGAAATGGGCGTCGGCGCACGCGGAGGCAGTTGGGCGCGCGCGGATGAACAGTATCTGCGCGCAGATGAACAGTAGCCGCGCGCGCAGTTTGGGTCTGATGAACAGTAGCCGCGCGCGCAGTTTGGGTCTGATGAACAGTAGCCGCGCGCAGCTTGGGGCGGATGGGCGGCGCAGCGGCGCAATTTTCTCCTTTTTGATCCATTTTGTCCAATTTTTCCATATTTGTTGACCTTTCCCTATTTATTTATTAATATATTTGTGATGTATTGCTTCCAGTATTCCTCTTTGAGTCTTTAAGTTGCGTTTTTAAGCCAAAAATACCTGAAAAACAATAAAAATACTAGTGATTCCGAAAAAGACAAATTTATATAAATATATGATAAAACATATAAATATATATATTTTTAATCAATTAATGTGTATAAAATCATGGTTATTTTAGTGCTTTTTGAGCACTCATCAATGCCTAATCATTCTTGACTTAAAACTAGATACAATCTTTTGTGGCCATAAGAAGGTGCGCATATGCAACTTCATGTTTGCATGTTGGCTTCTATATCTTTATCTTTTACGTAGTGTGCTCTCTTCCTCTGCGAAAGGTTAGTTACTTTATATCAATAATCCATACAAGCACATAGATAGGAAAACTTTAATGAAAGCATGTTTTTCACATACTAAATGTTTTTTTGGCACCTCTACAAGGGGCCTTGTCACACCCTTCACCACACCCTTGGCAAGATGTTTGAAAAGGTCTATGGCGAATACCTTCGCGAGGTAGTCTGACCTTTGGGTTTTTTTCTATAAATACTCTCATTCTTCTCTTTTCTTACCACATGTTTTTATGTATCAAAACTATGCAAACATTATACTGAGAAGTACATTTTGTTTTAGAGAGCTTACATTA
Organism: Hippophae tibetana; assembly: GCA_037013495.1. Lineage (NCBI taxonomy): Eukaryota > Viridiplantae > Streptophyta > Magnoliopsida > Rosales > Elaeagnaceae > Hippophae > Hippophae tibetana. The sequence goes on from CM072809.1 coordinate 30,489,276, forward strand.
TTTACTTATGTATTGTGCAAAAAATAAAGTGTTTGAGCTTTGAGCTTAAAATTGTTTTGTTTTCTATGTGAGACACGACATTTAGATATTGGGTTGGTTATGAAGCTAAGTTAGCAAATCATTAGTTGGGTGAGTACGTGATTTAACTATATGTCTCACGTACACGAATTGAAATTTATGATGATGAGCGAAAACCGGCATCACCGATTCTTGCCAATACTTTGGTTTTAATATTTATAAAACTCTCGCAAGTGCACGAATCATTTCGTAGAAAATGATAAGTATACTCCCAAGGTCGATCTAAGGAAGGAATGTATGTGGTTTTTAATTTATTATTCAAACTTTTAAAAACGAAATTAAATCCTAAACATCCTGTCACGATATTTTGGGGTTTTGTGTTTTTAATCTACTAACATAAAAATAAGCATAGATTCAATAAATATTTATGCAAATTTTATCTTTTATAATGGTGGAGTATTTATGGATATAATAACTAAGTTAATTATGCTTGCTCATATTATCTAGGTTATTAAAGATATGAATTGATATTTATTGATTCTCCCTTTTTTGTATGAATACCACCTTTGGTGGGGTTAGATATTCTTTGTTAACTAAACAAATCAATTAACACCTATGGGTGGGGTTGATAACTAATTTGCTTAATTAAATTAATTCCTTTTTCTAAGAGATTGAAAATGAACCATTTAAATGCCACCTTTGGTGGGGTTAGACAGTTTAAACTTTATTCAAGGTGTCCAAATTAAACCTAAGAATTTAGTTATCCGAGTACTAACTTTCAAGTTTTAAAACCACTACTGAAAACATGTTGTCAATACATTTTCATATAATAATTCTTATAAAAACTTTTGAAATAGAGCTTCACTCTAACTACCGGCGATTGTACCAACAAATAAAAGAGCACTACTCTAAATCAGACCGGATAACTAAACCTTAAAATCTAATTTTCAGGTTTAAGTTTGTAATGAAAAATAATATATTTCTCTCTAACATTCTTAATATAAAATCTTGAATAAAAACAAAATCAATTCATTTTAGAGATTTTCATCTATTTAATATTTTGCAAGCATAACAACGTTATTATTACATCATGTTTATAAACAGCCAGCACAGTTAAATTTAATCATAGACAAATTAAATATAACATGTAAGAATAAAGCATAAAAAATAACTCTAAAGAAAATAAAATCCTTACAGAACTTCGATGCTATTCCCGTTGCTGGAAAACCTCCAAGCGGAATTTGCACTCCCATTTATTGAAAAAAGCTAAGAAATTACAAAAACATAACTAGTTCTTCCCAAAAAAGGAAGAACTCTAAAACTAAGAGAAATTAACTAAGAAAAGCTAAAAACCAAGAAAAACTAAAAATCTAAGAAAAGAGAGAAAGAAAGAGAGAAAAGAATGTATTTTGAGGTGTGTTTAGAAGTGAAGGGAAGAGGGGTATTTATAGGTGAGGATGGAGAGAAAAAGTGAGTGAAAAAATGTGAAAACGCGGAGTGCAATTGCTGAGGTCATTGATGACGTCAGCATGACATCATGGGGGCAGTTGCGCGTAAAAATGGGGTGAAATGGGCGTCGGCGCGCGTGGAAGGGCAGGCGCTGCACGCAGGGGCGCGCGCAGAAGGACGAGCAACGCGCGCGGAACTGGGACTGGGCGCGCATGGCTTGGCACAGACATGAGGTGCTCTGCGCGCGGGGCTCGGCACGGTGGCGTGATTTTCTCCTTTTTGACATTTTTGGCCTTTTTGACCCATTTTGTCCAATTTTTCCATATTTGTTGACCTTTGCCCATTTATTTATTAATATATTTGTGATGTATTGCTTCCAGTATTCCTCTTTGAGTGTTTAAGTTACGTTTTTAAGTCAAAATACGTGAAAAACAATAAAAATACCCGTGATTCCGAAAAGACAAATTTATATAAATATATGATAAAACATATAAATATATATATTTTTAATCAATTAATGTGCATAAAATCATGGTAATTTTAGTGTTTTTTGAGCACTCATCAACTCTCATGAAGTTTAACACTACTCTCTTCATTTTACTTATCTATGGTTTCTGATCATACACATTGGGTAATGTTGGCTTTGTACGAAGGCTAGGTTCATTTGACGGACCAAGTCAAGGGGAGGCAACAAACAAGTGCAGAAATTGGTAGTTCAAATAGAGGTCCAAGATGATATAGAGTTATTAGTGATTTTATTTCTTTTCAGAGTTGTAATTGCTTTATTTTGTAGTGATTTTTTTGCTGTCGAGTGGTTGCTATAAGCAACTCGATGATGTTAGAAAATAGATATTGTTTCTATGTATGTTTACCTCGTTATATCCAATGTTGTGCATGATCATATCTTATGCTAGTACAATTTGAGTATAAGTTGTGTATGTTCCAACATATCAAATAATTAATTATATTTAAATTTTTAATTATTTATATTTTAGTTTTTTATGTTATATATATTGAATATTGAATACGAAAAATAAACATAAAAATAAAAAAAAATCATAAAATGTATATGTAAAGTCGGTTCATCACGTGAACTGACTTTACATTTTAAGTCACTCAATACCAACTTTAAATTTGTTTAAAGTCGGTTAAAAACCGACTTTAATGCCCATCTTTGTAGTAGTATAGAATAACTCAGCCAGAATCTTAATAACATTTTTATAGATATTGGCCCCTACATCAATGGAGGCTAGGTTCGAATTTAGTATGGAATGTTCTGATTCCTCAACAACACTAATGAACTTGAGGAACACTCCTTCAGATCGCTTGATGTAAAAGTAAACCCAATGCGACTCCTTGTTAACCAAAGCAACCATTATAGTTATGGTCCCTCTCTTACGAGCTCGAATTTGAGATATCTACTCTTTATAGGAAGTGAGATCACACTTGGTCTCTTCATAAAGAAAGAGCTTACCCTTGTCGTTGGACAACTCGACGTTTGATTTCTCTACCTCGATCTTTAGTCTACTTTTCTCTAGTTTTAAAGCTTAAGCTAAGTGTCTATTAGTCCGATTAGAATCCATAAGGTTCGACCAAGAAAGATGGAGTGGAATTTTTATTTACTTCGAGCAAAAAAATATGTCTAAGTTATAGTATCCCTAATCCTCTTTTAGAAGGAATGACATTGGGACAACCATGGTGAAAAATGTCTTGGAAAGTAAGGAGGTGGGTAAACATCATAAATAAATATTGTAAATGCACAAATACATATACAATATAACCTTCTCATAATAAGTTTCATTAACAAAGTGCGCTAGATTACAAAGGACAAGCTTACACCTATATAGAATGAAAGAGGCATTGAGCCTTTGTAAAAAAGAAATAATACATAATAAAAGGCCTCGTACTCGAGCCTAGCAAAGAACTAAGAATCCCAACTCTATCTCCATCTTGTTCATCTCCCACCTTGGATTCATCGTCGTTCTCATATTAAGTTTGAGTAGGCAAGTATGGTGGTGTATATAGGATGTTGAGGATCTAATAGTATTATTGTCTAAGGCTTTTCTTTTTGGATTCTTTCATAAGGGAGTCCATGTCTAAGTTATACCCAATCTCATCACTTGAGGAGAGCTATTTAGTCATGGCATTGAGCTAGTACCTTGGTTTCTCTTGTTCCCTAGAAAATGTGTCTTTGGTGTCATTAAGCTTATGATTATAAGCTTTAACCTTAGCCTTGAGTTTTCTTGGGGCTTCCTTGAGCACTTCCAAGTGCCTCGAATTCTTATTCAGCTCTTGTATGCCCTTGGCTAGTTTTTCCTCATTGTCGAGGGCCTTACCCTCCCACTTGTTGGTTTTGGCCAATATCATAACATTCTTGGCCTAAGTAGAGGTGTGGCTCTTCTTTTCCACTATGAGGTCATACTTCAATCTCTACTACACCTATGAAGGTGCTAGGTCATACTTCAAATTGGGTTACCAAGGAAAGAAGAATTTTGATTGAAGTGTACTTGGCAACATGCAAAAATCTCATTGTAATCTTTCCCTTACCTTGGTGAGAAGCCTTGAGCAATAACTTTTGCCTTATACCTTGATGATTCAACCTATGAACATATGATAAAAATTATGTGTGCTTGTGATACCAAGTCTTGACATATTGGAGCAAAGGCAAGCCTTAAGTGTGCATATGCATGTAGCATAGAGAATGTGTAGTGTATGGCACATGGCGTATGGCATATCACTGGGGCTTTATGCACAATAGGCGCATTACTTGGAAAGGCTATGATCATATGTATAATGTTGTATTAGTAGGTGGATTATCTCCTATATATAAGAGGTAATCACATGTATCATATGATTATCGAGTCTAAAATTCAGTTGTATAAGCTATGGAATTCTAGAGAGCATTTCTTGAGAGTTCATGTTAATTTTTCTTGGTTCAAGGAAAAAAGGTTATAAGGGGCCAAATGTTTTGTAAGGATTACTCAATGTTACTAGTCGATTGGTATTTTATCGCCACACAAATTTTATGTGCAATGAATATCGCAACAAGTAATATCATGATAAAAAAATATCGTTCTCAAGGAGATTATTTTGTTAGAAACTAATTTTTAAAACTAAAAAAATAAAATAATTTTTTTTGTGTTTTTATATTTTAAGGAAGAAAAATAAAAATAACTAATATTAAATATCAATAATTAATTAAATCAGATTTGGTAACTAAAAAGATATATGAGAAAATATTTAGGAATACTTAATCCACAATTTTATAAACACGTGAATTACTAAAATCCTCCAATATAATTATCAATTAATTACATGATCAATTGAATCTAACCTAGCATGTATTCATCTCTCAATTAAACTACACACCATGTATTCCTTAATAGGTGGATTTTTCTCTTGGACTTGTGATTTTTATGGTTATTGAAAACCTATTAGTGGAAATGATTGAGAATTGAATTTAATTACCACATTAATTGCAATTATTCCAAGAGAAATTGGGATGTTGTCTCCATCCGATGTTGTATGTATTTGAGTATGGATTACTTCTTTAGTTCATACTACCCATATAGAATACTTATTATAGGTTATTTGGACAATTATCAAATAAATAGGCTCCCTTACAAAACACGTGAAACACCCTTGAATCTTGGACTTGGTTTCTAATCGCTGGTGAGTTTTGACCCTTTCAAAGATTTACCAAAGATGACACTTGAGTTGTAAGTCACGTGATATCATTTACCTCATGCACTCTAGCTGCTATTCTTGTGGCTTCCATTCTATCCATTGGAAATTGATAATTATTACTAGACATTTTCTCAAGTAAATCATAAGCTTGATTGTAATAAGATTTGGCTAGTGAAGCTCCATTAACGGATGCATCAACAATGGTTTTTGTTTGGGCATTGAGACCATTGTATAAAGTCTCCATTTTATTCCAATGAGAGATACCATAGTAAGGACACTGTCTTAGTAATTCTTTGAATCTTTCACATGCTTCATATAGAGATTCTCCTTCATATTGTTGGAATGAGGTAATGTGTCATTACTAAGCTTGTAATCCTTTGTTGGTGGGAAGTATTTCATTAAGAATTTCTCTACCAAATCATTCCATGTTGTAATGGAACCAGATGACAAAGAGTTTAGCCAAGCTTGAGCATGGTTTCACAAAAAGTAAGGAAATACTCTAAGCCTAAATACCTCTCCAATAACGCCACTAAATTTGAATGAATCTCCAACTTCAATTCACAATTAGAGACGTAGATGAGGACCTTTTGTTAGTAATCTACTGAATTTTCCAACTGTTTGTAGCATTTTAAATATTACTAGCTTTAGTTTAAATTGAGTAGCTTGAATGTCTGACCTTATAATACTTGGATTTAGCCCTTCTAACATAGGTATTATATATTCATTCATAGCTCTATCATCATCCATTAAAGGAATCTGGTTGATCAAATTTAGCTCATTATTATTTATTTCTAATGGATTAACCATTTCTTCCACTTGAGTGACAACTTGTTTTCTTATCGATCTCAAAGTACACTCAATTTTGAGATCTAAAAGGAAAAATTTCTCCTTTATGGACTCCACTTAAGCAATACACTCTCTATATTTCTAATAACACTAAAAAATATGTCTAAATTAAAAATAAATAAATAACTAAAAAAATAAATAAAGAAATAAAATAAAATAAATAATTAACTAACAAGATAACTAAATAAAATAAAATAAAATAAATTAATTTCTAATATTTATAATCTCCGACAACAACGTCAAAAACTTGTTAGGACATAAATTGTGTTCAATGAATACACAAGTACACGTATTGTAACAAGTAATATAATAATAAGAAAAGATTATTCACAAAGAGATTATGTTATTAGAAATTAATTTTTAAAATTAAACACGTGAATTACTAAAATCCCCCCAATATAATTATAAATCAATTACATGATCAATTAGATTTAATCTAGTATGTATTACTCTCGCAAGTAAACTATAGATGATATAGTAATTAACTTAATCACACTCTTATGTCAATTAAAGCACATACTACTCATTAAGTTCATCAATTATTGATCATCACATACATAAGAATCATATATCTCTACCTAGAAACTATACATGTTATTTAATAAAGACAAATAATTAAATAATTCTCTCAAATCTATTTAATTATCTCTATAGATCAACTATTGGCAATAAAATTAATAGCATAAAAATCATATATATTAAATAATACAATTAAATTGAATTCATAATTGGGGTAAAATATTAGATCATCACATGGTAAAAATTGGGTTCATAAGTCCCCTAGATTAATAAATTAACTAGACATAATTTTGTTTTTAAAACTCATATTTTTCATAAATAAAGACATAAAAATTGATAAAGAAATGAGAAGAAGAAGAAGAAGAAATACAATCAATCTCTTAAAATGGTAGTACCAATCTCATCTTGAATACCTACCAAAATTGTATCTCCTTTTGAATTTTATGTATTTTTATCTATTCTTGGCTCCAAAAACTGATAGAATTTATATTAATTTTGGCTCATTAGGGCTTATGGGGTAATTAGTGGGTTAAATATAGCTCAGGTACAATCTTGATCATTAGATCAACTTCAGATCAAGGGTTGAAATATTTGTAGTTACAACCAATAAAAGTATGTCACGTGGTATGAAGGTTCACTGACGAATCAAGGAGTGACATATGGCAAGGGAAGATTGGTCTGGTCAATGAAAACTAAGTCAGGACCACATCGTGAAACATGATTCATAGTAACATATGTCATGGCATACTGGTGGAATGGTTGGACGAATCAGGTGATGACATGTGACATAACACTATATATTTAGGTTTGTATGATTCATCTAATTTGCTTGTGTGGAATCCACATGGTAGCTTCTGATTGGTCCTATGTTAAATTCACAAAAATCCATAAAAATTCTAGAAAAATCCCAAAAAAATTTAAAAATTATATTTTCACCCCTTTTGACTAAATGGTTTTTATTTTAATATATTTACCCCTAAAAATAATAATTGAATAAAATAATCAAATATTAAGTAAAAAATTGTCATGATAACTCTACTTTCATATAGTCATCGCATGTCAATTGTTAGAAAATTTTATGCCAATGCTTCAAAAGTTATGAACGAAAAAACGATGGTCAGGGGTGCACATGTATCTTTTAGTAAATTGGCCATTAACTTATATTATGTGCTGAGGGATATAGAGCACAAAGAGTGTGGCACTTATTTGGTGGATTTATATTATGGAAGGGTGATTCAAACCTTAATAGTATTAGGGACATAATGGAAAATACAAGAACTTTGGTGCCAAATACTTGACTAATATTTCTCAAATTTTGCAATGCTTTTCTTGTTGTAGGTTGATGCTAACCGCCAGTTACATCTTTGTGGATAAATAATGAGCTATTGAATAGCTTTCTATTCAAATAGGAAAAGAAATGGATGTCAGGTCAATCATCAACCAAAGAATTCAAATATTTGCCAATAGTCATCATATAAGCTATTTATTTTTGTAACTTATCATTGCATTATTTGCTAAAGTAGGGGTGAAGTTCCCTTCCTGTGAGATGTTGTTACAAAAGGGGGAGCTTTTGAATTTATCATATATGGGAAACCTCACTAGTGGCACAAAATTTGCTTAGTAAAAGGCTAGAATGCATCCTCTTCTTCAAAAATGAAAACAAAATTTCAATTTAGCATGTTGCATGAAGGTGTAAAATAATTGAAAGAATATAAGTACAAACAACATAAGTGGTTGTGTGGACAAATAAGGTTTCAAACTAAATATATGCAGTCGATAAAAGAGGTTCAAAGGTTATAACTCTCCTAGTCTGAAATAGATTGGATTCATTTAAGTGGAGTACTTAAGTATCAAGGGCATAAGTTTGTTTTTAGGCCACTTGAGAATGAGGATGAAGCAGTACCCACCAATATGGAAGGCTAAAACTCCTTGATTAGTTTCAATTTTTTTGTCATTATTATTATCATTGTTAATATTTTTTGTAATTTAATTTCTTTTTTATTTTGGAACCCTAGTTTTCATAATTATTTAGTGATGTGTTATATATGAGATACATGTTGACTTTTTATGTTTGATATAACTTGATGTACATGATAGAATGAAATGAGAGAATGGACCAAATCACCACGATTAGTCTCACATCATTCCAATAAGGAGGGTAACTTTTCTTCTTTTTCCTTGGATATACTTTTAAATATTCAAGACAATGAATATTCTAAGTTCGAATGGGAGATATTTCTTTGAAATTATGAATTCTAGAAGATTCAAACATTCATTTATATTTATTTATTAGTTTGTTTTGTTTATTTTTTATTTTTATTTTTCTAGTCAATTCATACGTCAATAATAGTAACATGATTGTGATAGCACTACCATATATAGGATTTAATTTTTTTCTTCATTTAAAGTAAGATTTAGATGTAATTTTCATTTAGCTTTAGACTCTTAATATATTTGGAATGATTTCTTGATTAATCTAAATACTTAGGATTGTTTTGTGTGAAAACATTTCATGGACATCTTTGAAATCTTAACATACTTTAGAACTTGTATGAAAATCACTCGAGGAAAAAACATAGAATACACATTTCTAAGAAAATTATTTAGGACATTTTTGGATTGTTTAAGCCTTTTAAAGCTTAACATTTATCTCTTTGTTGCTAGTGCCCTATTGAGCTTATATAAAATATAAATTTATCTCTTTGTAACCTATTATGACCTACCTTTTTATTAACCAAAAATACATTAACCTACCCTTCTAATCTTTAAGAAAACTTGATATAAACACACTTTTACTACAAAATTTCCAAGAAGAAAGGGTGGAAATTCATGTAAAAATAGACTACAACCCATAAAAATATTGAAAACAATAGGTTAGTGGTTATGTAAAGTCAATTTTGGGTTTAAAAAGGATGAAAGGTTGTAGTAATCATATTTTATATTCCATATGTTATATTTTAAAAACAATAAGAGGGAAAGGAAAAGGAAAAAAGAAAAGAAAAGAAAAAATAGGGTATAGTGATATTTGATACAATGTGAAATTGTACGAATATTGTGCTTAATTTTGGATGTGAATGTAAATCTTGGATGGATTAGTTAAGTAACATTTGGAGTTATTTTATAACTAAAAATTACTATGTTTGAATTTAATTCAGTTTGCTAATTTTTGTTCCACACATTCCCACTCTTTCATAACCCAAACCTCATCTGAATGTTACAGCCTAAATAAAGGCCTATTCTACATTAGTAGAGGGTGATTTGAAAATTTATCCTTTGGAGTTTGTGATTATAACGTTCATACATATCATATTTGAATAGTCTTGAGATCAAAAAATATTTATGTGAATATTTTGCATGAAATCATCTAATGGTGAGATTAACATTTTGTGGTTAGATGGATGTTAAAGAGTCAATTACAAAAGTGAAATTCATCTTTGAGGTTGATTGATATTTAACTATTATGTTGTCATGTGTTATGGGAAATTTATGAGACAAATATATGAATTAACTTGAGAGCTAATGAGTTTGTTCTTTTTCCAATCATTTGTTTGTTGAATTTATTTTGGTTTAGTTAGAATGTTTATGGAAGTCATCATTGGAAGCCCTGACAAGATTTTAACTTGTCTATTAGGGCTGCCTATCAATTTGAAGACATGTTGCATATTCTAAATGAAACTATGGCATTCTAAGTAAGTTATTTAGGTTAGCTTAGGATTGATTTATTTTGTCTCTTTTTAGGAACAACTTTGAATTGCTTATCTTACTAGGGATTAGCAAGAAGCTAGTTAAGGGTTATAATAAGTGTTTGAAAAGCATGCTTACCTTGTGGTATCTCAATTAAATGAGATAATTTGGTTTTAATATTGCATTTTTACTTAATTATTTTGCAAAATGTATTTTTGGATGTATGAGGTATGTTTTGATGACTTCAGGTATTTTGGTCATTAAAAGAAATAAATAAAAGAACTAATGTCAGGGAATTTTATGCAAAGATACCAATCCAACACTTACAATCACCATAACCTTAAAAGGAAACCAAAAAATTACCCATCATGTGTCAAAAACGAAGCACAAATACCATATATAAACCAATCTTACTTGCTAAGTTAAACCAATAGGCCAACTTTAGAAGATAACTTGAATGCCTTATTCAAATTTATGGAGAAACTAGATGATGGATAATTAGAGGTTGAATTTTGTAAAGGCTTCAATAAAAAGGGTTGAAGTTAGAGTTTGGAAGCTAGCAGAGTGTATGCAAAAGCAAGAAAAAGGAAAGCTACCCAGTCAAGCAGAATAGGGAAAACATTTCACAATCCTTCAAAGCGGTCTTGTAATTAACAAAATATTATTCAAGATTTCTAATGACTTATCATCTAGGGTGGATAGTTAGGAAGGTGAAATTATAGTTTACCAAAGTGGAAAGACAAGTTCCAATAATGGTAAAATTTCTAAGAAAAGAATGGTGGATTCAACTAACATGCCCAAAATTTAAAAGACATTAGAACCATGCTAGCCAGCAATAACATTATCACACTTATTGAAAAAACATAACAAGATAAGAAATTCCCTGATATTTTTAATATGCTTTCTAATGTAAATTTAGATTTATTAGAAATGATCAAGAATATGTCCTCCAATACTAAGTTATTCAATGAATTGAGCTTTAAGAAGAAGAGGTATAAGCCTAATGAGCGAATTGTGGTATAAGAGGTATCTAGTGCTATGCTTCAGCATCAACTACCCCCAAATTTAAAAGATTTAGGAAGTTTGGTCATTAACATCACTATGAGAGATAGGAAGGTAGTTAAAGAAATCCTTGGTTCATATTCTAGTATACATTTGATGCCAAATTCTATTTTCATACAGCTAGGTTTGAGGTATTTAAACCTATAACCATGTCCTTTCAACTTAAGGATATATCTGTTAAATATTTAAAAGGAATTGAGGATATACTTGTACAATAGACAAACTAATAATGCCTGATTATTTTATGTATCTAGATATACATAGAAAACCAGTCTTGGACAAACAACATACAATACTTCTTGGTAGACTATTCATGGCCATACTAAGACTATTATTGAGGTCCAAGATGGGAATTTGACAATGACAGTCTTGGGGAGAGATTGCTCATTTTAATTTTTTAGATCTTCACCTTTACTTTCTATCTCTACCATTGATGAGTGATTTAATGTTTATTTTATGGATAGATTTATTCATAACACTTTTCTACATAATATAATGAAGGACAAACTAGAAGTTTCTTTTATTGTTGAAATGGTAGAAGAGGATTTGGATGAGATTGAGGGGTACCATCAACTATTACATAGTACTGAAGCAATATGAGAATCAAGTACACCCATAAATCTACCTAAAACCCCACCTAGGAAAGAAGCCACTACATCTAACCTAGAACTAAAATATTTAGCTAAGCACCTTAAATATGTATTTTTTGGGAGAAGGGGAAATATATCCAATTATTATCTCATCCTTTTGGACCAAAATCCAAGAAAAAGAACTTGTTAAGGTGCTTAAAAAAATTAAGAAGACATAAGGTTAGAGAATTAAGGATATTAGAGGCATTAGTCTAGCTATGTGTATGCCCAAGATCAATCTTGAGGATGATGCTAAATCTAATAGAGAGACCCAAAGGACTCTAAACCCAATCATGTAAGAGGTGGTTAAAAATATTATTTTGAAACTCCTATAAGTAAGAATCATTTACCGTAGTGATGATAGTAGGTTAGTTTAGTTCATATGGTACCAAATAAATTTGGATTAATAGTGGTGAAAAATAATAAGAATGAACTAGTGCCCACTAGGACATTCATTAGATGGAGGATGTGTATAGATTTTAGGAAATTGAATCTATATAATAAAAATTATAACTTTCCTCTTCCATTCTAAAGAATCCCACACGTAGGAATAATTAACAATTGCACAAAGGTCAATTGTTCTTCCCAGTCAAATTGGTAACCATGACCTAACTAAGAGATGGAAAAGCCATCCCATGGAATCTTTTCATGAGCTCTATCAATTCAGCTAAGAAAGCCTCACAAATGTGAATTAAGCAAGTAACATGGAGGAATTACAAGACAACACACTCAATTCAATACATAACAAAAACAACCCATGTAAGAAAAAATAAATTGCGATAAACATAAAGGTGATAGTCTCCCTCACAGGCTACTATCCATACTAGCAACAAGAAAGCATGGCAAACAACAACCATCATGTGAGACAAGGATGCATACTTGAACAACAAATAATTTTCAATCACTTTAGGACTTAATTCGTATGTTGGAACATACTGGGAAATTGATGATTGTACTCTCACAACATATGATCATACAAAACTAAGAAAACCAATGTAACACACACGCATATAGTTTCGAAAACTATGATTGATAGCATATATTTTACAAACCATAAGGTTGGTTTTTTAGTATGAATAATTAGTCATGAATGATGATTTTTAGCTCATTTTAGGTGTTAGTATTTATGAAAATTATTCAGTAATTTTTTTGGAACAAAAATATGATTTTTGGTACCTCAACGAGTCCCTTGTCATACATTTTTCACAACTTTAGCAAGGTGGTTGACAAGGTCTATGGTGAGTTTGGTTGGAAGTAGGTAATTATCTATAAATACCCTCTATTAAATGTTATAATAAATTCCATAATCCTACCAAAACTTTGCCAAACTGTTTGATCATTTTGGATTTTGTTTTCACTCATTATCTTGATTGTGTTTCAATAATAGTGATACATTTGTGTGAGCATAAAATAGTGAGGTAGACTATTTTACAATCTTTATGAGAAGTTCACTATAAGAGTGAATTGAGATGAGTTATTAAAAGTTCTCATTTCTATGGCTATATGCAATAAGAAATTAGTTGTGAATACGACTTTGGATATATTAAATAAGTGGTTACTTAGTTTGATCATATCATTGATTGTATGAGTACATGGCTTGATCACCATAATTTTTTGATGGTGATAGACTATTTGTCTCGTGGGATATATTTGGTGTTTGTTCTTATGGGTGGTTTTTTTGTTCACATAATACATTACTAATCTATGGTTCTTGATTATATCATGTTATGTGGTGTTGGCTTTGGAGGAGATTATAGTTCATGTATCAAACGTAGTTCTTATAAAGGCAGTAAGAGAGGGTAATACTGTGTAGTTCAAACAAAGGTTCCAACTAATAGAGGTAATAGTGGTTTTATTTCTATCAGTGTTGCAAATGTTTTATTAATTAGTGGATTGTTTGTTACCGAGTAGTTTCATAGGCAACCCAATGATTTTACCACATAGAGGGTTTCTCTGTGGGTTTAACTCATTATATTGCTTCTTATGCATGAGCTACTATTGTACTTGTACAATTTTAGTTTAACGTGTGTATATTACAACATATTAAAGCTTAATCTCTAATTAGAAATACTTTTTATTATTTACCTTCTTTCTGTTTATTTAACAATATCTTTATAGTTAAAGTTTTATGTTTATTGGATATTGTATTTTACTACTTCTACTGGGCATTTTGTCTAACTGTTCATTACTCTATTCTTATGAGTTAGGGACAAGTTCTTATGGGGTCTGTATCTCCTTACCATAGTAGTGAATCGAATCATGGATGCTTTTAATTGGTATCAGAGTAAGTCACCTATGTTTAGGCTTAACTGCCTATGTTCTCAATCTTAGAGCTCTATCTACACATACACACACATTGTATGTTTGTGCCTTCTATCTTTTATTGAGTGGGCTATTTTTTTGTGGGGTTATTTATCTCCATGATAGTTTATTGTTCACTTGTTCCCTATTTTCTTATTCATGCATATCTCTCACTCTTTCTCTCTCTCTCTCTCTTCCATGGATAGTTGCACACATTTTTCTGTTAAGCTAACTTACAACATGTAAAATGAATTTAATGGGACCAATGATGATATATGGTTGGCATGAATTTGACTTGGATTGAAATGAAATTTTTATGACATGTTTATTCATTGAGCATATGTATGGTGGTTTGGTATGTTCTATTATATATGCACATACCATCACTTTGTGAATTTATATGGTTATTTTGAGAAGTTTGTGTGGATCTCATGCAATTGATTATTCTTATGTCTCTAACAAGTTCTAGAATCCACTTTAGTGTCCCTTGCGCTAAAATCCTACGTGCTACTTAGATAGAAAGAGGATGTATGCCTTCTTTGGATCGTTTGAAATGTTTAAGCCACCAATGGTTATTCATGCCCTTAATTACCCCTTTTGGAGCCTTTCTATTATTTTTTCATTTCATTGCACGTTTATATTAACTTATCCCAAATAATAAATCCCACTTACATTGTACACACTTAGTTGACTTTCTATTATGTTATATGTTGAGTTTGTTTGTTTTAGGAATATTTGATTTACCTTTTTAGGTTAAAAAGTAAAACAAAATGAATAAATTATTGAACTTTGGTGTGTAGTTCTCTCGATAAAAAATGTTAATGAATGTTTATTTTTTATGTGAAGGGAAAAGAAACTAAGTTTGGTGATATACTATTTGTGGTTGTGAACTCATTGGTTTATTGTACGTATTTGTTTAGCTTTGTGTTTGAGCCTAAAATTTCTTATTTCACCTACCATTACCTTAGCCTACTTTACAAGCTTTGAAAGACCTATTGATTTCAATCTAAGTTGGTATTTATAATAGTAAAAGGAGGAGCTAAAAGTGGACTTATGAAGTTTATTTCTATTTGAGACTATATTTCTATTTATATGGTTATCATGAGTTTATCTTGATAGCATATATAGTAAACAAGTTTGGCATAATACACACAAAACATATCATTAAAAAAGTTAGTCATACCCTCATATGAATGCATTTTGGATTGATACCAGTGGATATTTATGTTAATTCTACTAGTTAATCTATAAGGACTCTCTAGTTCATTGAGCATGCTTGAAACCAACAATACTTATAGTTATGAATGTATTATTACTATCATGGATAGAAATTAAATTTAGTATGTTTAGTTTGGGTGCTGGTTAATGAGAACGAGTATGTTGTGATTCATGACTCTATTTGTCATTGTGAGCTTGGTTGACTATCAAACCCTGGAGGAGGTTATAGCACATTCTTTATGTTTCCATAAAAAAAATTCTCATGATTTTGAAGCCCTGCGTGGTAGTAATATGGAATAGGATTACCATGATAGTTGTAGTTTCGATTATTGATGTATTGAACCTATTCTTGACTTGCTTCATTCATTGGAACTATCATACTTGAAGTTGGAATATATTCTGCACTTTGTGGTATTCATTGGGTTGTTAAGGTTGAAACCTAATGAGATAGAGAAGCAACTTAAGCTCAAAAGAGCAGCAAACGGTTCCCATTTATGAATCCTAGCAGCATTCTTAGCCATAGATCCTTTAATTGGCCAATGATAATTGTTTGAGGCCATTTCTTCCAAAAGAGAAAAATCACCCTCAACTATCATTGACATCAAAGTTCCACCAGAAGCAGTATCAACTATGGTTCTAGTTTTCTCATTTAACCCATTATAGAGTATCTAAACTTATAACCAATCCAAAAATCCATGTTGAAGGCAATGCCAAATGAAATATTTATACCTTTCCCATGCTTTATAGAGTGTAACAAAATCATTGTCCGAATTGACAAACCTCACTTCTAAGTTAGGCTATTTTTACAGGTGGAAAGAATTTAGCAATAAACTTTTCTATCATGTCCTGCCAACTATTGATGCTTCCTGGTTATAGAGATTGTAGCTAACCTCTAGCCTTATCTCTCAATAAAAAGGAAACAATCTCAGTCTAATGGTGTCTTCGGTAACACCATTCATCTTTATAGCATCATAAATCTCCAAAAACATTATTAAATGAATATTGGGATCATCAAATGGCGATCCACTAAATCGGGCTTGTTGCATATTGCTAATCAATACCGGTTTGAGCTCAAAATTATTGGCAATAATGGTCTAGAGTTTTACACTTGTAACTTTCATTCACAATTGGTCTTACATAATCCTTTAAGGTGCGTGGTTGTGCATTCTATTCTCTTTCAGCAATGACTAGTACTTTCTTCTTTCTTTGTGATCTAAAAGTTCTTTTAATGTTTGGATAAAAAAGAATAATGTTTCGAGTTCTAGCATGAAACATCCAACATAAAAAAGACACCTAGAGAAACAAAAATATAAATGAAATAAAATAAAATACAATTCTAAACTAAAACGAAGATTACTTTGTATCAATATTGGCAAAATAAGAAAAAATCAATCCCCGACAACGACGCCAAAAACTTGATCGATGCAAAACTACAAGTGCATAGTATCATAGTTTTATAATAAAGTGATAAGAAGAGTATCATCCTCCGGGATTTATAACTTACTTGACAAATGCCAAAATTATGGTAATCTCAATTTTATCTAAAAAAGTAACTAAGGTTGTAATTGGAATTTAAAATAAAATCAATTTAAAGAAAATGCGCAAAAGAAAAGAAATATGTTGTCAAGAATCACATCAATAGGAATAAAACTTCTAGGAAATTGATTTCACCTAATCCCTCACTATGCTTTACTCATTTAGTTAATTGAATTTAATTCTCTCTATTTGTTAGCAATCTCCAAAAAAATCCAAAAGCCTCTTTCGATAGTAAATTGTAAACATTTTTGTTCATCAATTTATACAATAGTATGCAATTTAACAAAGAAAGAAAGCATTAAGACATCTATTTTTAATACTACAAAGGTTCATATAAGTCTTTCGATCTCTAATTAACATGGAAAATGAATCCTAGTTTGGAATTAGATTACATATTTTTCCTAGAATAAACAAAATTTTATTTACGGTAAAAATTAAATTCAATATAAACGAATTCACCATAAACTTTCTGAGAAGAATTGAAAGGAAAATTAACACCCCAATAATATGCTCTAACATTCCCAATATGCTTCGTTTCTTTCCAGATTTCGTTTCTGTGCCACTTTCTATGTTTTTTTTTTCTGTGCCGCCTTTATATTATTCTGTTTTTGTTTATGGCGCCTTTCTCCTTCTCTTTTCCCTCATCATTAATCTCATATATATATAGCCACGCGCCTCTACTTTAGTTTCTCTTTTTTTGTCCTTTTGTTTATTGAAATCTTCATTTAAATTTGATTTCAATAAATCTTAATTAAAATTTGATTTATCTTCATTTAAATTTGAGAGTTTTTAGACAATATGCTTCTAAAATTTTGGATCTTTATTTTCTTTAAATATGCAATAAAATTTAAATAATAATAATGAGGCCTAAAATCATTAAAAAAAATAAATAAAATTTAACTAATTCCTTTTACATTGAAGATAATAGAAAATCAATCAAAAATTCAATAATTTGTCAAGCAAGAGTTAAGCATTTACTTCAACCTAAAGCTAAGTCCTTGAGTGTGTGCGTTAAATAGTCAATTTAACACCAAACCATCAGCACACTCTAATAAAAGTAGAACAACTAAAACGAGAAGAATTCTTTCAAAATTTAACCCTGATGCTTATTTTCGCAAGTGTACGAATCGTTCAAGTAATAAAGTGTACAAAAAGTATGGATATCGAACCCACAAGGAATGGCATTACTAAGTACCGAAATTGACTAACCCTAATTTTATTTGAAAACCGAATTGTTGAAATTGTTTTAAAAGAAAATTAACATAAAACTAAACGTAAATAACAAAATTT
This sequence comes from Hippophae tibetana, assembly GCA_037013495.1. Taxonomy (NCBI): domain Eukaryota; kingdom Viridiplantae; phylum Streptophyta; class Magnoliopsida; order Rosales; family Elaeagnaceae; genus Hippophae; species Hippophae tibetana. The sequence continues at coordinate 30,507,515 of CM072809.1, forward strand.
AATGTTGTTCACAAATGATTAAAAACGCTAAGGCATTTGATTTCGCTAAATCAATTCAATCCGATTTCAAGTCATGTTATATGAGAATCAAAGCTAAAAGTGATGGTTGAAAAACCCAAACTTATCTAATACTTTCTCTCAAGTTATATTAGAATTACTTATGTATGAAAACCAACTATATTTATATGAAGATTTAATCACAGATAAGCACATTACGATTTATGGAATTTCTTGAATAACCACGTACATCATGCATTAGGTGTCAAACTCGCATTCAACATACGGTATTTATCACAAGAAGCATTCATTACACATCTCCTCTCGATCTCAATATAATGCAACAAATCATTTAAATCTTGATCAGAAATTTAAAAGCATTAAGCATGGAAATAAATACTCAACTTGAAAACAATGAATTCATATAACGATAACATAAGAAATCAGATTTTCTTGATTCAACTACATCATAGCCTTAGCAAAAATGAATTAGTTCATAACGAAATTAAGAACAAACATATTCTCAATTGAATCCATGAACAAACAATCTGAATAAACTGCAGAAAATATAAGCTAAGGAGAAGAGATGAAGAACTCTTGAAGATGAAGACTTGGTAGCAACAATGGTGATGATCCTTCAAGCTTCTCCAACCTTTCTCTCCAAAATTTCCTTTTCTCCTCCAAAAATAACTTAGATCTGCTCTCTCTGCCGTCCCCATCTTTTTCCATCATAATATATATATATAGATCTAGGGTTTGGGGGGAAATTTTGGAACAAAACAACATAAAAAATGTGTTTTCGGACGAAACTCGACGGCGGCGACATTGTTCTCGCCGCAGCGATATTTCTGGAAAATTAAATTTTGGGTTTTTGGATTTTGGCCGGCGGCCAAAATAATGTCTCCGGTGGCGAGATACTTTGGCCGGCGGCCAACATAATGTGGCCGGCGGCGAGATGCGTTGGCCGGCGGCGAGAATTATTTGGCCGGCGGCGAGATGAGTTTACCAAAATTTGTGCTCTCGGGAAGATTTTCGCCAGGATTTTAGCTGGCGGCGAGATGAATATGGCCAGTGGCGAGAATACTTTGACCGGCGGCGAGATTCACTTGGCCAACATCCGTGCTCCCTGCATGATTTTCAACATTTTCTCCGTAAGGTTTTCGCCGGCGGTGAGAATACTCTCGCCGGCGGCGAAATTCCAAATTTTGAAATTTTGTTCTCTTTTTATTTTCATTCAATCCCGATCATTGTACTTTGTCCCTAACTTCTCCAAAATCATGATTTTACCTAAAATTGCACTTTAAACACGAAATACCCATGAAATGACATTTGTGGATTAAATAGTCAAATAAACACAATTTTCACACAAATATCAACATTTAAATCATAACAAAAATGCAATAATTTAGCTCTTATCAAACCCCATAAGTCCAATTTTCATAAATCCTCTAAACTAATGTAATCTAATACCAAAATCAAAGATAAAAAGGTCTTTAATCTGGGTTGTAATGACAAGCCATAAGGTGAAGGCTAAGAAAAAAATGTATATGGAAAATCAAAGTAAACTTCAAAAATACTTGGTAGAAAGAAAAACAATAAAAAGAATATACACATAGATTCACACCATAGCTCTTTCTAGATAATATGCTCATATAGATGATAATATTGTTGCTATACTTAATAAGTGTAGAGTTTTTTTAAGAATCTTAGTACTTATACCCTTTTATGGTTTTCAACCACTTTAACCATTTTTTCTATTCTTGCCTTTCACTTTTTTTCCTTTTGCATACTGTGATCAAATAAAGCAAACATAATGTGGATTATTTAATTTAAACTAACTCTCTTTAAATTAAAATTTTCAATAAAGTATTTTCTCAAAATTTAAGGTAAATTCATGGTTTTTAAGGCTTATAATGAGAATGATTTATATAGTTAAAAGAACACATAAAGGTTTATGTAAAATAAGGCTTAAGGGGGTTGATTATAGGAATACACCATGTAACGATAACGTGATAATCAGGATGGCTGGGAAAGCTTTTTGGTTGTGACAACAAATATTTCCTAGATTCCTTTTCTATTATTTGGTATCAACTACGATTTCGCCTTAAGGATCCATCAATGGATTCTAGCACAGAGAAAGATTGAACTTTTCTGACCTGGTTAATTCAACTCCTTCTCTTCATAAAGAAAATGGAGTAAAGAAAAGTTGACTATGTGCCCAATTACTTTCAAGGACAAAGATTTAAATCAAATTACCCATAAAATCTAACTAATATAATAGCATATTTTGAATTTTTTTCTCAAAACCAACATCAATTAGAAAATTCAAAGTCATAGCGAATTCAATCATACTCAAAAACATACTTGATAAGAGACTCCAACAAATCAAGATTATAGGATTTCACACACCAAACTTAAACCAAATAATGTCCTCATTGTAATTCAAAAGTGAGATAGATTAAGAAATGAAAGAAACTTCCCTGGTTTATGGTAGATTCACATTAGTTTGTAATTTTCAACTCTTTATTCATGCAAAATAAACCATTATCAAAATCTTAATTATTCAAATAAATAATAAAAAATAAAAAACATTAGAGAAAGTTTTATGGGCTGCCTCCTATAAGCGCTTGTCGTATCATCTACTACCAAAATTTTCGATCTTCAACGATTAGGATTTCGAAGAGGAATAAATGAAAATTTTATCTCCACTTGTTCTCCATAATAGTGCTACAATATTTGACCATTAACTCTGAATATATTCAATGCCTTGTCCTTCAAGTCTATTGTTCCAAAAGGGGAAACTTTGTTAATTGTATGAGGACATGTCCATCTTGATCTTAACTTATTAGGAAGAGTTTAATTAGTGAATTGGAGAGCAAAACCTATTGCCTGGCCTAGAGAAAAATTATGCCTAAAAATATGTTTGTCAAGCCACTTCTTAGTCCATTATTTATAGATATTTTCATTTTCATAAGCATCATTTTAGAACTCATCCATCTCATTCAATTGAACTAGTCACTTTTTCCTAACTACTTTCAAATCAAAATTAAACTTCTTTACAGACCAATAAGCTTTATGCTCTAACTCAATATGGATATGACATGTTTTTCCAAAAAATAATCGATAAGGATACATCCCGATAGGTTTTTTAAAAGCTATATGGTATGCCCACAAAGCATCATCAAGCTTCTTTGTCCAATCCTTTCTATTGGGCTTGACTGTCTTCTAAAGGATATTCTTGATTTCTTGATTTGAAATTTCAGCTTGGACATTAGTTTGAGGATGGTAGGCAAGTGCTATCTTGTGCTTCACACTATATTTAGAAAGAAGTTTGTCGAACAACTTGCTGCAAAAATGGGTCCCTTAATCACTACTAATAGCTCATAAAGTGCAAAATCTTGTGAATATGTTCTTATGCAAAAATTTGAGCACTACCTTTGCAACATTTGTTGTTGAAGAAATTGCCTTCACCCACTTTGACACATAATAAACTGTTAACAAGATATAAACAAAGCGAAAATAAGGAGGAAAAAACCCATAAAATAAATTCCATAAACATCAAATAACTCAACCTCTAAGATATTTTTCGATTGTAGCTCCTGATGCCTTAAAATATTTCCTATACGTTGGCACCAATCATAAGTTTTCACCAAAGTATAACTATTATGAAAATAAAGGGCCAAAAGAAACCACCTTGAATTACCTTAGATGTTGTTTGTGTTACTCCAAAATGCCCTCCATATGATGAGGAATGGAAATGATGGAGAATGGCTTGCATTTCTTTTTCAAGAACACATCTTTGGATGATTTTATCAAGGCATCATTTGAAAAGCAAACGCTCATCCCAAAGATAATATTTCACATCCCACAAAAATTTCTTACATTGGTGGTAAGTAAGATTTGGTGGCAATACCCTATAAGCTAGATAGTTTACAATAACATCATACCAAGGAAGCTTGATCACACATGCAAACAACTTCTCATTAGGGAATGCTTCTTAGATCACTAAATTTGGTTTTACTTCCTCTTGCTCCAATCGAGGGACATTGTCAACAACTGAATTTTCACTTCCTTTCTTTTCTTGAACTTCCAAATAATTCTTGAAGAAGAAGGATCCAATGAATCAGTCTAGGCTTAACATCCTTCTTGCCAAACAAATAATGAAGTGCTGCATGATTAGTTAACACTATCACCTTTGTAGCAATGAGGTAAGACCAAAGTTTTTCACAAGTAAACATCACAACAAGAATCTCTTTTTCAGTTGTTGCATAATTTAATTAGGCTTCATTCAATGTACGGCTTGTATAATATATGGACCTAAACAGTTTGTCTCATTTTTTCCCTAACATTATTCCAATTGCAAAATCATTTGCATCACACATGACTTTAAAAGATTGACTCTAATCAGGTATAGTTATTACTGATGTTGAAATCATTTTCTCCTTGATTGCATTAAAGGCCAGCAAATAAAAATCATCAATGTCAAACGTAGAATTGTTTTCAAGAAGATTACATAAATGTTTAGAGATTTTATAAAAATCCTTTATAAATCTTCTATAAAATCCTACATGTCCCAAAAAGCTTATGATTCCCTTCACATTCTTTAGAGGTGGTAGTTTTTTTATGGTTGCAATTTTAGCTCAATCAACCTGATTCCTTTAGATGAAACTCTATGGCCAAGAACGATCCCTGCTTGAACCATAAAATTACACTTCTCCCAGTTTAGGACAAGATTTTTATCTTTACATCTCTATAAAACAAGATCTAAATTATGTAAACAATGATCAAAAGATGTACCAAAAACCAAAAAAATCATCCATGAAAATTTCTATTATATCTTCCACCATATCAAAAAAGATAGCCATCATGCGATGTTGGAATATTTCTATGGCATTGCACAATCCAAAAAGCATCCTTGTAATAGGAAATGTTCCATAGTGGAATGTGAATGTAGTTTTCTTTTTATCTTCGGAGGCTTTGGCAATCTGGTTATAGCCTGAATAACCATGTAAGAAGCAATAATATGGATAAACAACCAATCGATCTATTATTTAATAAATAAATGGAAGTGGAAAGTGATCTTTTCTTCTTGATTTGTTCAACTTGCAGTAATCCATACATAAACGCCAACCCATGACTGTTCTTATAGGAATAAACTCATTATTCTCATTTTTTATCACCGTTATTCCACCCATTTTTTGTATAACCTGCACTGGACTTGCGTATGAGCTGTCTAAAATAGTATAAATAATTCTAGCATTGATGAGCTTCAAAATTTCAACTCTTATAACTTCCTTCATTACTGGATTTAATCTTCTTTGGGGATCAATTGATGTTTTGTAAAGCTTCTCCATTAGATCTTGTGCATGGAAAGGGACGAAATTATACTTTTTATGTCAAAGATAGTCTATCCTAAGGCTATTCTATGCTCCCTTAACACACGTAGAAAATATGTTGTAACAATCACTAGAAAGGAGTAACTATCACCCAAGAAAGCATTGCAAAGATGCTCAAGCAATTGATTTAACTATGGATTTGTAGTTTGTTGCACTTTTTTGGAGAGATTACAAAATCCATCTTTGCTACCATCAGCTCTAGCCTCTCTACTTCTTTGCTAAATGATGTAACCAACTACAATTCTTTCAAGTAAAATACATAGTAGAGAAATTCTTCACTAACAAAAGGTAAATCAGATTCATAAATAACAGAGTTATTGAAATGATGAGCATGACATAAAGTAGTGATACATCATTCTAGGTGATTGGTTGGCATATCCTCTTGAAAGGCTTCCACTTCACATTGCTTAATGATGGATCAGTCTACTAGTTATAAAGAAATTATTGTTTGTTTCATCTCCATGTGCCAATTTCCTATAAAATAAAGTGGCATTGGATTAATGCTAGCACCAAGATCACATAAAAAATTTATCAAAAAATGAATTTCCAATAGTGCAAGGCAAAGTTCTTTTCATTTTTGAGGTAATTTATTTTGAAGAATGACACTACACTCTTCATATAGCTTCAATATTTTGAACTCCTCCAATCTTATCTTTATGGAAATGATATTCTTTAGGAATTTAGCATAATTTTGCATTTGTTCCAAGGCATCTGCAAAAGGAATATTTTTGTGAATTTTCTTAAAAATATCTAAAAAATTAGAAAATTGCTTATTTAATTTTTGTTTTTGAAAGCATTGAGGATAAGGAAGTGGAGTAGAGAGAATATGAGGATTTTCAAAAAATGAAATTGATGAAGGCATATTAGTTTCTCTTAGTGTATCATCAGCAATCTCTTCTTCCTCTACTTTATTATTGTTTTGGCCATTATTTGGAGCTGTAAGGGTGGACTTGGTTACCTTTGATGGTGACCTCTCAATTTCTCTTCCAATCCTAAGTTTAATGACCTTGCATTGTTCCTTTGAATTCACTTTGGTATTGCTAGGAAAAGTTCCTCTTTGTTGGACTTTGATGGTCGGGCTAGTTTCCCAATTTGTACATCAAGATTTTTTATAGTGGCTCCCATATTGCTACAATAACTCTCAATATTATCCAATTGTGAATCACTTATTTTAATCCTTCTTTCTTGTCCTTAATAAAGGAAACCATGGCATCCTTAACTGACATCTTCTTCTCACTTTGTTGACTATCATACCCTAGAAGAGGTTGTAGCACATTCTTTGTGTTTCCATAAGAAAAATTATCATAATTTTGAAGCCATGGGTGGTAGTAATTTGTCATATGATTACCATGATAGTTGTAGTTCGGATTGTTAATGTATTGAACCTATTCTTGACTTGCTTCATTAATCAGAACTATCATACTTGAAATTGTAACATATTCTACACTTTGTGGTAATCTTTAGGTTGTCAAGGCTAAAACCTTATGAGATAGAGAAGCAACTTGAGCTAAAAGGACAAAAAATGAGTCCAATTCATGAATCCTAGCAAAATTCTTAGCCATAGATCCTTTAGTTGGCCATTGATAGTTGTTTGAGGCCATTTCTTTCAAATGAAAGGTAGCACCGTCAACTTTTTTTTACATCAAAGGTCCCCTAGAAGCAGCATCAACTATGGTTCTAGTTTGCTCATTTAACCCATTATAGAACATCTCAACTTGCAACCAATCTGGCATTCCATGCTAAGGCCAATGCCAAATCAAATATTTATTCCTTTCCCATATTTCATAGAGTGTCTCAAAATCATTTTGCCCAAATTGACCAATCTTATTTCTGAGTTGGGCTATTTTTCCAAGTGGAAAGAATTGAGCAAGAAGCTTTTCTATCATGTCCTGCCAACTAGTGATACTTCCTGGTTGTAGAGATTGTAGCTAACCTCGAGCATTGTCCTTCAATGAAAAAAGAAAAATTCTGAGTACAAATCTCCAAAAATATCACCAAATGAATATTGGGTCCATCAAGTGGCGATCTACTAAATTGGGCTTGTTACACTATGCTGATCAACGTCAGTTTGTAGTCAAAATTATTGGCATTAATGGTCTAACATCTTACATCTGAGTAATTATCATTCATAATTGGCCTTACATAATCCTTCAAGAACCGTGGTTATGCATTTTGTTCTCCTTCATCCATGGCTAGCACTTTCTTCTTTCTTTGTGATCTAAAATTTCTATCAAACTTCGGATCAAAAGGAATAATATTTCTAGTTCTAGCATGGTGCATCCCACATAAAAACACACCAAAAGAAAAATAAAATATATATAAATATAAATGAAATAAAATACAATTCTAAATTAAAACTGAGATTACTTTGTATCAAGATTTCCAAAAATAAGAAGGAATCAATCCCCAACTAGGGTGCCAAAAACTTGATCGATGCAAAATTGTAAGTGTACATTATCATAATTTTATAGTAAAGTGAAGAGAAGAGTATCGCTCTTAGGGATTAATTAGTTACTTTTGACAAATATGAAAATTATGTCAATCTCAATTTTACCTAGAGAAGTCACTAAGGTTATTGTAATTGGAATTTAAAATAAAATCAATTTAAAGAAAATATGCAAATGAAAAGAAAGATGTCAAATATCAAATCAATGGGAAGAAAACTTCTAGGAAATCAATTTCATCTAATCACTCGTTATGCTTTACTCATTTAGTTAATTGAATTGAATTCTATTTGTTTGTTAACAATTTCCGAAAAAACAACCAAATGTTTATTTCAATAGTAAATTGGAAACATTATTGTTCATCAATTTACTTAAGAGTATGCAATTTAGCAAAGCAAGAAAGCATTAAGACTAATGATTTTAATACCACGCAGGTTCATACAAGTTTTTCGATCTCTATATTTACTTGTGGTGAAATATTCTAGATCCATCCTATAATTCCCTCTTTCAATTGCAAATCATAAAATCAAAATCATCTAATTAATGGTCTTTTAATTAAAAGTAATAAACTCAAAATAAATTAGACAAACATGAAAATAAATAATTCAAATTAACATGGAAATCAAGTATTGTTTGGAATTAGATTATATCTTTTTCTAGAATAAAAACAATTTAGTTCACATTAAAAATTAAATTCAACATAAACAAATTCACCATAATTTTTATGAGAAGAATTGAAAGGAAAATTAACACTCCAAAAATTTGCTCTAGTGTCCCAAATTTGTTTTGCCGCTCCAATCTGCTTTGTTTCTTTCCAGATTTCATTTATGCATCGCTTCTCTATGCTTCTTCTTCTTTTCTATTGTTTTTTTTTTCTATTTCTGCACCACTTTTATCTTTTTCTATTTTTGTTTATGGTGCCTCTCTCCTTCTATTTTTCTCCCCAGCATTAATCTTTTATAAATAAACCAGTATTAATCTTTTATAAATATATATATAACCGCATGCCTTTGTATTCATTTCTCTTTTTTTTATTTATCCTTTTCCTTATTGAAATCTTCGTTTAAATTTGATTTAAATAAATCTTAATTTAAATTTGATTTAAATAAATTTCATTTAAATTTGAGAGTATTTAGACAATATGTTTCTAAAAATTTGGATCTGTATTTTTCTCAAATCTACAATAAAATTTAAATAATAATAATAAGTTCTAAAATCAATAAAAAATAAATAAAATTAGACTAAAGTTTAATGTTGAGAAATGATAAATTATACCAAACTATTCAATTCATCAATATGTTTCCATGCACTATTTTCAAGTGATAATGGGTTGAATCATTTAAAAGCTACAACTAACTTACATGTGATTCTAAGAAGGTAGATTCACTAAAAAGAGGATAAAATTATGCAAATGATAATTTATTTTAAATGCCTATTCTAGCTTTCTAAATTGGATTGTATAAAGATGAATATGAAATCTGACTTTCATATTTTAAATTTATTACGAAAAATATATGGGAAATATATTTTACAATAATAAATCTTATAAAAACTATGAAATAGAACATTACTCTAAATCAGAATTATGATAATCAAATCCTTAATCTAAGGCTCTGACTCTAAATCATATCAAGATTCATGTTTCAAAAACAAAATTTCATATAAATTTTGTAAAATCTTGAATAGAAAACAACATGTATTTAATAATTATAAAAAATATTTACCTATTTTTATATTACCCAAGCATAATAACATAACTAAAATCTCATTATCACAATTAGCTAGACATACTCAATTTAATAACTGGTCAATATATTAAATATAACATTCAAAAAGATACATTAAATTTAAGGTGTAAATAGAATACAATTAAAGTTAATTATAGATAACTCTTGTACCAATCTATTATCTGGAAAAAAACTCTTTATTGCTACCACTTATTGTAATAACCTAATCTAAACTATTTATAAAATAAACATATCTAAAAATTTGTTCAACTCTCAAAATTGAGAGAAGAACTAAAAGAAAAGTTATAAGAAAACTAAGAAAAGAGAAAGAGGGAGAAAAACTTATGACAAGTAGTGGATTGTTTTTACATTTGTGGATTAGGGGTTTATATAGGGCTAGCAAATGCTACAAAAGAGATAAATTTGTGGATCCTATACTCGAGCATAGAAACATGCCTTTCTTTACACCATGGCACGAGCTCGCATGTAACGTGTCTAAAACTTGATCCACAAGTCCTACACCATGGCACAAAAAAACCTTCATCGTGGCATGCGTCTTTCTGTACTTCTATAACTTCTTTTTTATTTTACCCCTTACATTAGTTTGGAACATAAGTAAGGCTTATATATGCTATTATTTTTAAGCTTCATGATTTCAATGCGGTGCTTTTAGGTATTATTCTTCAAGTGTGGATCAGTTGAATCACTTTAAAGCTACAACTACAAACATACATATGATTATGAGAAGATAGATTTGCTAAAAAGAAGATTAAATTATGCAAATATAAATCTATTTTACCATTTAAAGTACATAAAATATTTTATTCTTTTCATGCACTCATCAATGGCCTTAAGATTGGGTAACTTCTATAAATACAATCTCATTTCTTATTTCTAATCCTGAAAAATTATAGCAAAGCTCTATCAACTTAACATCTCATTTTTCTATTTCTTGGCCACTATTATCTTGAACATTGTTTGATATTAATGATTTGTAACAATGTGAGAAAAAACTATGCCCTTGTTAGTGAGTACTCAAAGGGGTATTTACATGTGGATTTTTTGTGTGAGATGTGTGTCTACTGGTAGTTACCATCCTACAAATTTTTCTTATGTCAGAAGTCTTTGTGGCTAATAGTCATGTATTAGCTAGTTATTTCTCTATTGTAAATTTCTCTTATGTTAGGAGCCTATGTGGTTAAGATCCGTGACTTGACTTTTAGTTACCCTAGTGTAATTTTTTTATGTCAGAACAACTATGTAAGAGTGGGTTGTGTGATAAGAGGTGGTAATTAATTTGATTGGGGGTAGTCATCACATTTGATTATCCATTTCACATTATTGATCTTATTACCTTATTGCACAATATTGAGAGGTCTAGGCTCTAGAGGAAAGCTAGGTTCGTGCACCATACCAAGTCATTACGGAGGCAACAAGCAAGGGCAATAATAGATAGTTTGGAAAAATGTACCAATTGATAGATGTAAAGGGATTTTATTTCTGTTAGGGTTATAATTGTTTTATTATTTAGTGGATTAATTTGTTGTGAAGTGCTTTCCATAAGCAACGCAAGGATGTTACCAAATAGGTAGGGATTCTATATGGATTTACCTCATTATATTTGATGTTATGCATACTTTAATGTATGGCTAGTAATTAGATTTTAAATTATGTATATCTCTACATATTGAAGTTTAAAATTTGATTAAAGGGCATTTTATATTTGTTGATTTATTTTTTATTATTGATAATATATCTACTGCTTATTTACTACCTGTTTGTGTTTATTTGTATTACTGCTATCATTATTAGTTAACTATTTATCTATTTTTTGGTATGCATGATCTATTTATGTGTTAGTATAATATGAGTTACAATTGTTTATCTACTAAAATAGTAGATATAGACTCTAATTAGAAAACTTATTTTTCATATGTTGTTGCATGCTTTGTTTCCTTTTTATGTTGTATTCCAATAGCTTTATAATCATTATTTGTGTGGTAGTAAATTAATCTACCTACTATCTGATTAATTTATATTGCCTATATCTCTTATTGTCATGTGAGTTTGGTATGAGTATATAAGGAGTCTATAGAACCATACCCTAGTTGTTTACCAAGTGTTGGACTCTTTAATTGTTTCCTATGTTTTATATGTTTGAATAAGTGCTTGAACCCACAGGAGCTATGTAATATTTAAAGTATCACTTGTGTGGATTAGAGTAGAAGTGAATTCAGATTCTAAGCACTAAAATTGGGAAAATCAATATTGATACATTTTTAATATGGAATATGAATTTGTGATTTTCAACTAAATGTTTCAATAAAATGTGATTCTTTCGGATATTAGTTTAAACTTATGCTTTAGATTTAAATTAATCACTCAAAAAATACTAAAGCATGAGAAATTTTGCTATTTTACTTTCTATTTTGTAATTTTTTTTAAATTTTACTTTTTATTTATTATTTGTTCATTTCTTGTTGTTTTTGTAATTTATTTTAATTTTTGCATTTAGTTTGATATTTGTGAGTATGTTCTCTAAAAGCCCTCATGAGACTTAAACTCATCTACGAGGGAAACCTAAGAGTTTGAAGGTCTATTGCATGTGCAAAATACAACCGTGTCAATCTATGTAGTTGATTTGGCATAATTCAATTTTTATTTTAGTTTTTCACTTTCCTTGCTAAAGACTAGCAAGAAGCTAGTTGGAGCTTGTGATGAGTGCTTAAAAGTACTCAATATTATGTGATTTATTTGAACTTTAATGTCAAAAAAGATTTGTATTTATATAATTTATCAATATTTTACAAAATCTAGGTTTTTTCAATCATAGGTATATTTTTTTATTTTTCAGGTATTTATAGCTTCAAATTGATTAAAATGATCAACATAATCATGCCTAAAAGCACTCGTATGCAATCATAAAGATTAAAAAATAACATATGTAAGTCTTACATATGCTTCAACACAATGTAAGGGGGTAAAATATAAAGAAAGTCTAAGAAACACAATTTAAAAATGTGCCATAGCGATGACTAATGTGTGTTATGATATGGGTGTCTCAGATTATAATTGAATTCATACTAGATTGACATAAGCCATAGAGGTGGGAGAAGTGTGTCGTGGTGTCTGACCATACGTTCCTTTTTCTCTCCCTTTTGTAGTGTTTTTGCACCTATATATAGGACCACTGACCCTTAGTATTCATCATCTCTCTCAACTAATTCTTTAGGTAGAATCTCTTAGAATTTTTATAGATTTCTTATACTTTTTCTTTAAGTTCTCTCAATTTAAAAGTTGTACAAGTTTTATTTTATGTTTAATTTCTAAATAGTTTAGATTAGGTTATTACAATTAAGGGCAGTAATAAAGAGAATTCCAAATAACATAGTGCTATAGAAGTTATCTATAAGAATACAGTGGAGGTATTAATTTTAATTTTATTCTATTTACAATTTTAATTTTATTCGCTATTCTAAATGTTATAGTCAATATATTGGCCATTTATTAAATTGTGTGTGCATGGTTGATTGTGATAATGCGATTTGAGTTATATTGATATGCTTGTGTAAATTATTTAGGTGAATATTTTTAACAATTATTAAACACATTATTTTTATTCAAGAATTTTATAAATTTTATTATCCAAAAATATATTGATGACATATTTTTTGGTAATAGATTAAAAAAGTGAAAATTGAGTTTTAGAAATATGAACCTATATGTAATTTAGAATTATATTATATTTCAAAGTTTTTATAATATTTATTATTGAAAAATATATTGAAGACACATTTTTTGCAATAGATTTAAAATATAAAGGTTTGGTTTCAGATACATTAATCTATAAACTAGTTTAGACAAGCTTGAATGAAAGTTTAAATCGTTGACCTGATCGAAGGTGGCAAGTGAAATGGTTTGTTAATTTTTGAAACAATAAGTATAATTTAATTAAAACTAAATCGTCGGCCCAACTAAAGGTGACACTACTACAAAAAGGAGAAATTATGTCGGGATTTAAAGTCAGTTTTTGGGAAAAACCAACTTATAATGAATTTTAAGTCAATACGCTGAAAGAACGACTTAAAAAATTAAAACAATAGTTTCGCTTCTATGTATCAACCAATGCTACACGTAGGACATAACATCGATTCTACATGTCAACCGACTTAAGCCACGTGTAGCCTCAGTTGACACATAGAACTAACTTAAAATCCTATGTATAGCTTCAATTCTATGTGTCAACCGATGCCACTATTTTATTTTTCTATAATTTTTTAAGATGGTTAAAACGTAGAATTGATGCTACACGTAGGATTTTAAGTTAGTTCTACGTGTCAACCGACTTAAGCTACATGTTGTGTCAATTGACATGTAGAACAGACTTAAAATCGTACATGTACCATTGGTTACATGTGTCAACCGACGCTACTATTTTATTTTTCTATAATTTTTTAAGTCAGTTGACACGTAGAACCAATGATACACGTAGGAATTTAAGTCGGTTCTACATGTCAACAGACTTAAGCCACATGTAGTGCCTGTTGACACGTAAAACTGACTTAAAATCCTATGTGTAGCATTGGTTCTACGTGTCAGCTGACACTACCTTATTTTTTCCCCTTATATTCTTTTTTCCCTCATTTACCAACAATGTAAGCTCGTGTTTCCCTCTTCTCTTATAGAGAAAAACCATCTGTTATATCTATTTTATTTCTCCTTTTTTGGGCACTTTCGACCATCATTTTCAACGCAATCAGTTTGGTTTTCATCCTCTCCAATATCTCTTCTAGATCCACTATTTTTTTTAGCATAATACTCAAAATTGTTATATCCATTTTCCTTCACTTTCTCATTTACCAAACACTCTTTTATTCATTTCCTTCATTTTGTCACTTCATTTACTCTTTTAAGTATTTCTATGAATTATTTTACACTTATTATTCATATTTTTTATTTTAATGTATATTATGTGTTATTGTTTATGTGTATAAAGTTTTGTGTTATGTAGGTTGTATATTTTTATTCAAGCTTAGAAGAGAAGAAGATATTTTATTCATTTATTTATTTTAATAATTTTATGTATTTAGGTTTTTGATATATATTAATTTATTTTAAACTTAAAAGTTTTGAAAATTATTTACATGTAAATGATATATATATATATATATATATATATAATGTATAATGGGTTTATTTACATGTAGGTTGTTGATTGGACATGTTTTCCTGTCTAAACTCTATCTCATCTCATTGGAGAGTTCTTTGGTCATTATGAATGAGACATTTTCTGGTGATTCTAAGCAACAATCCATGCTTCCTCTCCCTGAAATAAAGTGGGGATATCATAAAATCTATGAAAAAGAGGCATTATCATTTTATTTGTAATATAAGTTATATACATATATATATATATATATATATATATATATATATATATATATATATATATATTGTATAAAAATTATTTTTTTAATAAATTTAATTCTCAAGTAATTGACTAATATTTAATTTTTCAATAATTTTTACTATTTAAAAACTCTTTTAAATATTTTATTTTATTTTTTTGCTATTATGTGATCGAAAATAGTTAGTCGGGATAGTAGAAAATGTGTAAAATATGTTAAAAAAAAATATAGAATTTAAAGTCATTTCAACCCGCAAACCAAATTTAAATTTTATGTTTCCTCGTTTTAAGTCGGTTAATAACCAACTTTAAAGGTTGAATTTGAATTTGTAGTAGTGTGACAAGTTAAATTTAATTAATAAAGAATAACGGTCCGATCGAAGGTGTTATTTATATATATAAAAATAATCAATAATCTAGATTTATATTTTATTAACTTAATTAATTTTACCAAACATAATGAACTAGCTAAATATCCTATTAATTCTCTATTGTTCATTGAATACGTATATGCTTGTTAGTGGTGTGAGCTAATCTATCATTTATCTTTTATTATTTTGTGTTATTAATTTAGATATTTTAAAACAAATAATTGTGACAAGTTGGTTAGGTTTATTTTTTTTAAGAATGTTTTTGAATTATTTAAAATTCTCGTGGTTTCTATTTAGAATGGCCATGAAAATATTATTAGCATATCTTACAAAGTGATTCATGCACTTGTAAGCTATTTATCAAATACAAAATTTGTGCATCAATAGTGCACACACTTATATTTTTTACAAGTGATGATCAATGTTGAAATCAACTTATTCATAAATTCACTGAACATATATGTATGTTATGCTTAAAGTTTTTGATTGCTCTTGAAAGATTCTAGGATTTGAGTTAGCCTTAACTACAAAATATATTGGGTTCTAGTTCTTGCATTTTTAAAATTTTAACATGGTGAGGAACCTAATAATATTGAGAGAGTTACTCATTGTGATGTGTGCAGCTATTGTTAAGACACTACTAAAAAATGTGGTATTTAAGTCGATATCTAAAGTTAATTTTTGGAGAAAACCGACTTATAATGAATTTAATGTCGGTTCGGTGATAAACTAATACTACATGTAGTGTATGTTGACGTGTAAAACCGACGTTACACAAGTGGATAATGTCGGTTGACACGTAATACCGATGCTATCCACGTGTGTTGCATCGATTCTACACGTCAACCAACGCTACGTCCTATGTGTATTTATTTTAAAATTGTAGTTTAAAATTGAAATTAAATAGTACAATTTTTTTTTATTTTTTTGGTCAATTATTATTGACTTCAACAGAATTACTCATCACATTTAGCAATGTTCTATGATTCTTCATATGTCAATCAATATCAAGAGAATGACGTTAGCATTATAGCTAAAAAATTATGTGATAGGGCATTAACGCTTAACAAAAATCAAAAGTTGATAGTCCCTTGGCCACTAAGGTTTGAAAAAGGCCAAGATCATTGCATGTTGATAATCCTTGATCTGTTCAATAATCATGCTTGGTACTGTGACTCAACTTCCATAGAATTGAGTAAAGATATAAATGTAGTGGTTGAAATGTAAGAGTTATAACTATCTATTTTTCTTCTATTGTTCTTTGTAATATTTAATAAAAAACTAACTGTTTTAAACTTTGAAAGGGCATGGAAGCTGTGGAATAAGAGTAGGGCCATTGCCCTAAAACAATCTCATAAGCGTATATGGCATAAAGTTATGGTATGTATAAGCAAATATTAGTAATTTTATTAATTTTACTAATGAATAATAAAGATGTTCAAATATGGAAAATCATGTACACTTATTTTTTGTAGGTTTTACAACAAAATGATGGAGTCATGTGTGGTTATTATGTCATGAAGTTTATGAGAAAAATCATCACAAATATCAAAATTCCAATTGAAGATATGGTAATATCTTTTACCAATATACATTTTTAACATATATGAATTATTTTTTGTGAATTCATGAAATTACATTCTTATTTTGATTTTAAATACATGTAGTTCTTTGGTTGGAACAAGACGGGCTATGACTGGAAAGTTTTTGATGATTTACGGGAGAAATGGGCAGAACACATGGTTCAAATTATATCATCACAAGAAGAATCAGGGGAAGATTCTGATGATCTTGAATAACATATGACAACATAACGGTAATTTTTATAATGCTTTAATTTCTCTATTCATGTGTCTGAAGTCCCTTGTTTGATGGATGTTTATATGCTCATGTATTTAGGGAAATGCATTTTTTTATGGACTTGTGTTTTGCCCAAACTTCATCTCATCTCTCTTGCCTATCTTCGAAATCATATTAGCACTTTATTAATCTTTTGTCTATAAATATGAAGCTATCTGGGATCAAGATGATATTTTTAATGCTATAACGAGTTCTAAATATGAAGTCAAGTGTAACTCCAATTTGTTATTTGGGTTGGTTGAGTTTTGGTGCCCATAATGTATTACACAGTTGCTTCATACGTTTATGAGCACTAAAACTCAACCATGCCAAGTAACAAATCGAAGTTACACTTAACTTCATATTTAGAGCTCATTATTGCTTTAAAAATACCATATTGATTTCAAATAGCTTCATATTTATAGAAAAAAGATTAATAAAGTGCTAATATGTTTTTGAAGGGATAAGGTATTATTATATCACTCGGATGTCGATGTGGTAATCTCTATTACTAATTTTTTAACATATATAAGTTATTTTTTGTGAATTCATGATATTACATTCTTATTTTGAATTTAATTACGTATATTTCTTTGGTTGGAACAAGTGGGGCTATGATATGCATATTTTTGATGATTTACAAGAAGAATGGACATAACACTTTGTTCAAATTATAACATCAGGAGAATAATATAATCTTGAATAGCATAGGACAACACCATGGTAATATTTATAATGTTTTAATTTCTCCATTCATATGTCTCTGAAGGAAGGAGTTAATTTCTTTGCTTCTCACCTTAAGAGTATTATTATTTCTAAAATGTTAAAACTTTTTCTTTTTTGTTGAAAATTTGGATAAAAAGATGTGGAGAATGGAAGTGTTTCTAATGAAAAGACAAAGGTTGGGATAGCTGATTTCCTTTTGCATTTAGAAGAAAAAAGTGCAATTATTTTTGGCAAAAGCACTTTTATAGGACTAGGCATAACTTTCTTTGTTGGAGTTTGCTTCTCACTTTTTTCACTTGCATTTAACTTGGCAACCAATGATCAATGGCATACTCTTAAGGAAGGAGTTCCACATTTGGTTGTATATACTGCATTCTTCTACTTCTCAATATCTTGTTTTATAATTGCTATAATTCTCAACATCATCTTTCTTTACTACCCTCTTCTTAACTTACCAAGAACATAATTCAAGGCTTATGTGAATGACTGGAATGGCAGAAGCTAGGCCTTTTTGGCTGGCTTTTTTTATGATTTTGGTATTAATGGTCTTCAATTTATCGGAGGATAAGCTGCAGGATACGCTGTAGCTGATACTGTTTAGGTTTGTTGTAGTTGTAGCAGATAGAATACCATAAGTAAGTGGGACACATTTCAACAATTTAATCAACATTAGACCCCAAACATCAAACAAGTAAACACACACACATATATGCTCATAGTAGATGTTGCTTTTTATGAGGAAATTAATGCACATAGTAGATGTTGTCAAGGAAAAAGATTTTGAAGAAAAGCATTATAATAGGATATGTAAAAATATTTTTAGATTGATTTAGATTGTAGACAATTTGATTAGTTATAATAGTAAAATCTTTTCATATATATTTTTATATTTTTGGAACACTTTAATTAGCTAATTATATTAAGGTTTTATTATGTTTAGTGTATCTATTAAACTCTTAATTAATGTAATATCCCTCTTAAGTTTAATATTATGACTCTTAATTTTCTTAATTTATTTTAATTTATATTGAAAAATGAGATTAATTGATATGTATATGGTCACGGTTTAAGTGTAATCAAGATAATAGATATCATTTTGATTACATGCCTATGACCACAGTTATTAGAAAATCGAGGTCATAGGGTATATCTATGGCCATAGTTATATAATAACCGAGGCCAAAGATATACCTTATGGCCTTGGTTAAAAAACTAAGGCAATAGGTAACAGTCTATGGTCTCTCTCATTTAGGCCTCGGTTTTTATAACCATGACCATAGACTTACGGTCACGGTTAAAAACCAAGGCCATATGTATGTATTATAGTAGTGAGAGATCGTATATATGTGGTCATAGAATCATTTATTAGTAAATTGATTAGTACATGCATATTTTGTGAAAACTATCCCCTTCAACAGTCGTATAGTTCTATAATAAGGAGGTTCATATATTCATCAATCAACGTTTCATCAATTCAAGGATATGAAAGGTTTATGAAAAATTGATTCGTGTGTGTGTGTGTGGCACATGATATAGTCTAATGCACTCATGAAATATACCTATATGAGCATGCTAATCAATTCAATCTTAGAGAAAGTCTAATAAGTGTGTTTTTCACATCCCTTTCCACTAATATAAATATTCACTAAGCTAAAGATCAATAATGACTTTACATGATTGTAATATAAGGCTTAGGTAGGGGTCGATAAATGAAGACATATCCTATTTCCACACCTTAGCTTTTCTTTTTGTTTATCATGCATTTTTAACTACAATTGAGCTTTAACTTGATATTTTGGCGTGCCCTCTCTTATCATTCTTTTCATATGCTTTTATTGCACATATATTGTTTTGTAACTTCACAACACCCCAAACTTATTTTCAATTTTATTTTCTTCTTTTTTAGAGGGATAATTGTGTTATGAGGTTTTCTATTTTTTTCTCCTTTTTATAGGGTGCATTACATTTCACATTAATCTATATCATAACACATGATTTCATTTTTTTCATATCATCTAAAGGTCAAGGTAATGCTTATTGGTTAGGCATAAAATGTGGCTTAAAGATATAAAAGGTTCTTAATTTGACTCAAATGGGTGAGTAAAGATATAATGGTTAGCTCGAAAGACTCAATCGATCCAAATAAGACCTAAATAATCTCTATTGCTAAATACTATTTAGAATTTCACCCCAAGGGATGATCAAATAGATTCTAAAACATGGCAGATCTCATCAACTTGTATAACTCACCACAAATTTTCTCTCAATAAGAACATCAAAATCAATCATGAACATGTACACAAATATTTGAATCAATCCAATCAAAACTAGCAAACCTATCACATAATTAATGTAAGTATCTTAACAAACATACTACATTCCTTATCCTATTCATGAAAACCAATTTTTATCATTGAGTTCATATGTTTCATATTAAGCATGCATGCATTTAGTTTTGATATATTTATCGATTTCTACCCAAATCATGATTAAAAACATCCAATAAAAATTCCCTAAAAATTAAAAATGTCTACTAAGCACTAAAGTAGAAAATGAAGTTCTCTCCCCCAAAATTAAATTGCATATTGTCTCCAATGTGAACATATAAATATGAAAAGTAAAACAAAAGAAAACTCCCTTAGTCTTGGCACACCACATCTGTCGTTGAAGTTCTCATTCTCATTGTGCCATTGCTCTCCACATTTATTCACATACAAAACAAAAACAATAAAAATATAAGTAAAATAACATTTTGTTGCCTCCCAACTAGTGTTATGTTTAATGTCCTTGACTAGACGATGATATAAAGTCCTAAGGTACATCCTTCTATGTCCATCTACTTTTGAGTTTGCCCAAAAACAATTTGAGTCTTGATTTCTTCAATAATACTTTATGTTCCAATTTTAAAACATGATGCTCAATTCTCTTATCAAGCCATATTTGTGTTTTATTTTTGTACTTTTGGGAATTCTTATAAGCATTTCACCGTAAATCATCCAATTTATGTATTTCGAACTTCTTTTTCAACTCTTTATTGGACTCTTCTACTTACCCACTTAATTAAGGATTGTAGGATAAAGGTGTAGGGTCTGGTTATAGTGGTACTTCAATTGATGGGTTAAGCTTAGATCCTATCTCAAAAATCTCCACAATCATATTAGGTAAACACATGGAGGGTGCCGCCTTCAAATAATTCACACAATCAACAATATCAATCATAGATTCCATACTTTCAAAATTAAAACCTATTGAACTATTTCTTAGTGAGTTTACTTATTTTTCACAATATTATGTGTAGCAATCATAAGTGTGAGCAACTCAATAGATTCTTTTAAGTTTTCATCACAATCAGTAATATTTATCCATAAGCATTCGTCAGCATTATCAATATCAGGAAGTTCAGATACTTTAAAAACATTAAATGTTACTTGTTCATCTTGCACTCCTATTATAAGCTCACATTTTTGTACATCAATGAGTTCTTTTTCGGTTGCTAAGAATGGCGACCAAGTATTATAAGAATGTTACGACCCTCTTTCATGAAAGAAATCTACCGAAAATAAGAACTTGTCTACTTTTACTAACACTCCAAGGTCGCTTAATTGATCTATCTACCATTTTTAATTTTACCAAAATGGGTTTGGCTATGCCAACCCCCAATCTCTTGAAAATCGATAATGGCATATGGTTAATGTTGGAGCCCAAGTCACACAATTCCTTGTCAAAATGGATGTTCCAAATAGTAAAAGAGATGTCAAAGTTACTTGGATCTTTCAATTTCTGGGGTATTTTTCTACCAAAGATGGCACTACAACCTTCAGTCAAGGTTATTATTCATTATCACTATGCTTTTTTTCTTTGACAACATATCCTTAATGAATTTGGCATAAGACGACATCTGTTCAAGTGCATCTACAAATGATATATTTATGTGCAGCTTCTTGAAGACATCTAGAAATTTTGAAAATTGTGTATATAACTTTTTATTTTAGTGTCTTTAAAGGAAAGTAATAGTGGGTTTGTAGAGGTTTCTCTTTTTTGGTTGAATTATTTCCTTTTCATTACTCTCTTTATCCACTAATTCCTTCTTATCCTTATTAGTTTTTGGTTCCTCTTTATCATTTTTAGTCTCATGGTCATTCTCATCCTTTTGAATCTTATATTCCTCTACTAGAGTTTTACCTCTCCTCGAGGTATGGACATTGCAATTTTGTTTACCTTATCTTCTTAGGCTTATAATTGTGTAACTTGGAAGGTTACCTTAAGGCCTTTGACTTATAACCTTAGCAAGTTTCCCCATTTGAGTCTCTAAATTTTGAATTGAAGCCTCTTGAGTGGACACTTTTGTATTTACTGATTGGATGAAGTCTTTCATAATCCATATTAAAGTATTTTATTTTTCTCCATAAATGGCTTCTTCTCTAAGGCTTATAATTGTTATGGTTGTTGAAATTGAGGTGATGGAAATGATTGATGGTCAAATTGACTACCACTTTCATCATTGTTATTACTCCAATAGAAATTTGGATGTTGTCTCCATCCTGTGTTATATGGGTTGATGTAAGGATTATTGTTTTGGTTCACATTACCCACATAGAATACTATTGCAGGATTATTGGGACAATTATCAAACAAATGAGCTCCCCTACAAAACACACATGGCACCCATTTAATCTTGGACTTGGTGTATACTTGCTGGCGAGTTTTGAGCCTTCAAAATATTAACCAAAGATGACACTTAAGTGGTAAGTGTAGTAATATCATTTACCTTATGCACTCTTGCCTACTTTTTTGTCATTGTTATTCTCCATTGGCCATTGATAATTATTATTTGTAATTTTCTCAAGTAAATCATAACCTTGATTGTAAGATTTGGCTAGCAAAGCTCCATTAGTATATGCATCAACAATGGTTCTTGTTTAAGCATTGAGACTAATGTAGAAAGTTACGATTTGGATCCAATAAGGGATACCATATTAAGGACACTTCCTTATCAATTATTTGAATCTTTCCAATGCTTCATATAAAGATTCTCCTTCATATTATTGAGATAATGTCATTCCTAAGCTTGGCATTCTTTGTTGGTGGGAAATATTTCATCAAGAATTTCTCCACCAAATCATTTTTAATCGTAATGGAAACAGGTGAAAAAGAGTTTAGCCAAGCTCAAACACGGTCTCGCATAGAGTATGGGAATAATCTAAGCCTTAATGCCTCTTCAGTCACACTACTAAATTTGAATTGATCTCCAACTTCAATAAATAATCTAAGATGTAAATGAGGATCTTATGTTCGTAATCTATTGAATTGTCCAACTGTTTGTAGCATTTGAAACATATCTAGTTATAGTTCAAACTAATTAGCTTGAATGTTTGGACTTGTAATACTTAGATTTAGCGCTTCCAATGTAGGTATTTCATATTCATTCATAGCTTTATCCTTATCATCCATTAAATGAATCTCGTTGATCAAATTTAGCTCATTACTGTTTATTTCTAATGGATTAGCCATTTCTTCCACTTGGGTGACAATTTATTGTTTTTTTATTGATCTCAAAATACGCTCAATTTTGGGATCTAAAAGCAAAATTTCTCCCTTATGGATTATGTTTATGTAATAAACTCAACTCTATTTCTAATAACATTAAAAATATGTCTAAATTAAAAATAAATAAAAATTAAAAACAAATAACTAAATTAATTAATTAAAATTATGAAATATAAATAAAGAAATAAAAATAAATAACTAAAAACTAAATAAATTAATATTAATATTAAAATAAAATAAAATAAAATGAAAAATTAATTTTTTAATATTTATAATATCTGGAAATGGCGCCAAAACCTTAATCGAACACGAATCGTTTTCAACATAAACATAAGTATAAATATCGCAAAAAGTAAAATAATAATAATAAAAGATTGTTCCATGAAGATTGTGTTATTATAAACTAATTTCTAAAACTAACAAAATAAAATTTAATTTTGTGTTTTTATCTTTTAAGGAAGAAATATTAAAAAACCTAGAAATAAATAGCATTAATTAATTAAATCAGATTTGGCAGCTAAGAAGATATGTGAGAAAATATCTAGTAAAACTTAATCTCCTAATTTTCTAAACATGTAAATGATTAAAATCTACTTAATATAATTATCAATCAATTACATGATCAATTGAATCTAATCTAACATGTATTCCTCTCTTAAATAAACTACACAACATATAGTAATTAACTTAATCACACTCTCATGTCAATTAAATTTTATACTACTCATTAAGCTCATCAATTATGGATCACATACATAAGAATCATGCATCTATCACAAGAAACTGTGCATGTTATTTAATCAAGACAAACAATTAAACAATTCTATAAAATCTATTAAATTTCATCTATAGATCAATTGTTGGCCAAACAATTCATAACATAAAAATTAGATTAAATAATATAATTGAATTAAAATCATAATAGGGGTAAAATATTAGATCATCACATGGTGAAAATTGGGTTTATAAGACCACTAGTTTAATAAATTAACTAGACATAATTTTGTTAATAAAACTTATAATTTTTCACATAAAAAGATATAAAAATTGATAATGAAAGGAGAAGAAGAAGAAATACAATCAATCTCTTGAATTGTAGTACGAATCTTCTCTTGAATCTCAACAAAAATTGTATCTCCTTTTGAATTTTTTTGTGTTTTCTCTCTCTTGGCTCCAAAAACAAATAAAATATATGTTAATTTTGGCTCATTAAGGTTTATAAGACAATTAGGGATTAAATATATCTTAGGTAGAATCTAGACCATGAAATCAGTTTCAAACAAAGGGTTAAGATGAAAAAAAAAAATTAACATGATGGCGAATCATAACACGATGCATGGTAGAAAGAAGTGATATCTATCAATGCTCACCAAGTCAAGGACATGTAGAAATCTATGATTTGATGTTGTAGATGGTGTGGTACATAGTTGGAATGAGTGCACAAGTAGCGTTATGACACAAGGTGTGAGTGTTGACCGTGTGGAAAAATTAGAAGGAATGTGGTGCTGAAACTTGTCAAAATGCTACATCACTCTATACATATTGCTTTGCAGGATTTTCTTGCTCCAATTATATGGCATCCATGTGGCTTTCTTTGTTAGCTCTCTTGCTTGCTTGGTATTCACGTGGCAGCTTCTAATTGGTCCTACTTTAAAAATCTATAAAAATTCTAAAAATATTCCATAAATTATAATTTCACCCATTTTCACTAAAAAGTTTACATTTTAATATTTTAACCCTAAAAATACTACTTATCAAATAAAACGAGAAAATATTAAGGAGAAAAGTGCACTAATGAATCTACTTTCATAGAGTTATCACAAGCAAATATTAATATAGACTCAAGTAGAACCAAATTTCATATGTCTACATTTAGCCTCTCTCTCTACTAATGTAGGCGCCAACCTAGATGAAATCATTAGGTCTTTCATAGCATGTAATGAAAGGCTAAGGTTTCCCCACCTAAGAAAAGGCATTTAGGTTTAAGCACATCTTTAGTCAACCAAAACAAACACTTTAAACAATAAGCTCACAATCATAGGAGTAAAGCTTTAAACTTAAGTTCTTTTCTTTTTACTTCTCAATTTTCGTACAATTACATTCCTAAAACATAGGATCCTTTTCTTATACATCTTAGCATTCATTTAAGATACCCTACTTTTTATTTCTATTTGTCTTTCTTTTTCCTTTTTCCTTTTCTTTTCTTTTTCCTTTTTCCTGACACAAGAGGGTAAATGATACAATCCTAAAACAAATAAGTTCAATAAGTGATAAGAAAATATTAGTGATACGAAAGGATCAAACAATTTAAAGATGGCTGATGAGTGCTCAAAAAGCACTAAAATAACCATGATTTTATGTACCTTAATTGATTAAAAATACATATATTTATATGTTTTATCATATATTTATATAAATTTGTCTTTTTCGGAATCACGGGTATTTTTATTGTTTTTCAGGTATTTTGGCTTAAAAACGCAATGTAAAGACTTAAAGAGGAATATTTGAAGCAATACATCACAAATATATCAATAAATAAGTGAGAAAAGGTCAACAAACATGGAAAAATCAGACGAAATGGGTCGAAAAGGTAAAAAATGTCAAAAAGACGGAAATCGCGCGTCGCAGCCCGGCCGTGCGCGCAGCCCAGCGCCCCAGCGCCCAGCCGCGCGCGCCCCAGCGCGCCCCAGCGCCCCATCCCGCGCGCGCCCGCGCGCGCTGGCATGCCCAGCTGCGCGCAACGCAGCGCGCTGGCACTGTTCACGCGCGCCGAGCTGCGCGCAGCGACAGCCCCAGCGCGCGCGCGCAGCGCCCAGCAGCCGCCCATCCGCGCGCCCAACGCGTTTTCGCCCCATTTTTCACGTGCAGCCGCCCCTGTGACGTCATGCTGACGTCATTGATGACATCAGCAAGTCCAATACGCGTTTTTACATTTTTTAATATTTTTTTTAACATTTTTTTACTCATTTTTTCTCTCCATCCTCACCTATAAATACCCCCCTTCCATTCACTTCAAATCACACCTTCAAAACTCACTTCTCTCTTCTTTCTTTCTCTCATTTCTTAGTTTTTAGTTTCTCTTAGTTTCTTTCTAAGTTTCTAAGCTCTTCTTAGTTTTTCTCTTAGTTTTTAGTTCAATTCTCTTAGGTTTAGTGTTCTTCTCTTTTTGAGAGGAACTTGTAATGTTTTTGTAATAATTTAGATTTTTGATTCAATATATGGAAGTGCAAATTCCGCTCGGAGGTTTTCTAGCAACGGGAATAGCGTCGAAGTTCTGTAAGGATTTTATTTTCTTTACAGTTATTTTTATGCTTTATTCTTACATGTTATATTCAACTTGTCTGTGGTTAAATTTAACTATGCTAGCTGTTTAGTAAAAATGATGTAATAACGACGTTGTTATGCTTGCGAAATATTAAATAGGTAAAAATCTTTAAAATGAATTGATTTTGTTTTTATTCAAGATTTTATATTAAGAATGTTAGAGAGAAATATATTATTTTTCATTACAAACTTAAACCCGAAAATTAGATTTTAAGGTTTAGTTATCCGGTCTAATTTAGAGTAGTGCTCTTTTATTTGTTGGTACAATCGCCCGGTAGTTAGAGTGAAACTCTATTTCAAAAGTTTTTATAAGAATTATTATGTGAAAATGTATTGACAACATGTTTTCAATAGTGGTTTTAAAACTTGAAAGTTAGTACTCGGATAATTAAATTCTTAAGTTTAATTTGGACACCTTGAATAATGTTTAAATTGTCTAACCCCACCAAAGGTGGCATTTAAATGGTTCATTTTCAATCTCTTAGAAAAAGGAATTAATTTAATTAAGCATATTAGTTATCAACCCCACCCATAGGTGTTAATTGATTTGTTTAGTTAACAAAGAATATCTAACCCCACCAAAGGTGGTATTTATATAAAAAAGAGAGAATCAATAAAATGTCAATTTATATCTTTAATAACCTAGTTAATATGAGCAAGCATAATTAATTTAGTTATTATATCCATAAATACTCCGCTAATATAAATGATAAAAATTTGCATGAACATTTATTGAATCCGTATATATGTTTATTTCTAGATAATTATTTATTGAATTTGTATCTATGTTTATTTTTATGATTTTAGATTATATTTAATTAATCTGTATATATGTTTTATTTTATGTTATTAGATTAGGAACACACAAAACCAAACTATCGTGACAGGATGTTTAGGATTTAATTTCGTTTTTAAAAGATTGAATAATAAGTTAAAAACCACATACATTCCTTCCTTAGATCGACCTTGGGAGTATACTTATCATTTTCTACGAAATGATTCGTGCACTTGCGAGAGTTTTATAAATATTAAAACCAAAGTATTTGCGGGAATCGGCGATGCCGGTTTTCGCTCATCAAGTTTTTGGCGCCGTTGCCGGGGAAGGAATAGCGTTTTTAAATTATTTATCAAAATTTTAAAAACATTTTTGTGCTGTAAATAATTGTGATATTTTAATAATAATCAAATTTCAAAATTCATAATAAAAAAAAATAAAAAATAAAAAAATAAAAAAAAATAAAAAATAAAAAATAAAAAATAATAATAATTTTTTTTTTTTGTAAAATAATTTAGAAATTTGAAATTTGAAGTAAAAAAAATTTACCGTTCATAAATAGTAAAAAAAAAAACCAAAAAAAAACATTACTTGAATTTATACCTAATTAACTAAATAACATGAAAAGTAAAAATCTAAGGGAGTTCTGTCTAGGAGACTAGTTCTTGAAAGCCTTTGTGCCACTAGTCTTTCCTGGGAACGTTGCTCTGGCTAGGAGAATGGTATTTAAGGAGCCGTTTGCACCACCATTCTTTCCTGGGAGCACTCTTGGTTAATACTAATTATGTTACAAAAAAAAAATAAAAAAAAATAAAAAAAAAAATTTTCTTTTTTTTAGGGTTTAACTAGTTTTGTTTAGTGTTTTGTATAAAATAACATGTAAATTTTATCTAAATTTTTTTATTTTGTTGACAGGAGTTTTAAATTTACGTTTACAATAGTCTATGCGTGGTAGGAGATCCTTAGGAAACCCCCTTACACCATATGTAAATAAATTTCATAAATTTAAACAAGTGTCAACAAAACTGGATTCTACCCATCAACCTGTTTTTGAGCCAAACATAGAACCAAGTCTTAATCCTTTACTAGAACCAAAAGAAATGGAGGAAAACCAACATATTAGGGAAACCACAATGAAAGAGTTTGCAAGACCGGTAATAGGCACGGCAACTGCCGCTATCCAGTTGGGGGAGGCTGCTCGGAATTACGACCTTAAAAATATTCATTTTTCTATGCTTCCTTCCTTTTATGGGTTACCTAATGAAGATTCTCTTTCCTTTATGAGAGATTTCTATGCTACGGTCCAAACATTCCCCCTCGGTATTCTAAACGAGGATCAACTTAGGATGAGATGTTTTCCCTACACTCTAAAGGATAAGGCCAAAGCTTGGTTGATGTCACTTCCCCCAGGTTCTCTGATGACATGGGGTAACATTTACAATAAATTCATGGGAAAATTCTATTCCCATCAAAAAACATCAGAGTTGAGAGGAAAGATTGCTACTTTCTCTCAGATGGATGGAGAACCATTCCATGAAGCTTGGGATAGGTTCAAGATGTTTCTCACTCAGTGTCCCCATCATAGCTTTCCCCTGCAGTTGCAGAACCAATTCTTTTACGATGGACTTACACAACAATGTCAGTTCATTGTCGACAACGCTGCAGGAGGAGCAATAGGAGAAAAGACTGCCTCAGAGACGTATAACCTCTTTGAGATGTTGGGTGCTAATTCCCAACAGAAAAGCTCCCGAGTGAGAAAAGCTGGAGTTCATGAAATCGACTCCAGTAATGAAGTTCAACAACAACTTGTTCAACTGACTAAGCAAGTTGCCCTTCTCGCTACACAAACCAACACCAATAATGATCAATATGGTTTGTATAGCAACATGGGACATGGTACTGAAGCCTGTCCATATCAAGGAGAAACAACTGGACCTGAACAGGTCAATGTGTTGGGAGCATATCAACAGAGACCAAGGTTTGATCCCAACTCAAATACCTATAATCCTGGGTGGAGAAGTCATCCAAATTTCTCTTGGAGGCAAAACAACCCTCCTTTCACTCAAGGCTCAAACCAGGCAGGTCAGCAATTCCACCCACCTATTCCAAGAAGCATTCCCAATAAACCAACCCTGGAGGACAACTTGAATTCTTTTATTCAAGTCTGTAGGGATAATCAATCTAAAACCAATCAACGGTTGGACTCTGTGGAAGCTTCTATCAAAAAGGTGGAAGTTCAAGTTGAACAGTTAGTTGAACATTTGCAAAAAGGCAAAGACTAATTCAATGAAGAGGAGACATTGAGTTTTTCATTCTGCAATCTCCAAGCAACGTCTTACTAGAAGACGCTAAATTTTAGTCCTGTATGGGAGGTCACCCATTATTGTATTTTTCTTTGTTTTAGTTTGCGTGTAATAAAAATTCAGATGAAATAAAATTCGTTTGTTTCAAAAATTCTATCCATTCGCTTAAATTTAAAAAAAAAAAAAAAAAAAAATATTAGGTTCCTTGCACTTTTTGCTTTTACGTTTTATCAAGTTATACATATTTCTTAGAGATATCTACTAAAAGCAAAATGTTGATACACAATAGGAGGAGGATCATTTTTCAACTACAAACAACCATGGGAGATGCTGAAGATAGGCGGAAAAAGATGAAAGAATATACAATGCCAATCATTGGCAATGTAACTTCCGGTATCCAATTACAAGAGGCTGCAAGGAATTATGAATTGAAAAAGATTCATTATTCTTTGTTGCCTTCCTTTTACGGTATCCCTAATGAAGACCCTTTGCATTTCATTCGAGAATTCTATGCTATTGTCCAAACCTTTCCACTACATGCAATTAATGAAGATCAACTTAGGATGAGGTGTTTTCCTTACACTCTCAAAGATAAAGCTTGGTCATGGTTCATTACTCTACAGTCAGGTTCTCTTAAAACTTGGGAGGCAGTCTATGAAATTTTTATGGGTAGGTTCTATTCCCATCAAAAGACTGTTGATCTAAGAACAAAGATAGCAACATTTTCTCAAATGAATGAAGAGCCCTTTCATGAAACTTGGGAACGATTCAAACTCCTTTTCATTCAATGTCAAAATCATAGCTTTCCCTTACAGCTACAAAACCAATTCTTTTATGATGGATTGACACTACAGAGTCAATACATGGTTGATAATGCTGCTGGAGGTGCTGTAGGAGAAAAGACCGCAGAGGAAACCTATAATCTTTATGAGCTGTTGGGTTCTAATTCCCAACAAAGAGGTGGTAGAAGGAAAGCAAAGGTCAATGAAGTCGGCTCTGATAATGAGATAACCTTGCAACTTGCTGAATTGACTAAACAAGTGAAATTCCTCACTTCCCACCAAATTTCAAATCAAGAGGTATGTGAAGTGTGTTGTTCAATTGGGCATGGTACTCATAATTGTTCAAATACTTGTGATTCTAGTGTCGATGCCATAGAGGAAGTTCAATCTTTTCAAAGATATCATCCAAACACCTATAATCACCCAGCCTACACCCAATATCCAACACTAAGGTCAGATAACAACCACCCTTACCCACCAAGCCAATCTTTTAAGCCAACCTTAGAAGATAGCTTGAATGCTTTTATTCAAGTTAGTCGTGACAACCAATTGATGACTAATCAAAGGTTGAACACCATGGAGGCTTCGGTTAAAAGGATTGAATCTAAAGTTGGGCAACTGGCTGAACAAATGCAAAAGAAAGAACCAGGAAAGTTGCCCAGTCAACCAGAACAAGCAAAGGATGTTAGAACCCTTCGAAGTGGTAAGGTAGTCAATACTAGTTTACCTGAAATCTCTAACAATCTACCTTGTAGTTCAGGTAACAAAGAAGGCGATACTCTAATCTCGCAAAAAGGAGAAACAAGTGTTAAACTTAACAAGCCTTCTGAAAAACTCATTGGGGGGTCATCTGACACCCCCAAAATTCAAAAGACAACAGAACCACACCAGATACAAGTACCTTTTCCCCACCGGTTGAAAGAATCCAAACAAGATAAGCAATTCACTGATCTTTTTAATATGCTCTCTAAAGTAAATATCAATTTACCATTATTAGAAGTGATCATGAATGTGCCCTCATATGCCAAATTTTTCAAAGAGTTGAACACTAAGAAAAGGAGGTATGAACTGAATGAACGAGTAGTAGTATCAGAAATTTCTAGCGCTGTACTTCAGCACAAACTACCCCCTAAGTTGAAAGACCCTGGAAGTTTTATTATAAACATAACTATGGGGGATAAGAAGGTTGCTAAAGCAATGCTTGATTTAGGTGCTAGTATAAATTTGATGCCCTACTCTATATTCTTACAACTCAATCTAGGGGATTTAAAACCCACAACTATGTCCCTTCAACTTGCAGATAGATCTCTTAAATATCCAGAGGGAATAGTTGAGGATGTTTTGGTACAGGTAGACAAACTGATAATACCTGTTGACTTTGTGGTTCTGGATATGCAAGAAAATCCAGCATTGGACAGAGAGCACACAATATTGCTTGGTAGACCATTTATGGCAACTACTAAAACTATTATTGATGTCCAAGATGGAAATTTGACAATGACAGTCTTAGGAGAGACTGTTCATTTTAAAGTTTTTGATTCTTCACCTTTCCCTTCTATTTCTGCCATCGATGAAATATTCGATGTTGATCCTTTGGATAATCTTGTCCAAAACACCTTTTTCCGAACCAGAATAGAAGACAAGCTTGAAACCGTTCTTACACTTGAAAAGGTTGAAGAAGATGTAGATGAGGAAATAAAGGGGTACCTTGAACAACTAGACAATAATGAAGTGATGACAAAATCTAGTACACTTTTAAATCTACCCAGTTCTTCATCTATTAAAGAGGCCAATCCACCTGAACTTGAACTCAAAGACTTACCTGAGCACTTAAAATATGTGTTTTTGGGAGAAGGGGAAACTTATCCAGTGATAATTTCTTCAACCTTGACCAAACCACAAGAAAAGGAACTCATCAAAGTGCTTAAACAGTTTAAGAAATCTATAGGTTGGAGTATAGGGGATATAAGAGGCATTAGTCCAACAATGTGTATGCACAAGATCAACTTGGAGGACGGTGCTAAACCTGTACGAGAGGCCCAAAGAAGACTAAACCCAAACATGCAAGAGGTAGTTAAGAAGGAAATTCTTAAATTATTAGAAGAAGGGATTATCTACCCTATTGCAGATAGTAAGTGGGTTAGTCCAGTGCATGTGGTACCAAAGAAATCTGGGATAACAGTTGTTAAGAATGACAAAAGTGAATTAGTGCCCACTAGAATAATCACTGGATGGAGAATGTGTATAGATTTTAGGAAACTAAATTTATATACGAAAAAGGATCACTTTCCTCTTCCATTCATTGATCAAATGTTGGAAAGATTAGCTGGGCACGAATTTTACTGTTTTTTGGATGGACTGTCTGGATATTATCAAGTACCCATAGCACCAGAAGATCAGGAAAAGACCACATTTACATGTCCTTTTGGGACATTTGCTTTTCGCAGAATGCCATTTGGGTTATGCAATGCCCCTGCCACGTTCCAGAGATGCATGATATCCATTTTCTCGGACATGGTGGAAAAATTCATTGAGATTTTCATGGACGATTTCTCTGTCTTTGGGAACTCATTTGATGATTGCTTACATAAATTGACTTTGGTTTTAGAAAGATGCATTGAATGCAATCTAACCCTTAGTTGGGAGAAAAGTCATTTTATGGTTCAACAAGGGATAGTTTTAGGACATATAATTTCAAACAAGGGTATTGAAGTTGATAAGGCAAAAGTTGAATTGATATCCAAACTACCTCCCCCTACATCTGTGAAGGGGATAAGAAGCTTCTTGGGACATGCAGGATTCTACAGACGATTTATTAAAGATTTCTCTAAAATAAGTCGTCCATTATGTAACTTGCTATCCAAAGATGCTGATTTTGATTTCAACAATGACTGCCTTACCTCCTTTAATACCTTGAAAGATAAACTCACATCTACCCCTGTTATAATGGCACCAAACTGGTCTTTACCCTTTGAAATAATGTGTGACGCTTCTGATTATGCAATAGGAGCAGTCCTGGGACAAAGAGTGGAAAAGCGTTTACATGTCATCTACTATGCTAGCAAAACACTCAATGATGCCCAGATGAATTACACCACCACTGAAAAGGAATTCTTGGCTATAGTATTCTCTTTAGACAAATTTCGGTCTTATTTAGTAGGATCTAAAGTGATTGTGCATTCTGATCATGCTGCTTTAAGATACCTATTAAGTAAACCAAATGCCAAGCCAAGGTTAATCAGGTGGGTCTTACTCTTACAAGAATTTGACCTAGAAATCAAGGATAAGAAAGGCAGTGAAAACTTAGTAGCTGACCATTTGTCTAGGTTGATTTCTGACTTTAATTCTCTTAAAGATGAGAGTAATGACGATATAGTTGAAACCTTTCCTGATGAACAGTTATTTTTCATAGGTCCGAACCCATGGTACGCTGATATTGTAAACTATCTTGCCACTGGTGTTTTGCGACCTAACACTTCATATCAGGAGAAGAAAAGGTTTTTTAAAACTATTAAGGACTATTTCTGGGATGACCCTTATTTATACAAGATTGGTCAAGATCAAGTCATCCGGAGATGTGTACCTGAAGAAGAACATAAGAGCATTCTGACTTTTTGTCATGAACTTCATTGTGGGGGTCATTTTGGAGGAGAAAAGACAGCCCGTAAGATATTACAGTCTGGATTCTTTTGGCCCACTCTTTTTAAAGATGCTCATATGTTTTGTGCACAATGTGATAGATGTCAAAGAACAGGAAACATAAGCAAAAGAGATGAAATGCCTTTGACATCTAATTTAGTTGTTGAACTCTTTGACGTATGGGGGATTGACTTTATGGGTCCTTTTCCCCCATCTAATGGTTTTCAATACATTTTGGTTGCTGTGGATTATGTGTCCAAGTGGGTAGAAGCTATCCCCACCAAAACCAATGATGCTAATGTTGTTGTGAAATTCTTGAAAGATTTCATATTCAGTAGGTTCGGAACGCCTAGAGCTATAATAAGTGATGGAGGTAGCCATTTTTGTAACAAACTCTTTGATGGAGTACTAAACAAGTACAACATCACACATAAGGTAGCTACTCCATATCATCCTCAAACTTCCGGATTAGTGGAAGTAAGTAATAGGCAAATCAAGGGAATACTGGAACGCACTGTGCGTCCTTCAAGGAAGGATTGGGCATTTAAGTTAAATGATGCCTTATGGGCATACCGCACCGCTTACAAAACACCTATTGGGATGAGCCCTTACCGGTTAATCTTTGGGAAAGCGTGCCACCTTCCAGTTGAACTTGAACACAAGGCTTATTGGGCAATTAAAGAGCTAAACATGGATTTAGATAAAGCAGGTGAAAAACGAGTACTCCAGCTTCATGAGTTGGAAGAAATTAGGAATGAAGCCTATGAGAATGCCAAATTATACAAGGAGCGTACTAAGCGCTATCATGACAAGAGGCTAGTTCCTAAGACTCTTCACCCTGGAATGAAAGTTCTTTTATTTAACTCTCGTTTGAGATTGTTTCCAGGAAAGCTAAGATCAAGATGGGATGGACCATTCAAAATAGTTCAGGTATCTGAACATGGAGTAGTAGAACTATTGGACTCCAAGACACAAAAAACGTTCAAAGTTAATGGCCATCGTGTCAAGCCTTATGTGGAAGAACCAAACAACATTGCTGAAATGGATTGCATTTGGCTGAGTAACCCTTAGCACCAAAAAGATACGTCTTGCTAAGACGTTAAACTAAGCGCTGGATGGGAGGCAACCCATCATGTTAGGTAATTTTTTTTTTGTTATTTGTTTTATTTACTTAATTTTATTGTTTATTTTAGTTTACTTGTATGTGAATAATTTTTAAAATTGTTAAAACTAAAATATTTGTTGAGATGTTAGAAGTTCACAGCGATCTGTCTGTATACACTTTAATGATGAATATGATGGATGCACCTGCATTTCTTCATTACTACTTACACATTCTCAAGAAATAGGTAATCTTTCTCCTCTTTTCTCTTTATCTTTAATTTGCAGTTGTTACATTGAGGACAATGTAAGTTCTAGGTTGGGGGTGGTGAAAAGTTACCATGCTATATATAAAAAAAAAATTATCACAAAAATGTATCATATCTTTAAATCAAATTTAAGTAAATAGTTAAAGTCTTTGGTACTGTTAGATTAATTTTTGAAAACATATCATGAAATATTTTGTAATTATTTTTGATAATTAGTTAGTTTTTGTCATAACTAGTATTTCTTGATAAAATGTGGAAATTATATTAAACCCAAAATCGGTGTTTATGAATTTTTTTTTAGTGGAGACTACCCTTGTGAGATATAATTTGAGCCTAATTTCTTTTATTCAGAGTGAAATATATATTTTTTCTACTCCAAACACATTTCTTATTTATTCAAAAAGTTTAGATGATCTCTATAGGTATTAGCATTGAATGTATGAATTTTTTTCTCATCTTAATAGAGTATCATATATTTTTGATTATTATTTTTGCTTAGATTAAATGATTTGAGTAGAAATTGATAGTATATGCTTATATCTCATTTATGCATGACTGTTACAAAAACAAAAAGACATATCTGGGGTTACCTAAACCAAGATCAAACAGAAAAGCCAAAAAAATTAACAACTCACCAAAATCCAAAAAAATGTACAATCTGTACATGGGTTGACTCTCTAAAAAAAAAAAAAAAAAAAAAAAAAATAGAGAGATAAAAAAAATAGTATCATCTACATACTATGACCCACATTGCCTACAAAGTTGTGAGTAAAGGCTAATTACAAAAGAAAGATATAGGAAGTAATTCCCTAAAAAGTCATTGCAATTTCTTCATTTGTTAAAGCATATATCTTGAAATTCTTTCTTAATGAGTTTGATTTATGCATGAAAATAATTTTTGTATATGATATCTTTATAATTTATACATTCGATTCCTTTCATGAGATCAATGTTAAAATAACACTTTGAGCCTTTATTCTTTATACATATGCGAACATATTAGTTCATTTCTATACATCAACTCTTTCGCATATAAATTAGTATGAGTGTTTGAACCCATAGGATTCAGTGCTTTGAGAGTATTGACTTGTGAGGAATAGAGTCGAAGCGAATACTGATTCATGACACTGAAATTGGGTAAAATTAAATTGATACATTTTTGAAATGAAATATGAAAATGATTTTCGACTAATTATTATAATAAAATCATGATTGTTTAAAGAGATTAAAATAACTTATGCTTGAGATTTCAATTATGATCTTAAAAGAGATTAAAAAGTATGAGATATTTTTGTGATATGTTGTGTTCTTTTACTCTTAAATTAATTTTTGATTGTGTTGTAATTTTAATTTTTGATTTGATTGTTTTTATCTTTACATTTAGTTCAATGTTTGTGGGTATCATTACTGAAAACCCTCACGAGACTCAAACTCGTCCACTAGGGCAACCTAGGGGTTTAACGGCTTGTTGCATAGGCTAAATGCAACCGTTTCAATCCACGAAAGTGATTTAGGATAGTTTAATTTTTAGCTTTTATCGCTTCTCTTGCTAAGAGACTAGCAAGAAGCTGGTTGGGGGTTGTGATGAGTGCTCAAAAAGCACTAAAATAACCATGATTTTATGTACCTTAATTGATTAAAAATACATATATTTATATGTTTTATCATATATTTATATAAATTTGTCTTTTTCGGAATCACGGGTATTTTTATTGTTTTTCAGGTATTTTGGCTTAAAAACGCAATGTAAAGACTTAAAGAGGAATATTTGAAGCAATACATCACAAATATATCAATAAATAAGTGAGAAAAGGTCAACAAACATGGAAAAATCGGACGAAATGGGTCGAAAAGGTCAAAAATGTCAAAAAGACGGAAATCGCGCGTCGCAGCCCGGCCGTGCGCGCAGCCCAGCGCCCCAGCGCCCAGCCGCGCGCGCCCCAGCGCCCAGCCGCGCGCGCCCCAGCGCGCCCCAGCGCCCCATCCCGCGCGCGCCCGCGCGCGCTGGCATGCCCAGCTGCGCGCAACGCAGCGCGCTGGCACTGTTCACGCGCGCCGAGCTGCGCGCAGCGCCCAGCAGCCGCCCATCCGCGCGCCCAACGCGTTTTCGCCCCATTTTTCACGTGCAGCCGCCCCTGTGACGTCATGCTGACGTCATTGATGACATCAGCAAGTCCAATACGCGTTTTTACATTTTTTAATATTTTTTTTAACATTTTTTTACTCATTTTTTCTCTCCATCCTCACCTATAAATACCCCCCTTCCATTCACTTCAAATCACACCTTCAAAACTCACTTCTCTCTTCTTTCTTTCTCTCATTTCTTAGTTTTTAGTTTCTCTTAGTTTCTTTCTAAGTTTCTAAGCTCTTCTTAGTTTTTCTCTTAGTTTTTAGTTCAATTCTCTTAGGTTTAGTGTTCTTCTCTTTTTGAGAGGAACTTGTAATGTTTTTGTAATAATTTAGATTTTTGATTCAATATATGGAAGTGCAAATTCCGCTCGGAGGTTTTCTAGCAACGGGAATAGCGTCGAAGTTCTGTAAGGATTTTATTTTCTTTACAGTTATTTTTATGCTTTATTCTTACATGTTATATTCAACTTGTCTGTGGTTAAATTTAACTATGCTAGCTGTTTAGTAAAAATGATGTAATAACGACGTTGTTATGCTTGCGAAATATTAAATAGGTAAAAATCTTTAAAATGAATTGATTTTGTTTTTATTCAAGATTTTATATTAAGAATGTTAGAGAGAAATATATTATTTTTCATTACAAACTTAAACCCGAAAATTAGATTTTAAGGTTTAGTTATCCGGTCTAATTTAGAGTAGTGCTCTTTTATTTGTTGGTACAATCGCCCGGTAGTTAGAGTGAAACTCTATTTCAAAAGTTTTTATAAGAATTATTATGTGAAAATGTATTGACAACATGTTTTCAATAGTGGTTTTAAAACTTGAAAGTTAGTACTCGGATAATTAAATTCTTAAGTTTAATTTGGACACCTTGAATAATGTTTAAATTGTCTAACCCCACCAAAGGTGGCATTTAAATGGTTCATTTTCAATCTCTTAGAAAAAGGAATTAATTTAATTAAGCATATTAGTTATCAACCCCACCCATAGGTGTTAATTGATTTGTTTAGTTAACAAAGAATATCTAACCCCACCAAAGGTGGTATTTATATAAAAAAGAGAGAATCAATAAAATGTCAATTTATATCTTTAATAACCTAGTTAATATGAGCAAGCATAATTAATTTAGTTATTATATCCATAAATACTCCGCTAATATAAATGATAAAAATTTGCATGAACATTTATTGAATCCGTATATATGTTTATTTCTAGATAATTATTTATTGAATTTGTATCTATGTTTATTTTTATGATTTTAGATTATATTTAATTAATCTGTATATATGTTTTATTTTATGTTATTAGATTAGGAACACACAAAACCAAACTATCGTGACAGGATGTTTAGGATTTAATTTCGTTTTTAAAAGATTGAATAATAAGTTAAAAACCACATACATTCCTTCCTTAGATCGACCTTGGGAGTATACTTATCATTTTCTACGAAATGATTCGTGCACTTGCGAGAGTTTTATAAATATTAAAACCAAAGTATTTGCGGGAATCGGCGATGCCGGTTTTCGCTCATCAATGGCTTAAATCCTCTTTCTATTCGATTTGAGCAGCATCTAAGATTTTTCCTATAGAGACACTAAAGTGGATTCTCAAAATAACCATACAAATTCATAACTTATTGCATGTGTATAGAAAAATTTTATTTTTAAATTCAAATTCAACGCTTAGATAAAATTCTTGTATTTCTTTGAGTTATGTTTTTTGAAATGACCAAAAAGAAATGTTTAAAAAATCTCTATTTCAAAATGCATGTATCCTTGTTTTATTTCTTTCCTTTTGCTCGAGGACTAGCAAAATCTTAAGTTTAGGGGTGTGATAACTGTATATTATATAGTTATTTTGTCCATTTTATTAATTATAATTGCTATGTTCTTGATATTTTTAGTTAATTTTAATATATTAAAATAATATTTATTGTTAGTTTTTCAAGGAATATATTGTTAAGGAAAATGAAAGAATTTGAATTAAAAAAAGATTTAATTGCAAATAATAAAAGTTGAAAATATAATTTGAATTAAAAGAGGACTTAATTTTAAATATTAATAGTTTAAAAGTTAATTTAAATTAAATTGGGGGGTAAAAAGTAATTAAATGAAACTTTGTTTTTCTACGTAGGAAAGAAGACCACGTGCACTTATTATCCACGCGCACCATGCACCGTCAGATCAGAAATCAATGGTGACGATCAGGCGAGTGAGATGCACGTGCAACATAGGCGAGTAGACATAATTCCTAGGTGGTACGTTGCTCAGTGCGCAGAGTGGGGCCCACTTGTCTACACAAGAACTTTTCCCATGCGACGCGGTCCATACAACGTGTGTGTGCCCTCCCATTCCAACGAATGAGAAGATTCCACGTGTCTTGATTATTCTTTCACCAAATCAGATGCTGACATGTGGCATGAGTTGGTTAAAACAAAAACGTAGAAATGACACACGCTTTTCCAGCTGGTTCTTTGGTACCCACGTGTCTCGCTTGTAATATTCCCATGCGACGCGGTCCATGTGCATCCTGTCCTCACCACGAAGTAAAAGCTACCACGTGTCTCGATTATTCTTTCAGCTAATCGGATGCTAACACGTGGCATGTATGAATTGAAATGAAAACACAGAAACGGCGCACGCTTGTCTCCCAC
Organism: Hippophae tibetana; assembly: GCA_037013495.1. Lineage (NCBI taxonomy): Eukaryota > Viridiplantae > Streptophyta > Magnoliopsida > Rosales > Elaeagnaceae > Hippophae > Hippophae tibetana. The sequence goes on from CM072809.1 coordinate 30,547,945, forward strand.
GCGTATTTAAATATTATTTTCGATATAATGTTTTGTCTACCAAGCATGTATTAATTATTATTTTTGATGTAATATTTGTCTCCTGCGTGTCTAAAAAAATATATTTTATGATGTATTTTTTTAGAGTGTTGGAGCTATAAAAAAGAGATTATTGCGATAAATTTAGAGGGGTTAGATAGGTGACTATGGAACACGCAAAAACCAATTTTGGCTTCTGTTTTGTTTCTACGTAGATGAAATTCTAATTTTCTTTTGTGTTGTTATTGAGCTAATATTCCTTAAAATGTCTTAATGTATTTTCGTATTGTAATTTTAATTTTCGTTACGAACTAATTTAATTTTTCTAGGGTTGTTGTGTTGCTAAATTTATGAAGCTTGGATTTAATAATTTTGGAATGATTTGTGAAATGTTTTTAAGTTGTTTATTATATTTGTGCTTAATGCTTTTGATTATTGGAAAATTTATCAATTGACTCATGGCACCTAAATAAACTTGGAAGAAGCATTTTTGTTTATATTGCTCGTGTTTAGGATAACATGTATGATGAAAGGATGGGTGATGACATCCCCGGCAACGGTGCCAAAAACTTGATGAGCGAAAACCGGCATCGCCGATTCTTCCCAATACTTTGGTTTTAATATTTATAAAACTCTCGCAAGTGCACGAATCATTTTGTCCAATTTTTCCATATTTGTTGACCTTTCCCCATTTATTTATTAATATATTTGTGATGTATTGCTTCCAGTATTACTCTTTGAGTCTTTAAGTTGCGTTTTTAAGCCAAAATACCTAAAAACAATAAAAATACCCGTGATTCCGAAAAAGACAAATTTATATAAATATATGATAAAACATATAAATATATATATTTTTAATCAATTAATGTGCATAAAATCATGGTTATTTTAGTGCTTTTTTGAGCACTCATCACAACCCCCAACCAGCTTCTTGCTAGTCCCTTAGCAAGAGAAGCGATAAAAACTAAAAATTAAACTATCCTAAATCACTTTCGTGGATTGAAACGGTTGCATTTAGCCTATGCAACAAGCATTTAAACCCCTAGGTTGCCCTAGTGGAAGAGTTTGAGTCTCGTGAGGGTTTTCAGTAATGATACCCACAAACATTGAACTAAATGTAAAAATTAATAAAAATAACAACTTAAAAACTAAAATTACAACAAAATCAAAAATTATATTTTAAGAATAAAAGAAAACAACATGATTTATTATAATAATTAGTCGAAAATCCTTTTCATATTTCATGTCAAAAATGTATCAATTTAATTTCACCCAATTTCAGTGTCATGAATTTGAATTCGCTTCGACTCTATTCCTCACAAGTCAATACTCTCAAAACACTGAATCCTATGGGTTCAAACACTCATACTAATTTATATGTGAAAGAGTTGATGTATAGAAATGAACTAATATGTTCGCATATGTATAAAGAATAAAGGCTCAAAGTGTTATTTTAACATTGATCTCATGAAAGGAATCGAATATATAAATTATAAAGATATCATATATAAAAATTATTTTCATGCATAAATCAAACTCATTAAGAAATAATTTCAAGATATATGCTTTTTACAAATGAAGAAATTTGCAATGACTTTTTAGGGAATTACTTCCTATATCTTTCTTTTGTAATTAACATGTACTCATAACTTTGTAGGCAACGTGGGTCATAGTATGTAGATGATACTATATATTTTTTTATCTCTCTATTTTTTTTTCTGTAGATATTTTTCAATATATGTATTTTTTTAGAGAGTCAACCCATGTACAAATTGTACATTTTTTTGGATTTTGGTGAGTGGTTAATTTTGTGGCTTTTCTGTTTGATCTTAGGTAACCCCAGATATGTCTTTTTGTTTTTGTAGCAGTCATGCATAAATGAGATATAAGCATATACTATCAATTTCTACTCAAATCATTTAATCTAAGCAAAAATAATAATAAAAAATATATGATACTGTATTAAGATGAGAAAAAATTCATACATTCAATGCTAATACCTATAGAGATCATCTAAAATTTAAATAAATAAGAAATGTGTTTGGAGTAGAAAAAATATATATTTCACTCTGAATAAAAGAAATTAGGCTCAAATTATATCTCATAAGGGTAGTCTCCACTAAAAAAAATTCATAAACACCGATTTTGGGTTTAATATAATTTTCACATTTTATCAAGAAATACTAGTTATGACAAAAACTAACTAACTATCAAAAATAATTACAAAATATTTCATGATATGTTTTCAAAAATTAATCTAACAGTACAAAAGACTTAACTATTTACTTAAATTTGATTTAAAGAAATGATAAATTTTTGTGAGAAAATATATATATATTTTTTAATTTTAAAATTGTTAAACTAAAATAAACAATAAAATTAAGTAAATAAAATAAATAACAGAAAATTACCTAAAATGATGGGTTGCCTCCCATCCAGCGCTTAGTTTAACGTCTTAGCAAGACGTAACTTGGGGATTGCCTTTTAAGTAAACTCAATGTCCCCTCATCATTTAGTCAATCATACCTACAAGTAAGACAAGGTTGTCTACCTATACTGTTTCAAACATGCCCTATTGATTTTTAAATTTTTCTGTACCAAAAACTAGGGGCATGCTTGAGGGTTTTAGATAACCCACATCTAGGTGAAAATCAAATAATTAAGGCATCAAAACACAATTGTACCTAGATCAAGCAAAGAAACTAACTCTTGAGATTGTAATTAAAACTTTAAAAATGTGGAGATAGTTTCAAAATTTTGTTTTATTTTTTATTTTTAATTTTTTTTTATTTAAGTTAAAATACTATAATCAGTATTAACCAAGAGTGCTCCCAGGAAAGAATAGTGGGGCAAAGGCTCCTTAAAAGCCATCCTCCTAGACAGAACAACGTTCCCAGGAAAGACTAGTGGCACAAAGGCTTCCAAGAACTAGTCTCCTAGACAGAACTTCCTCAGATCTTTACTTTTCATGTTTTTAAAGTTAAGTTAATTAAGTTATGTTAAGTAAAAATTTAAGTTAATTAAGTAAAAGAAAATCTATGTTAATTAAGTTAAGTTAATTAAAAAGCTAAGTTGGTTAAGTTAAAAAAAAAATCTAAATTAATTAAAAAGCTAAGTTAATCAAAGTTAATTAAAAAGTTAAGTTAATTAAGTTAATTTAATTAAAAAGCTAAGTTAAAAATCTAAGTTAGTTAAGTTAAAAAAATCTAAGTTAATTAAAAAGTTAAGTTAATTAAGTTAAGTAAACTAAAAATCTAAGTTAATTAAAAAGTTAAGTTAATTAAGTTAAGTAAACTAAAAATCTAAGTTAATTAAGTTAATGAAAAATCTAAGTTAATTAAAAACATAAGTTAATTTAGTAAAAATATAAGTTAATTTAAGTTAAATAAAAATTAAGAGAGAAAAAAAATAGTTAAAGAAAAGAAAAGAAAATAATAAAATAAAAATAAAAATAAATAAAAATAAAATAAGAATAAAATAAGAATAAAATAAAATAAAATAAAGTAAAGTAAAGTAAAGTAAAATAAAATAAAATAAAATTGAAAAAGGTAAAGGAAAATAAAATAAAAATAAAAATTGATATTTTTTTATTTTGTTTTTATTCATTTTTATTATTATTTTTATTAAAATAAATAAAATTAAGATTTTAAATAAAAACTTAACATTAAAACGAAAATTAAAAATTAAGTTTTTTTTATTTTATTTTTTTTATTATTTTTAATTTAAAATTTATTTAAATTTTTTTTTATTTGTTTTACTATTCATGAACGGTAATTTTATTTTACTATTTACACTATAAATTTTATTTATTTATTTTTAACTTAATATTTTTGTTTTTTTTGTTTTTTTTTTACTATTCATGAACGGTAATTTTATTTTACTATCTACGCTATAAATTTTATTTATTTATTTTTAACTTAAAATTTTTGAATTTTTTTTTATTTCTTATGAAATTTGAAATTTGATTATTATTTTTTTTATTAAAACAAAAAAAATCACAATTATTTACATCACAAAAATGTTTTTAAAATTTTGATAAATAATTTAAAAACCGCTATTCCTTCCCCGGCAACGGCGCCAAAAACTTGATGACATCCCCGGCAACGGTGCCAAAAACTTGATGACATCCCCGGCAATGGCGCCAAAAACTTGATAAGCGAAAACCAACATCGCCGATTCTTGCCAATACTTTGGTTTTAATATTTATAAAACTCTCGCAAGTGCACGAATCATTTCGAAGAAAATGATAAGTATACTCCTAAGGTCGATCTAAGGAAGGAATGTATGTGGTTTTTAATTTATTATTCAAACTTTTAAAAACGAAATTAAATCCTAAACATCATGTCACGATATTTTGGGGGTTTTGTGTTTTTAATCTACTTACATAAAAATAAACATAGATTCAATAAACATTTATGCAAATTTTATCATTTATAATGGCGGAGTATTTATGGATATAATAACTAAGTTAATTATGCTTGCTCATATTATCTAGGTTATTAAAGATATGAATTGATATTTATTGATTCTCCCTTTTTTGTATGAATACCACCTTTGGTGGGGTTAGATATTCTTTGTTAACTAAACAAATCAATTAACACCTATGGGTGGGGTTGATAACTAATATGCTTAATTAAATTAATTCCTTTTTCTAAGAGATTGAAAATGAACCATTTAAATGCCACCTTTGGTGGGGTTAGACAGTTTAAATTTTATTCAAGGTTTCCAAATTAAACCCAAGAATTTAGTTATCCGAGTACTAACTTTCAAGTTTTAAAACCACTACCGAAAACATGTTGTCAATACATTTTCAGATAATAATTCTTATAAAAACTTTTGAAATAGAGTTTCGCTCTAACTACCGGGCGATTGTACCATCAAATAAAAGAGCACTACTCTAAATTAGACCATATAACTAAACCTTAAAATCTAATTTTCAGGTTTAAGTTTGTAATGAAAAATAATATATTTCTCTCTAACATTCTTAATATAAAATCTTGAATAAAAACAAAATCAATTCATTTTAGAGATTTTCACCTATTTAATATTTCGCAAGCATAACAACGTTATTATTACATCATGTTTACTAAACAGCCAGCACAGTTAAATTTAATCACAGACAAATTAAATATAACATGTAAGAATAAAGCATAAAAAATAACTGTAAAGAAAATAAAATCCTTACAGAACTTCGATGCTATTCTCGTTGCCGGAAAACCTCCAAGCGGAATTTGCACTCCCATTTATTGAACCAAAAAGCTAATAAATTATATAAACATAACTAGTTCTTCCCAAAAAGGGAAGAACTCTAAAACTAAGAGAAATTAACTAAGAAAAGCTAAAAACTAAGAAAAACTAAAGAAAACTAAAAATCTAAGAAAAGAGAGAAAGAAAGAAGAGAGAAGTGTTGAAGGTGTGTTTTGAAGTGAAGGGAAGAGGGGGTATTTATAGGTGAGGATGGACAGAAAAAATGAGTAAAAGAATGTTAAAAAAATGTAAAAACGCGTAATGGAAATGCTGAGGTCATTGATGACGTCAGCATGACGTCATGGGGGCGACTGCACGTGAAAAATGGGGCGAAAAGGCATCTGCGCGCGCGGCTGGGCGGCGCTGTGGCGCGTTTTTCTCCTTTTTGACATTTTGGACCTTTTTGACCTATTTTGTCCAATTTTTCCATATTTGTTGACCTTTCCCCATTTATTTATTAATATATTTGTGATGTATAGCTTCCAGTATTCCTCTTTGAGTCTTTAAGTTGCGTTTTTAAACCAAAATACCTGAAAAACAATAAAAATACCCATGATTCCGAAAAAGACAAATTTATATAAATATATGATAAAACATATAAATATATATATATATATATATATATATATATATATATTTAATCAATTAATGTGCATAAAATTATAGTTATTTTAGTGCTTTTTGAGCACTCATCAATAGGAACATTCTTTATTATATGTGCAGTTATTTGAGAACTTTGAACGTAATGAATCCTGGTGAAATTGATTCTCATAAGAATATAGTGAATTATTTTAGCAAGATGTGTCTATTTGTTATCAAAAGAGATATATGGATAAAATTAGTAGTTCTATGTTGACAAATTAAATTCAAAAATATAAATCAATAAAATATAATATAATTCGAGTGGATTAATTTGGTGAAACTACAATCCTAGAATTTTCTTATTTATTGTTATAAAAAATTAGTTAGTTACTCAATCAATTTTTCGTTTGTTTGGATAAAATCAGAGTGAAATAATTTTAGTACTTAAGAAACTATAGTAACAAATCTCTGTGGGAACGATATTTTACTTATCAATTTTATTACTTGTGATCGTGTATACTTGCACGTTTTTATGTTTTCTTAAAGAGACAACAATAAGCCATAATATCTATAGCCTATCATAAAGGATGTGGGTGAATGAGGTGGAGAAATCTGAGTAGTACTTATCATATATCTAGAACATTGCCTATCAAAGTTCTCATATTGACTTTCATATTGAGAATGAGTAGCCAATCACCTACAATGAGGTCTTAAGTGCCCAAGTTCACTACAATGGTGACAAGTTGGAAGGACAATAGGTAGAGGAAATAGGCCACCACCAGAGCCATGAGAAGAGCTACCTTTATATGAAGGGTTCACCTTGCTAAAAGAATCTGGTTGAGGAGACATAATACACAAACCTCTATTGTTGGTGGCAGCAAACTTTAAGTTTAGACCTTGATTTGAAGCTTTCATACTCTTAGGAGAACCCACCTTAGAAGTTCAACCTTTTTTTTGTAACCATTACCATACTTGTCCCTAAATGTCTTAGTGTTGCTAAGGATTTCATTTAGGTTCTTAGAACTAGTCAATATTTGTTTTCAATCTAGAGGTATAGTAAACCAGTTCCTTCCTACTAACTATGAGTTTGTCCTTTAGAGCAATAATTAAATCTTTCTTTCTTTGATAAATGATTCAAGATAAGTTACAAAATTGTTGAGAATCCTAACTTTGTCATTTAGTTGATCAATATCAATTTCCATTTCGTTAAGAGAATAGGCCACATATTCCTTTGTACTCTTAAGAACTATAATCTGCTTCTTCAATCCTTCAATCTTGGCATTTTGATCAGCAGAGGGATCAGGGTTAACAAATAGTTTTGTAACTTTACTAGACTTAGGAACCTTCATTTGTTCCTCAACCTTCTTCACATTTTCATGATTTGCATTAAATTTCTCAAGAAAATATGAATATCTTGTTTGAATAACCTTATATATTTTGATGAGATCAAGTTTTTGACCATTGATAGAGGACTTTTTTCCTCTTGATTTTCTTCAATGCATATATCGCATGCTCTTTTCTGTCAAGGCTATCCAAGGCCTTTTTCTTTGCTTTTTTAGACTTGATATGCTCTAACAAGATCGCATTGTAGGAGTCATGCAATTCATATTTTTCATCATCAAATTTTGCTATCATCTTTTGAACATCTGAGGTAGTATTGGGAGGATCAACGACACTACTAGGGGAAACAAAGGTCAGAAAATTAGTGCCATCCTTCTCGTCACTATTAGTACTATAAAACATCGTAACCTTAACCATCATAGGACACTTGTTCGTGAAATTTTGTTTCTAAAACACTAGCATGGTGAATTAGCTTCTTACATTTAAGGCATTTGATTTTGTTCAAGTGGTCTTTGGTAGACTTCTCAGATTCATTGTCTAAGTCTTCATCTACTTTTGTAGACTAAGGCTTTAGAACATGAAGTATTTGTTCCAATACTCCCAAGGGTCCAAAGAACCTGGTAAGTCTCTATGTAATTAAACCCATTTCCTTCTCCTTGGGATCAGAGTCTTCATTACCATTAATTATGGCATAAATATATTTGCTCAATTCACTTTCCTTGGCTATCTTGATAGCCAAAATGGTTCCCTTCTCAGAAGCACTTTTTTCTCGTCTTGATAATAAGTGATGTAGTTTGAAGACCTTTAGGTCACCAACTAGCTCATTCATAGTGAACTCATTAGGTTTATACATTGACTCAAGTATAGTAACTTTAGCATGAAACCTATAACAAAGACTGGTGATAATCCTTTTAATATGTTTTTCTTTGCCAATCGGTAAGGAAAGTTAACAATTTTAGAGAATCATACATAAAACTTATCAAAAGTTTCATCTTCTTGCATAATACACAATTCAAAGTCTCTATGTAACCTAAGCATTTTGGACCTCTTAACGACAGACGTACCTTTATGATTTTTCCCAAGAATATGCCAAGCTTTTCTTGACGTTGTACAACTCTTAATCCTCCTAAACTTATCATTCCTCGCAATCCTAATGATATCATATAAAACCTTAATGTTCAATTCAAACACCTTAGGTTCTTCCTTAATCCATCCAATCATTGGTTTTGCACTCACAATATTATTTGTTAGGATTTTGGTGGGATAGGTCCTTCCATTCTCAACAAGGAACCACACAAGGTCCTCTTGTGACCATAAAAATTCCCTCATTTGTGATTTCCAATAAGCATAGTTTTTTCCATTCAAGAGTAGAGGTCAACCTAATTCCCTCCTTCTCCGGAATCCATTGGAGAAAAAGTGTGTGTGTGAATAACGAATTAAGAGAATCAACAATGGAGAAATTGAGCCTAAAAATGGGGCACCCTCTTTGATACCAATTCAAGGAGTTTATGATCCAATACACTACCAAGGTAAGAATATACAAACTCCTTAATGACTAAACCCTCATTCCCTCAAACAAAAGAGGCAAAATTAAAGCAAAAAATGTAGTAGAATTACAATTAATATATATCACATAAGTAGATAACTTTTAATAGTATATATTATATTTCAAGTTGAAAAAAATGGATCACGTAAAATAAGTGAGGTAACAAGGTAAACCCATATAAGGACCCTATCCATGTGGTAACATCCTTGGGTTTCTTAAGGAAATCACTCAACATCAAACTATTCACTAAACAATAAAATAGTAACAACTATAAAAGAAATCAAACCACTATTACCTCTATCAGTTAGGACCTCCATCTGAACTTTTTATTGTTTTTCTTGCTTGCTACTTCTATAATCACCAGCTTTGACACACGAACCCAGCTCTCCTTTATAGCCAAGACCTCCAAATGTGGTGTGATTAGTAAGCACAAATTTGTATCATGAAATGTATAGAATGAGACACCTTGAGGATCTCCATGTATCTCAAGGGTACCAAAGGGCACAATATCCTCCAAAGAACTCAAATTGTGTACAAGAGATGATGAGCGAAAATCGACATCGTCGATCCTACTAATACTTTGGTTTTATATTTATAAAACTCTCGCAAGTGCACGAATTATTTCATAGAAAATGATAAGTATACTCCCAAGGTAAGAAAGGAATATATGTGATTTTTAATCTTAAACATCCTGTCACGATATTTGGGTTTTTGGGTTTTTTACCTAATAACATAAAAATAAACATAAATATAGATTCAATAAATATTGATGCAAATTTTATCATTTATAAAAGTAGACTATTTATGGATATAATAACTAAGTTAATTATGCTTGCTCATATTATTTAGGTTATTAAAGATATAAATTGATATTTATTGATTCTCTCTTTTTTGTATGAATACCACCTTTGGTGGGGTTAGATATTCTTTGTTAACTAAACAAATCAATTAACACCTATGGGTGGGGTTGATAACTAATTTGGTTAATTAAATTAATTCTTTTTTTCTAAGAGATTGAAATGAACCATTTAAATGCCACATTTGGTGGGGTTAGATAGTTTAAACTTTATTCAAGGTGTCCAAATTAAACCTAAGAATTTAATTATCCGAGTACTAACTTTCAAGTTTTAAAACCACTACTGAAAACATGTTGTCAATACATTTTCAGATAATAATTCTTATAAAAACTTTTGAAATAGAGCTTCACTCTAACTACTAGGCGATTGTACCAACAAATAAAATAGCACTACTCTAAATCAGACCGGATAACTAAACCTTAAAATCTAATTTTTAGGTTTAAGTTTGTAATGAAAAATAATATATTTCACTCTAACATTCTTAATATAAAATCTTGAATAGAAATAAAATCAATTCATTATAGAGATTTTTACTTATTTAATATTTCGCAAGCATAACAACGTTATTATTATATCATGTTTACAAATAGCCAGCAAAGTTAAATTTAATCACAGACAAATTAAATATAAAATATAAGAATAAATCATAAAAAATAACTGCAAAGAAAATAAAATCCTTACAGTACTTTGTTGCTATTCACGTTGCAGGAAAACCTCTAAGCAGAATTTGCACTCCAATTTATTAAATCGAAAATCAAATAAATTACAAAAACATAACTAGTTCTTCTCAAAAAGAGAAGAACTCTAAAACTAAGAAAAACTAACTAAGAAAAACTAAAAACTAAGAAAAACTAGAAAAGTTTAAAAAAAACTAAGAAATGAGAGAAAGAAAGAGAAGAGAAGATGTGTTTTGAGGTGTTCTTAGTTATGAAGAGAATGGGGGTATTTATAGGTGAGGAAAGGAATAAAAAGTGGGTGAAAAAATTATTAAAAATGGAGGAAATACGTAGTAGGTGAAGATGATGTCAGCTGACATCAGCGGGTAGGTGGCGCTCACGGATTGGGGGCGTAGATGGGTAGTAGCGCACGTGGACTGGAGCAAGGGCGTGCACAGGAGCACATGGAAAGTAGTAGGGGCACGCGCGGGACTGGGTGTTGATGGGCGCGAGTGCGCGTGACTTTGCGGTTGTGTGTACGATTTCCTCCTTTTTGACATTTTTTACTTTTTGACCCATTTTGTCCAATTTTTCCTTATTTGTTGACTTTTCCTCATTTATTTATGAATATATTTGTGATGTATTGCCTCCAGTATTCCTCTTTGAGTCTTTAAGTTACGTTTTTAAGCGAAAATACCTGAAAAAAATAAAAATACCTATGATTTCAAAAAGACAGATTTATATAAATATATGATAAAATCATATAAATATATATTTTTAATCAATTAATGTGCATAAAATCATGGTAATTTTAGTGCTTTTTGAGCACTTATCACAACCCCCAACTAGCTTCGTGCTAGTTCTTTAGCAAGAGAAGCGATAAAAATTAAACTATCCTAAATCACTTCTGTGGATTGACACGGTTGCATTTAGCCTATGCAACAAGCCTTTAAACCCCTATGTTGCCCTAGTGGACGAGTTTGAGTCTCGTGAGGGTTTTCAGTAATGATACCCACAAACATTGAACTAAATGTAAATATTAAAAATAATAATAAAAACAATCAACTTAAAAACAAAAATTACAACAAAATCAAAAGTTAACTTTTAAGAATAAAAGAAAACAACATATCACAAAAATGTCTCATACTTTTTAATCTCCTTTAAGATCATAATTAAAATCTCAAGCATAAGTTATTTTAATCTCTTTAAACAATCATGATTTATTATAATAATTAGTCGAAAATCATTTTCATATTTCATATCAAAAATGTATCAATTTAATTTCACATAATTTCAGTGTCTAGAATCTGAATTTGCTTCGACTCTACTCATCACTAGTCAATACTCTCAAAACACTGAATCCGATGAGTTCAAACACTCATACTAATTTATATGAGAAAGAGTTGATGTAGAGAAATGAACTAATATGTTCGCATATGTATAAAGAATAAAGGCTCAAAGTGTTATTTTGACGTTAATCTCATGAAAGGAATCAAATGTATAAATTATAAAGATATCATATATAAAAATTATTTTCATGCATAAATCAAACTCATTAAGAAAGAATTTCAAGATATATGCCTTTTACAAATGAAGAAATTGCAATGACTTTTTAGGGAATTACTTCCTATATCTTTCTTTTGTAATTAGCTTTTACTCACAACTTTGTAGGCAATGTGGGTCATAATATGTAGATTATACTATATATTCATTATCTCTTTATTTTTTCTGAAGATATTTCTCAATATATATATATATATTTTAGAGAGTCAACACATGTACAGTTTGTACATTTTTTAGGATTTTGGTGAGTGGTTAAGTTTGTGGCTTTTTTTTGTTTGATTTTGGTTTAGGTAACCCCAGAATGTCTTTAGATATTTCAAATTTCAAATTTCAAATTTTCTTTTATATTTATTAAAAACATAGTTAACTTTATTTTATTTTATTTTATTTCCTCAAAACAATTATTTTTCTTTTATTTTAATTTTTTTTATTTTCCTTTTTCTTTATTTATTAACTCTTTTATTATTTTATTTTATTTTACTTTATGTTAAAACATTTTTGTAATAAATCGTTTCTTCTATAATTATTTTATTTTACTAACTTTTGTGTATTGTTTAAATTTTGTTTTTTATACTTCTTATAGTACTCATATTAGTATTAAAATTTATCTTCTCCTTTTATTAGTATTTTTTATGCATAAAAAATAAAGAGATCCTTGAGAAAAGAATTTGTATTGTATATTGCTGAACATCTATAGGCTCAAAACACTTTTCAAAGATAAGATGAAAATTTATCAAAAGGAAGCGAAACTACCCTAAGTGCAAGTAGAAAAGAAAGACAAGAAAAAATTGATGAAGGATTATTCAGTGCCATTTACAGGAAATACTACTTCATGCATCCAACTGGGAAAGGCTACAAAGAATTATGAATTGAAAAATATTCATTATTCCTTATTACCTTCATTTTACGGTATCCCTAATGAAAATCCTTTGAATTCATTAGAGATTTTTATGTTGTCGTACAAACATTTCCATTACAGAGACTAAATGAAGACCAACTCTTGATGAGATTTTTCCCTACATACTCAAGGATAGAGATAAGTCTTGGTTTATGACTCTACAACTAGTTTCATTGACTACTTGGGAGGCAATCTACAAAATATTCATGGGTTGGTACCATTTCCAACAAAAGACTGTTGAGTGGAAGGAAAAATAACAACATTCTTCCAAATGAATGGAGAGTTCTTTCATGAAGCTTGGGACAAATTAAAATTCCTCTTAAACCAATGCCCACACCACAGCTTTCCACTACAAGTATAGAATTAGTTCTTCAATAGTGGACTAACACAATAATGTTAGTATATTTTTTATAATCCTACAACATAATTTATGGGAAAAAAGTCGAGAGAGAAAACTTTGGAGTTGTATAAGATGTTTGGTACTAATTTCCAGCAAAAGAGTACTAGAGGAAGAAAAGCATGAGTTAATGAATTTGACTCCCATAGTGAATTGTAGCATAGTTGGTGATAATTCTATCGAGTGTTCAAACAATTACCAAACATATGCCCAAAACCAAACACAAAGGCTATAAGAAAACAAACCTTATCCAACAAATTAACCTTATAAGCTAACTTTGGAAGATAATTTGAATACCTATATTGAAATCAGTAGTGACAATGAACTCATGAATAATCAAAGGTTTAACTCTATGGAGTCTTTGGTAAAAAGATTTGAAGTCAAAGTTTGACAACTAGAAAAACACTTGTAAAAACAATAAAAAGGAAAGTTGACCAAACAAGGAAAACAAGCAAAAAAGGTCACAATCCTTGAAAGTGGCAAGATAGTTAATAAAATATTACCTGATATTTCTAATGATCTACCACTTAGTGTAGGTAATAAATAAGTTGAAATTATAGTCTCCCAAAATGGGGAGATAAGTGCCAAAAATGATCAATATTTTGGGAAAAGAATCAAGGAATCAACTGATGCTCTCAAAAATAAAGAGATAGCAGGATCATACCTTCAATACCATTTCCACACCGGTTAAAAAAATCCAAACAAGATCACAATTCTCTAATCTATTTAATATGCTTTCTAAAGTTAATATAAATTTAACTTTATTAGAAGTAATCAAGAATATGCCATCATATGCTAAGTTATTTAAAGAATTAAACACTAAGAAAATAAGTTATGAATTCAATGAAAGAGTTATGCTATCAAAAGTTTCTAGTGCTATGCTCCAGTACCAACTACCTACAAAGTTGAAATACCCAAGTAGTTTTATCATACGCATCACTATAAGGGATAGAAATGTGGCTATGGAAATGCTAGACATAGGTGCTAGTATAAATCTAATGTTATACGCTACTTCTTACAACTAGAGTATGAAACCTTAAACCTACAACCATGTCTTTCCAAGTTCTAGATAGATCTATTAGATATCCTAAGGAAATGATTGAGAAAATGTTGGTGTAGGTATATAAACTTATAATCCCTGTTGATTTTATGGTTCTCAATATAGAAAAAACCCAACCTTGGATAAATAACATACAATACTTCTTGATAGACCATTTATGGCCACTACCAAGACTATTTATTTTTGATGTCCAAGATGGAAATTTAACAATGATAGTGTTAGGAAATACTGTCCATTTTAAAAAAATTAACTCTTCACATCGTCCATTGGTGAATGTTTTGATGTTGGTTCATTAGATAGCATTATAAATAACACTTTTTTTCCAGAAAGAATGAATGATAAATTGGAAATTGGTTTAACTTTTAAAAAGGTAGATTTAGATAAGGAGACAAAATAAAGATGAACCAATAGAAAACCCTAATACACCCTTAAAGCTACCTATTCCCACCTGGTGAAAAGGTCACTCCAACCAACTTTAGACCTAAAAGATTTCCAAAGAAAATAAAATTTGTGTTTTTGGAAGAAGGGAAAGCGTATCCTACCATCATTTTATATTCTTTTACCAAAGCCCAAGAAAATGAACTTGTTAAGGTGCTTAAGAAATTTAAAAAGGTTATAAGTTGAAGTATCAGGGATATTAGAGGTATTAAACCTGCTATGTGTATGCATAAGACCAATGTAGATGACAATTCTAAACCCATTAGAGAGGCTCAAAGAAGAATAAACCCAATAATGCAAGAGGTAATAAAAAAGGAAATTCTAAAACTCTTACAAATAGGTACTACTAATAGTAAATGGGTTAATCCTATACATGTAGTACCAATGAAATCTGGGATAATAGTTGTCAAAAATGATACAAATGAGTTTGTGCCCATTAGAACAATCATTGAATGGAGGATGTGTATAGATTTTAGGAAACTAAATTTATACACAGAAAAAAGGATCACTTTCCACTTCTATTCATTCATCAAATGCTAGGAAGACTAGTTGAGCATGAATTTTACTTTTTTTAGATGGACTTTCATGTTATTATCAAATACTCGTTGCACCAGAAGATCAACAGAAAACCATATTTACATCTCCTTTTGGGAAATTTTATTTCAAGAGGATGCCATTCAAATTATGCAATGCCTTGACCCCATTTAAGAGATGGATGATGTCAATCTTCTAAGATATGGTGGAAAAGTTTACTAATGTAATTATGAATGATTTTTATATTTTTGGAACCTCATTTGATGATTGCTTGATAAATTCACTTTACTATTAGAACACTGTATTAAATGTAACCTAACACTTAGTTGGCAAAAAGGTCATTTTATGGTACAACTAAGGATAGTGTTAGGACATATAATTTCTAACCAAGAAATTGATGTCGATAAGGCTAAAATTGATTTTATTGCAAAATTACTGCCGCTACATCTGCTAATGGTGTTAGGTGATTTATCAAATATTTTTCTAAAATAAGTTACCCTTTATGTAACCTACTGTGAAAAGATAACAATTTTGATTTTTAATGAAGAATGCCTTATCGCCTTTAATACTTAGAAGAATAAATTAACATTTGTCCCTATAATTCTAGCAGCTAATTGGTATCTTACTTTTAAACTTTGTGTGATGCTTCTGATTATGCAATCGGGGAAGTTTTGGGGAAACGAGTGGAAAAGCATTTGCATGTTATATATTATGCTACCAAAATAGTCAATGATGCCTAAATAAATTATTCCACAATTGAGAAAACTTCTTAATTGTTGAGTTTTCTCTAGATAAATTTAGGTCTTACTTAGTAGGTTCTAAATTAATTGTGCATTTTGATCATCTCCTTTAAATTACCTACTAAGTAAACCTAATTCAAAGCCAAGATCAATTAGGTAAACTTTACTCTTATAATAATTTTACCTAGAAATCAAAGATAAGAAAAGTAGTTTAAACGTAGTAGCTAATCATCTTTATAGGTTAATTTTTGAATTCAATTCTCTTGAAGGTGAGAGTAGAAAAAAATTATTGAAACTTTGCTGGATGAAAAATTATTTTCAATAGGTCTAAATCCATGGTATATTGATAGTCAATTATCATGCTAGTGGTACTTTGAGACCTAACATTTCTTATCAAGAAAAGAAAAAGTTATTAAATTCTTGCAAGTAATACTTTTGGAATGACCCTAATATATTCAAGATTGGTCAAGATCAAATCATTTGAAAGTGTGTACCTGAATAAGAACATAAGAGCATCTTAGCCTTTTATCATTATTTTCATTATGGAGGACATTTTGGAGGTTCAGGATGCCTAGAACAATAATAAGTGATTGAGGGAGTCATTTTGGCAAAAAAATGTTTTTGATGGGTTAATAAAGAAGTATAACATCACACACAAAGTGGCTACTTTGTATCATCCATAAACTTTTGATTAAGTGGAAGTGAGTAATAGGAAAATCAAAGATGGTAACATCACACACAAAGTGGCTTGCACATGGTCCAAAATTCAATGTCAAATCATATTCTAGTTTCACAATTAATGGATCGAGGTTTACGAATCAACTACCGGAAAAAGTTAGAGTAAGTTAGAATAGTAGTATGAAGATGGTTGCATAAACTATGCTATTTGCCAGCTCAAAAGATGGTAATCTTGTACTTTCTGATAGAACATATTATGGTGTAATTCAAGAAATTTGGTAACTCGATTATGAGGCCTTCCATGAAACAATATTCTTGTGTGATTGGATTGAAGATGTTATCAATGTTGGATATAAAATAGATGATTTTGGATTTACCTTTGTAAATATATCCAAGATAAGTCACACTAACAATCTTTTCATGTTAACACTTCATGCAAAACAAGTATTTTACATGAGCTATCAAATTGACACAAGATGGTGTGTTGTGTTAACGAATCAACCCAAGTAACAAATCGGAGTTACACTTGACTTCATATTTAAAGTTCATTATAGTATTAAATATACCAGCTTGATTCCAAATAGCTTCATATTTTATAGACAAAAAATTAATACAATACTAATATGATTTCGAAGGGATGGATTTATTATTATATCACTTCAGTGTCGATGTAGTAATCTCTTTTACTAATATACTTTATTAACATATATAAGTTATTTTTTGTGAATTCATGATATTACATTCTTATTTTGAATTTAATTACATGTAGTTCTTTCTTTGGAACAAGTCGGGCTATGATTTGCAAATTTTTGATGATTTACGAGAAGAATAGGCAGAACACATGGTTCAAATTATAACATCACAAGAAGAATTAGGAGAAGAATCTGATGATCTTGAATAATATAGGACAACATCATGGTAATTTTTATAATGCTTTAATTTCTCTATTCATGTGTCTCTGAAGTTTAGGCAGCTTGCTTGATAGATGTTTATATACACATGTATTTAAGGGAATTAATTGTTATATTGACCAGTTGTTTTTTTGCCCAAACTCCATCTCATCTCTCTTTCATAGTTTCCTAATCACTATGCTGGTGATTCTAAGCAAACCAAACTTCCTCTTCTTGAAATAAAGTTGGACAATCACAAAATCCATGACAAAAGAGACATCATTTTATTTGTAATTTAAGTTATATATATATATGTATTGTATGTAAATTATTATTTTTGTAATAAATTTAATTCTCAAGTAATTAATTAATATTTAATTTTTCAATTATTTGTATATTTCAGTAGTATAGTAGAAAATGAGTAAAATGTGTAAACAAATATAGAATTTAAAGTCAGATCATGCGTTGAACCAACTTTAAACTTAAAGTTGGTTCACACGATAAACCAACTTTAATCTTAAAGTCGATTCACGCGTTGAACCGACTTTAAGTTTAAAGTTAGTTCAATGTGTGAATCGACTTTAAATTTTAAGTCTCCCAATTTAAAGTCGGTTAATAACCGACTTTAATACTAATTTTTGGCATAGTAGAAAAGAGAAGAAAAGTTACCTATTTTCTGAGAAGTGCAAGTAGTGATGGAAAAATGCAGATGCATCCATCATGTTCATCATTAAAGTTCACACAAATAGATTGACGTGAACTTCTAACATCTCAACAAATATTTTTAGTTTTAACAATTCTAAAATTATTCACATACAATTAAATTAAAATAAATAAAAGAAAATAAATAAATAAAAGAAAATTACCTAAAATGATAGGTTCTCTCCTATCCAGCGCTTAATTTAAAGTCTTAGCAAGACGTAACTTGGGAGATTTTAGTTTAATTAAACTCAATGTTCCTACATTATTGAGTCAATCAAACCCACAGGTTTGAGAAGTTTTTTACCTATACTTTTTAAGTCATGTCCTATGAATTTTCAAAATTTTATAAACTTCAAACTAAGGACATGACTATGGGTTTCAAATAAACAACTTATATGTGCAAGTAAAATAACTAAGGTATCAAAACTCATTTGTACCTAGATATAACAAAGCAATTACTTCCTTTTATCATATAATGTGATTAAAAACTTTGAAATTTTGAAGATATATTTAGATTTTATTTTTATTTTTTTAAATTAATCAAACACTTAGTATTAAAATAAATACTCAACAATAAAAATAAAAATTAAGTAAAATAACAAAAAGAAATAAAAGAAAAACAAACAAGTAAAAGAAATAAAATAAAATAAAAATAAAGTTAGTTAATAAATAAAAGAATAAAAAATAAAATAATTATAAAAAATTTACAATATATATAATACAAACAAATTTCGATACATATAATTAGACATACTTAACCTATACATATTCATAATACATTTTATCTATCATATAATACAAACACATTTTGTTTTACAAATAAATATACATGATTAAATTATACATAATAAATATTTATAATACACTCTATCTAATATATATACAAACACATTTTTATACAAATAAATATACATGATTAAATTCTACACAATATAAAACACTTTATCTATATAATAGAAACACATTTTTATACATATTATATCATACATTATTTACAAGTAAGTAAGTGTAAATACTATATAATAAATAAAAGGAATAACTAAGTTAAGAATTAATTTAATATATTTTTTAAAAAATTTGTATAGTATTTTTTTAAATTTTTATAGAGCACATTATTTAAATAAATAACGAATTTTTTAAAAAATAAAAAATTAAAGCAAATAATAAACTAAGTTCAAAATAAAATTAAAATTTACCTTTTTATTTTTTTAGTTATTAACAAAAATTAAAAATTATATAAAAAAATTTATTAAAAAATAAAATAAAAAATTAAAAAATTAAAAGTTAAAAGTTAAAAGTTCTTTTTTTTAGAAAATAAAATAAATCAATAAATTAAAGTTTAAATTTTTTTATGAACTCAAAATAAACAAAACAACCAGAATTATTCACGATACAAAATGTTTTCAAAATTTGGATAAATAATTTAAAAATGTTATTATTTCCCCATCAATAGCGCCAAAAACATGATAAACAAAATCAACATGAGACTAGCAATACTAATTTTGGAGATATTTTGGTTTTAGATTTATAAAACTCTCACAAGTACACGAATCATTTTATAAAAAATAACAAATATTCTCCTAAGGTCGGAATATATGTGGTTTTTAATTTATTATTAAAAAATTTAAAAACCAAATTAAGTCTTAAACATCGTGTCTCAATATTTTGAATTTTTTGTGCTTCCTAATCTAATAATATAAAAAAATAATCATAGATGTGGATTCAATAAAAAATGATGCAAATTTTTATCATTCATGACAATGGAGTATTTATGGATATAATAATTAAGTTAATTATACTATCTCATATTATTTAGATTATTAAATATATAAATTGATATTTATTGATTCTATTTTTTATATATAAATATGACATTTGGTTGAGTTAGATATTATTTGCTAATTAAACAAATCAATTAACACTTATGGGTGAGGTCAATAATTAATTTATTTAATTAAATTAATTCTTTTTTCTCTAAGAGATTGAAAATGAACCATTTAAATGTTACATTTGGTGAGGTTAGACATTTTAAAATTTATTCAAGGTGTCCAAATTAAACCTAAGAATTTAATTATCTGAGATCTAACTTTCATGTTTTAAAACTATTATTTGAAAATATATATTATTGAAAATATGTTTTCAATATATTTTCAAATAATAGTTCTTATAAAAAAATTTGAAATAGAGTTTCATTCTAACTATCACACAATTATATCAACAAATAAAAGAGCATTACTCTAAATCAGACCAAATAATTAAATCTAAAAATCTAATTTTCAAATTTAAATTTGTAATGAAAAATAATATATTTCTCTCTAACATTCTTAATATAAAATATTTAATAAAAACAAAATCAATTTATTTTATAAAAATATTTTACCTATTTAATATTTCGCAAGCATAACAATGTTATTATTATATCATATTTACAAATAGTGAGTCATACTAAATTTAATCATAGATAAATTAAATATAACATAAAAATAACTCTAAAGAGATTAATTTTAAAATTATATCTCAAAAAAATTCTTACAGAACTTTGATACTAATTCTATTTCTAGAAAACCTTCAAATAGATTTGCATTTTCGTTTATTGAATAAAAAACTAGAAATTTATAAAAGCATTACTAGTTCTTCTAAAAAAGAGAAGAACTTTAAAACTAAAAAAGCTTTCAAGAGAGAGAAAGAAGGGTAGAGATTTTCAGGCATCCTGAGGGATGATTTTTACAATGAAGAAGATGGTCCTTTTATAGGTGAGGGAAATGATAAAAAAAAGTGAAAAAATATCTTTAAAATGGTTTTGAATGTGTATGGGTAGGCTGGCACGCGTGTGGGGGTGCTAGCGTGCATGAACAAGGTAATGCATCTTGACATGACATACGTGAGGCTACACATGGAATATGATATACATGTGCATGACTACGAGCAAGATAGGTGTTGGCATGCGTGAGCGCGCGTGGGACTTTGCATTTTTGACCATTTTGTCCATTTTTTCCATTTTTTTTACTTTTCCTCTTTTTTTTCTCAACATATCTGTGATGTATTGACTCACATTAAGTTTACATATAATAGGATTGTTCATTCTACTTATTCATTTTCTCCTTTTGAAATTTTTTGTGGCTTTAATCCTTTAACACCTATTGATATTTTACCTTTGCCTACTAATGAGCATGCTAATCTTGATAGTAAGAAAAAGGCAAATTTTGTGAAGGATTTACATGTGAGAGTTCAAGCCAACATTGAAAGGAAGAATGAAAAATATGCTAAGCAAGCCAATAAAGGGCATTGAAAGGTTGTTTTCCAATTTCGAGATTGGATTTTGGTGCACATGATTAAGGAGAGATTTCCCACATAGTGGAAATCAAAATTGTAGCCTTGAGAAGATGGATCTTTTCAAGTCTTGGAACAGATCAATGATAACGCCTATAAGCTAGATTTACCAAGTGACTATGGTAATGTTAGTACAAATTTTAATGTCGTTCATTTATCTTTGTTTAATGTAGGTGATTCAAGGATGAATCTTTTCGAAGAGTAGGGGAATAATTGAGATCAAGGTGCTAATCAATCCAATGACTAGGCAAAGACAAAAAGGATGAAGGAAACTTTACAAGGCTTGATCATGGAAGTGCAATACATATAAACTATGCTAGAAGATTGTAGAATTAAATTCAATAATTCCAAAGCTTTACCAAGCATGGTTTATTACCCTTTTATGCAAGGGATAGATTTGGAAGATTAAGTTGGGAGCAAAGATTGATTTAGGAAGCAAATTTTATTATAGTTAATTTTGGGCATTTTATGTTTTATTTATCATAATTCATTTAGTCTTTTATTTTCTTAAGGTTCGATTAGGCCTAATCCACCAATAAACAAAGTCCATTTTGTCTAGGATTTTTCTTTAGGGATTGAATTAGAACCTAGGTTTTCTTTAGGGATTGAATTACCGCTTAGGGTTTTCTTTATGGTGAATTGGCATCTAGGGTTTTTCATGAAGGTTTCTTTCTTATAAAAAGAAGCCACTAATTAATTTAGAGGAAGACCATATATCATTAATAAAAGTTTATTTTAGAAAGCTTCTTGATTTTCCTTCTTGTGTTCTTGATTATGGTTGAATTTGACTAATGAAAGGGAGTGATCATCCTTTGTGGCATCTCAAGGTTAGGGTTTTAAGGACTTTGTTTGTTTAGGGTTCTAATTCGATCATACTAAAGGTTAGGGTTTTAAGAACTTTTTTTCCTTAAGGTTCTAATCCAATCATCTTTAACACATTCCTAGTAAATCAATTGTTCATATTCCTTTGAGTTTGTGAGTTCCTAAGGTTATTCACCTAGATGGTCCGCATCATGTGCCATTGAAAAATAATTCTTGGTTGTTGTGTTTTCTTTAGATAAATTTAGCTATTACTTAGTAGGTTCTAAAATAATTATGCATTTTAATTATGCTGCTTTGATATATCTACTAAGTAAACCTAATGCTATGCCATAATTAATCCAGTTGGTTTTACTCTTGAAAGAATTTGACCTAGAAATCAAAGATAAAAAATAAATTGAAAACTTAGTAACTAGCCATTTATCTAGGTTGATTTATGTATTCAATGCTTTTGAATGTGAGAGTAAAGAAGAAATTGTTGAAATTTTTCTTAAACAATTATGTTTAGTAGGTCCAAATTCATGGTATGTTGGTATAGTTAATTATCTTGCTAGTGGTATTTTGAGACCTAACACACCTTTTCAAAAAAATAAAAAGTTTTTAAACTCTTGTAAGCAATACTTTTGGATGATTGTTATCTATTCAAGATTGGTCAAGATCAAATCATCTAGAGGTGTGTGCCTAAAGAAGAACATAAGAACATCTTGGCCTTTTGTCATGATTTTCATTAGGGGCCATTTTGGAGATAACAAAACATTCCTTAAGGTATTACAATCCATTGTTTATTGACCAACTCTTTTTAAAGATGCTCATATGTTTTGTGTTCAATGTGATGAACGTTAAAGGATTGGTAATATAAGTTGTTGATTTTTTTTATGTATCAAGGATTGACTTTATGGATCCATTTCCCCTACCTTCTTGCTATGAATATATGTTGTGGATTATGTGTCCAAGTGGATAGAAATTATACCTACTAAAACTAATGATGCTAACGTTATTGTGAAACTCTTGAAGGATTTAATTTTAGTAGGTTTGGGATTCTTAGAGCAATAATAAGTGATAGAGGGAGCCATTTTTGCAATAAACCTTTTGATGGGGAACTAAAGAAGTATAACATCACTCAAAAAGTGGCTACTCCACACCATCCTCAAACTTTCGATCAAGTAGAAGTGAATGATAGGAAAATAAAAGAGGTTTTGAAATGCATTGTGCAATCTTCAAGGAAGAACTGGGCACTCTTTAAGGAAGAATTGGGCAATCAAGTTAAATGATGTCTTATGGGCTTACCACATAACATATAAAACACTTATTAGGATAAGCCCTTACCGATTAATATTTGGAAAAGCGTGCCACTTATCTGTAGAACTCAAACACAAGGCTTATTGGGCAATTAAAAAGCTAAACTTGGATTTAGACAAATTAAAAGAAAAAGACGGTTGCTCCAACTCAATGAGTATAAAGACATTAGGGACGAAGCCTATGAAAATAAAAATTTATATAAAGAGTATACAAAGTGCTATCACGACAAGAGGCTAATTTGTAAGACTTTTCTTCCTTGAATGAAGGTTCTTTTATTTAACTCTCATTTGAGATTATTCCCAAAAAAATTACAATCAAGGTGGAATGGACTGTTCACAATTACCCAAGGATCCAAACACTAAAATATGATCAAAGTAAATGTGCATCGTGTGAAGCCTTATTAAGAAAGAGAACACAACACAAAAGAAATATATTGCATATGGATACGTAATCTTTAATACCATGATGATAATGCATCTTACTAAGATGTTAAACTAAGTATTGGATGGGAGGCAATCCATATTATTGGTAATATTTTATTTGAATTTATTTTATGTTAATTAATTTTTTTATTTCATGTTTTGTCAAAATTATTTAAAACTATTAAATTTTATAACCAATTTTTGAATTTGTGAAAAGAACACAATTTTCTATCTATGTAGTTCATATTAATGGATACACCTACAATTCTATATCAAACTTTTGAAGGATCAGTAAATGGGTAATTTTTTCCCATTACTCTTTTATCATTTTTTTTACAATTATTACATTGAAGGTAATATAAGTTCTAAGTCAGAGGTAGGAAAAATTACATTATAAAATTATGCTTAAATTGAAATTTTTATTTGTTTTTATTTACATTTTGTGTGCTTTTATTTATTTATTTTTATTGAATTAAGAATTTTTGTTTCATTTTAAATTTTTCTTACAAGATAATTGTCTTTTTAGTTAATTTTAAGATAACGATGAAGTCTTTGCATTGTTTGATTAAGTTCAAAAATATTTCATGGAACAATATGATAATTAGTTAGGTTTTTTCATAATTAATATTTCAAGATATAATCTTGAAATTACGATGAACCTAAAATCGATGTTTAGGATCAAATAGTACGACTACTTTGTGAGAATATATTTTGGGACATTGTTTTCCCATTTTGAGTGATGACTACCTTGATAGACTTAATTAATCTTATTTTTGTATATATAAGATATAATCAGTAATCTTAATTCATATCTTTAATATCTTACTTAATATTGAGCAAACATAATCATAAACATACATAAAATCATGATATATTGAGTGCTTTTGAGTTCGAGGAGTTGAAACATATATCTTTTGTTTCCAAAAATACAGGTAGTATTCACAAATACCCATACCCAATGCGAACCAAAAACTTGAGCTATGGTGCGACTCTTTCGCACACTCATTCGTCGAAAACCACAACTCTCAACCTAATATGCACACTACGACAACTAACCTGTGATGTGTGTAAACATGCTCGTATATAAATGTATCAACTATGTGTGTATGTGTATTACTAATTAGTAGTAACAAATCTTACATAGAGAAACACATATACACTAAATAAAATAAAAAAACACCATGTTTTGTACATGAAAAATCAATACATAGACACGAGAATAATAGGACTTATAGCTATTTTAAAAAATTCTTTAAACTTTGAATATCAATTGATCTACTATGAACTCCATCGAAATCAAATGTCGATCGGTTGAACATATTCTTGATTGGTTCAGCAATTAAAGCTTATATACCTCAATTTCTTCTCATGCCTCACCCAGCCTTAACTCCAGTATTTCTATGTTCTTATGTTGATTATGGTTGAGTAATTTTTATAATTAAATGACGAAATGAATGCTTTGGATAATCATACTAGATAATTGTGTTTGTAGTTTATTTTTCTATACATATGTCAAAACAAATGAGAGTATGCTTGCATGTTTCATATGGTTATGCATTTAGGGAAAGAATGTATCCTTGTAGATTTATTTTATGGTAAAATGATTGATGTGAATGTATGCACTACATAATCTTCGAATTACTTTTTTAAATAATAACTAAACTAATAAACAATAAGGCTTTCAAGCCAAGTTGCATTGTTATGTCTAGTTGATTTCAATTACACAAGCTTGTCAAGATTAATTAAAGATGGCTTTATCGGGTCATAGGAAAGTTCCACTATAGAATTTTGGTCTTCAATGTAACATCATTTATCCTATTAGTGTCATATAGTAAGATAGTGATTTTTCAACAAGAATATGTCAAAAGGAGAGTTTGTAAGTTATTATGAGTATTGATGATATTCATAGTCAAAATATTTACTTGTAAACTAATATCTAGGCTCATTATCATGTCTTTCAATTAAAGCTGAAGAAACACTTGAGTTTCACATAGGTACACTTCAGATATAAATCTCATCTTATCAAGCTTAGACTTGTATTCATGCATTCACAAGCATATTGCACAAACATATAGAAGTATTTTTGTGCTCAAAATACATTACTTAATTGATCTAGCAAATGTGTAAATCGAATCAAGTTTAGATCTAACGAGATCAATTTAGGAGCTTTCAGGTTGCAAATTTTAGTGACTTGATCGATTAAGTATTGTAATGATCAATCGACCTATGGTAGATTGATCAAGCACCCTCATGTTAAAATACACTTCTAACTCATCCTTGATGTATCAAATGAAAAATGGTCTTGATCGATTGAGTAATGTCTCGATTTACTCGATCGAACAAGCTCATGTTTTTTAGTTTTAAAATTTCTATTTTAACTCGAGCCAATTGATATAATTATCAAAAAGTTCTTTCTTAAATGCATATTACTAATCCTTTTATGAGTAGGAATTTCATTTAACATTGACATAGGATTACGGTTTTAATTTTTCTATATAAACAACTCATTTCTCATTGTTACAAGCTACCATACTTATTTTTACATCACTACTTTTGTGCCTTTCTTTTGAATTTTTTTTAAGGAAATGAACTTATTTTCTCTACAACATATAGTTTTAGGCTTGTTCTTATTTCAATCATTCAAACATATTGTGTGCTTATATTTGATTTATTCATATGCCTATTTTTTTTATCCATATGATTTTGAAGTTTCATAGTTGTTCTAGTTCATTTATTTAGCTTCAAGGTTTAGTTGTTTTTGTCCATGAAGCAATATATTATGATTGTTCATTATTGAATCCTACTAGGACACACATTGCATGGTGTTATTATGCCAATAATTTTCATGTGCTTAATGAATAAATTTGATTCCTTGTGATTCGAGTAGATCAAAATGTTAATTCAGATTCGTACACCTACCTTATAGAGGTTGTAGAAGGAGTGACGACTTGTAAATAGATTGCACTAGTGGCATTATCACCATAAAAGGTAGTTTAAGGCATCGTTGTAATTGAACACTTATTTTCATGATGGATAGATTAGGTAATCCGGTAGAGTGACAATTTTCCTCTTCGATCATTACTATGGTCTAAGTTATATTTACCTAAAAATTCTATATAATGTATTTATTTATATTTTCAAATTTTTATTTGTTGTGTTATGCATGTTTGGATGTTGTCATATGTTTTAATGAGTAAATAGAGTTTTATACCACTGAACTTTAAGAGAATTTACAAAAATATTATAAAAACTTTGATTTTTTTACTTTCATTCCATTAAAATTTACAATTGTTATAAAACTACCATCAAATTTCTCTATCTTATTTCTTTAACATTAAATTTTGTAATGTGGTCAAAAATATTATTAACGTTAAATCATTTAACGGGAATTAACAAAAAATTACCCATACGTCTTAAAATTTTATGATATGAAAGTAATAAAACAAAAGTTTGATAAAATTTTGTAATATTTGTAAAAGTGTAATGTTATGGAAATAATAAATCAAAATTCGATAATATTTTATAACACTATCAAAATTCAGTCGGAAAAAAATATTTACTCATTTTTAATTAGTGGCAGCTTGCATAATTACCTATGTATCCCATTAGGTTAAAGAGATTCGCAACTTCAACTTTTAGTTTGTAATGATCGCATTTTAATTTTAATTTTAATTTTAATTTTTTTTTTACATCAAACATGGTGTGGTTCGAACCTCCTATGGACCACTGAACAATTTAAAATTTGATAAAAAAAAAATAAAAATAAAAAGAGTTTTTTTTTTTTTTTTTTTTTTTTTTTGGGGGGGGAGGGGGGTTCGAAATTAAACTTATACTAAACTGACTTAACAAAGAGAAAGATCGACTTAAGAAAGGAAAAGAGATAAGAGATGTTATCTAGCATCACTGACTCTCAATTGCGAAAAAACTTCTTCACTTACTGTTGATTCTGAGAAGTCGTCCCCAAATACCGGCATATCATGATCTCTTTCCATAGTTGAGTCCAGAGAGGTAAAACGCTGCAGATTAGGTAATATGAATCCTGAGGTGGCCGTAGTTGCTGTAGTACTGTCCTCGTGAGGTTCTTTGTTTATTGCTGTTTGTTGAAGCTGCAATGCATACTCCAGATCCCACAAAACATCTCCCATTGCAGGCCTATCATCACCATCTTCTTGCAAACATTTCTCTAAGCAGTCACTAAATTTTCTCAATGAGTTTGGACTAATCTGACCCTTTAAAGAAGGATCAACAATCTCTTCAACCAATCCTTTTTTCTTGCATTGAATTCCCCATTCAGCTAAATTCATTTCTTCTCTTGGAAGCATGTTATTAATAGCTGGTCTTGCACAAAGAACTTCTAGAAGAACCACACCAAATGAATACACATCAGATTTTTCAGTCAATTGTTGAGTCCTAAAGTACTCGGGATCAAGATAACCCAAAGTTCCTTTAATACCTGTACTGACATGAGTTTCATCAATTAGAGTTGATTTAGAAAGACCAAAGTCGGCAACTTTAGCAACATGGTTTTCATCAAGCAAAATGTTTGTGGGTTTAACATCACGATGAATGATTCCACCAGTTGAACCTTTGTGAAGGTAATGAAGACCTCTGGCTGCACCAATACAAATTTCAAGTCTTTGCTTCCATGTCAAACAAGGAAACTCTGTATTATTATAAAGGTGATCTCTTAAGGTCCCCTTTTCCATGAATTCATATACCAATATCATCTCATACCTCTCATCACAATACCCAATTAAGGAAACAAGATGTCGATGTCGAATTTTCGATAAAACCATGATCTCAGTGTGGAATTCAGGTAAGCCTTGACCTGAACCTGTAGCTCCTCTTTTCACAGCTACTCTTGTTCCATTCAGGAGTGTTCCTTTATATACATTACCAAACCCACCTCTCCCTATTAGCCTTTTTGAATCAAAATTGTTTGTAGCAATCTGAATCTCAGCTAAAGAAATCTTTAACCCAAGATTTAGATTAGGAACAGGTGAGTTCTTGATGGTTTGTTCAGTCACTCTACTATGGGAACTACATACTCCATATCCAGGAACAGAAGACCAATCCAAAGTATCAGCAGATTTTGACTTGCGTTTCAAAACTAGTAACAAAGCAACCACCAGAATACAGATAAGTGAAGAACCACCAACAGCTGAACCAACTATAAGAGGAACATTCTTCTTGGTAGCCTCATTTTCGTTATGAACTGTGGCATATCCATCTATAATCTGCAATATTTCTAGCCCATTTAGATAAGCATTTCTAGTTGTAGAGTTACTCTTGGTACCAACACTGAGGTTCATGACACCAGATTCAACACGACCCACCAAATAATCAATGTGAAATGGGAAATCCAAGTTATAATGGGAATCACTATAATTGATCTCCTTGCTATAGATTTCATTTATGTACAGATTAAAAAAAAAAGCGTCCGGAAATGTACTAATAAAATCACAGAAGTGAAACCTAACAAGATGCAGAGCAGTTCTGTTCACATCGAAAGACCAGGTTATGTTGAAGAAATTTGGTTGCCCACTAGCATCCGTGTTCAATTTTTTGGCTGTTTGGTAGACCAAAGCTGGGGCAATATATTTACTATCTTCATCTGGGTAATTTGGGGAAAAAATTTTGCGGGTATACTTTGCAACATTTGGGTTATTTAGATAACTATCATCTAAGTCCCAATTTCTCCATATATCATCCCCATCTGAATGGATAGCTTCAGCTCCCACATTAATTCTGTAATTTGTCTCTAAAACTGAAGAGGGTAAACTTGTAAAATTGACCCCAACTTTTGTAGCATTTTCTGGGCTGAAATTGATATTTGGGGCAAGAAAGATTTCAATGGCATTTACAAATGCAAGGGATGATCCTTGAGGAGTAAAATAAATCATAAATTTACCTGACTTGACACTTAAAATAAATTCCTTTATTACAATAGAGCTGTTGGTGTTGGTTTTGACAGAGAAATTATGTAAAAGCAATAAATCAGAAGCAGAAACATCGAAAAGTGCTTTTGTGAGATCATCTTTGGATTGGAAAGGAAAGAAATGGAGGCGTAACAGGTAAGTACCAGAATCGCTTATTTGGAATTCATATAAAGATTGTTGAGTAAAGACTCTTGCTGTGTGGTAGATATGTGAGATTTCGGGCGATTGATTGCTAATCTTCACAGTGTTGCTCTTCTTTGTGAAATGAAAAGACGCTAGAGAGTTCATGTCTCCAATAAAGGTCCGACGAGTGACGTTTATATTTTCGTCTGACCCACAATTGATGAAATATATATGAGGAATAACGTAAGTTGAAGAGACAATTTGAAGGATAGAAAGAAAAAGGAGGGATATTATAGGGACATGGGTTGTTTTGTTCTGAAGCTTATTCATGACAATGGTGAAATATTGAAGCATGCACTAGATTTTGCTTAGGTTCAAACCAGACTTATTACTCAGTTGAAAATTGAGTTGTGGATATATGTACCAGAGGGAAGACTTTAGTCAAGCTGGGGAGTTTGAAGCTGAATTTTCAACCATCCAAATTTTCAAACCATGACAATGGTGAAATGTCCTACAAATATTACTTTTTATTTTATTTTATAATTTTATACTTTTCAGACGGTTCCCTATGTCCACCTTTTGGAGAATATTATATAAAATCTAACAGTAATGATAAAATGTTAGATTAGATATTAAATTAAAATTATAAAATATTTAATTAATTTAATTATTGAAAAAATATTTATATTATGAAATGTGAATGGATAAATGTTTTTAGGTTGTTATAAATGTTCATGTATTTGGAGGTTTTTTATAAAATTATTATACCCTATTATGTAAAAAATAAAATAAAAAAATATTGTTTAATATTTAAAAAAAGAGCTTATTATATCACACAAATATAATGTTTTACAATTTTATTATTATTGTGTGTGGAGTTAATTATACTGTCTAATTTCATCCTATCACTTAAATTAAAATGTTTGATATATTTCTAGGAAAATTTTAACTTGTATCAATCCTATCTTACATTTTTACATATTATATAAAAATGTTAAACGATATGAATTTATACTTATAATAATTATAATATGTAACTTGATAAATTTTTTTTGTTTATGAATAATTTTTTAATTTTTAAAATTATTTGAAGATATGATGTTGCATAATTATTACAATATAGATATATTTTATTTTTGTGATTTTAATATTTCTACTTTTTTAATCAATTAATAAAATAACTATTTTATTTTTTAAATAAATTTAATAGAAAATTGATGTACAAAAACTTGATATATAAATTTTATATATTTTTTAAATAATTCGTAAGTGCACAAATGATTTTGTAAGAGACACAAGTATATTTCATATTTAGTCTAAATATGAACTACATGATTTTTAAATAATTCAATATAATTATTTTGTTTGAAAAGTCTAAACTAATAACATAAAATAAAATAAAAATAAAGGATAGATTAATTTATACAAATTATAGACATATATACAATTCATTAGTCAATGAATAATTAATGAAATATTTAGTTAGTTAATTATGTTTGGTAAAATTAATTAGATTAATTAAATATAAATCTAAATTTATTAATTATTTCTTATGTATATATAAACAGTGTCATCGGTTAAGTCTATAAGTTGATTTAATTTAACTATGCTTTATTTTCTAAGAAATTAACAATCATTTAACTTGTTACTTTCGATCGGGTCTAACAAGTTAAACTTCTATTCAAACTGTTTAAATCAGTTTTTAGATCAATGTATTTGAAATCTAATTTTCATGTTTAAAATTTATTATGAAAAATATGCTATCAATATATTTTTTTAATAATAAATCTTATAAAAACTTTAAAAGAGAAAGTAATTTTAAATTAAATATAGATTCATGTTTCTAAAATCCAATATTTATATTTTAAATCTATTACGATTGCAATAAATTTTGTAAAGTTCTTGAATAGAAAATATTATGTCTTTAATAATTGTTAAAAATATTTACCTAAATAATTTACACAAGCATAATAACGTAACTAAAATCTCATTATCATAATTAGTTAGCATACTCATATTAAATAAATGATTAGAAAATTAAAAATGACATTGAGAAGAAATACACAAAATTAAATATGCAGATTGAATGTAATTAAAATAATACCTCAACTATATTTTTACAGATAATTTTTCGTAGAAATCTATTATCTGAAAATTTTCTTTAATAAGACTACTTATTTGTTATAACATAATTTAAAATATTTAAAAACTAAATATAAAATAAAACTTGCTTACCTCTCAAAATTGAGAGAAAAGCTTTGAAAGAATATATAACTTAAACATTAAATGAAATCAGTTATTGTGGGATAAATATACAAGAGGGTGAGCACCTATTTATGTGTGATGGGACACGTTAAAACAACAAAAATATTATGGCTAATGAGTGAAAAATTATCGGGCATCATGGCATACTTTTGTCCCCATCGTGGCATGTGTTAATTCAGTACACGTTTAAATTATTATCCAATTATCTCACATTGTGGCACACATTAATCACGGTCCATGTTAAACTGCATGTCTCCAAAATTCTTTATACTTTCACCCTTTTACATTTGGTTGGATATATATAAGACTTACATATGTTAGTCTTTAATCTTCTTAGGTGTAATTACTGTTTTCAGGTACAATGATTCATGTATTTATCAATTGAATTATTTTGAAGTTAGAAATAATTGGAAAAAAACAAAATATACATGTGATTTTTAAAACATAGATTTGCTAAAATAATAATAAAATTATGCAAATACAAATCTATTTTGACACTAAAGTGCATATAAATAATGTAATATTTAATATTCTCACTTATCACAATCCCAATTAGTTTCTTACTAGTCTCTAGCAAGGAAAGAAAAAACTAAAAACTAAAACTAAAATGAATTAAAATATCTTAATTCATTTGGGTAAATTGATACGATTGCATTAAGGTTGCATTTAGAATATGCTAACAGCCTTTAAACCAATAACCTTCTCTAGTGGTTGTATTTAAGTAATGTTAGGGCTTTATGTGATGATACCCATTAATATCAAACTAAATTTAAAAATCAAAATTAAAAAATTAAAATCAAAAATTAAAAAAGTAAAAATCAAAATGAAAAATAAAGAAAATAAAAATAAAATAGTAAAAGTTATCGTGCTTTAGTCTCTTTTAAGTTCATAATAAAAATCAAAAGCCAATTTTGATTAAAATCCTAAAGAGTAATAGCTTATTATAAAAATGCGTTAAAAATCACACATTTGTATTCTATATAAAAAAATGTGTCAATATTGATTTACCCAATTATAGAAATCCAAATTCATTTCGATTCTAACTCTCACAAGTTATACTGTTAATATTATACTCATATATGAGTTTAAGAACTCAATTAAAGTTATATACAAATATAACTTATGTAAAAAAATGAATTAATAGGTTCACATATGTTTAAAGAGTAAAATGCTCAAAGTAGTGCGTAATGTTTGACCTCATGAAATAAATCAAATAATAGAATTTATAAAAAAAATCAAATGTCATTTTCATGTATTACTTAAAATCATAGAATAAAAATATCAAGTATATTCCTATAAAGATAAAATAAAAATGCAATGACTTCATGAGATTAATTTTCTATTTTTCTTTTTGTTATAGCTATTTCTCATAATTTTAGAGATTTTTGGGTCATAATATTTAATTTATACTATTGATTTTTCTCTTTTTTTTTCTTCTTATTTCTCATTTTCTCTTTTTTTAGAGAGTGAACTCATGCACATTTTCTACATATTTTGTATGACATGGTGAGTGACTAGTTTGGCTCTTTTTGTATTGGTTCTAGGGAACCCCATACATTTCTCTTTTTTTGTGGAAGTCATGTATAAATGAAAAATGCATATACTTTCAATTTCTATTTAAGTCACATTTTCTACATATTTTGTATGACATGGTGAGTGACTAGTTTGGCTCTTTTTGTATTGGTTCTAGGGAACACCATACATTTCTCTTTTTTTGTGGAAGTCATGTATAAATGAAAAAATGCATATACTTTCAATTTCTATTTAAGTCATTCAAGTCATACAATAAAAATAGTATATGATATTTTATCAAATGTAAAAATCTTAACATTCAATGCAAAAGCCTATAGAGATCATGTAGTAGTTTGAATGATAAGAAGAGTGTTTAAAAGAGTAGAAAAATATTATCACTCAGAATGGAAAGATAAAGGCTTAAAATATTCTTACAATTCAGTCTCTACTATTTGATTCATAAAGACCAATTTTGGGCTTATCTCAATTTTAATATTTTATCATGAAATAGAAACTATGACAAAAACAAACTAATTATCACAGTATTGCATGATATGTTCAAGAAATTAATCTAACAATGCAAAGACTCAATAATTTGCTTAAAGTTAACTAAAAGCATAGTAATTTTGAAAGAATTTTTTTAAAAATAAATCTAACTTTTCCTAAACTAAAAATAAAAAATAAGTGAAAATATAAACATAAGTTTAATAACTATTCCTAACCTAAAATTTACATTTCCTTCAATGTAACAAATGTAAATTAAATATTTTAATCCACACAAATAAAATGTTGTGTACTTGTTGTACATCTCACAATCAGTTATAAATAAAATAAACATTATTCACATAACATAACATAAAATAAATTAAAAAACATGAAACAAAAAATAATATGAAACAAATATAATATTGAAAAACAAAAAAAATTAAAATAAAGTTAAAAAAATTAAAACAAAATATATAAAAACAATAAAAACTTGTAAAAACCCAGAGCAAGTTTGGAGCTCAATTCTCCATATCATCTGATCCTTGTTCTTCATGCTATGGTTGTGATCGTTCAAGTGGTGTAAAGATGAAATCATAATCTTACTTCTCGAGTTCCCTTAAATAGCTTGAACCCATCACAAGATGGTTAAGTTGTAATCAATGCATTTCATAGAAAAAATGGTTATAATTCACCTAATCATGATGTTGTCGATTTGCAAATGTAGAATGTTGTGTAGTACAAGCTTGGGCATAATTTTCCAAGTAAGTCCCTCTTTCATTTAGATGATGAATTTCATCCTTCATTTTCATTCTTTCTGAAATAGCGACTCTTATTTCCTTTTGGGCAATATTAGTACCGAGGTGAGTTCATTGTAGGACACTAGATTTAATTATTCACTAGGTAGAAACATAGCTTCACCTTTTGGGTAAATTACCCTCACTTTAGAATATAAAGTAGTAACAAGTTGGGGGAAAAAGTAATTTAATTGGTGGTTGTTAAGAGACAATTTCATCCTTCATTTTCATTCTTTTTGAAATAGCGACTCTTATTTCCTTTTGGGCAATATTAGTATCGAGGTGAGTTCATTGTAGGACACTAGATTTAATTATTTACTAGGTAGAAACATAGCTTCACCTTTTGGGTAAATTACCCTCACTTTAGAACATAAAGTAGTAACAAGTTGGGGGGGAAAAGTAATTTAATCGGTGGTTGTTAAGAGACAATTTCATCCAATTGTGAATTATTATTCCAACATCATAGTCATTTTGTATGTTATAGCATACAATAATATTATCAGCTATCTATCCATAGAGCTATAATGAGTAATGGGCATAAATCTTGAACATATAAAATACATCCATATGCAGGAAACCTTATCCAAAGACTTAGCTCCAAAGCCTCTTGGTGTTCCACTAGCATAGCCCAACTTAGAACCTTCTATTATTAGGCTTCCTATTACTGCAACGTAATCCATATTATTCAAATAAGTCTCATACTCACCCTTGCCTATATCTATCAAACCATAATAAAACATTAATACCAAATGGCCCAAAAAGGACTAGTAAATTATGTACTTTAATCTTATTCTCGACAATGTATGAAACATTAGCATAAAATTCTTGAACAATAGATTCTATAACTACTTTTGGTTCATTAATGAATCGTCTCTAACCTGGAATTACTATCACATTAGTAATACCCTCAAATTGAAAATTTTGTACCAACTCAAAGTCCATACCCCTTTCCATTATGAAACTTGTTTTTATCTCAATAGTCTTATCAAATTTGAGTTTGGTCTTAGCACTAGAAATTTTGAGCCTATTATATGCAATAGAGGTTTCTATCTCTTTTTCTTTATTATCCCTTTTTAGGTACCATTTTAAATGTCAATGAAATCTCAAAATCCAAAGGTTTACAGATAATCCATATAAAACAACAAAATACTTAACTAATCCAAAAAATATCCTTACCATCACTTTATCCAAATAGGGTTTAGAACTTTTTTTAACCAAAACTTTATAGAAATAATCCTCAAAAATTCAAAGAATTTATCTCAAGACTTAATTTGTAAAAACTATTTAGCTACTGAAAGAGTCCATAATCTATTAAACAATTAGGGTAAGAAGATACAAACTCTTAAAGGACTTGAACCCAACGTGCAAGATGCAAAATAGTAAACACTTACATAGTCCACACAGTAGGAGCACAAATAATATAATATCAAAAAAACAGACAACTTATAACAACATACATTATGTATCAAAACAAAAAGCATAATAGTTAATCATGCATAATAAGCTATATAACAAGGTAAATCTTCATAGAGAATGTATCGATATGGTAACATCGATTGGTTTTTTAAGACAACCACTAAATAATAAATAATTCACTAAACAATAAAATAATTACAACTTTGATAGACAAGAAAATAATTATTACCTCTATTAGTCAAGACCTCTATCCAAACTACCTACTATTGGTCTTACTAGTTGCTTCCACAACTACTTGGTTCAACACTCAAACCTAGCTTTTCTTCACAACCAACATTACCTAATGCTGTGTGATTGGAAAACCTAAATCAATAACAAGAAGTGTTATCATTAACAATTTTGTGGGACCCATATTCAATCTAAAACCTTTTTTTTAAATTAATATTGTAACTAACTAATAAATTAAATAAAAACATAAATGTTTTAAAAATTTAATATCTATAATTAAACTACTACTAACTAAACTAAATCTAAGTAATATTTAAAAATAATTATAACTACCAATAGAAATATTTTTAAAATAGTTAATAAAAGCAACTGTCTATCAAATGAAAATGAATTATGTAAAACAAAAGGGAAAGAGGTTACCTTCTATTCAAGACTATATTTATCGCCTTTAGCAAGACATTGCTTGGGGGATTTCATTTTTAGAAAACTCAATGTCCCCGTGTCATTGAGTTCAATTATTGTTTTGCTAGGCATCTATTCTTGCCTTTGCTTCTATAAGTGTTCATCTAGTTGCTCAACTTGTACCTCCACCTTTTTGTGGAAGCCTTCACTAAGTCCAATCTTCGATTAGTTCTAGATTTATTGTATCTACTAACTTGAATGAAAGCATTCAAGTTATCCTTAAGAGTTGGTTTATTAGGAAGATTTTAAGGCATTTATTATTGGTATTATGGTTCTCTGTATTTGAGTTATGGGAAAATGAAGGGTTGCTTTGCCTCCAAGAGAAATTGGGATGATTTCTCCACACTGGGTTATGGGTATTTACATTGGGGTCATACTTTGGTCTTTATTGGTACCTCTCCAATGCATTGACCTATTAAAGTCTGGTACGGTAAGGATAGGTATTAGTACCATGTCCCAAAATACTACACAATCCACATTGTTATTTATTGGAGATGGCATGTGTAGTAAGAAGCGTAACTTTCTTAGTCAATTATGTAAGTTGCTTAGATACTCTAGCCCTTCTCACTCGTGAGGTTTTCTATTGAAAATTAGTATCCAACATCTAAAAGAGATTATATGACTCTGAGGTAGTTTTCTTTCTCATAGATCCTTCTACAATGTCATCGACGATGAACTAACATTGTTGTGTCAATCCATCATAGAAAACTTATTCTGCAGTAGTAGAGATTAACTTTGATGAGGGCACTGAGAGAGGAAAAGTTTGAACCTATACCAAGCTTCATCAAAAGGTTCTCCCTCTATCTATTTGAAGATGATTTATTTTTTTCCTCACTATGCCTAAGGTCCTTCTTAAAGATGCTCAAATGAGCCATAGTAGCTACATCTAGACATAGGGGATAGGTAATGGAGATTGAGGGGCTGATCATGCTAATGTTTCCAAATATTCTCAAGATATCTTGCAAGAAATTGGCGATCCAATGACTAGGGATAGATTTAGAAGATCAAGTTGGGTGCAAGGGTTACTTTAGGAAGGAATTTTTGTTTTAGTTAATTATGAGCCTTTTATGTTTAGAAAATTTTGTTTTAGTGAATTATGGGTTTTTTATGTCTTATTTATTATAAGTCTTTTTATTCTTTTACTCTTTAAGGATGAATTAGGCCCAATCCATAACTAAATAGGTCCATTAGGCCCATTTCATCTAGGGTTTTTTCTTTTAGGGTTTCTTGCTTATATAGAAGAAGAGTTATGTAATTTGGAGGTAATAATGAATATAATTAATGAAAAGTATATATTCAGAAAGCTTTTACTTTGTCTTCTTAGGTTTTTGATTGAATGCTTGAATTCGACTTATCAAAGGGAGTGATAATCCTTTGTAGCATCTCAAGGAGTTTTTTTCCTTAGGGTTTTAATCTGATCAACTTCAACACGTTCTTAGTAATTCAATCATTTTTATTCTTTTGAGTTTGTAGGTTCCTAGGATTATTTGCCTAGAGGGTTTGCATCATTTGGTACGAGAGCCTTGGTTATTGAAAATATGTTATCTATCTTCATCTATCTTTTTTTTAATTCTAGATTTTAAAAAAAATTCCTTTGATTGTTTTCTATGTTCTTGAGTCACAAATCAAAAAACAAAAAGTTTCATCCTTTTAAGTCTCGTGTATTTTCTTTCAATTTTGTTGTCGTTGTTTTCGTCTTTGGATTTCATTTCACATTTTTCTTTGAATTCTTTGTATCTTTTTCTTGTTCTTTATTTCTATGTTTAATATATCTTTATTCTTTAAAAACAAAGAGGAGAGAGCTGTTGTTCGCAGTTTAAAAAAAATTGATAAATTGGAGTTGTAACTTTAAACGACTATAACTTTTGACTCAAGTATTGAAATGACTATTATAATATATAAAATTGAAGTTCTTTTCAATTCCTATTCTATCTTTAGGTTCCATCCCCATTCCATGCCATTTCTGACCCCAAATTTCATCATTCATACCACTTACTGAGGGGTTAAAGTTTTGTCGCACCTTTTTGCGTTGTTTTTTGTTCTTGTTCATTAGAGTTGAGAATTTTCTATTCACAGGAGAAGAAATAGCAGTAAAAAAAATAAAAGAAAAATAATAAGAAAGAAAAAAAGAAGAATAAGAAAAGGAGAACAAAGTAGTAGATTGTTCAAGAATCTAATTCTTGTTTTCTTGGTGAGTGTTCTTGTTCTTGTTGAAATTGGTTTTTTCTTTATTTTGTTCTTGCTTCCCAAGACTAATTAAAAAAGGGAAATCATAGTTGATCAAGAGTCTTTCTTTAGAGATTAATTTTTTAAAAAAGGGAAAATAGTTGACCAAGAGTCTTTCTTTAGAGTCCTCATTGGTCAAAAGTCTTTCTTTAGAGTCCTCATTGGTCAAGAGTATTTCTTTAGAGTCTTCTTTGATCAAGAATATTTCTTTAGAGTCTTCTTTGGTCAAGAGCCTTTCTTTATAGTCCTCTTTGTACTTTATTTTTGTCATACTTTGCTATTATGTTTTTAGAATTATAAATTTTGAGATTGTCACTAATAAAATAGTTACTTCTTGAGATTAATTGGATTCTTTGATTTTTTTAAGAACACAAAAGAGGTTGGCATGAGGTAAAAGAAGAAAAAATAGTGTAAAGAGCGAACAAAAATAATGTTAAAAAGAGAGTGATAACAATCTTATTTGAGTACAAACACATAAGGGAATGCATGAGTTATCTCATTTTATTTTACAGGTTGACAACATGATTAAGGAAGGAGGAGAACCATAATAGGTTGACTTGAAATTCTTCATCAAATCTATTAATGACCAATTTAAGAGGATGAATGCAAGGTTGGATCATTTAGAATCCTTTTCAAGTTCTAAATTACATAAAAGAAGACATAGAAGACATAGGTTAGACAAAGAAGAAACTAATTCCAATGTGGAAGAAAGAGCAAGTTGTAAATGGGAAAAAATCATGGTTGTACAGACAAATGGAGAAATCGAAAGTTCCAATTCATGTGACAAAGAGATACCACCAATGAATGATTGTTCTAATGTTAAAGTGGAAGAACCTATGCATAGAGATTCCCTTGTCACAGGGAGAGTCCTGAATATATAACCTAAGGATGAAGAAGATGACCAGCACCGTGATCATATTTTCCACACCAGATGCAATGTGAAGGATAACTTATGCACATTAATTATTGATAGTGGGAGCTATACTAGTGTTACTATTACCTTGTTTGAAGAAAAGTTAAATTTGAAGTGGTAGAAGCATCCCAAACCGTATAAGCTACCATGGTTGAATGATTGTGGAGAAGTGGAAGTTAACAATCAAGTTTGGGTTCCCTTTTCAATTGGAAAATATGAAGATAAGGTTCTTTGTGATGTTGCACCATGATGCGTATTTTCGCAAGTGTACGAAACGTTCAAGTAATAAAGTGTACAAAAGTACGGCTATTGAACCCACAAGGAATGGCATTACTAAGTACCGAAATTGACTAATCCTAATTTTATTTGAAAACAGAATTGGTGAAATTGTTTAAGAAGAAAATTAACATGAAACTAAATGCAAATAACACAATTGAATGTTGTTCACAAATGATTAAAAGCGCTAAGGCATTTGATTTCGCTAAATCAATTCAATCCGATTTCAAGTCATGTTATATGAGAATCAAAGCTAAAAGTGATGGTTGAAAAACCCAAATTTACCTAATACTCTATCTCGAGTTATATTAGAATTACTTATCTATGAAAACCAACTATATTTCTATGAAGATTTAATCACAAACAAGTACATTACGATTTATGGAATTTCTAGAATAACCACATACATCATGAATTAGGTCTCACACTCGCATTCAACATACGATATTTATCACAAGAAGCATTCATTACACATCTCCTCTCGGTTTCAATATAATGCAGCAAATCCTCTAAATCTTGGCCAGAAATTTAAAAGCATTAAGCATGGAAATAAATACTCAACTTTAAAACAATGAACTCATATAACAATAACAAAAGAAATCAGATTTTCTTGATTCAACTACATCATAGCCTTAGCAAAAAATGAATTAGTTCAAAATGGAAATAAGAACAAACATCATCTCAATTGAATCCATGAATAACAAATCAGAATAAAATGCACAAAATGAAAGCTAAGGAGAAGAGATGAAAAACTCTTGAAGATGAACACTTGGTAGCAACAATGGTGATAATCCTTCAAGCTTCTCCAAACTTTCTTCTCCAAACTCAGACCTCCTCCTCTCTATCGTCTCCTTCTCTCTCTATCTTATGGTTTATATAAATCTAGGGTTTTTGGGGGCAATTTTGGAACAAAACGACATAAAAATGTGTTTTCGGAAAAAAACTCGCCGATGGCGACATTATTCTCGCCGAGGCGAGATTTTTGGGAAAATTAAAATTTTGGTTAATATGATTTTCGCCGACGGTGAGATGAATTTGGCCGGTGGCGAAAGGTGTATGGCCGGTGACGAGATGAATTAGGCCGGCGGCGAGATTTCCAAATTTCAAAACTTTGTTTTTTTTATTCTCACTCAATCCCGATCATTGAAATTTGTCCCAAACTTCTCCAAAATCATGATTTTACGTGAAATTGCACTTTAAACATGAAATACCCGTGAAATGACATTTGTGGATTAAATAATCAAATAAACACAATTTTCATACAAATATCAACATTTAAATCATAACAAAAACACAATAATTTGACACTTATCACACCAATGTATATTGCTCACATATTCCTCAACTGAACATAGCAGTTTGATAGATGGGTTTCACATAATGGTTATAGAAATCATTATTCTTTTGAAATAAACAACTAAAAAGTTGCATTAGCCCCTCTCAAATCTTTGCAAGCTTATGAAAACCAAATTAGGATAGCAAAAGAGTGCAAGATGTGGGAAAACAAAAATGTGAGCAAGAGGAAAATAAAAAAAAGAGTAAGTAAGGTATAGAGCAAAAATTGAGAGAAAAGTGAGCATAATGTAGGCAAAAATGAGCAAAAAAGAGAAAAAAAAAAGTGAGCACAAAGGATAGAAGAGTGAGAAAACAGAAGAAAAAAGTTAACAAAAAGGAGAGAAAAATAAAAGAATGAGTACATTTGTTGAAAAACAAGAGATTTAAGGTTGCTATGATAGCAAGGCAACAAGTACTTGTACTTATGTACAATGATGTTTATCTTTGTACTAACGATCTTAACTCATCTTTGCCTATTGTCATTTTATCTTTATTGCAGGACTTTGAGAATCAAATTCCGGAAGAGATTCCCTATGGATTTCCCCATTTAAGAGAAATTGGACATTAAATAGACTTCACACATGGATCCGTTATACCAAATCAACCTACTTAAAGAGCTAAGATTTGAGGACGAATATTTTCAAAGAGGAAGGAAATAATGGAGATTGAGGTGCTAATCAAGGTGATGTTTCAAAGTGCTAATCAAGTTGATGTTTCCAAATATTCTCAACATCTTTTGCAAGGAATTGGTGCTCCAATGACTAGAAATAGATTTGAAAGATCAAGTTGGGTGCAAGGGTTACTTTAGGAAGGAATTTTTGCTTTAGTTAATTATAGGCCTTTTATGTTTAGCAATTTTTGTTTTAGTAAATTATGGGCTTTTTATGTCTAATTTATCATGTCTTTTTAGTCTTTTGCTTACTCTTTAAAAATGGATTAGGCCCAATCCACAACTAAATACCCTCATTAGGCCCATTTCATCTAGGGTTTCTTACTTATATAGAAAAAGAGTTATGTAATTTGGAAATAATAATAAATATAATTAATGAAAAGTATATTTCAGAAAGCTTTTTATTTGCTTCTTGTGTTCTTGATTGAATGCTTGAATTCGACTTATCAAAAGGAGTGATCATCCTTTGTGGTGTCTCAAGATTGGAGTTTTAAGAACTTCGTTTCCTTCG
Source organism: Hippophae tibetana (assembly GCA_037013495.1). NCBI lineage: Eukaryota > Viridiplantae > Streptophyta > Magnoliopsida > Rosales > Elaeagnaceae > Hippophae > Hippophae tibetana. Next base: position 30,591,118 of record CM072809.1, read on the forward strand.
GGTTCTACTCTGATCATCTTCAATACGTTCTTAGAAATTCAATCGTTCCTATTTCTTTGAGTTCGTGGGTTCCTAGGGTTATTCACCTAGAGAGTCCATATCAATAGGGGAGAGCTAGGTGCAACGGCACCAAAAACTTGTTGTGTGTTTTTTTACACATAAAAACGTGCAAGCATACACGGTCACAAGTAATAAAATTTGATAAGTAAGTTATCGTTCCCACGGAGATTTGTTACCATAGTTTGTTGAGTACTAAAATTATCTCTCTCTGATTTTATTCAAAACGTTCGTTGATTGTAACAAATTTAAGAAAAGAGTTTAATAACAAAATAAAAGAAATCTAGGATTGCAATTTTTCACCAAATTAATCAACTTAAATCATTTTATTTTCTTTTGATTTATATTTTTTAGTACATTTAATTTGTCGACCGAAAACTTCTAATTTTATTCATACATCTCTTCCGAGCTCCGTACAAACACACCTCGTTAAATTAATTCACTATATTCCTATGAGAATTAAATTCACCGAGATTCATTACGTTTTAAGTTTTCAAATGGCCACACATACAATTAGGGTATATTTCTATCCTTCATCATACATGTCATTCTATTTACGAGCAATATACACACAAATTCCTCTTCCAAATTTATTTATGTGCCACAGATCGTTTTGATAAGATTCGTAAATAATCAAAAAACATTAAGCACAAAATAGAACGAAAAAATCGAACGTCTTATAAATCTATCAAAAATAATTAAAATAAAAGCTTCATAAATTAAGATCAAATACAACCCTAGAAAAATTAAATTACTTCATAAAATTAAAATAAAAATTACAACAGTTTCAGAAAAATTAGATGAAGAAGAAGGAAAATTAAAACATTACTTAGAACAAATATTTGGCACACGCAGAACACAACAAAAGCTAAAAAATGGCTTCTGCGTGTTCTACTGTCCAAAACCGAACAACACAAAAACTAAACTCTACCCAAAACTCCAAAAAACTTTTTTCATCTATCATCTTATCTCCTATTTATAGCTAAAAATAATACATCTAAAATATTACATTTTTTATTTTATTTTTTAAATAAACGCGTAAAAAATTTGTATCGAAAAAATAAAAATCACGCGTATCGATTTTTGATATCGAAACTTATTTTAATTCACGCGTGAGATAGGGTGCCATTTATGTATTTTTTAATTCATTATGCATGCCATGTGTCAGCGTCTGATTTGCTGAAAAGATTTAATGCGGACACGTGGCAACATTTCATTGGCTGCGGGAAACGGGCGCATGATGGATTGTCGCACGGGAGACAACGGCTACACGTGGGCGTGATCCTGCGCTTTCACGCTCATCGTAACCTGACATGTGCCATAACAGGATTCGCTACAAGGATTTAAAGCGAACACGTTGCAGCGTCTGATTAGCTGAAGATCTGGTTGCACGCAGAGATCAGCGCATGGGATCAGAGGCGCGCGTAAGTGGGGGACAGCGGCTGGACGCGTCAGACACGTGGGTCCCACCTACACGCCGGTCTGCACAGCAGGTGGGCCCCACTCGGGCGCCGAGCCGCGTGAAACAGAATCTACACCCACGCGAGTTGGTCGGGCGTGATCTGGACGCACGCATAGTAGCTGTTTCTTCTTTGATCGGACGGTGCACGTGTCGCGCGTGCTGCATGGCACGTGGATTCTTCTAACCTGCGCAGAATATTAAACTTTCTTAATTGCATTTTGACCCACAAATTTAATTCAAATTACAATTTCAACTATCTTTAATTACAGTTTAGCCCTTTTCTAATTTAAATTAAATTTAAACTTTTAATAATTAAAATTAAGCCCGATTTTAATTTAAATTATATTTTCAAATTTTATAAATTACAATTAAACACTCTTTTATTTGAAATTATATTTTAGACACAAATTTGCAATTAAGTACGTTTTCAATACAAATTATTTAATTTTTATTAAAAAATATAAAAAAATAGTAAATACTAATTTATTATACTAAAATCATTAAGAACATAGCAATTATAATTAATAAAATAGGTGAAAATAACTATATAAAATACAGTTATCAGTGATGTACTCCTTTCATATCTAGGGCATTGTATAGCAAAGTGCCCAACAGTGCCACGTAGTTAACAAACATGAACAGTAGAGGTAGAGAATCTTAGTCTGTGACTTTGAGAAGTAGTATGTGGAGGAGAGGAAGACGAAGCACTCATATTGACTTTCACATGAGGATGAGAAGTTAATTTCCCACAGTGTGGTCTTACACACTTGAGTTTACCAAAGTTATAACAATTAGGAGTAACAGTAGATAGAGGTAGTAGACAACCACTGGAGAGATGAGAAGGACTAGCTTTAGATGAAGTATTCACCTTGCTAGAGGAAACATGATAAAAAGTAACAATTGACTTACCTTTAAGAGTGGTAGAAATTGATTTCAACTTTAAATCTTGAGTAGTCAACTTCACAAACTTAAGAGTTGTTAAAGTTGAAGTAGAAACCCTTTCATTATACCCATTGTTGTTTTTATCAATGAATTGCTATAAACTAATGATAATTTCACTTATTTTCTATGAACAAGACATCATTTTTTTGATAGCAAAGGAAGATTGTTTGAATTCTTTTTCACTCATATGGAGTTTGTCCTTTAAAGCAATGATCAACTCTTCCTTTCCTTTTACAAAGATTCCAGGTAAGCCATAAATATGTTGAGAATACCTACTTTCTCATTCAAATGTTCTAATTATTCTTCTTTCAAATGAGAGAATAAGCCAGATATTATTTGGCACTTTTAAAAAAAATTATGCTTCTTCAATCAATCTATTTTAGCATTTCAAATAGAAGGTGGATTGACATACATAGAGATAACTTTACCATAAGTAGGACATTTTAGTTATTCTTTAAGCTTTTTCACCTTCTCGTGATTTGTGTTAAACTTTTTAAGCAAATCAAAATATCGCTTTTAAATGACCTCACATTTATTATGAGATCAAGTTGTTGACCATTAATTGAGGACTTAATTTTTCCTAAGATATTTCTCCAAGTTGCTCATCTTATGCACCTTTTCATCCATGCTCTTTAAAGCCTTTTTCTTAGCTTTCACTAACTTGATATACTCCAACAAGAGCAGATTATAAGAATCGAGCAACTCATCTTCATCATATCTAGTTGAGGCTTTTTAAACATCTAAGGTTGTAGTAGGAGGACGCACGACATTTCTTGAAGTAAGAATGCTAGAAAGTTGGTGTCATCCTCATCTTCATTGTTGCTACTGTCTAAAACAATAACCTCAGCCTTCATAGAACATTTGTTTGTGACTTTTTGTTTATGAATATAGTTGGCAACAAAGTGATCAGACTTCTTATATTCGAAGCATCTAATTTTGTTGAGGTGGCCTTTGTTGTGTTTCTCAACTTCATAATCCGAATCTTCATCAATCTTTATTGATTTCAAACCTTTAGTGCTCAAGCTATCTTTTCAAACACTCCTAGGGGAGAGTTTTTATTTCTTGAAAAATTTAGAGAATTCTTTGGAAAGTAAAGCCATTTCTTCCTCATAAGAGTTTAAGTCATCTTTACTTAAAGATGTGGCATTCACATATTTGCTGGATCCACTACCCTTAGTAGACTTGAGAGCCAAATTATTTCCCTTCTTAGCAACAATTTGATCTTTCTTAGGCAATAGGTGATGAAGTTTGAAGACTTGTAGATCACCAACTAACTCATTTTAGGCTTGTACATGAACTCAAGCATGATAACTTTGGCGTCAAACCAATAGGGTAGCCTAGCGATGATCTTCTCAATTGATTTTCTCGAATAATAGGTCTACCTAAGTTGTAAGAAAAATTGAAAATATTTGAAAATTATACACAAAATTTTCATTCTTTTGCATGATACAGAGTTCAAAATCTTTATTAAACATTAGAATTCTTAAATTTTTTATAGCAAAAGTACCTTCATAAGTAGTTTTTAGAATATGCCATGCTTTTTTTGAAGTAGTAGAACTCTAGCTTCTTCAATGATCATCAGACGTGATAACTCTAATGATTTCCTTAGTTTCTTATTTTGGCCACTTAGTCATAGGTTTAGGAATCATAGTATTATCAAGGAGGATTTTGATTGGATACATCCAACCTTTTTCAAATAGAAACCAAACATGATCTCTAAAGGACCACTAAAAGGCCCTTATTTGAGATTTCCAATAGGTATAGTTTAGCCTATTAAACAGCGGAAGCCTACCTATGTTACCTCATTCTCCTAAGTTTATCAGATATAAAAGTATGTATGTGGATAATGAGTTATAAGAATCAACACCGGAGTGGTTAATCCTTAAAAGGATGAACCAACTTTGATACCAATTGAAAGAGTCCAAGACTCAGTTCATTACTAGGGTAAGGAGAAATCGGATCCTTTAGGAGTTGCACCTAACTTGTAAGATATTGAATAATAAGCACTTAAATAGAATACACAGTGAAAGTAGTAGAACAATAATATCAAATAATTAGATAACTTTCATATACAAATATTTTATATAAAATATAAAGCAAGTAAAGAACATATAAGCTTTATAATCATAGTCTAAGATTTATTATGTTATACCATACACACTTTAAACTCATATTATACTAGCACAACAAAAGATCATATACAACAAAGAATATAATAATGTAAACCCACATAGAATTCCTATCTATAAGGTCACATCCTTGAGTTATTTATTGCAACCACTTAGCAGCAAAATATTCACTAAGTAATCAAAAAATTACAACTTTGATGAAAATAAAACCACCAATACCTCTATCAGTCATAACATCAATCCAAACTACCTGTTGTTGCCTTCGCTTGTTGCCTTTGTAGCAACATGGTCCTTAGCACAAACCCAACTTTCCTTCAAAGCCAATACCACCTATTGTAATGTGATTAGAAACCATATTTTAGTAAAGTTAAGAGTAAAGTGCTTTAAACCTTGAGGACCACCCTTAATCATGAGTCACTAATAATCACCTTGGGACACACAGTCCATCACAAATCTCAAATCATGTACTTAAGACACAATCAATCCACATATCTACACAACTAACAATTTGATAGCTTAACATAATAAACAGTCCAAACTCCCAATCTTGTGTCTCTTATAGAAACCAAAATAGTCTTGAGATCAACACTTAAGCATGACATTTTGCCCATATCACTGAAGTAATAAAATGTAAGTCCTTCAAAAACAATTTGGGAAACAAATGTAATTCTTAGTGCATATTTTGATAGACTTTTGATACAATATAAATAGGTGAGGTGAAGGGAAATAAGAGGTTTTTATAGAGAGAATTCCAATGAATAGACCACCTCGCCAAAGCCTTTCCATGGTCCCCGTTGACCACCTCACCACAGTCATGTCGAGGGGTGTGGAAAGGCACTTATCGAGCTATCAAAAATCATATATTATCTTTCCAAAAAATGTCAACTAATTTTCATAAATACCCACATCAAAAATGAGCTAAACTCCACTACTCATGACCTAACATGCATACTAAACAACTAATCCCATGGTGTGTGAAAAACATGCTTTCATTCATAATGTTTTTGACTATGTGTTGTATGCATTATTGATAATCAACATTACATAGAAGAAGACAAAGCACTGAGTAAAATAAATAGACTCTTATATTTTGTACACAAGAAGCCAACATAAATACACATACCTCAACTGTATTTTTATACATAATTTATGTAGTAATTTATTATCTAAAAATTCTCCTTAATATCACCACTTATTTGTGATAAACTAATCTAAATTGTTTAAAAATTAAACATAAAATAAAACTTGTTTAACTCTTAAAATTGAGAGAATAACTTTGAAAGAAAACAAAACCTAAACAGAAAATGAAATGAATTGCTATGGGATGAATCTATATGGGGTGAGAGCACCTATTTATAGGTGAAGGGATATGATAAAACATGAAAAAATTATGGATCTTGAGTAAGAAATTATTGGGTTTCGAGGCATACTTTTATCCCCATCATAACATGCATTGATTCAGTATGCATTTAAATTAAGATCCAATTGTCTCACACCGTACCACACATTAATCACCATTGATGCTTATTTTCACAAGTGTATGAATCGTTCAAGTAATAAAGTGTACAAAAAGTACGGATATCGAACCCACAAGGAATGGCGTTACTAGGTACCAAAATTGACTAACCCTAATTTTATTTGAAAACTGAATTGTTGAAATTTTTTTAAAAGCAAATTAACTTTAAACTAAATGCAAATAACAAAATTTAATGTTGTTCACAAATGATTAAAAACGCTAAGGCATTTGATTTCGCTAAATCAATTCAATCCGATTTCAAGTCATGTTATATGAGAATCAAAGCTAAAAGTGATGGTTGAAAAACCCAAACTTATCTAATACTCTCTCTCAAGTTATATTAGAATTACTTATCTATGAAAACCAACTATATTTCTATGAAGATTTAATCACAAATAAGCACATTACGATTTATGGAATTTCTAGAATAACCACATACATCATGCATTAGGTGTCAAACTCGCATTCAACATACGGTATTTATCACAAGAAGCATTCATTACACATCTCCTCTCGGTCTCAATATAATGCAACAAATCATCTAAATCTTGATCAGAAATTTAAAAGCATTAAGCATGGAAATAAATACTCAAGTTGAAAACAATGAATTCATATAACAATAACAAAAGAAATCAGATTTTCTTGATTTAACTACATCATAGCCTTAGCAAAAACGAATTAGTTCATAACAAAAATAAGAACAACCATTATTTCAATTGAATCCATGAATAACAAAACTGAACAAATTGCAGAATATAAAAGCTAAGGAGAAGAGATGAAAAACTCTAGAAGATGAAGGCTTGGTAGTAACAATGGTGAAGATCTTCAAGTTTCTCCAAAATTTCTTTCTCTCCTCCAAAAATGGCTTTGAACTCCCATTTCTATCGTGTCCCCTTTCTCCATCATATTGTATATATAGATCTAGGGTTTTGGGGGTAATTTTGGAACAAAACAATCAAAAAAATGTGTTTTCGGACGAAACTTGCCGGCGGCGACATTATTCTCACCGCGGTGAGATTTCTGGAAAATAATTTTTTTGGTTTTCCGATTTTGGCCGGTGGTGAGATTATTTGGTCGGCGGCAAGATGAATTTGCCAAAATTTGTGCTCTTGGGAAGATTTTTGCCCAGCTTTCCGTAGCATTTTTGCCGGCGGCGAGATTAATCTAGCTGGCGGCGGGAGTTCTAAATTTTGAAACTTTGTTTTCATTTTATTTTCACTCAATCCCGATCATTGAACTTTGTCCCAAACTTCTCCAAAATCATGATTTTACCTGAAATTGCACTTTAAACACGAAATACCCGTGAAATGACATTTGTGGATTAAATAATCAAATAAACGCAATTTTCACACAAATAATAACATTTAAATCATAACAAAAATGCAATAATTTGACTCTTATCAACCATCACGGCCCATGTTAAATTGCGTGTCTTCAAATTTCTTTGTATTTTTACCCCTTACATTTGGTTGGACATATGTAAGGCTTATATATGTTAGTATTTATTCTTCTTGGTTGTAATTAAATGCTTTCAAGTACAATTATTTAAGTGTTTATCAATTGAACCATTTAGAAGCCATAACTACCTAAAAACAACAAAACATACCCATGATTTAAAAAAACAGATTTGCTAAAATAATAATAAAATTATGTAAATAAAAATATATTTTGACACTAATAAATCACATAATATTTATGTTCTTCAAGCACTCATCAATAATATTACTTAATCAAATGAAATTTTTTGGATGTAACATAAAGAATGTAACTTTTTTAATGAAAGATTCCAACAGATAGATCTCAAAGATGCATCTGAACATCCCAACTAGGTTGGCATCTTTGTATACCTTTCTTCATCAAGCCCACTAGCTATGAGTATTTCTAAAATGATAAAAAAGGGTAATAAAAATCATTGTTCGGTAAAACCTATAGTTATTCCTATTGTTAATATTTAAAAAACAAAAGCATTAGTGAATGTTGGGGCATCCCACCACCATATTTCTGTATAGATACTAGGTGCCTTAGAGGCTATACAATTAGCTGTAGTGCAAATAATTATCTTAATGTACCATCTTTCTAGCACCAATAATGATCTAGTGCAAAAATGAAACATCATATAAGCTGAGGTTGACTCTAACAAATGCCTTTTCCACCCAAAGGTGATGGCATACAATACTTCGTGAATAATTACCACAAGTTCTACCTCAAAAGAAAATGCAAACCCTAGTGGAATATAGAAAGAACCTTTGACAAATGATCTTAATGTTCGAAATACACCTACACAACTTACTAGACTAGGTAAACTAAAAGTAGCACCATCAGTATTTACTTCTATCCACACTAAAGGTGTTGGTCTCCAAATTATCTCTACGATTTGGAGTACTCATCGTGCAACTCCTTGCACTCATAATCTTTAAAGGACCACAAGATCCTCCATTTTATTTCATATAGCCTTATATTGTGATAGACCAACTTCATGAATAAAATTCCAAACTGTGGCAAATGTAGAGTTCATATAAGCACATCTATCATTGTCAATCCAAGCTTTTCATATCACCTAGATGACTAATATTGTATGTACTTTCCATAAATTAGTGAGTTGTGACCTAAGGCTAAGCGACATTGCATATTTATATAAATCTAGAATGGAAGAATCTATAGGAAGTTATTTGCCAAAGAAGGAGTACAATAGATCCCATAGTGCACATGCAAATTGTCAACTCAAAAAAGGTGAGAAATAATTTCCTCAGCTGACTTACATAAGGAGTATCGAGAGTGAAGCAATAACCCCTATTCTTTTCCTAAAACTTAGTGGGAAGCTTTAATTTTTTTTTTGTTACCAAAAAAGAAAGGACCAAGATGGTGGTATAAAAAGGGCCCAAATCTCCCTTCCCCAACTCTTATGTTTTCCAACCACACATAGGGAGCCATAGACCTCACTAGTTATGAATTCTTTGTTAATTGAATGCTTCCAAATTCATGCATCCATAACGTTCCTTGCAATTATGAGTAGATCTCTGAGTAAATGTAAGTGTAAGAGTTCTCAAAAGATTACAGTTAATGCCACCCATGAGCATGCAAATAATTACCAACTAAAAATTGTAACAATAGGTCTATAAGGGGTTGTTCAACCTTTCAAAAAGAAGAGTACCTAACCAATGAGCCATCCAAAATCATATAGAAGAATCTTTGTTGACTAACCATTTTAACTCCTCCAAATATTTGAGTAATAATGATGCAAGTGGGCTATACCGAAAAGAAAAAATAATGGCTACGTGGAGCATATCTTATACTCAAATACCGACTACAAATCTTGAAATTTGATTGAAACGATTCTCATATTATGCGATGGCTATATTGTCTTTCTTTATATTCATAAATTTAACCACCTTGTTGGCTTTTGCATTCTCATTAAAGAATCTTTCATAAAACAACTTCTCAAATTTTTCCCATGTGATTGTAGATGTTGAGAGAAAAATGGTTCAAAAATACTTTTAAAGATTATGAATGAATATTATTTATGGGAGATAAGAACTATGCTTTGATATCAAATTATTACACCCCAAAAATGGTTATATGAGATAGGAAGAGAGTAAATTCTTAAAGTATAATTAAAAGAAATCCAAAAGATTTATTTAATAAAATTTCAATTTAATTCGAGATATCTCTATTTAAAATATAATTTAACAAAACTTTTTAAATTAAAAATCATAAAATACATATATTAGAAATATGATTCATTTTTACATCATGTCTAAACATTTAATCCAAATAAAGATTACAAAATAAAATACAAATTATAACTTAAAGTTTTTTTCTTTTTCCTCAATCGTGCACCAATACTTGTCAAATCCTAATATAAAGGTAAGGAAAAAATATGATAAATTACACATAGTAAGGGTTTACTCTATTATATATTTGCAATAAATATATTAAATTTGTTCATTATTGTAATTCATACGTGAATAGTTTTAACTCAATGAAATATTTATCATGAATAATGTAAGTTGAAAAGACAATCTGAAGCTTATCTATGAGAATGGTGAAATATGGAAGCACGCACTAGATTTTGCTTATATTCAAACCAGAGCTGATATTTAGCTGAAAATGGAGTTGCGAAGATAGGTAACGGAGGGAAGACTTTAGTCAAGCTGGGGACTTTGACGCTGAATGTTCTACCATCCAAATAATAATACTTTTATACTTTTTAGATGCTTATCAAAAACAAAACAAAACAAAAAAAGATGGTTCTCTCTGTCCTTTTGCAATTGGAAAAGAATATGATTAGATATTAAAATTGAAATTGTAAAATAATTTCTTATTTGGAATTATTGAAAAAAATTTATTGATACTATGAAATGTGAACCAATCGATTCTTTACGTAGTTATAAATGTGCATGTATTTGGAGGTTGTTTATAAACTTAATGTAAAAATAATAATAAATAAAATAAAATAAAATTTATTACACCCTATTATATAAAAAAATAAAATAAAAAAAACTTCTGTTTATTTTATAAAAAAAACTTACTATATCCACCAATACAATGATCTTACTATTTAATTACATCCTATCGGCCCTATCTTACATTTCTAGAAAAAAATTAACTTGTGTTTATTATGGTATGAATAACTTTTTAATTTCTAAAAATTATTTTAATACATGACACAGCGTAATTATTATATATATATTCTACTATTTTAATTAGTTATTAAAATAACCGTTTTAATTTTTAAATAAATTTAATAGAAAATATTTACTTAATCAAATACTTTGTTTGGATGTAACTTAAAAGGATGTAACGTTAGAACCATCCTAATTTGTAAAGTTTGGAATTTTCCAATCCATGAAAACTGCTACATTGTCCCATTCGTAGTAGGCTTTGAAATTTGGTTCAGACCTAATTAATATAATATAAGCACGATATGAGATTTCTAACGTTTATTATTTAAAATATGTACATATCTTGATTATTAAAGGATATTTATATCTTAAAAGTTTATTATTTAAAGTAAGTCATAGTTTTGTTTGGCACCCAGCTCTATTATGAGGGCGGGAATTATTGGCAAAGGATATGAGGTGAAGAATTTGTGACGGATAGACCATTTCTATTTATCAAGATCCTTAGCTGCTGAGTGTTGGTGTGATTTTTGGGTGCAATCTCGACCCTTATTAGGGGTGGGCGCCCCAGTTTCTGAGTTGCTATGTTCGGATGGCACATGAAATGCAAATCTGATTCGAAATGTGCCCCAATAATTCACGCTCTCATAATAATAGAGGGCGGCAAACAAAGCTAGGAATATTAAATAATAAACTTTAAAAATGTCATATCATGATTATATTATATTTACGAGGTCTGAACCTAATTCCAGAGCCTAGTGTGTATATACGATGTTTCAAAACATTACAAATTAAGATGATTCTAACTTTATATCCTTTTAAGTTACGTCCAAAACTCTGTTCGATTAAGTAAATATTTTCTATTAAATTTATTTAAAAAATAAAATAATTATTTTAATAACATAAATAATACGAAAATAGGCTATTCGATGATAAGTACTGATTAGATCTATCGAGTTATATGATTTATTGAATTAATTATTTATGTGATTATATTGACAGAGGAATTAGTACAATATTTATGGAGTACTATTTTGATTGAGAATTAATGATTAAATTGATCATTTTTTTAGAATTAACTAATTGATATGTTGGATAAATCGAGAGTACATTCGATTGGTCAAACTATGTACTTGATCAAGCGAGCATTTGAATAGATAGATCGGACAATTGGGTTTTGATTTTCAAATCTATTTCTTATACGAATTGGATTGGTTTTTTACTATATTATCTTTATTCTTTAAAACTCACTTAATTGATTTATGAACAAGATGATAATTTTACTTTGATATAAAATTCTTCAAAATATTTTATAAATATAAACCTAAGCACACAATTGAAGCTAACCACATGAGCTTAATTGTGCTTGTTCTCTTCATCTTATATTTTTTCTCTTGTTTTGCTAAACGTTTTCAAGTAGACTTTTTCATTAAGATAATTTATCAAATATTTGTGGTTGTGTTTGATGGATTAACAAGCCTATAATTATAATTGTGTTATTGTGCTTTTAACTGATTGTTTAAGAGTTGCTATTTGTTTTTAAATTATCTAATATATTGTTTAAATCAACTAGTTAGGTTTGTTCATTATTGAATCTATTCTAAGATATACACTTACACGTGTGCTTATGTACTAACTTTTTAGGTTATAGTGGTGGAGGTTTGATTAACTCTAAGACTTGAGTTTTTCGGAATACTAGTCCAGATTTGAACGCTATTCTTGCACACTCTATGATGAAAGCAACAGTTTGTAAGTAGGTTACTTGTGGGCATTACCTAGATGGATAGTTTGAGTCATAGCCTTATAAATGGATACTTATTTTTCATAGTGGAATGTTAGGTGGTCTTATGGACCAGTAGTTTTTCTCTTAGGTAATTGATATGGTCTAAGTTATTTCCTTGTAAAAATCTCACATGTTGATCCTTATTTTTTATATTATTTTAATATGCGATTACCTGTTGTAATCAATCATACTTCCATTGATATTCTGCTAATTAGATGAATAGATCCATAACTAAGTAAATGAAATTTCATTTGGTATCAGAGCAAGTCACTTGATATACTTAGTGTACCTACGACCTTGTTATATATTATTTTATTGAATCTTATATGTTGAGGAAATTCAATCATCTTTTCTTCCTAAATTTAATGTTAAAAGTTTTTAAGAATTATTCTGTAAAGCAACTGCAGCCAAAAAAAGGAATACTTGTTTAAAAGTAAAAATGGAAGAGTTAAATGAAAATTTTGAGACACATATATGCTTATCAAATAAATTTATTGGAAGAAATTTTTTTTTGTAAGAATAAAATAATGATTTGAATTTGAGTCTTGCATGTTTAAAAGAAGAAAAAAAAGCTTGATGAAGATAAATTAATATTTGTGCAAGAGCTTAAAGAATCAAAGGAAACTATAAAGGGATTGGTCATTAGAGTTGAAAGGTTGAACAAAATTTTAGATTATGGAAAGCTTGTTGGTTAAAAGAGAGAACTAGGCTATGTAAATGACGATTCTACGTCATCATCTTCAAAAACAACTGAGTTTGTAAAACCCTTAAACCCTTTTTCCTCATAGGCTACACATATAACTTCAACATCAAAAACCACATCTATAAGGCCTTTCAACCCTATTATTAATGTTACAAATCATGCACAAAGAACAGTTGCACCTAAGATTGAAAAATCTATAAAGTTTGAGCATGTCTGTCATCATTGTGGTAGGAAATGTCATACTAGACCCAAGTGTAGGTTTTTGAATAATTCTCCTAAATTCAATAATATTTTTCATGTTTCACATAGTAGGAATCATAACCATTATCCATCTATGCATGTTACATCATAGTCTAAGTGAATGAAAATTATAACAACATGTTTAAAAATTCTACCAAAAAGCATAAAGTTGTTAGTTCAAAAAGGCATATAAAATTCAACACTTATAATTCGAGGACTAATTATCATCATTCTATCATGCATACTGCATCTTGATTTAGGATGAACAAGAAATATAAAGATAAGCCCAAGAATATGTCAATGACAACTAATGTATTTGATTTCCAACACAAAATATAAAGAAACCAAAATTCAAGAAAGTTTGGGTTAGGAAAGATTATCTTTGTTCAGTCACCTGACCGTCATTTATTGTTCACCTAAATACTTTTGTTTGAGTGCTTAATTGACCTTATGTGAGCATCTTTAGTTTATTTTAAATTTTATTTTTATTGATGTTTCTTTAGTTTAAAAAAAAGATTAAAAAAATGAGAGAAGTAGACATGCTTTTACATTAACATAATCACTATATACACCATTCATATTTATTATCATTGGCTATATTTTATACAAATGAATATTTTGACTTCTATATTTTTCACATTTATTGATCGATATTGATATAAACCTACTCACACACTCATTGGATACATATGTATGTCATACTTGAAGTTTATGAATGATTTCGTGAGATTCTAGGGAATGATGTCCTAACCTTGACTACAAAGTTTTGATATCTATCTTTGACTTTCTAATATGCTATCATAAAAAAACACATAGTTTATAGAGGGCTACCTACTATGATGTGTCAAACTATCACAATGAGTGGAGAGGGATACCTCATAACTAGTGTGAAATTCATCATACTAGGTTTTTGACTCTTGCATATTTTCTTAAAACATTAATAATAATATTGAAGGAGAAATAAAAATATAAAAGCCTTTACATGAACAAAAAGAAAGAGTCATAAATGGTTTTACAAAAAGAAAACAAATAACTAATCTCTCACAAAATATACAAGAGGAGATTACAAAAAAATGTTATTTAAGTTTTCTCTTGGTAAGTAATTTTATTATGTGCAAGTATAAATTCAATTGCAATTTTTATGATACATGATATACTTTTCTTTAAATATTTCATAATTGATCATAAATATACAAATTGATATCCTATTGCAATTCCATCACATATTTTAATTTTAGTGATTTTCGATATATTACCATATGTGTCAATATGTTTGTGTGTATTATGTCCATATATATATATATATGTTATCAATGTATAGTCAAACTTAGAACAAAATTAATTTCAACTTTTGTATGTACTATTATAGTCATGTTTAACTTAGTCTATTACCCTCAATTCAAAAAATTATATATATATATATATATATATATATATATAAATTTTTATAAATTTTTGTTATATCTTCATTTATTTAGAATAATTGTAGAACTTAGGAGGAGCTTATTCATTTTTTAAAAATATATTGTTTATAGCTCTCGGTTTTGAGTTATTCATAATATGGACTCATCTTTTCTATCATTAAATACACTTTGTACTTCCTTAACCTAATTGTTTTTTTCATGATTATATTGTTTATTCGTATGAAAAAAAGGGAGATACACTCAACCATTATGAACAATGAGTCCTTCGAGACAAGTTGTTTGCTTATTGGTGTTTCTGTTTTTTTAATATAAGCATAAGCTTTCGAGATTTAAGCGAAGATGGTTCCTCCGAATCATAGGATAGTACCACTCTATAATTGTTTTCCTATGAGCTTTATGTAGTGAGAGAGAGAGGTTTTGTCACACAAATATGCGAAAGGTAGAGATTGTAAGGTTTATGTGAAAGTTGGCAATATTCATGAACAAAACATAGAATTATAATTTTAGTTTCTAGGTGTGTCTTAGAAGAATATTGTTCAAACTGAAGAAGCTATCGTGTCACAACATCACATCTCAGGTATATATTTGTTCCCGTGCACATTAGATTGCATATTAGACATATAGGAACAATATGAAAATAGGTTGATGGATTAGTATATCTTTGTTCCCGTGCACATTAGATTGCATATTAGACATATAGGAACAATATGAAAATAGGTTATTCAATCGATCGAGTAATAACTACATCAATCAATCTATATTAACTGTCAAATTAATTGTTTATTTGACTATATCAATCAAGGGATTAATACTCAATCGATCAAGATTAATGGCCAAATCTATCCATTTTTTTGAGAATTAATTAATTGATACACTAGATCAATTGAGTGGACCACAACTATTACTCAATCAATTGAGAACTTGATTACATTGATTGAGTGGCCAAGAATTTGATTTTAAAACTTATATTTAGTATAAATTGGATTGGATTTTTACTATATTGTCCTTATTTGTTAAAACTCATTTAACTGATTTTATGGACAAGATGATAAAATTTACTTTGACATAAAGTGCTTCAAAATATTCTATAAATATAAACCTAAGCACACAATTGAAACTAACTACACAAGAGCTTAATTGGGCTTATTCTCTTCATCTTTTATTCTTTCTCTTATTTTACTAGAAGTTTCAAGTAGGATTTTTCATTAAGTTTATTTATTATAATTTTTTGTTGTATTTGAAGGATTAACAAGCTTATAATTATAATTGTGTTATTTTTATTGTGATTGTGATTTTAACTGATTGTTCTAGATTTGTTAATTATTTTTTATTTATTTGATATATTGTTTAAATCAACTAGTTAGGGTTGTTCATTATTGAATATACTCTAGGGAAAAAAAGTTGCACTTATGCTTATGTGCTAATATTTCACGTGACAGTGGTGCGGGTACAGTTAACTCATGGGACTCAAGTTTGTTGGAACACTAGTTTGGATCCGAACGCCTTTTTGTGAAGACTATGATGAAAGTAGCGACTTGTAAGTAGGTTACTTAGGGAACTTCTTGGGTGGGTAGTTTGAGTCTTAGGCTTGTACCTGGATACTTATTTTTTATAGTTCATAGTTACGTTGTCCGGTGAACCAGTGGTTTTCCTCTTAGATCATTAATGTTGCTTAGGTCGTTTCCACCTAAAAGTCTTGTGTGTTGATTTTTATTTTTTCCAATATTTTATTTACATGCAATTGCATATTTGGCTATTCTTTGAATTTTTAATTTGTCATACTTCCACTGATATTACTCTAATTGGATGATTAGATCCATAACTAAATAAACAAATTTCAGATTGTACAATTAAGTCCATACCATAATAATAAAATTGTAAAACATTGTATTTGTGTGATATAGTAAGTTTTTTTTCAATAATAAATGATAGTTTTTTATTTTTTTATATAGTAGTGTGTAATAGAGTTTTTTTTACAATAAGTTTATAAACAACTCCAAATACATGCACATTTATAACTACATAAAAAGTCGATTGGTGCCACTTTGAATAGGAATATTAGCAATTATATACTCACACCTTAAAATGAAAATAAACATATTCATGCAACAAACTTATTGACCACTCTAATTACTACATACATAATTTTGACATTTAAACATAGAATTTAACACATTAAAAATCAAAATTAGAAACCAAAATAATTTATGATATTAAATTAATTAAAACATAGTCTAAAGCTTCAAAAACATTTATAATCATATTATTAAATTAGCTATACATAATCTCTGAGAATTAACTTTATTTGCATGGAAAGCTATAAATAAGAGGATTATGAAAACTTATGAAAAGTCAAGGATGAAGCATCCAAACTACCTATTGCTGCTCTTTACTTATTGCTTCTGCAACTATTTGGTTCAACACTCGAACCCATATGTCCTCCACAACACCACTCAATATGGTATGATTGGTAACCAATGATCAGTAACTAGAAGTTTATCAACTCACAACCTCACAGACACATAATCCACTATTAATATCAAATCACGTAGGGGTGACACACAATCAAACAACATATTCATATAGACAATTTGATAAATAACCATAAAATGACCCATTCTCAAATGTATGCTCTCCAAAATAATTTAAAAAATAGATTAAAATCTTAGAGTGAATTTTGGCAGAGTTTGGATCTTAAACAATAATTAAGAGAAGAGAAATGAATTGGATATTTATAGGGCTTAGAATGCATACCTCGCCAACCATCTCGCCAGCCATCTCTTTAGGGGTGCTAGTGAGAGTGTAAGTAAGGTCTTGGCTGAGCTCGTTGGCAAGGTTCTAAGGAGTTAAAAAAATTTGTTACCAAAAATATCAAGTACTATCCATAAATACCTATACTTGAGACACACCAAAAACCACAAGTAACAACATCGACTAGCTCCAACACTCTACCTAGATTGTACAATACAAAACCAACCCCATAATATATGTAAACATGATTTACCTAACCATGTGTGTATATGAATTACTGATCTGTTGTAATCAACCTAAGTAGAAGAAGAACAATACACTAATTAAAATTAAACAGACATCGTGTTGTATACATGGGAAACCAACAAAGAGACACAAGTATAATGGGACTTACATTCTCCCCATTTATCTTTCCGTGTTAAAACACTACATAACTAGGTACAAACACACATCAAACATGAGTTGGTCATGAAGATGTCCTAAAGTTGTTTGTTCCCATGAATAACACAACAACTCACACTAAAACCCAAAAAGACACCCATACACCAAGTGCATCCATCTTGTGCGCTCCATCCATCTTCATGTATCAAATCACCCATTATATTTTTCTAAAAAATGAGGGTTTGAGTACCACTTCATACAAAACATTTGAAGCTCAAAGACTTTACTTTACACATGTAACCTACAAACATGAAACAAATGTATACCTTATGAAATGTATCAAGCAGAAATAACATGTAGTCAAACCACATACTATTATGTTATCCCTACATAGGTACGCATGGATAAGCATAAACACAAATAAATTGCATAACTCCCATGTCTTCATACAATATTCCCCCTGAATGCATACAAATCAAACAATAATATGTAGTATAATCCTACACTCATAGCCCATGTAGCACATAGCATAGCAATAATCATATAGTTATTCATAGGAACATTTCCCTTTTTTAACATTTAAATTCAAAAGAAAACCCGTATATAATAGAGAAAAGGCATATAAATATACCTAACACTAATGCATCACAGTAGGTAAGATTAAAGCAAAGACAATAAAAAGTACCACACACTTTAAGAGAAAAAGACACAGAAAAACACCAAGACACAAGTAGGATGGGAGTATGCAACATACAAAAAACTAAATAGAAGGGAAAACAAGGACAAGTGTAGATCGAAAACATCTCAATCTACCCAAGAAAACATATGTCATGCATTCCAACAATAGTTACTCGGCAATGAATGACAAGCAACTTGTCATACTAATAGTCCTATTTATGCATGGTTTATGCAGTAATACGTCACATAGAAGGAAGCACCACATCACTTCCCTTGACAACACACACAAGACATACACCTCTATCCCTAAAAATTGCATGTGATATAATAAACAAGTTATGCATTCTACTTAAAAATCCCCAACATAAAGGAATCTACACATAGTAGTCAACACAAAATATAGAACGAGGGATACAAACAAGACATGTTTAACAAATTAGAGGATCCATAGATGATAAACAATACATTCAACACAAAAATCCACATTTACATCAATCCATGATGTAGTCATATAAGGGTATAACTAAATTTTTGATGCCATGCATAATATGTGATATTCAAATTTTTTTTACTCTATATGCCATCATGATATGCTTATGAAAACCAAGCAAATTAAATATTAGACTCAATTTTAACCAAGCTTCATACGTCTATAATTAGTCTCTCTCTCTAGTAATGTAAGTACCATCCAAGATGAAATCAATAAGTCTTTCAAAGATTGTAATTAAAGGCTAAGGAATGGGTTAAGGGGAGAAGAATACTAGGCTTGAACACACCTTTGTAAATCCAAACAAATGGATAAGTTCATATCCATGACACCCAAACATCAACCAATGTTGAGAGAATAATACACAAAAATTAGATGTTTATGAAACTCTGCCTCAACACACTCATCATCTTTTCACCTTTTTCTTTTCTTTTCTTTTCTCCTTCCTTTTGTTTTACACAAACAAATATCAAGACTTCATTTTCTTTGTCTTTTCTCTATCTCTCCTTATTTTTTTACATTCATGAATCCATTATTAACCTTTTCATTACTCTTTTCTATTTTCCTCTTTTTTTAAATAGAAACCAAGAGGGTAAAACTGACAAACCTAGAATATACAAACTAAACCAAATGGTGCATAAGGTAAGTGGGAATAAATTTTTAGGCTAGGCCAATATTTAGGAGTAAAGAAATGAAGGGATACCATAAAGGTTCAAAAAGAGGAGACTAAGGATATGAGAAAAAAGATGGAAAGAAAGGAACAAATGATTCAAGCATGGACTAAATCCTTTTTCGCAGTACCTAGAATTTCACCTCGAGAGACACTGAATGTGGATTCTATAGCTTATTAGAGGAATATAAATCATCAAAGTAGGATATTCATAGAAGCTTAACAAAATAACAATACAAAGTCACAAAGATATCGCATGTGCAAAATATAATTTCATTTCAAATAAGATAAACATGAAAAATTTAGCCACATAGGCTTTCATGGAATACATATGTCAAAACATCCACACTTTCATTTGTGTCAAATGCATTCTAAACATATATCAACATGATCCCTCTAAAATTCATTTTACATGCAATATTATAGCAAATAGAAAAGTCGTTAGTCTCAGGAAACAAAAATAATGACTAACAAGTAAGATAGTAAAAAAAGATTCAAAATATATCAACGCTCAAATATAAAGTGAACGTGTCTCAAAAGAGATAAAGAACAATACTCACATCATTGCTAGTAAGGAGAAAGAAATAAACTGACTAACTAGTAAGTAATATAAGTAATATCACTAAAATAAAGAAGAAACGAGGGATGCTAGTAGAACTATAAAGCATATGAGAAGGAAAAAATTTCTAACACAGAAACACAAGACATGCTTAGAAAGGGAAAACATCACAAACAATAGGAGCGTACATAAAGATTCAAGAAAAAAGATATCACAATTAATTTCAAAGAAGCAACTGAAAAAAGTAGTGGCATAAGAAAGAAAAATATTGTTTAAAGAAGAACAAAAGTCAATATGAAACAAACTGATAATCAACACACAATATGATAAGTGCAAGAATATAAAACATAGTAAAACAAACGAGAAGCATTCTCAATGTCATGTCATAAGAAAGATAAGGTCATAGACAAAGTATTCTACTATAATGACACTACATGATGAAAACATGTGATATGATGCATATACAAAAGGCCATAGAGGAAGAAGTAGGCAGTATGCAATACAACACACATAAGGAACATGTCAAAGCAACTAGCATGTGAGAAAACTAGTAAAAGATTAGTAATAAAGGTAAAGTAACAAATATGACAATTAACATATTGTGCATAACTCGAAAAAATTAAGCAATAGACAAGAAGAAGTGTCAAACAAATAAGCACAAACCAAATGACATAATTTCACATATAGAAAAATGATAAAAATAGAAGAAAAAAATGAATGCAAGCAACTCTACCCTAATAGATCACCCCAAAATAATGATCAAACTATACCCTTCGGTTTAAATAATTTGTGGGGGAAATAGAACTTGGAGATAGTCTCTGGCTTATATAAGAATGAGGAGTATATGGAACTCATTGTTTGTTTTATTTAAAGTTTCTACTAAAACTAGTCGAGTCATCCATATAAATATAGCAAGCTGGTTTTTGAGCCAGATTTATTTCTTTTTTCTTTGTGCCTTAGGTGCATGATGCAAGCTATATGAACATGCTCAGATAGGCCACAATAGTTGCATCCTGACGAAGAAGATGGAGAAGAGAAACGTGGAGGACTCTGACTTATACTCCTCATAAATCTAGGGCATTGCCTAACAATATGGCTAGTAATGCCATAACAATAACATGTACGAATAGTGGAGCTAGGAAAATAGGGTCCCTAAATCCAAGAAGTAGTACACGACAGAGAAGAAGAAGAAGCATTCACATTGAAATTCACACGAGGATGAGATGTCATTTTCCCACAATATGGCCTCAAATGCCCAAGCTCAAAATAGTGGTGACAATTGGGAAAGATAGTAGATAAAGGTAGTAGACCATTATTGGAGCGACTGTAAGTGCTAACCTTAGGTGAATGTTTCATCTTGCTAGAGGAATCTAGTTGAGACCATGCAACAGATTTACCTCTTGGATTGGTAGTGGTAGATTATAACTTTGGCTCTTGATTGGAAGCTTTGAAAAAATTAGTAAAATACATTGTAGAAGTTGGAACCCCATCAATATACTTAATTCCATACTTGTACCCAGTGAACTTGACATTGCTAATCATTTCAACATTTTTGAACTTGTTGTCATTTTATCGATAATAATGGAAGGATGAGCTAGTTCCTTCTCCCACATACTAAGTTTTTCTTATAGGGTAGCAAGAAAGTATTGCTTTTCTTTGAGGAAGGATTCAAGATAAGAAGTATAATTATTAGGAATCCCTACTTTCTTATGTAGTTGCTCAATTGTAGCATCCTTTTACGTATGAAAATTGGTCAAATGATCCTTTAAGCCCTTAAGGATAATCATCTACATTTTTGGTTGTTCAACTTCATTCTTTTGATCAAAGATAGGCACAAGATTTATAAGAAGTTTTGTAGCTTTCCATGAATAAGAACCTTTAACTATTCCTCAATCTTTTAACTTCTTTATGATTCTCATTAAATGTTTCTAGCAAATCATCATACCTTTTTTGAATGATCTCACACCTACTTGTGAGATCATATTATTTTTCATGAACAAAGCATTTCCTTTCCTCTAGAGCTTTCTTTAACTCACAAATCTCATGTTCTTTTTTATGAAGGCTTTCCATAGGCTTTATCTTATCCTTTTTAGACTTGATATGATCTAATAGTAGAGCATTATAGGTATCAAGAAATTCATCTTACTCATCTTCATATTCATCTTTATAATCTTTAGCAATCACCTCTTGAACATATAAGGTAGTAGTCAGAGGATTAATGATACTACTAGAGGTAACAAAAGGCATAAATTAGTATCATTCTCACCATCACTACTAATACTATCCAAAATAGTAACCTCAGCTTTCATTGCATGCTTTTTCATGTGATTTTTTGTTGAATACACTTGGCAACAATGTGATCACACTTCCACATTTGAAGCATCTTATTTGAAGTTTGTTTTGTCTGGTTTCTTAGATTCATCATTTGAGTCATCATTATCTTTTATGATTTTCAAACCTTTAGAACTCAAACTCACATTTCAAATACTCCAAAGAAGTTTTATTCTTTCTAAAGAATCTTGGGAATCTCTAAGAAATTAATGCCAATTTCTCCTTAGTAACATCAAATTCACACTCAACGGAAGTGGCAATAGTATAAGTACTGGACCATTTTTCTAAGTAGTCTTGAGTACCACAATCTTTCCCTTATTAAAAACAAGTTGATCTTGCCTTGGCAATAAGTGGTGAAGCACAAAAACTTTTAGATCACCGATTAGCTCGTTTATAGTCAACTCATTAGGTTTGAACATTGATTTGAGCACAATTACCTTAACATGAAACTAGTAGGGAAGACTGATGAGTGCTCAAAAAGCACTAAAATAACCATGATTTTATGCACATTAATTGATTATAAATATATATATTTATATGTTTTATCATATATTTATATAAATTTTTCTTTTTCGGAATCACGGGTATTTTTATTGTTTTTCAGGTATTTTGGCTTAAAAACGCAACTTAAAGACTCAAAGAGGAATACTTGAAGCAATACATCACAAATATATTAATAAATAAATGGGGAAAGGTCAACATATATGGAAAAATTGGACAAAATGGGTCAAAAAGGTCAAAAATGTCAAAAAGGAGAAAATCGCTCCCAGCTGCCCAGCCAGCGCCCAACCGCGCGCGCCAGCGCGCCAGGTCTCCAATCTGCGTGCGCGGCTACTGTTCACGCGCGCCGAGCTGCGCGCAGCGACAGCCCCCCCCCCCCCCCCCGTGCGCTGCGTGCCCAGCAGCCCCCTCTGCGCACGCCGACACCTTTTCGCCCCATTTTTCACGTGCATCCGCCCCCATGACGTCATTAATGACCTCAGCATTTCCATTATGTGTTTTTACATTTTTTTAACATTTGTTTACTCATTTTTTCTCTCCACCCTCACCTATAAATACCCCCCCTTCCCTTCACTTCAAAACACACCTTCAAAACACACTTCTCTCTTCTTTATTTCTCTCATTTCTTAGTTTTTGAGTTTTTCTTAGTTTCTTTCTTAGTTTATAAGCTTTTCTTAGTTAATTTCTTAGTTTTTAGTTCAATTCTCTTAGTTTTAGAGTTCTTCTCTTTTTGAGAGGAACTTGTAATGTTTTTGTAATTTATTAGCTTTTTGATTCAATAAATGGAAGTGCAAATTCTGCTTGGAGGTTTTTCAGCTACGGGAATAGCGTCGAAGTTCTGTAAGGATTTTATTTTCTTTACAGTTATTTTTATGCTTTATTCTTACATGTTATATTTAATTTGTCTGTGATTAAATTTAACTGTGCTGGCTGTTTAGTAAATATGATGTAATAATGACGTTGTTATGCTTGCGAAATATTAAAGAGGTAAAAATCTCTAAAATGAATTGATTTTGTTTTTATTCAAGATTTTATATTAAGAATGTTAGAGAGAAATATATTATTTTTCATTACAAACTTAAATTTGAAAATTAGATTTTAAGGTTTAGTTATCCGGTCTAATTTAGAGTAGTGCTCTTTTATTTGTTGGTACAATCTCCCGGTAGTTAGAGTGAAACTCTATTTCAAAAGTTTTTATAAGAATTATTATATGAAAATGTATTGACAACATGTTTTCAATAGTGGTTTTAAAACTTGAAAGTTAGTACTCGGATAATTAAATTCTTATGTTTAATTTGGACACCTTGAATAAAGTTTAAACTGTCTAACCCCACCAAAGGTGGCATTTAAATGGTTCATTTTCAAATCTCTTAGAAAAAGGAATTAATTTAATTAACCAAATTAGTTATCAACCCCACGCATAGGTGTTAATTGATTTGTTTAGTTAACAAAGAATATCTAACCCCACCAAAGGTGGTATTTATATCAAAAAGAGAGAATCAATAAAATATCAATTTATATCTTTAATAACCTAGATAATATGAGCAAGCATAATTAATTTAGTTATTATATCCATAAATACTCCACTAATATAAATGATAAAATTTGCATAAATATTTATTGAATCTGTATCTATGTTTATTTTTAGATAAATATTTATTGAATTTGTATCTATGTTCATTTTTATGTTATTAGATTATATTTATTAATCTATATATATGTTTATTTTTATGTTATTAGATTAGGAACACAAAAACCAAACTATCGTGACAGGCTGTTTAGGATTTAATTTCGTTTTTAAAAGTTTGAATAATAAATTAAAAACCATATACATTCCTTCCTTAGATCGACCTTGGGAGTATACTAATCATTTTTTATGAAATGATTCGTGCACTTGCGAGAGTTTTATAAATATTAAAACCAAAGTATTGGCAAGAATCGGCGATGCCGGTTTTCGCTCATCAAAGACTAGCGATGATTTTCTTAATTTACTTTTCCTTACTAATAGGTCTTTCCATGTTGTAGGATTAATTAGCAATGGTAGACTAACCTTGACTAAAAGATTACCTAAACTATCGTACACAGAGTAGTCTTTTGAGTGAATTTGACAGAGTACTTATTTTTATAGATTAGGCTAATGTTGATAAGACTAGACTTGAGACCTTCCATATAAAATGCATCTTGAAACTTAGGAATTTGAGGTGCACTAATAGAACCTTTTTCCATAAATAAAGGCCTTATTTTCATCACCAAAAGTATAGATCCATCATAAGCACCAGTTAAGTTGGTGAAGAAAGATATGTCTCTAGCCATATATCGTGAATAACCACTATCAAAATACCAACATCTAAATGCTTAAGCCTTTAGAGCTATATGAATAACATTATAATTGGAGAACACACAATCATCTAAGAAGAGCATCCATCATACTTTCTTACGAAGAAGTCCCATACTTTCTTGGAGGTAGTTAACACAGAAATCAAACTGGAGTCTTTAGCAGTAATAGAATTGATAAGTAAATGTAATTCTTAACAATTGAGATTACTAAGATGAAGCCCTTCTTTGTTCCAAACAATAATAGGCTTTGGTTCAACAACACTAGTCTTTGAAAGTTACATAGTGCAATACCAACCATTCTCAATCAAGAACCAAACATCATTATTTGTTCATCTCAAATAAGATGAGATCTTTAGTAAAAATAACCATTAAACTAATGAGGCCTACTAACCAAGCCTCTAACATTATCCATTATAAAAGATTAATGAAATTAGAAAAATATAAATGGTAAAAAGGATTAAGAATGAAGTGGTTAAGCCCAAAAAGGGTGTACTTGCTCTAATACCAATTGAAAGATTTCAGGGTCTGGTACACAACTAGGATAAGAAGATACTAATGTCTTAGGGACTCACCCCTACAAGTAGAGCAACAAATATGTAAATATAATAAATACAACAAATAGGAAATAATACACAAGCTACTCACTAAGGAAATAAAGCATGCTATATTGAAAGTAAATAACTTTCTAATCAGTGTCCAAAGCCAATACTTTGTAACTTATATGATCAAGATTCAAATTGTACTCATAACATACCAGATCATACAAACACAATCACATAACAATATAAACACTCATAGAACCCCTACATATATGGTAAAATCCTCATGTTACTCTTAGTAACCACTTGGTAGCAAACAATCCACTAAACAATAAACATATATAACTTGATAGAAATCAAAAATCTTTATCAATCAAGACCACACTGCCTTAAAGTCCTATTCTTTTCTTCTAGTGTTAACTTTATAACTACTGGATAGGACACACAGATGTGACTCTCCTCTAGAGCTAACATGATGACTCTATGAAAGTATAGTCAAAAGCGCACTTTTTTACTTAATATTTACTTATTTTAATTAATAATTACTATTTTTATGACCAAAAATATTAAAATATAAATTTTTTAGTAAAAAGGGGTTCAAATATAAATTTTGGAATTTTTTGGGAAATTTTTGAATTTTTAACGTAGAGCCAACACAGGAGTTGCCACATGGTCTACCATGCAAGCATAGGAGCTGACTGGACAAGCCACATAGACGCCACACAAGTAGGAATAATGAATCACGGTATGCTTAGTGTTAGGAGGATGAACCATACATCATGTGTCAATATGGTGTTCAATCCGAGTTTGGAGATTGGTGACATTGCCTTGACATGTGTCTCCATACCATTGCTCCACGCATTCCAACTATGTGCCACACCATTCATTTCTACTAATCACGTTGTGGTTACTCAACGAGTGCTGACTCTGACCTGTCTCCTTTTCCAAGCATCGTGCTCTGATTTTCCCATTTAATTCCATATGATACATGTCATGTAGTAATTGGTTGGTTCTGTCAGTTTTTCTTATTTTGATCAAAGCCCTTAATCTGAAGTTGATCTAACAGTCCAGATCACACCTGAGCTATATTTAAGCCTCTAATTACTCCATAAACCCAAAGGGGCCATCATTAGCATAATTTTAGTCAATTTGTGGAGCTAAAAAGAGAGAAAAATATAAAAATATTCAAGAGGAGACACAATTTTGGTAGAGATTCAAGAAAAGATTAATACTACAATTCAAGAGATTGATTGTATTTCTTCTTCTACTCTTTTCTTTATCAATTTTTATGTCTTCTTTTATGAAAAAATAGGAGCTTTATGAACATAATTATGTGTAGTTAATTTATTAATCTAGGGATCTTATGAACCCAATTTTCACCATGTGATGATTTAATATTTTACTCCAATTATAATTATAATTTAATTATATTATGTAATATTATTTTTATGTTATTAATTGTTTGGCCAATAATTTATCTATATAGGCAATTAAATAGATTTGAGAGAATATATAACTGTTTGTCTTGATTAAATATCATGCATAGTTTCAAGGCAGAGATGTATGATTCTTATGTATGTGATCCATTATTGATGAACTTAATATGCAGTATGCAATTTAATTAGCATGAGAATGTGATTAAATTAATTACTATATGGTGTGTGGTTTAGTTGAGAGAGGAATACATGCTAGGTTAGATTCAATTAATCATGTAATTAATTGATAATTATATTGAGGAGATTTTAGCGATTCACATGTTTAGAAAATTGGGGGATTAAGTATTCCTAGATATTTTATCATATATCTTCTTAGTTACCAAATTAAAGTTAATTAATTATTGATATTTATTTTAATTTTGCTTCATTAAAATATAAAAACACAAAAAAATTGATTTTTATATTTTTAGTTTTAAAAATTAGTTTCTAATAAAATAATCTCCGTGGGAATGATATTTTCTTATCATTATATTACTTGTTGAAATATGTATACTTGCGTATTTATTGCACACACTTTGGGTGTGGCGATTATAACACTACACTTAGTAGTGTGTTGGAAACCCATGATTGTCTTGGGAACACTCAACAATCTCAAAGCATAGTATTACCTAAATCACACTAGTAAAATAGTCTTAACCAGTCACAGTCTAAGAATACTATTTTACTTTCACTGAAATGTATCATAATCACCAAAATACATGCAAGTCGATTAGTGAAAACAATGTTTGAATCTTAAAAACAATTCACAAAGTTTTGCTAGAAATTTATTATTACCAAAGCAAAGCATTTAAAAGGGGGTATTTATAGACCACACTCAAACACATAGGGTAGCTCATCAAGGTTTCACTAACCACCCTCATCATGGCATCATCGACCACCCGATAAGGTGGTCTGGTGAGGGGTCTGATGAGAATCTCATCGAGGCACTCAAAATTTTGATTTTTCATTCGCAAAAAATGCCAAGTAATTTTCCGTAAATAAAATAAAACAAAATCTATAAGTCCAAACCTAGCATACATACAAAAAAAAATCAACCCTATGGTATGTGTAAAACATGCTTTCATACATAGTGTAACCAACCATGTTTGTATGCATTACTTATCAATAGTAGCTAATCTTACAAAGAAAAAGATAGAAACACTAAGTAAGATAAATGGACTCCATGTTTTGTACATGCAATGCTAAAAGTTGCTACAAAACTAAGATATTTGTAGCAAAATTGCTACGAACTTTTAATATATGTGGCATATTTGCTATAAAATTAAAATATTTGTAGGAAATTATATTTTCAAATTTCATTGTAAAGTTGTACGAAACTAAGATATTCATAGTAAATTTACTACGAACATATAATATTCCTAGGAAATTTGCTAAGAATATCTTAATTTTGTAGCAAATTTTCTACAAACTTTTAATATTCGTGGCAAAGTTTTTACAAAATTAAGATATTCGTAGTAAATTATAAATTTATGTTTTCTTCGTAAAATTTGCTATGAAATTAATCTATTCATAGCAAACATGCTACAAACTTATAATATTGGTAGGAAATTTGCTATGAAATTACGATGTTTTTGGTAAATAAGTTTACTACAAAAATATTTTATCTTAATAAATATGCTACAAAGTTAAGATGTTCATGGCAAAATAATTTAATACAAAATTTTTTATTCGTATCAAATTTGGCACAAATTTTCTTAGTAAATTTGCAACAAAAATAATAAAAAAGGTCCAACTTTAGAGCTACACATCAGCAATGTTATGGAAAACAATTGTTGTAAATTTAGCTACAAAAATATCATATTCGTAGCAAAGCTTACTTAGCTATGGGGCTATAGCTATAAATTTTCTACAAACGTGTTTTGTAGCTATTATATAATTTTCTATGAAATTGTCATCTATTGTTACCAAAATGTCTATAGTTACAAACCTATTTTCTTATAGTGAGAATATCATATCAATACTAATTGTTGAAAAATAAATATTTATCTTAATAAATATAATACAAGGATTAGAAGGATTTTTGTTTGCTACCAAACTGATCCAAATCCAACAATATAATAATTGGAATAATAATTATTTATTATTTAAATTTAGATTTATCACTTAATTATTTAGATTATTATTTAAGATTATTACTATTTACTTTATATTTATTTAGTTTGGTATTTCAATTCTATAAATAGGACGTATTATTTTACTTATTTATAAGACTTGGTATATGAATTAAAATATCAATTTCTTTCCTAATTTCAATTCTTTAAATCCCTAAACTTAATTGGTTGTAAATTTCCCTCTTTTGTCTATTATCTCACCTTTTTTTTGTCTATTATCTTACCCTTTTTTGTCTATTATATCTTGCACCATCGAATAAGATTACGATTAGAATGGGTTCAATCGTGACATATTTAGGGCTAACATATTTTTAGAGTCACACGTGCAACACACGTCATTTGTTGTTAACCCATGACCTATTTGACATCGAATATATATTTGTAACAATTTGAAAATTTTAATGATAATGAGGCAATATATTAAAATTTGTTGGTATTTTTATAACAACTCTCAAAATTTGATAGTAGAAAAATCTATTTACTCTAAAACAAATAATAATATATAATTGGTGATGAATGGAATTATGGTGATAAAGTGTAATAAAACACAAATTTGACATAACAAGTATAAATTGTTTCATAAATGTGTCATACACAACACAACAAGAAACAACATGACAACATAAATGAACCATTTTTAACATATATATTATTATTAAGGTAAAAAACCATTATGGACTCCACCAACCAAAATTTACTATACAAATAATAGTTCTTGAAAGTGCAAAGGAATAACTGGCTTACTTACTTACTAAAAAGGAAGCCAAAGTTGAAAAAGTAAATGAGAAAATTGGGGTTCTAAACAATTCTATAGTTCATCTTGATAAACTTCCTTAATGAAAAGGAAGATTTTATTAAAGCTTTGAAAGACAAGCTTAGTATCAGTAGGAAAGAACTATCTCATTCTACCCCTGCTATCAACAAGATGATGATTGGGTCAAAGAAGTTAAATGAAATCCTCAGTAGTAGAAAGTTGTTTGCAGGAAAACGTGGCATTGGTTATGATGAATGGATTTATACCTCAATAGTGGGTACTACTTATCTTGTAAGGTCAACCAATCAAGGGCCAAAGTTGAAGTCTAGTACTATAGATGCAAAAGGTAAGTTAGTTTTTTTGATTTGGCTATTTTGATTTTAGATTGTTTCCTCTAGCAATGAAGGCCCTTCACCTAAGATTGATTCTTCCCATCATTCTAGTTGTGGCTTACTACCTTTACCTACTATGATTCCTACTTGTCACCACTGTGGTAACCTTCGGCACTTAAGATCGAACTAGGGGAAATTGACCACTCATCCTCGTGTGAGAGTCAATCTGAGCACTTTCTTTTCTTCTCCTCC
Source organism: Hippophae tibetana (assembly GCA_037013495.1). Lineage (NCBI taxonomy): Eukaryota > Viridiplantae > Streptophyta > Magnoliopsida > Rosales > Elaeagnaceae > Hippophae > Hippophae tibetana. Next base: position 30,622,172 of record CM072809.1, read on the forward strand.
GTATGCTACTCCTTATAGTCAAGGATCCCATTTTCCTAGGTCCACTATTCATACTTTTTATTATTATGGCACTACTATCCATATTGTTAGGTAGTGTCCAAGATTTACAAGGAGTACATCTTGTAGTCTTCTACCTCACTCTCACCTATCTCATTTTTCTAGTTGATTATGGCTCATATAAGCATGTTCATGGAGATTGTATTATACACATGAGGTACAAAGTAGAAGGAAATAAATCTACCTAAAAAAGTATACCTCGCGCTGACTTATATGGATGACTCAAATGAATTTTCTAAAAATTATAAACAAAATAGATCATGAGTCCCATACATGCCTTATGCTTATATAAGTGAGAGGCTATCCAAGCTTTATTACCCTCACAAATTCTTTAAATAGAGGGATGTAGTCTGATCACTATTTTTGGATGATCTATTGGGGTTGAGTTTCCTACTTTCAGTTCTTTCTATGTTTGTCATCTTTTTATACGTGAATATATGTCTTTTTATTTGTGTTCGTCTCTTTGATACTTCTTCTTGTTTATCACTTACTGTATCCTTATCGTGCATTATATGTTAATTGTCATATATATTCCTTTACCTTTTTGGATGATCCTTTACTAGTTTTCTCTCATATTGGTTGCTTTGATATGTTCCTTATGTGTGTTTGTATTCGATACTGACTATTTATTCCTCTATGGCCTTTTTTATGTGCATTACATCACATGCATATCATATAGAGTCAAAGTATTAGGATTTTACTTTCTACATTCTTATTTTCCATATTATTTATCATATAGATTGCATCTTATCTATCTTACTAGGTTCTACTTTCTTGTACCTTGTATATTGTATGTTGGTCCTTTGTTTGTCTCCAATTGGTGTATTTTCTTATTTTTTCTAATCATTATTCTTTTGTGCTTTATACGCTTCTTTGGAGATTTCAGAGTGTTTTTTCTTACTTGTACCTTTGTGTGTCACTCCTTTCTGTGGTCTTTTTGGTTTATGGTGTGCAACTGTATGTCATTTAGATTATTTACCTATCATTAGAACTCTTGACATATTTTCATTGTTCTATCTAAACCTATATGTTTTGTTAGCACTTCTATTGTTTGAGTTATTATCCCTTTTTCTAAGCATGCTTTATGTTTTTAAGTTGGAATATTTTCCTTTCTCACATGCTTAGTGGTTTTAGTAGTATCCCTTGTTTCTTCCCTCTCTTAGGGAAATTGCTTCTTATTCACTAGTTAGAAAAAATATTTCTTTCTCCTAACTAGCGATGATGTGACTATTGCTTTTGATCTCATTTGAGGTATTTTCTCCCTCTGTATACTAATCTATTGCATGTAAAATTATTTTTAGAGAAATCAAGTTGATATATGTTTGGCATGCATTTCACCTAAATTAGAGTGTGGATGTTTTGACATGTGCATTCTGTTAGAGCAAGTATGACTAAATTTTTCTTGTTTGTCTTTTCTGAAATGAAATTTTCTTTCACACCTCAATATCTTTGAGAGTTTTATGGTTATTTTGAGAAGCTTGTGTGAATCTTCTTCTTTGATGATTTGTATGCCTCTAACATGCTCAAAAATCCATGTTTAGTGTCTCTCGAGGAGAAATCCTAAGTGTTTCTTGGATAGAAAGAGGATTTAGGTCATCCTTGAATCATTTAATAATCTTTTTTTGCCACCAATTTTCTCATATCCTTAGTCTCATATGTTTGAGGTTTTATGTTATTCCTTCATTTTTCTATACCAAAAATTCTAATAATGTTTGCTTTACCCTCTTGATTTCAATCAACAAAAAAAAGAGGGAACGGTGAAAATGAAATGATGTTTATGTTTGTGTGTGTATATATATATAAAGTTGAAGAAAAGAAATAGAAAAAGAAGTATTCATAATAGTTTGTTTTTAGAAACAAAAGAAGTGAATAAAGAAAAGAAAATATATGTGAAATAATGAGGAATATAAAAAATATGGAAGTAGTGCATAAGTTTCAAAAATGTGTGTATTGTTCTCTCAATGTCATTGGTTGCAGTTTGAGAAATAAAGAGAAAATAACACATGGTTGATGGTATAAGTGTCATGGTTATGAAATTATTTGTTTTTTTAGTTCAACAAAGGTGTATTCAAGCCTAAATGTCTTATCTCCCCTACCCATATCTTAGCTTATTATTACAAACTTTAAAAGACATTGATTTCTTCTAGGCTTGCACTTACTTTAGTGGATAGAGAGACTAATTGTTGATATATGATGCTTGGTTCATCTTGAGTCTATATTTCAATTTGGTTAGTTCGCATATGCATGTCTTGATGGCATATAAAGCAAAAATAATTTGCATATCACACAGTGCATGGCATCAAAAATATTAACTATACCTTACATGAATGCATCATGGATTTATGGACATATAAATATTTACATTTTAGGTATTGACTATTCATTAAGGACCCTATAATTCGTTGAACATGCTTAGTTTGCTTCCCTTTTTTTTGTAATTCTTGTCGTTTACTATATGTAGATGCTTCTATGCTAGGGTAGTTTTCACACATAGTATGCATAAAATATTTATTGTATCACATGCATGTATTTAGGAGGAGAGTGTGAACCTTGTGTATGATGTAAAGGGAATTGCTGCATTTGTTTTAAATCCTATTAATTGTTTATGACTCTATGAAAGTAGTCATTAGCACACTTTTTACTCAATAATTACTAGTTTTATCGAATAAAGAGTATTTTTGGAGCCAAAAATATTAAAATAAAATATTTTTAGAGAAAAGGGATGAAAATATAATTTTTGGGATTTTTTTTGGAATTTTTATCCAATTTTATGAAATTTTAATGTAGGACAAATTAGGAGCTTCCATGTGGCATACCACACAAACAGAGGAGTTGAATAGGCAAGCAATATGGACACCATGCAAGCAGGGACAACGAATCATGGATCATCGCGTGTGAGAAGGACGAATCGCATGCTAAGTGTCACATTGTGATTTTCTGGCATTGTCATTTGTTTTGATCTCAACCTTTGATATGATGCTAATATGATAGTCTAGATTGCACCTGAACTATATTTAAGCCCCTAATCACCCCATAAACCTTAAGAAGCTACCATTAGCATAATTTTGGTCAGTGGTTGGAGCTAAAAAGATAAAAAAAAATACAGAAAATTTTAAAAGAAGATACAATTTTGGTAGAGATTCAAAAGGAGATTAACCTTATAATTCAAGAGATTGATTATATTTCTTCTTCTACTCTTTTATTTATTAATTTCTATGTCTTTCTTTATGAAAACTATGAGATTTATGAATACAATTATATGTAGTTAATTTATTAATCTAGAGATCTTATGAACCCAATTTTCACCAAGTATGAGGAGGACGAACGATGTGCCACGTGTCAACATAGTGTTCAATACGAGTTTGGAGATTTATCAAACAAAACTGCCACATTTTTTCATGATATTTCTCCCCATGTTCCACTCATGCATCATGCCATCCATTGCTACAAATCATGTTGCGTTGACTTGAACTGATCTTTCCTACCACGCGTTGCGCTCTAATTCTCTTAGTTAATTCAGTGTGCCACGTTTCGTGCAATGATTGCTTGGAATTGTTAGTTTTGCTTGTTTTGATCTTAGACTTTGATCTAAAGCTAATCTAACAGTCGATATTGCACCTACGCTATATATAATCCCCAAATCAACCCATAAACCTTAATGTGCATCATTAACATAATTTGGGTCAAATTTTGGAGCTAAAAAGAGAGAAATATACAGAAAAATTCAAGAAGGAATATTATTTTGGTGGAGGTTCAAGAGGAGATTAACACTACAATTTAAGAGATTAATTGTATTTCTTCTTCTACTCTTTTTTTTATTATCAATTTTTATGTCTTTATTTATGAACACAATTATGTGTTGTTAATTTATTACTCTATGAATCTTATGAACCCAATTTTCACCATGTGATGGTCTAATATTTTACCCCAATTATAATTATAATTTAATTATATTATTTAATCTCATTTGTTTGCTATTAATTGTTTAGCCAACAATTTAGAAGTTTTCTAGCAACAAAATTAGCATCAAAGTGTTGTAAGGATTCTTTTAAGGTATAAATTTTAAAATGAATTCTTTAGAATTATTTTTTATGTTTTATTCTTATATGTTATATTTAATTTATCTATGATTAAAATTAACATGACTAACTGTTTGTAAACATGATATAATAATAACGTTGTTATGCTTGCGAAATTTTACATAAGTAAAACATTTCTATAAAATAAATTGATATTTATTTTTATTCAAGATTTTATACTAAGGATGTTAGAGAATTATATATATTATTTTTCATTACAAACTTAAATATGAAAATTATATTTTAAGGCTTAATTATCTAGTATGATTTAGAGTAGTGTTTTTTTATTTGTTAGTACAATCTCCTGATAGTTAAAGTAAAGCTCTATTTCAAAACTTTTATAAGAACTATTAGTCAAAAATGTACTAACAATATATTTTCAGAAATGGTTTTAAAACTTAAAAGTTAGTACTCAAATAATTAAATTCTTAGGTTTAATTTAGACACCTTGAATAAAGTTTAGAATGTCTAACCCCACCAAAGGTGGCATTTAAATGGTTCATTTTTAATATCTTAAAAAAATTAATTTAATTAACCAAATTAATTATCGACCCTACTCATAGGTGTTAATTGATTTGTTTAATTAACAAAAATATCTAATCCCATCAAATGTGGTATTCATATAAAAAGAGATAATCAATAAATATCAATTTATATTTTTAATAACATAAATAATATGAGCAAGCATAATTAAATTAATTATTATATCCATAAATACTCCTCTATTATAATAATAAAAATTTGCATAAAAATTTATTGAATCCATATGAATGGTTTTTTATGCTATTAGATTAGGAAACACAAACACCAAAATATCGTGACAAGATGTTTAGGATTAAATTTAATTTTTAAAAGTTTGAAAAATAATTAAAAATCACATATATTTCATCCTTAGATCGACCTTGGAAGTATATTTGTCATTTTCTGTAAAAATGATTTGTGCACTTGCAAGTACATTAAATCATGTTAATTTTAGTATTTTTTAAGCACTAATCAGAACTCAATGAAAAAATTAGTTGTCATGACTAAGATAAGGAATGTAACATATTTGTTAAGATATTTACATTAATTATGTCATATGCTTGCTAGTTTTGATTGGATTGATTCATTTTTATTTTGCACATGTCCATGATTGATTTTGGGGTTCTTATTGACATAAAATTTGTAGTGAGTTATGTGAGTTGATGAGTTCTACCAGATTTTAGAATCTATTAGATCATCCCTTGAGGCGAAATCGTAAATAGTATTTAACAATAAAAATGATTTAGGTCTTATTTGGATTGATTTAGCCTTTCAAGCTAATCATTGTTAATATCCCTAGTCACCCATTTGAGCCAAACAAATAATCTTTCATGTCTTTAAGTCACACTAAATTAATTTTTAACGCAGGGCCAATCAGGAGTTGTCACGTGGCCTGCCACACAAGTAGAGGACCTGAATAGGCAAGCCACATGGATGCCACACAAGTATGGATAACAAGTCATAGATTGCCAAGTATGAGGAGGACGAATTGAGTGCACGTGTCAACATAGTGTTCAATCCGAGTTTGGAGATCGATTAAACATAACTACCATATTTTTCCACGATATTGCTCCCTGCGTTCCACCTGTGGGCCATGACATCCATTGCCGCAAATCATATTGTGTTGACTCAGCATGCGTTGACTAGAACTAGTCTCTCCTACCACACATTGCGCTTCGATTCACCTAGTTAATTTAGTGTGCCACCTGTTGTGTTGTGATTGCTTAGCGTTGTCAGTTTTGCTTGTTTTGATTTTAGCCTATGATCTAAATCTGATCTAATGGTCCATATTGCACCTAAGTTATATTTAATCACCAAATCACCCATAAACCCTAAGGGGTAATCATTTTCATAATTTTGGTCAATTTTTGAAGCTAAAAAGAGAGAAATATGCAAAACAATTCATGGGGGGATATTATTTTTGTGGAGGTTTAAGAGGAGATTAACATTGCAATTAAAGAGATTGATTGTATTTCTTTGTCTACTCTTTTCTTTATCAATTTTTATGTCTTTTTTCATGAAAAATATGAGCTTTATGAACACAATTATGTATCATTAATTTATTAATCTAGGGATCTTATGAACTCAATTTTTTCCATGTGATGATCTAATATTTTACCCCAATTATAGTTATAATTTAATTATATTATTTAGTCTAATTTATATGCTATTAATTGTTTGGCTAATAACTTAGTTTTAGAAAATTGGGGGTTTAAGTATTTCTAGATAGTTTCTCATATATCTTCTTAGTTACCAAATCTGATTTAATTAATTATTGCTATTTTCTTTTAGTTATTTTAATTTTGCTTCATGAAAATATAAAAACACAAAAAAATTGATTTTTAGTTTTTTAGTTTTAAAAATTAGTTTCTAATAAAATAATCACCGTGGGAATGATCTTTTTTTTTATCATTATATTACTTGTTGCAATACGTATACTTGTGTATTCATTACACACACTTGACGTTTGGTGATCACTTTTCCTATTTTTGAGTTATTGTTGTTATCTTGTTCATATGATGCTTTCTTCTCATTATTATGACATTACATGAATCATGCATAGTAGGTCTTTTATTATGACATGTTGCATGCATCGTATGAAATCTTTTATTTTACATGTATACCTATACGTTTACATGCTTCCCTATTATAGTAAGTTATTATATATTTCTTGTATTGCATGCTTTTACCTCTCTACTATCTTGGTGTTAATCTTTGTCTTTTTGACATGACTACATGTGGTTTTTCTTATAAGGTTTGCATTAGTCTTCTTTATTGTGCCACATGAGTGTTAGGATGATTACATTTCATTTTGAATACTCTCCTTCATACAGTGAGTACTTAGTATAACTTTGCATGTAAAAAAGGGGAGAAGTGTGCACATCTTGTGGTTTTGCATTGTGTTTGATTGTTAACATGCTATTTGTTATATAGGATGGTAAGTGCAGTCTACCCTGCATTATTGCATTATGATTATTTGATATGCATACACTTAGGAAGATTGTTGCATATGATTAGGGGGAGTTTTCATATTTACGTTGCATGTTGATAGTATAGTTTTCATATTTGTGTTGCATCAAGATAGTGTTTGTTTGTGCTATATGCAAACTGTGATTACACTATTTGTGTGTATCTGTGTTAGGGTAATGATGAGCAAAACCGGCATTGCCGATCCTACCAATACTTTGGTTTTATATTTATAAAACTCTTGCAAGTACACGAATCATTTCATAGAAAATGATAAGTATACTTCCAAGGTCGATCTAAGGAAGGAATGTATGTGGTTTTTAATTTATTATTCAAACTTTTAAAAACAAAATTAAATCCTAAACATCATGTCATCATATTTTGGGATTTTGTGTTTTTAATATAATAACATAAAAATAAACATAGATATAGATTCAATAAACATTTATGCAAATTTTATCTTTTATAATAGTGGAGTATTTATGGATATAATAACTAAGTTAATTATGCTTGCTCATATTATTTAGGTTATTAAAGATATAAATTGATATTTATTGATTCTCTCTTTTTTATAAGAATACCACCTTTGGTGGGGTTAGATATTCTTTGTTAACTAAAAAAATCAATTAACACCTATGAGTGAGGTTGATAACTAATTTGGTTAATTAAATTAATTCCGTTTTTCTAAGAGATTGAAAATGAACCATTTAAATGCCACCTTTGGTGGGGTTAGGTAGTTTAAACTTTATTCAAGGTGTCCGAATTAAACCTAAGAATTTAATTATCCGAGTACTAACTTTCAAGTTTTAAAACTACTATTGAAAACATGTTGTCAATACATTTTCAGATAATAATTCTTATAAAAACTTTTGAAATAAAGTTTCACTCTAACTACCGAACGATTGTACCAACAAATAAAAGAGCACTACTCTAAATCAGTTCGGATAACTAAACCTTAAAATCTAATTTTCAAATTTAAGTTTGTAATGAAAAATAATATATTTCTCTCTAACTTTCTTAATATAAAATCTTGAATAAAAATAAAATCAATTCATTTTAGAGATTTTTACCTATTTAATATTTCGCAAGCATAACAAAGTTATTATTATATCATGTTTACAAACAACCAGCAAAGTTAAATTTAATCACACACAAATTAAATATAACATGTAAGAATAAAGCATAAAAAATAACTGTAAAGAAAATAAAATCCTTACAGTACTTTCATGTTATTCCTATTGCTGGAAAACCTCTAAAAAAAATTTGCACTTACATTTATTGAATCAAAAAGCAAATAAATTACAAAAAACATAATTAGTTCTTCTCAAAAAGAGAAGAAATCTAAAACTAAGAAAAACTAAAAAAACTTAGAAATGGAGAGAAAGAAAGAGAGAAGAATTGTGTTTTTAGGTGTGATTTGAAGTGAAGAGAATGAGGGTATTTATAGGTGAGGAAGGGAAGAAAAAGTGGGTGAAAAAATGAAGAAAATGCAGAGTAGTGAATGATGATGTCATCTTGGTATGGGGCGCGACAGCGTGCGCAAATGGGGCAAATGGGTAACGACATGCGTGGACTGGAGCAGGGGCGCACGCGGAATGGAGAGCAGGCGTGCGCGGACAGGGAAATGTGGCACGCGGGACCGGGCGCTGATAGGCATGGGCACGTGTGGAATGGCAATATGCACGGCTGCTCGGTACGGTTGGGCATACTACACGTATTGGCCGGTGCGACTGCGTGCGCGATTTCCCTCTTTTTGACCCTTTTGACCAATTTTGTCCAATTTTTTCATATTTGTTGACTTTTCCTCATTTATTTTATGAATATATTTGTGATGTATTGCCTCCAGTATTCCTCTTTGAGTCTTTAAGTTACGTTTTTATGCGAAAATACTTGAAAAACAATAAAAATACCCGTGATTCTGAAAAGACAGATTTATATAAATATATGATAAAGTCATATAAATATATATATTTTTAATCAATTAATGTGTATAAAATCATGGTAATTTTAGTGTTTTTTGAGCACTCATAAGGTAACATGATATTATTTATATATGATACATTCAAAGGGTATGTTTTTCTTTCATGTGTATAGGTTAATACAGTAAAGTGAAGTCTGCATGCTTCAAGTATGATGTCTATAGTGGTGTTGATTTCCTTGTGATAGAGGATGGGATGAATTGATTCATGAAGTTGGATGGAGCACTCAAGATGTATGCACTTGGAATAGGTGTGTCTTTAGGTTTTTAATTTGTATCGTTGTGTTGTTCATGGGAACAAACAACTTTAGGACATCTTTATAATCATCTCATATTTGATGAGTTTGAGTTTTTGTATTTAGTAGTTTAGTGTTTTGACAAGGAAAGCCAAAAGAGAAAATTGTAAGTCCCATTGTACTTGTATTTGTGTGTTGGCTTCCCATGTATAAAACACGGTGTTTTTTTTTCTTTCTTTCTTACTTAGTGTATTTGTCTTCCTCTGGGTAGGGTTAGTTACTACAGATTAATAATTCATACACGCACATATTTAGAAATTCTTTACATGCAAGCATGTTTACAAAAACTACGTGGTTGTTTTTTGTAGTGTGCATGCTAGGATGAGAATGTTGATTATTAGCAAGCGAGCATGCCATTGAGACGACATTATTTCTTATGGTTTTTGATGTGTTTCATATGTGGGTATTTATGGATAATACTTAGCATTTTTGGAAATGAAAAGTACAACTTTTTAGCACCTCACCAATGAGCTCACCAAAGAGCTTGCCAAGCCCTATAAATACCCTACTATTTTCTCTTCTCTATACCCATGTTTTAAAGCCAAATCTCTGCCAAAATTCACACTAAGATTTATATCTATTTTAAAATTATTTTGGAGAGCGTACATTTAAGAGTGGGTCGTTTTGTGATTAGTTATCATGTCGTTGTTTGTGTAAGTCTATGGATTTGATATTTGTAGTTGATTGTGTGTTCTGTGATGTTATAAGTTGATACATGTTGTCTCTTTAGGAGAACATAAAAACATGCATATACACAGTCACAAGTAATAAAATTGATAAGTAAAATTATCTTTCTCACGGAGATTTGTTACTAGTGTTCGTTAATTACTAAAATTATTTCAACTTGATTCTATCCAAACAGTCGTTAGTTTGATGCAGTTTGACTAACTAATTTTTATAACAGTTTATAAGAAAATTCTAGGATTGCACGGGTGACGCAGAACGAGCTGGAAAGTGGGTGCCGTTTTTGCATTTTCATTTTACCAAATGCATACCACGTGTCGTCATCAGATTTACTGGAAGATTAATCTAGACACGTGGCCACTTCTTATTTGGTGAAATGGGAGGATGCACGTAATTTACATGGAACGTGTGGCAGAGGAAAGGTTCTTGTGCAGACATGTGGGTCCCACCCTATATGCCAACCTACGCGGCAGGTAGGCCCCATTCAGCGCTCCGTGCATAATGTAATCTAGAAAACCGGGTTAAATCGCTTGTGTCGCATCTATCTTACACGCACCTAATACTTACCACTGATTGCCTAATCAGACGGTGCGTGTTGCGTGTTGATAATGGCGCATGTGGTCCTTTTCTTGCATAGAAGAAATAAATTTTCTTTAATTGCATTTTAGCCCTCCAATTTAATTCAAATTAACTTTTAAACTTTTGTTATTTGCAATCAAGCCCTTTTCTAATTCAAATTATATTTTTAACTTTTTATATTCGCAATTAAGTACTCTTGTTAATTGCAATTAAGCTCTCTTTTAATTTAAATTATATTTTCATACTTTCATTATTTGCAATTAAGTCCTTTTTCAATATAAATTCTTTAATTTTCTTTAAAAAATTATATCCTTTAAAACTAATAGTAAATATTAATTTAATAAATTAAAATTAAATAAAAACATTAAGAACATAGAAATTATAATTAATAAAATGGACAAAATAACTCTAAAATATAGAGTTATCAATACACTTCGAGTTATTAACTATTGGTTACCAATCACACTACATTGGGTGGTGTTGGTTAAGGAGGACATCCAAGTTCGATGTTGAACCTAATCATTATGGAAGCAGTAAATGAAAAAGAGCAGTAGGCAGTTTGGATGAAAGCCCCAACTGATTGAGGTAATGGTGATTTTACTATCTATTAATGTTGTAACTTGTTTACTAATTAATGAGTTATTTGTTACTATGAGATTTCTTTAAATAACTCGAGAATGTTACCATATAGATACAGTCTATTTATGGGTTTACCTCTATATATCGATTGTTATGCATCATCTGATTTTGTGATAATACAATCTAAGTTTATGGTGTATATGTTTCAATATACTATAAGCTTAATTTTTGATTAGAAAGCATCTGTTATTTAAATGCTTTATGTTTGATTTATAATATCTTCTCTTAAAAATTATTTGATTATCTAATATTATATTACTTGTATTTTTGTTGCATTTTCTATTTGTGCGAGTTAGGGTTTAGTCTTTAAGGAGTCGATATCTCTTTATCCTAATAGTGTACCGGATTTTACTTTGAATCAAGGCATCATTAAATCTCTTACTAAGGCTCTAATTTATTTTTAATACAAAACACAAACAAAATAAACAATTAGACAATTTAGAATTAGAGAATAACAATCCATTAAAAACTAGTAACAATAGTTATATTTTTCATATTTGAATATTACAATATGAGCATATTATTCAATAATAAATTACAAGCCCAATAACGTGCAATTATGCATACAACATATTGATAAAGATGTAACTATGTCTATAGTTAGACATGTTTTTATCATTACTCGTACATTATGGGTATAATTACAACAAAATAAATGTTTTAAATATTTTTGTAAATTATTCCATATATTATTGGTATAAAATGTAATTAAATCTAATATATATGAATAACCTTGAATGTTGGCCAAGCTACTATAAGTTATATACTCTAAGACAAGTCAACTTAGACTTACATGTGAAGTTTCATTTTTTAATTCCATTAAGAAAAAAATATGTGTTTTTCTTATAATATAAATAATTTTTTTTAATGTTATACAAAAATAACATAGTTTTTTTTACTAGAAGGTTAAAATATAAAATATATTGAATAATTGAGTTATTTATGCACTGAACGACAATTAATAATTAAAAAATTTAAATAACTTTTTCAAAAATTATTAATTTTAACTATTATGACTCTTAGTTGTTTTAAATTAAAATTATGATTCTTAAGTTAAAACAAAAAATTATTTACCAAAGTTTTTTCCATAAATATTAGTGTCAAAATAATTGGTGCCATTTTATTCATTTACATTCAAAAAAATTCATATCTTTCTTTTTTTAGTAGTTTGAGTCTTTTATAAGATTCATAATAAGCATAAAGTTTCTCTATAACTAGTCATCTCAATTTGCTTGAACATTTCATAGTTAAATATTTTGAATTTTGTTTTAAGATTTTTCATGGTAATTTGTTACGAAAATATGAATAATTGTAGCTAAATTGTTATAAAAATTTGTAGTTAAATATTTTCAAAATATTTCAAGATTTTTGTAGCAAATTTTCTATGAAAATATAAATGGTCATAGCTAAATTGTTGTGACATTTTATAGTTAGATATTTTCAAAAACATTCACGATTTTTCGTGACAATTTATACGAAATATGAACAAATTATAGCTAAATTTTTGCCACCAAATTGAAAAAATATTGGTTGTAAATTTAGCTATGAAATTTTATGTGGTTTGGTTTTTTGGCTAAGTTTTTGTAGCAAAATTGCTATAAAATTTATTTCATAATTAAATATTCGTAGTTAGTTATAACTAAATTTGTTTATAATGATTTACGAACCTGGTAAACGCAATGATCTTTGTGAAAAGAATATTACCTATTATTTTGTTAAAAGAACAACTACTGTGATCATTGAGGAAAATGTTAATAGGTACAAAAGGGCAGGTAAATTTATAAAAGCTCCCATCTATTAAGTCTCAATCCTTAGTGTGATTTAACCTTTTGAATCATGTAAACATAAAATAATTTGTAATATAAATCAAAAACAAATTCATAAGATCGTCATCCAACTCTCCTATGAAGATTACAATGATTCAATTTGGTTCAAAACTATTGAATCAAATTAACTTGCTTCACAATTTAAACTAAACTCTTTCAAATCATTTGGGTCATTTTAATATGAATAATATCCGTGGGTCATAAAACCGGTAGGATGGACCTATTTGACTTTTTATATTATTTATTTTTTTAGATTTTGTAAGTATAAAATATAGTATTATATTTTGAAGTAAATGAAAATAACCAAAATAGGGGAACATATGAGTGGTACCAAAAGCCTACTATGCTAACTATATGTGTCGAAAATATTAATTCCATAATTATTTGAAATGATAATAGTTAATATTTTGAGAGAATTTAAGTATCTTAATCTAGTGATTATTAATAAGAAGTAAGAAATTGTACAAATGAAGTAAATCATGTATTATCCTCATTTAAGGGGTATATATACATGTGTATTCCATCCTATGCACATAGGAGGTCACGTACAAACGATCTAGAAATACTAGTTACACAATAAAATGATTTTTAAACTATTATAAAGAAGATAATTACATTACAATAGGTCGTTACAATGGAGGTCATCATATATGGGTCGCTTTAAGCCCATAAGCAACTTTCTTCAAGTCATTCATAGGAAGGGAAAACCATTATCAAGTCGTTATAGTAGTGTTAGTAAGTCAGATCTTGGAGCCTACAATCTCGTACTTTGGATAACATGGACCTCGCATTTGGACAACATGGTACTCTATCGATGAGGTAACATGTTTTTCCATGACTCTTGGGCTTAGACCATTATTGAACTAGTCCTATCACCTCGCTATATTATAGCAGAGTATCAATATATATGAGGTCGTATGTCTACTACCTATTTAATACCAAACATTAACTTCCCCATTCCCTTGATTTTGAGAAGTCAAGAGAATAATCTGGTTGCTTATTCATTTTAAGTATTTCTTAGTTGATAGATTCAATCCTTTATATGTCAAACAATGGCCACTTTAGACAATGCGAATTTATATACCGTGATTTACGATATTATTATTGTTATTATATATATATTTAGAGACTTTTTCAACTTTTCATTTTTCCTTTATAAATAGTAGGAGAATTTATTTTTTACCTTTTACCTGTTTTTGACCAAGTAATTATATTCAAAGGATTTTAACCCATTGATTACTCAAAGGTCGTTTTATTCTTTCATGATGTCGCTCAAAAGTTACTTGATAGTTATTTCAGCTCGTTTATTTAACGTCATTTGCTAGAATTCAGGTCACTCCTATATCTCTACCTCTTGATTTGATATGACATTCTCACTTAGGTAATTATTCATCCTTTTTTTAATGCCACATAAAGGAAAAGAAGTGAGTAGATCTTCAAAGGGAGACCTCTCCAAAAATGTATCTCCCCATCATGTTCCCTCAAGGTCGTTACAAACCAAACGACCTAAAATGACGGGGAGTAGTGACAATAGGCCCACTCCAAGGATTGTCAAGGAAGGGATTCTTGCTCTTCCTGCTTACTCGGGGTCCAAGGTGGTGTCTACCTCATCCTTACGGGGTTCAATTCCTGTTATCATGATTCTCATATCTACATCCACCAAGGTACCTCGCCCAAAAAAGAAAAAAAGGGAAAATAATGGCAAACCTACACATAGAACCAAAATTAAGCATCAAATTGAAAAATGTTGAATTTTTTAACAGTTAAAGAGTTAGAAGAAATTAGACAAACATATGATATTCCATCCCATGTAGGGTTAATGGCAGTACCTCCCCATTTATGTGATGTTGATGATCCTCCACTAGGGTGGTGGGTGATACATTTAGCGGCCTTTAAAATAGGTCTTCGTTGCCCTTTTCTCAAATTGGTGGCCCATGTTTTGAGCACTTTTCATATTAATTTTGTACAAATAAATCCAAACGGGTGGCAAACACTTTTATGTCTGTCCATGGTGGTTGGAGAGCACGAAATAGACCTCAAAAATGATGAATTGAGGTGTTTATATTATTTAAAAAGGAACGGGTTAGACAAAGGGATCTTGTGTTATTTGCCATAGGTTACATCTCAAATTCCCGATAGTACCTCTAATTGGAAAGATAAATATTTTTTACATTATTGGGGATATTTGGGATGACGGGGTGGATTTCCCAATTCGACATACTAGGAACCCTAATTTTAAAACTTCACAATCTTGGGCTAGCGAGCTCTTGAGTAAATTGGATATAAGTGGTAAAGAGAAAATGAAGCGGATTGAGCTACAAAATACCTCGAATGAAGGTTACCGCGATATCCTGACTATAGCTCGCTTAAAGAAGTCCAAGGTATGACGAGGTTACACCAACGAATATCAAGGTCATTTATATATATATATATATATTTATATGTTTGTATATGTTCATTATATATATATTTATACATCGTTGGTGAATTATTAATGTTTATATATATTTTGCATGGATGGACTATTCACACGTTGATGTAGGAGATATTATTGACACTTTAGGTGTACAAGAGTTGGCTCTCACTTATCCGCGTCTGGAGCGCATAACCCCTTCACCTACTCAAGAAGATTTGTTCACAGACTTAGAGGTCGATGCTACCCTTGAAGTTGTAATTTCTTTAACTACCTTGGGTAATCCGAGCTCGCTATCACCTCATGATCCTTAAATGCCAAAAAAAAGGAAAGTTGGGGATTATACCCTGGGAATGGAGGTGATGCATATGGATGATTTTGAGTTTGATGAAGTTGTCCTGAAGGATGCCGTTGTTTTGGATACCCCTGTTACCTATTTTAATGAGGGGATTTTTGAGAAAATAGATCTTAAGAGAGATTTATACCATCATTTTGGAACAGAAGTGGAGAGGGCACAAGTGAGAACAGCCCAGAAAAGAGAAGGAGGAACACATAGGGAATTGATTGCAGATAGTATTTTGGAGGTGGATAAATTTATTAATTTTTCATTCCATGACCTTTATATACAATTTACATTTGTTTTGTTAAACTCATTTTGTTTGTAGGCGGTGTGTTTGGCGAGGGAAACCGAGCTATCACTGTGGGATTATAAATGCGAAACGTAGGCTAGGTAGTTACAAATAGCCAAATATGAGAGGTTGGTAAAAGAAAAGGATGTCTTGATTGTCAAGAAGGATACAAAAAATTTGAATTTGGAAAATGAGGTGATTGATAAAGTGGAGAAACTAAGAAAAACAGACACATACTATTTTGAGAGGAGTGAAGCTGCTAAGCACTTCAAAAATCTTCCAAAAAAGGCTGATGAAAATAACATCGTGCTTCAAGAGCAAATTTCTACCATGTCAACTCAAGTTAGTTCACTATCTACACTAGTAGATACCTAAAGAGAGGAATGTACTAAAGCCTACCGTAGTGGTGCTAGCTTTGTATTAAAAAACCTCAAACTTCATGCTGAAAAGCTAGGCTTGATTGCACCTTACCTAACATGGATGTGATCTTTTCAATGCAATAGGCCCAAGACAATTGGGGCTGCTACACCGCAAGGTTCACCACATGATACAAGAGCCACCTTGAGTCGTCAATGTGGCGGGGTAGTAGTGGAAGATGTTACTCCTTGCTGAATAAATTAATTTTTGTAAAAGTCAAATGTAAATAAAATTTTTGGGACTTGAAGTCACTTAATTTTAAATGTTTAATTTATTTCTACTTATTTCTACATATATATATTTGTCTTGGATTGAAATCTCTACATTTTGCTTGGATTCAAGTTTCTTTTGTTAGTATAGTATATATAATTTGGAGAATTTGAGGTTGTGTTGATTTTGATATATTATTACTGAGCGATCTAATAACTTTCAAGAAGTAATCGCAGTCTGTTTAACGTAATGGATTATAGTAAAGTAAATTTGGACGATTTGTTTGAAATGAGGTCATTACCATCTGGAAGAGTACTCCTCGTGATAGAAGGGCGACCTGGTTCTATTCAGGGTCGAGAAGATAAGTTCAAACTTAATCACAATGCCAGTTTTGCTTAATGCGAGAAAATGAGTTGTATCTCCGCATAGAGAGGAGGTTAATCAAACCCCTCCCAAGGTCATGTAGGGGGAAATGAATGAAAAGCGCCCTACAAAATCTAGGTCATCTACTCTATTCATGAGTAAGTCCTATATTGAAAAATCACCTCTTGATAGGGTGTCCCCTTTAAGGGAGGATATTAAGCCTTTATAGAGTATATATCCTGCTATGAAAGAGAGGTCAGACAAGTGGTGTGAAGAATCTTTTCAAGGATGGTATGTTTAATGCACCTCGTGCGCAAGAAGAATTATATCAAAATTTTGGAGTTCCCAAAGATCGTTCTTCCATTTAGACAGTCCGCAAGAGAGAGGGGGATCAAATTTGGCATATGATAGTGAGGCGTATGTTTGATGTAAGTGATACGCGATAATGATAATACATAACAAAGTGGACTTATTTATGTTATAGTATGTATTTATTAATATATTAATTCTTTTTTGAGGCCATAAATGTGGCTAAAGACACGAAGAAAGAATAAAAAATGTGTCAAGAAGCGAATGAATTCCTAGATCAAGAGTTATGTGTGTGGAAAACAAGATGTAAAGTCTTGACACAAGATTTAGCGGATTCTTGTGAAGACTTGAAGTTAGCGCATCTTGAACAGGAAAAATATAAAGTGAAAATTAATGGAGTATTGGAAACATAGGGTGTTTGAGAAGAAATAAACCTGAGGTTTCTTTGTAATTGTGTTAGTAATAATTTGTTTGTAATAATGCCTGATAAAAATCTATGATATCATATGAACTTGATTTGGTAAACGTGTAATCCCAAAGCATGATGGCGTTCTTGCGAGCATATTTCACATCTCTAGTGGAAGGGTCAAGGGACTCCATCTCTAATCACGAGGCATAAGACATATCCCGCATCTAATGTGGGGGGGGGGGGGGGGGTCAGTCCACCTCCAATCACGAAGCAATGGGACATGATTCCTAACTTCGGGGCACAAAATAAGACACCCAAAGCATGATTGCGAGCATGTTTTGCATCTCGAGTGGGGGGTCAGAGGATTCCACCTCCAATCACAAGGCATAGGACGTATCCCGTATCTTGAGTGGAGGGTTAGGGGACTCTACCTCTAATCACGAGGAATAATACATGCCGCATGTTAAGTGGGGGGGGAGGGTTAGGGGACTCCACCTCCAATCACGATTTAACCTTGCTGGCAATAACTAATTAGAAATTTATCTCATATATAAGTATTTACTGCATACAAAGCATTTACATGTAATATTTTTTAAGAAGTTCTCCATTCTAGCTCAAACCCTCATTTATGCCATCGTACTCTATCAAGTAAGAGCCTGTTGGGGTGATGTCATATATTTGATACAAGCCTTCCCATGTGGTGGAAACTTTACCCGCGTTAGTTTCAACTTTGTTGCCCAGTGCTATTCACAAGACCCATTCCCCAATACCAAAGCTCTTGTACTTGACGAATTTGTTATATGTCTTTTGGAGTGTTCTTTTTTGCGATTTGAGTCTTACTAAAGACTCTTCTCATTTTTCTTCAGCTAATAACAAGTCTTCTCGTCGTAAGCAATCATTTTCTACATGATCGATATTGGATCGAAGGGTAGGTTCTTGTATATCAAGGGGTATAATCGCTTCAGTGCCATAAACAAGAGAAAAATGGGTTTCTCCTGTTGCTATTCTGGGAGTAGTTCATGTTGCCCAAAGGGTACCAGGCAACACATCAACCCATTTTCCTTTAGTCCCCTCTAAACATTTTCGTAGTATATTAATGAGGGTCTTATTAGACGATTCAGCTTGACCATTTTCTTATGGGTGGTAAGGGGTGGAGTGAGATAATTTGATGCCTTTCTTATCGCAGAAAGATACGATTTTTTGTCTGGTGGATTGTCAACCATTATCGGTAACCAATTCACGAGGTAGGCCATATCTTCTTATAATGTTATGCATATGAATCTCTCCATATCTGATTCCTAGATTCTAGCTAAAGGTCCCGCCTCTATCCATTTAGTTTGATAATCAGTTACGACGATGATAAACTTTTTTTTGACCTGAAGTGATGGGTAATGGTTCCACGATGTCCAAACCCTATTTTTGAAATAGCCAAGGGCTAATAGTAGATCTTAGGTCAATGCCCAGACGGTATGGCATATTAACATGTCACTGGAATTTATTGCACCTTTTGACATAAGAGATGCAATCTTTAAGAAGCGTAGGCCAGTAATAACCTTATCGAATAATCCTTTGAGAGAGTGTTCTTTCACTAGAATGAGCTCCACATTGGTCGTAATGTAAATCACTTAAGACTATCCGAGCCTTAGCTGCATGTAAGCACTTAAGCCATAGGACACCATGATTCTTCCTATACAAAACTCCCTCAATGATGGCATAGCTCCCTGCTTTTGTCATGAGCTTGCGAGCTAAGTGCTTGTCTTCGGGAAAAGTACCATTAATAAGATACTCTGTATATGGATTCAACCAAGAATCATGAATAGTGTGTATGACGTTTGTTCGTGTTTGAAGTTTTATTTAACTTGGGATTACACTAGGTCTTGATAAACAAGATACTGGGATGACTTTATTTAAATCCAAGTTTACTATCGATGCTAATATGGAAAAGGAATCAGCATGGGTGTTTTCTCCTCATGGTATCTGTTTGATCTGAAAAGTTTCAAATGTATCCTTTGCTTTTTTCACCTCCAGTACATAGAGTTTCATTCTCTCCTTCTTGGCTTCAAAATAGTCATTGACTTGGTTTACTACTAGCCATGAATCATTATGAATTAACACCTTCTTAGCTCCAAGGGTAATCAATTGTTGCAACGCCAAAAGTAAGGCTTCATATTCCACGATATTGTTAGTTTCTTGGAAGGTGCTCTGAAGAAATTTCTCTATTAAGGCTCCCATCCACGTATACCTACTGTTGTCTCTTTTGGAGAACATAAAATCGTGCAAGTATACACGGTCACAAGTAATAATATGATAAGTAAAATATCGTTCCCACGGAAATTTGTTACTAGTGTTCGTTAATTACTAAAATTATTTCAATCTAATTTTATCCAAACAGTCGATAATTTGATGCAGTTTGACTAACTATTTTTATAACAGTTTGTAAGAAAATTCTAGGATTTCAGTTCACCAAATTAATCCACTTGAATCATTATATTTTCTCTTGATTTATGTTCTCGTATTTTGAGTTGTTAACCAAGAAATCCTAATTTATCTATATATCTCTTCCAAGCTTCATACAGACACATCTCGTTAAAATAATTCACTATATTCCTATGAGAGTTAAATTCAACTAGATTTATTAAGTTCTAAGTTCTCAAATAGTTACACATACAATAAAAGTATATTCCTATCCCTTATATATATACATTATTTTATCACGAGCAACACACAAAAATGCCTTTTCCAAGTTTACTTAAGTGTCACAGATCAATTAATTAATCTTCTGATAATTATAAGCATTAAGCACAGATAAAATAAACAACTTAAAACCGTTCAATAAATCATTCAAAAATAATTAATTCAAGTTTCATAATTTAAGCTAGACTGCAACCTTAGAACAAATAAATTAGTTCATAGCATAAATTAAAATTACAACACAACAATAATCAAACATTTCAGAGAAATAAAATTTAAAAGAAAAAAGATTAGGAGAAACTCTATCATGATTCCTCAATGAAAAATAAATTTCTTTCCTTTCCTTCTTCTTCATTGTCTTCTTTCTCTCTACTTCCTAAGAAAATACAACATAAAAAAGTTAAATAAAAATTTCTACATGTTGTAGAAAACACACAGAGAGAAAACTAAAATTGAAGAGAGAAAATGGAAAATGAAAACTGAAAGAGAAAAAAATGTAAACTCGAAAACTCAAACTCCAAAAACTATCCCTTTTTTTCTCGCGTCCGAATATATCCCCCTCTACAATTAATATTTTTTATTTATTAAAATACATGTATTGGGGGACCAAAATACATGTAAAGAGTTAAAAGAAATAACACGCGTGAAGACTGTTCTGCGCTTTTCTAATTTTTTTCTTTAAATGCATGCCACGTGTCATCATTTTATTGGATGCAAGATATAAAGAGACACGTGACAGCCTTTCATTCGGTGGGAAGAACGGGTGCATGGAGAGCAACTGGACCGCGTCGCACAAGATCTTATCACATTGGAAGTGCGCAACAACTAGCTTCGACACGTGGCGACGCCGAAAGAGCTGGTGAGTGGGCGTCATTTTTGTGTTTTTATTTTACCAAATACATGCCACGTGTCATCATATTATTGGATGGAATATTAAGGAAACATGTGGCTGCTTCTTATTCGGTGGAACGTGATGGCGCACTTTGATGCGATGAACCGCGTCGCACGGGAGTGCATGCGAGCTGCTCGGTGCGCGACAGCTTGGTTCGATGCGCTTAAATCTGGATCATTCAACTAATCCAACGGTGAACGATGCGCCTCGGGAGAAATTCTGCACAACTGACACGTGGGTCCCACCCTGCACACCAGCCTACGCGGTAGGTGGGCTCTACTCAACGCCGAGCCGCATGTTTCAGGAATACCTGGTCCACTCTCTTTTGTCGCGCCTAGAATGCACGCGCCAGATCTTGACCGTTGATTATACGATTGAATGATAGGTGTTAGGCGTTGTGAATGGCGCGAGTGGCTCCTTCTCTTGCGCAGAAAATTCAACTTTCGTTAATTGCATTTTCACCCATAAATTTAATTCAAATTAACTTCTAATCTTTTAATATTTGTAAATTCACCCACTTTTAATTCAAATTAAATTTTAAGCTTTTTATAATTGCAATTGAGTCCCTTTTTTTATTAAAATTCATTAATTTTTCTGAAAATATATTTATTAAAAACTAATACTAAATATTAATTTAATTAATTAAAAATTAACTAAAAATGTAAAGAATTAGCAATTATAATTAATAAAATAGATGAAAATAACTATATAAAATACAGTTATCACCTTCCATAGCTCCATTTAAGGGACGTCATTTCTATTGTGAAGGTTGACCCTATCTCATGTATTGAATTGCATTCTTGGGTATTCTCATTCATCCATTCTGCAATAAAATCTGGTAAGGCTTTTCCTTTGATCACTGCCAAAGGTTTAAAATGTTTTTCAAGGGATAAGGAGTAAGGACCACTACCCTATGTGCACCAAAATAATGTCTAAGTTTATGTGCCATCATTCTAATAGTAAATTCCGCTTTATCTAGAGAAGGATATCGTTGTTAAGCTCTTGTTAATGAATGACTCATGTAATACACAGGGTAATGAATTCCCCCACGGTCGACCACCAATACCGTACTGGTAGCCTTGTCTGTAAGTGACATGTATATATATAAGTCTTCGCCCGTCCTTGGACTAACTAAAAGAGGTTCTTTTCCCAAGTAATCTTTAATGGATTGGAAAGCTTGTTTGCACTCGATATCTCATAGGTACTCCGTTTTTTTTAGCAGTAGAAAGAACGGTAGGAACTTTTTGGTGCATTTAGAAATGAAATGACTTAATGTTGCAATACACCCATTCAATTGTTGGACTTCCTGAAGACACCTTGGGGATTTCATGTTGACTAAGGCCAAAAGTTTATCTAGATTGGCTTTGATACCCCTTGACGTGACTAAGTACCCCAAAAACTTCCCTGAGGATATGCCAAACACACACATTTTTGGATTGAGACGTATTTTATAATTCTGAATTATATCAAAGACTTCTTGGAGGTCATTAATATGGTCTGTATCATATTTACTTTTAAACCG
The DNA here is from genome assembly GCA_037013495.1 of Hippophae tibetana. NCBI lineage: Eukaryota > Viridiplantae > Streptophyta > Magnoliopsida > Rosales > Elaeagnaceae > Hippophae > Hippophae tibetana. The sequence continues at coordinate 30,645,153 of CM072809.1, forward strand.
AATGACATATTCATGTAACAGAACGTTCGTTCTTCCGTGATAAATACTATTTTTTCTTCATCCCTAGGATGCATTTAGATTTGGTGGTAGCCTGAATAAGCATCCATAAAGCTCATTTATTCGAATCGAGCCGTGGCATCTACTAATTGGTCTATATTCGGAAAAGGAAAACAATCCTTTGGTGTTGCTTTATTCAAATATGTGAAATCCATGCATATTATGTGCTCGCTTCTTGCTTTGTTTACTAATACCAAATTTGATAGCCATGTTGGATACCAGAAATCTCGCCTCCTGCTTTGTTTACTAATACCAAATTTGATGATTTCATTCTTCTCTCTAGAAAATTTCCGCTTTCTTTATTGGACCAGCTTTTTGGTATGATCTAAACATAACTCATGGGAGATGAAATTTGAGTCTATGCTACACCATTGATTTTAACATATTGACGTGTTCTTTATATATGACATCAGAGTTTGAACCCATAGGATTCAATGTTATATAAATTCATTAAATTGGAGTCCAACATGAGTCTCAAGCTTTCCTTATATAATAATGGATTTTTTCATAACAAATTCACACGTCACATGTTATTAATAAGTGGGTACACACAATTACTTTATCAGTTAAATTTTTAACTTTTTTAAGTTTAATTAATGATTTAATGTATATAATAATTTGATAATTATAACACTATTGTTTATAATAAAGGTCCATGGTGTCGGAAGGCAACGTTCCAGCTTTTATGCCGACGTTTAAGGGGTCATAGCGCATGTTTAATAGAAGACGGCTTTCACTTTGAATTGACTATGTTGGCTGTTATAATAGGTGAGAACCTAACACCAAAAGATAAACAAAAAACATTATTACTTAACAACACACAAAACAAACATGACATAAGAATTATGTGATTGTGTTCATACACAATTGATACTAAGTTTTGTAAGCAACCAATGAATTAATTTGGTATTCGGTGAGCACAAAAAGGAGTCTTTGTTTTTTATGGATCCTTGTAACATTAGTAGGTTTTATTGGGTTCTATTTTAATTATTATTTTATGTCTTGAATTTAAGCTGGGCTATTTGTAGCTGAAAAGTCCGGTATTTAGTGCACTAACCAAAAGGGTGATATAGAAAACCTCAGGACTTACCCATCTCTCGTACACGTTAGGAAAACAATGAACAGTAGTAACAAAACATTCAAGAATAAGGAAAGAGAGAAATAACAAGTTAAACATTAATATAAAACTAATTTTGACAAGTTTGAATAGTGCAAGTCACTTGTATTGTATCTGTTTACTTTACTTAATGTATATGTCTTCTTCTGTAATGTTAGTTATGTGGATCCGTAATATACACACTCACATAATTAACTACACTTTGTATGCAACCATAATTACACACACCACGGGGTTGTCTTAATCTGCATGATAAATTGAGAGTTGTGTTTTTGGTTCGTTTAAGGTGTAAATATTTGTGTGTTACTCAACATTTTTTGAAACGAAAAAATATCTCATTTGTTAGTGATATGTGTTTACCAATCACAACTCATTGGGTGATGTTGGCTGTGTAGGAAATTGTGTTCTAATGTTGAACCAAGTAGTTGTAGAAGTAGCAAGTAAGAGTAGCAGTAGGTAGTTCAGACATAGGTCCTGATTGATAGAGGTAATAATGAATTTACTGTCTATATGAGTTGTAATTATTTTATTGTTTAGTAAATTATTTGCCGATAAGTGGTCACCTTAAGCAACCTGATAATGTTACCACATAGATACAATTTCTAAGTAGGTTTACCTCGTTATATCTCTTGTTATGCATGATCATTTGTTGAGCTAGTATAGTCTAAGTTTTATGTGGGTATGTTTTTACATACTAAAACATAAACTTTGATTGGAAAGCATATGTTGTTTACTTTCTTTCAGTTTTGATATATAATATCAATTGTTATAATTTTTCTGCTTCTTTGATGTTATATTATTTTTGTTTCTTTTGTGTGGAATGGGTAAGTATTTATTCTTCTATATCTTGCGAGCTAGGGTTGAGTCCTCTAAAAGTCTATATGTTTTTACCCTGGTCGTGTACTAGGTCATGGACTCTTTCAATTGGTATGAGAGCCAATACACCCTTTTTAGGCTTAATCTCTCTAGTGGTGATTCTGTTAACTCACTTTTCACACACAAATATTTTCCCTAATGAAGTCAAGAGAAAAAGTAGTGTAGGTAGATCTCCACTTTTGAATGGGATGAACTATGCTTATTAGAAATCTCAAATAAGGGCATTTTTGTTGTCCCAAAGAGATCGTGTTTGGTTCCTTGCAAAAAATGGCTAGACTTACCCTACTAAAACCTGATCCAATAATTCTGTGATTCTTAAACCCATGATTGAGTGGACTAAATATGAAAGTAAGGAATTTGAACGGAATGGTGAAGGATTTTATGCAATAATCATGGCTCTTATGTTAGATGAATATGAAATAATTCAAAGTTGTACTTCTTTGAAACATGCATGGGAAATTCTGGAGACTACCCATGGAGGTACTTTTATTGTAAAAAGATCTATATTCTAAGGTTGAACATAGATTTTGAACTTTGTATCATGTAAGAGGATGAAACCTTTGAAAAATTCTATGCACATTTTTTCAACGTTATCAACTATTCCTATAACGTGAGTAGACTTATTATGTAGGAAGTTTGAAAAGGATAAGAGAAAGGTTATGAAGAGCCTTGATGAAAAAGAATGCGAGATTTTCACAATGAAGAAAACTCTAGAGGAAAGAAAGTCCTCGATTGACGATCTATAACATTATCTCTCAAGTATACGTGAGCTTACTCAAAAGAGATATGATGATTTGCTTGAAAACTTTAATGCAAATCATTAGAATGGAAATAAGCTTGAGGAATAGTTGAAGGTTCCTACTTCTGGTAAAACTACACAACCTCTTGTCAATCATATGCCTACCTCTGATAAGAAGAATGAAGTTGAATAGTTAAAAAGGAAGATAATTGTTTTTGAGAACTCAAAGGAATATTTGACTGACTCTCTTTCTGAAAAGGATGCTGAGATTGAACAACCACATAAAAGATTCAAGATTTTTAATAATTTAGCTATTTATCTTGAATCCTTCCTCAAGTATAAAGAAGACATGATTACTACTTTGAAAGATAAACTCAGCATACGAGAGAAGGAATAGACATGTACCTCCATTAATGTAGATAGAATGCCGACAAGTACAAAAATGTTAAATAAAATGATCAACAATATCAAGTTTTCTAGTGATAAGTATGACATTAGTTATATTGAAGGGGATTGAACTTCTAAAGTGGGTGCCACTAAGTTTATCAAAGCTTCAAAGTCAAAGTCTACTACTACTGATCCAAGAGGTAACTCTGTTGTGTCCCTTAAGTTTAATTCCGCTATCAAGTTGAACCTTTCACCTAAGTTTAGCACTACCCGTTGCTCTAGTGGTGGTCTATTGCCTCTACCTATTTTCATTTCCACGTGTCACCATTGTGGTGAACTTGGGCACTTGAGACTACAATGCGGGATGAGTGCTTCCTCTTATTCTTCTTTACATACTACTCCTCAGAGTGAAGAATCCCATTTCCCTAGATCCTATGTTCCTATTTGTTATATTTTTGGTACTATAGCTCACATTGCTAGGTAGTGTCATAGATATATGAGAAGTACTTCTTAGAGTTCTCCACTTCACTCCCCCTACCTTCCTTGATTGGATGCAGTTACTGTGAATCATCTGAGCATGTTCAAGCAAGAATTTATATCGATGAATTGTCTAAAATTTATACAAATTATGAATTTCATGTACTCCTTAGGCTCATATGCCTTAAAGAATATCTCCTAACTCAATAGCTCCTCACAAATTCTTTAAACTAAGGGATGCTATTTGATCACTATTTTTGGGTGATCTATTGAGGTTGAGTTATTTATTTCCATCCTTTTTTTATTGTAGTTCTTATGTATGTGAATTTATGTTATTTTATTTGTGTTCATCAATTTAACACTTCTTTTTATCTCTTCTCACTATTTCCTTGACTTGCACATTATGTTAAAGTGTCATATTTATTGCTATGTGATGAGTGAAAACCGACATCGTCGATTCTTGCCAATACTTTGGTTTTAATATTTATAAAACTCTCGCAAGTGCACGAATCATTTCGTAGAAAATGATAAGTATAGTCCAAAGGTCGATCTAAGGAAGGAATGTATGTGGTTTTTAATTTATTATTCAAACTTTTAAAAACGAAATTAAATTCTAAACATCCTGTCACGATAGTTTGGTTTGTGTTCCTAATCTAATAACATAAAAATAAACATATATACAGATTAATTAAATATAATCTAATAACATAAAAATAAACATAGATACAAATTCAATAAATATTTATCTAAAAATAAATATAAATACGGATTCAATAAATATTTATGCAAATTTTATCATTTATATTAGTGGAGTATTTATGGATATAATAACTAAATTAATTATGCTTGCTCATATTATCTAGGTTATTAAAGATATAAATTGATATTTTATTGATTCTCTCTTTTTTATATAAATACCACCTTTGGTGGGGTTAGATATTCTTTGTTAACTAAACAAATCAATTAACACCTATGGGTGGGGTTGATAACTAATATGCTTAATTAAATTAATTCCTTTTTCTAAGAGATTTGAAAATGAACCATTTAAATGCCACCTTTGGTGGGGTTAGACAGTTTAAACTTTATTCAAGGTGTCCAAATTAAACATAAGAATTTAATTATCCGAGTACTAACTTTCAAGTTTTAAAACCACTATTGAAAACATGTTGTCAATACATTTTCATATAATAATTCTTATAAAAACTTTTGAAATAGAGTTTCACTCTAACTACCGGGCGATTGTACCAACAAATAAAAGAGCACTACTCTAAATTAGACCGGATAACTAAACCTTAAAATCTAATTTTCAGTTTTAAGTTTGTAATGAAAAATAATATATTTCTCTCTAACATTCTTAATATAAAAATCTTGAATAAAAACAAAATCAATTCATTTTAGAAATTTTCACCTATTTAATATTTCGCTAGCATAACAATGTTATTATTATATCATGTTTATAAACAGCTAGCAGAGTTAAATTTAATCACAGACAAATTAAATATAACATGTAAGAATAAAGCATAAAAATAACTGTAAAGAAAATAAAATCCTTACAGAACTTCGACGCTATTCCCGTTGCTAGAAAACCTCCAAGCGGAATTTGAACTTCCATTTATTGAATCAAAAAGCTAAATTATTACAAAAACATTACAAGTTCCTCTCAAAAAGAGAAGAACTCTACAACTAAGAGAATTGAACTAAAAACTAAGAGAAAAACTAAGAAAAGCTTAGAAACTAAGAAAAAGTCAAAAACTAAGAAATGAGAGAAAGAAAGAAGAGAGAAGTGTGTTTTGAAGGTGTGATTTGAAGTGCAGGGAAGGGGGTATTTATAGGTGAGGATGGAGAGAAAAAATGAGTAAAAAAATGTAAAAACGCGTAATGGAAATGCTGAGGTCATTAATGACATCAGCATGACGTCATGGGGGTGGCTGCACGTGAAAAATGGGGCGAAAAGGCATTGGGCGCGCGGAGGGGGGCTGCTAGGCGCTGCGCGCGCGTGCCGAGGGCTGTCGCTGCGCGCAGCTCGGCGCGCGTGAACAGTGCCCGCGCGCTGGGGTGCGCGCGGATGGGCAGGCTAGCGTGTGCGGGCGTGCGCGGCATGGGGCGCTGGGGCGCGTGGGCTGGGGCGCTGGGCTGCGCGCGCGGCTGGGCAGCGGGGCACGATTTCCGTCTTTTTGACATTTTTGACCTTTTTGACCCATTTTGTCCAATTTTTCCATGTTTGTTGACCTTTTCCCACTTATTTATTAATATATTTGTGATGTATAGCTTCAAGTATTCCTCTTTGAGTCTTTAAATTGCGTTTTTAAGCCAAAATACCTGAAAAACAATAAAAATACCCGTGATTCCGAAAAAGACAAATTTATATAAATATATGATAAAACATATAAATATATATTTTTTTAATCAATTAATGTACATAAAATCATGGTTATTTTAGTGCTTTTTGAGCACTCATCACTATGCCTAGCTTTTTGATCCTTTTACTAATATTTTCCCTTGCTAGTTACTTTGACAAGCCCTTCATATATGTTTGCCTTGCTTACTGCTTGCTTCTTCTACTGTGGTTCTTTGTATGTGCATCGCATCACATGTTCATCATATAGAGCTGAAGTATCAAGATTATGCTTTTTGGAGTCTTGTCATTCAAATTCCATGTCATATAGAATGCATCTTATTTGTTTTACTTGGTTTTTCTTTCCTCTAGCTAGTATGTTGTGTATTAATTCTTTTTTTGTCTCCTATTGGTTTCAATTCATCTTTTGCCTGATCTTTATTCTCTTATGTTTTTAATGTATCTTTGGAGAATACTAAGGAGTTATTTCAAGCTTATACCATTGAGTATCTTTCTATTATATACTTATTCTTGTTTTCCATGTGCATTTGTATGTCATATAGATTATTTACCTATCATTAGGACTTTTGACCTTCACGCATTATTGTAACTAAACTTGTGTGTTTTGTTAGCAATTATAAGGTTGGGATGTTGACCCTATCTAAGCTTGTCTCTTATTTTTGTGTTGAAAGATATGCCTTTCTCGCATAGTTAGTGGTTCTAGTAGCATCTCTTGTCACATCCTTCTCTTAGGGATATTGCTCGTGTTATTCACTAGTTAGTTAGTTTCTTTCTTTCTTATGATAGATGCGGGTTTGTATTTAGTTATGTATTGTTTTGACTTAGAAACGCAAAAGAGTATGATGTAGGTCCCATTATACTTTATATGTTGGCTTTCTGTGTGCAAAACATGGTATCTATTTATTTTATTTAGTTTATCTGTCTTCCTCTTTGTAAAGTTAGTAATGATAGATCCATAATACACATACTCACCTAGTTAGGTACCCTTTGTATGAGAGCATGTTTACACATACCATGGGGTTGGTTTTCTTAGTGTGCTTGCTCGCTAATATTGTTGCTCGAGTTTTTGGTTTGTTTCATTTATTGGTATTTATGGATGTTACTCAGCATTTTGGAAAACTAAAACAATATCTCCTTCTAGAACAAGTGGGCATTTGAGTTCTATAAATATTCCTCATTTTTATTAACTCTATACCTCTTGATTCTAGTACCAAAAATTTTCCAGAATTTACACTGATAATTATATCTATTTCGTAAGTTATTTTAGAGATCTTACAAATATTTATAGGTCATTTATTGAGCTTAGTTATCAAATCCTCATTTGTGTGGGTACATGATTTGACTTTGTGTCTCCCATACACAATTTAATATTTGTAGTGGACTATGAGTCCCTTGAAGTTGTTAGTCATTACATTTCCTGTTACTAATCTGAGTATACAAATTACATTGCGTTGGATAGTGTTAGTTATGGAGGAAAGTCATGTCCTAATGTTAAACTAAGTAGTTACAGAAGTAGCAAGTAAGAGTAGTAGTATATTAATTGAACAAAGGTTTGACTGATAGAGGTAATAGTGGTTTTACTGTCCTTCTTAGTTGTAACTATTTTATTGTTTAGAGAATTATTTGTTGCTGTGTGACTACCTTAAACAACACAAGGATGTTACCATATACATATGATCTCTATATAGGTTTACCTTATTATATCACTTGTTATGAATGATCATTTGTTGAGCTAGTATAATATGATTTTTATGTGTGTATGATTCTACATACTAAAACATAAATTCTGATTTGAAAGGATTTTTTATTTACTTGCTTTTAGTTTTGATATATAATATATGGTATTATAAGTTGTGTGCTTTTTTGATATTATATTATTTGTGCTTATGTTGTGTGGACTATGTAAGTGTTTACTATTCAATATCTTGCAATTAAGGTAGTGTCTATTAGAACTGTATATCTCCTTCCCCTAGTTGTGTATCGGATCACAGACTCTTTTAAATAAAAGTTTAAATTGTTGATCTCACCAAAGGTAACAAATTGAATGGCATGATAATTTCTCGGAAAAGAAACATAATTTAATTAAATTAAAATTGTGAATCTCACCAAAGGTGGAAAGTTAAATTTAATTAACAAAGAATAATAGTCTCACCAAAGGTTTTATTTATACATATAAAAATAATGAGTAATTTGGATTTATATTTTATTAACTTAATTAATCTTACCAAATATAATCAACAGGCTAAATATCTCATTAATTCTTCATTGATTAATGAATTACATATCTGCTTATAGTTTGTATAAGCCTACATATGTTTTTATTATTTTATGTTATTAGTATAGATATTTCAAAATCAAATGTTACGATAGATTGTTTAGATTTATTTTTTCGTTTTTAAGAGTTTTGTTGAATTATTCAAAACCAAATAGTTCCTCTTTATACCGACTTTGGAATTATACATATTATTTCTTATAAATTGATTCATGCACATGCAATCTATTATCAAATACAAAACACGAACATCAAGTTTTTCATTTTGTGGTAGGGAGGAATAGCATTCTAAATTTTTATTATAAAAATTTTTATTAAATTTTTGTGTTATAAATTTTTGTGATTGTTTTTATTAAAAAATAAAAAAAAATCTAATTTTTTGAAAATTATAAAAATCTAAAGAGATTTCTTAATAAAAAATATAAAAAAAATCGAAAAATTTATGGCTCCTTTATTAGGTGGCATATATTTTAAATAAAAAAAATTGGAATTCATTTGCTAATGATGTAAACATTATGTCTCCTTTAGTTGACTTATATTTTAAAAAAACTTAAAAAAAAACTAAAATTTTATGTCTTCTTTATTGATTGACTTAGATTGTAAATAAAAAAAATTGGCAATCTCTAACCAGCTTAGGAAGAACTTTGAAAAATTCTTGGCAATCAACACCATCTATTTCTAATTAGGGTTGGAACTACCATCATCCGCCACTGATGTAAATGTTCCTTATTGCTATTACTTTTGATGGAATTAAGAGTCAAGTTCTTTACTTTATCAACAGTAGTACTCACTTTCTTACATAAAAGATAGTAAACCTGGAAGGATCTAGATCACCTACCAATTTATGAATCTTTAAGATCTTTAATCTTGTGTACAGCCTCGAGTGTAGTGATCTTTTCCTTGAATCAGGCAGAAAGGCTGGATAGAACCTCCACTTACATCTCTTCTTTAATAAGATGACCCAAATTGTAACCGTGTTTACAATGTCCGAATTGAAATCTATCCTCGAACCTATTGAAGGTCTTATCTTATTCCATTTGTAGTAGCACATAATCCTAGTTGAGATGGATCAACCTTAACTTCCTAACCATAGAGTACCCTTATGTGTTAAGTCAATTAAGGGTGTCCACCGGTCCGGTCTGATTTTGTATAAAAAACAATTAACCAGACCATATCGTTTATATTACTCGGACCGGATCGAACGGTTTGAAACAGTTTTAATTAATACAAACTAGATAGGACTGTTTGATTTATAAAATTGTTTGGTCCGGTTCGGTTTTCGGTTTGGTTCTATTTTTCGACACATGTAATGAGAAATAATGTAAAATTTTTAATATATTATTAAACCGGTTTGGTCTAGTTCGACCGGTCTAAAATTAATACAAACTGGACCGGACCGTTTGATTTGTAAAACCATTCGGTCCGATCCGGTCTGGTTTATGGACAACCCTAAAGTCAATAATATCCCATGCCTCCTTTGTAGTTTGGAAAGCTAAGATGTGTCTATACTCATCTGAATGGATAGCTTTGGTAATGGCATATAACCGTTTAGTATTCTAGTCAAACTCTTTCATTTCTTCTATTATTCATTCAATCATTGGCTTGGAAACTAGAGCGCCATTTTTAAGCATTTTAGTATGATATGCCTGATGAGCGAAAACTGACATCGTCGATTCTTACAAATACTTTGGTTTTAATATTTATAAAACTCTCGCAAGTGCACGAATCGATTCGAATAAAATGATAAGTATACTCCCAAGGTCGATCTAAGGAAGGAATGTATGTGGTTTTTAATTTATTATGCAAACTTTTAAAAACGAAATTAAATCCTAAACATCCTGTCACGATATTTTGGGGTTTTTGTGTTTTTAATCTAGTTACATAAAAATAAACATAGATTCAATAAACATTTATGCAAATTTTATCTTTTATAATGGTGGAGTATTTATGGATAAAATAACTAAGTTAATTATGCTTGCTCATATTATCTAGGTTATTAAAGATATGAATTAATATTTATTGATTCTCCCTTTTTTGTATGAATACCACCTTTGGTGGGGTTAGATATTCTTTGTTAACTAAACAAATCAATTAACACCTATGGGTGGGGTTGATAACTAATTTGCTTAATTAAATTAATTCCTTTTTCTAAGATATTGAAAATGAACCATTTAAATGCCACCTTTGGTGGGGTTAGACAGTTTAAACTTTATTCAAGGTGTCCAAATTAAACCTAAGAATTTAGTTATCCGAGTACTAACTTTCAAGTTTTAAAACCACTACCGAAAACATGTTGTGAATACATTTTCAGATAATAATTCTTATAAAAACTTTTGAAATAGAGCTTCACTCTAACTACCGGGCGATTGTACCATCAAATAAAAGAGCACTACTCTAAATCAGACCGGATAACTAAACCTTAAAATCTAATTTTTAGGTTTAAGTTTGTAATGAAAAATAATATATTTCTCTCTAACATTCTTAATATAAAATCATGAATAAAAATAAAATCAATTCATTTTAGAGATTTTCACCTATTTAATATTTCGCAAGCATAACAACGTTATTATTACATCATGTTTACTAAACAGCCAGCATAGTTAAATTTAATCACAGACAAATTAAATATAACATGTAAGAATAAAGCATAAAAATAACTGTAAAGAAAATAAAATCCTTACAGAACTTCGACGCTATTCCCGTTGCTGGAAAAACTCCAAGCGGAATTTGCACTTCCATTTATTGAATCAAAAAGCTAAAAAATTAAATAAACATAACTAGTTCTTCCCAAAAAGGGAAGAACTCTAAAACTAAGAGAAATTAACTAAGAAAAGCTAAAAACTAAGAAAAACTAAAAAATCTAAGAAAAGAGAGAAAGAAAGAAGAGAGAAGTGTGTTTTGAAGGTGTTGAAGGTGTGTTTTGAATTGAAGGGAATAGGGGTATTTATAGGTGAGGATGGAGAGAAAAAATGAGTAAAAAAATTTTAAAAAAATGTAAAAACGTGTAATGGAATTGTTGAGGTCATTGATGATGTCATCATGACGTCATGGGCGGCTGCACGTGAAAAATGGAGCGAAATGGGCGTCGGCGCACGCGGAGGCAGCTGGGCGCGCGCGGATGAACAGTATCTGCGCGCAGATGAACAGTAGCCGCGCGCAGTTTGGGTCTGATGAACAGTAGCCGCGCGCGCAGTTTGGGTCTGATGAACAGTAGCCGCGCGCAGCTTGGGGCGGATGGGCGGCGCAGCGGCGCAATTTTCTCCTTTTTGATCCATTTTGTCCAATTTTTCCATATTTGTTGACCTTTCCCTATTTATTTATTAATATATTTGTGATGTATTGCTTCCAGTATTCCTCTTTGAGTCTTTAAGTTGCGTTTTTAAGCCAAAAATACCTGAAAAACAATAAAAATACTAGTGATTCCGAAAAAGACAAATTTATATAAATATATGATAAAACATATAAATATATATATTTTTAATCAATTAATGTGTATAAAATCATGGTTATTTTAGTGCTTTTTGAGCACTCATCAATGCCTAATCATTCTTGACTTAAAACTAGATACAATCTTTTGTGGCCATAAGAAGGTGCGCATATGCAACTTCATGTTTGCATGTTGGCTTCTATATCTTTATCTTTTACGTAGTGTGCTTGATGAGTGCTCAAAAAGCACTAAAATAACCATGATTTTATGTACCTTAATTGATTAAAAATACATATATTTATATGTTTTATCATATATTTATATAAATTTGTCTTTTTCGGAATCACGGGTATTTTTATTGTTTTTCAGGTATTTTGGCTTAAAAACGCAATGTAAAGACTTAAAGAGGAATATTTGAAGCAATACATCACAAATATATCAATAAATAAGTGAGAAAAGGTCAACAAACATGGAAAAATCGGACGAAATGGGTCGAAAAGGTCAAAAATGTCAAAAAGACGGAAATCGCGCGTCGCAGCCCGGCCGTGCGCGCAGCCCAGCGCCCCAGCGCCCAGCCGCGCGCGCCCCAGCGCCCCATCCCGCGCGCGCCCGCGCGCGCTGGCATGCCCAGCTGCGCGCAACGCAGCGCGCTGGCACTGTTCACGCGCGCCGAGCTGCGCGCAGCGACAGCCCCAGCGCGCGCGCGCAGCGCCCAGCAGCCGCCCATCCGCGCGCCCAACGGGTTTTCGCCCCATTTTTCACGTGCAGCCGCCCCTGTGACGTCATGCTGACGTCATTGATGACATCAGCAAGTCCAATACGCGTTTTTACATTTTTTAATATTTTTTTAACATTTTTTTACTCATTTTTTCTCTCCATCCTCACCTATAAATACCCCCCTTCCATTCACTTCAAATCACACCTTCAAAACTCACTTCTCTCTTCTTTCTTTCTCTCATTTCTTAGTTTTTAGTTTCTCTTAGTTTCTTTCTAAGTTTCTAAGCTTTTCTTAGTTTTTCTCTTAGTTTTTAGTTCAATTCTCTTAGGTTTAGTGTTCTTCTCTTTTTGAGAGGAACTTGTAATGTTTTTGTAATAATTTAGATTTTTTTCAATATATGGAAGTGCAAATTCCGCTCGGAGGTTTTCTAGCAACGGGAATAGCGTCGAAGTTCTGTAAGGATTTTATTTTCTTTACAGTTATTTTTATGCTTTATTCTTACATGTTATATTCAACTTGTCTGTGGTTAAATTTAACTATGCTAGCTGTTTAGTAAAAATGATGTAATAACGACGTTGTTATGCTTGCGAAATATTAAATAGGTAAAAATCTTTAAAATGAATTGATTTTGTTTTTATTCAAGATTTTATATTAAGAATGTTAGAGAGAAATATATTATTTTTCATTACAAACTTAAACCCGAAAATTAGATTTTAAGGTTTAGTTATCCGGTCTAATTTAGAGTAGTGCTCTTTTATTTGTTGGTACAATCGCCCGGTAGTTAGAGTGAAACTCTATTTCAAAAGTTTTTATAAGAATTATTATGAGAAAATGTATTGACAACATGTTTTCAATAGTGGTTTTAAAACTTGAAAGTTAGTACTCGGATAATTAAATTCTTAGGTTTAATTTGGACACCTTGAATAAAGTTTAAACTGTCTAACCCCACCAAAGGTGGCATTTAAATGGTTCATTTTCAATCTCTTAGAAAAAGGAATTAATTTAATTAAGCATATTAGTTATCAACCCCACCCATAGGTGTTAATTGATTTGTTTAGTTAACAAAGAATATCTAACCCCACCAAAGGTGGTATTTATATAAAAAAGAGAGAATCAATAAAATGTCAATTTATATCTTTAATAACCTAGTTAATATAAGCAAGCATAATTAATTTAGTTATTATATCCATAAATACTCCGCTAATATAAATGATAAAAATTTGCATGAACATTTATTGAATCCGTATATATGTTTATTTCTAGATAATTATTTGAATTTGTATCTATGTTTATTTTTATGATTTTAGATTATATTTAATTAATCTGTATATATGTTTTATTTTATGTTATTAGATTAGGAACACAAAAACCAAACTATCGTGACAGGATGTTTAGGATTTAATTTCGTTTTTAAAAGGTTGAATAATAAGTTAAAAACCACATACATTCCTTCCTTAGATCGACCTTGGGAGTATACTTATCATTTTCTACGAAATGATTCGTGCACTTGCGAGAGTTTTATAAATATTAAAACCAAAGTATTTGCGGGAATCGGCGATGCCGGTTTTCGTTCATCAAGTTTTTGGCGCCGTTGCCGGGGAAGGAATAGCGTTTTTAAATTATTTATCAAAATTTTAAAAACATTTTTGTGCTGTAAATAATTGTGATATTTTAATAATAATCAAATTTCAAAATTCATAATAAAAAAAAAATAAAAAAATAAAAAAAATAAAAAATAAAAAATAAAAAAAATAATAATTTTTTTTTTTTTTTTGTAAAATAATTTAGAAATTTGAAATTTGAAGTAAAAAAATTTACCGTTCATAAATAGTAAAAAAAATACAAAAAAAAAACATTACTTGAATTTATACCTAATTAACTAAATAACATGAAAAGTAAAAATCTAAGGGAGTTCTGTCTAGGAGACTAGTTCTTGAAAGCCTTTGTGCCACTAGTCTTTCCTGGGAACGTTGCTCTGGCTAGGAGAATGGTATTTAAGGAGCCGTTTGCACCACCATTCTTTCCTGGGAGCACTCTTGGTTAATACTAATTATGTTACAAAAAAAATAAAAAAATAAAAAAATAAAAAAATAAAAAAAAAATTTCTTTTTTTTAGGGTTTAACTAGTTTTGTTTAGTGTTTTGTATAAAATAACATGTAAATTTTATCTAAATTTTTTTATTTTGTTGACAGGAGTTTTAAATTTACGTTTACAATAGTCTATGCGTGGTAGGAGATCCTTAGGAAACCCCCTTACACCATATGTAAATAAATTTCATAAATTTAAACAAGTGTCAACAAAACTGGATTCTACCCATCAACCTGTTTTTGAGCCAAACATAGAACCAAGTCTTAATCCTTTACTAGAACCAAAAGAAATGGAGGAAAACCAACATATTAGGGAAACCACAATGAAAGAGTTTGCAAGACCGGTAATAGGCACGGCAACTGCCGCTATCCAGTTGGGGGAGGCTGCTCGGAATTACGACCTTAAAAATATTCATTTTTCTATGCTTCCTTCCTTTTATGGGTTACCTAATGAAGATTCTCTTTCCTTTATGAGAGATTTCTATGCTACGGTCCAAACATTCCCCCTCGGTATTCTAAACGAGGATCAACTTAGGATGAGATGTTTTCCCTACACTCTAAAGGATAAGGCCAAAGCTTGGTTGATGTCACTTCCCCCAGGTTCTCTGATGACATGGGGTAACATTTACAATAAATTCATGGGAAAATTCTATTCCCATCAAAAAACATCAGAGTTGAGAGGAAAGATTGCTACTTTCTCTCAGATGGATGGAGAACCATTCCATGAAGCTTGGGATAGGTTCAAGATGTTTCTCACTCAGTGTCCCCATCATAGCTTTCCCCTGCAGTTGCAGAACCAATTCTTTTATGATGGACTTACACAACAATGTCAGTTCATTGTCGACAACGCTGCAGGAGGAGCAATAGGAGAAAAGACTGCCTCAGAGACGTATAACCTCTTTGAGATGTTGGGTGCTAATTCCCAACAGAAAAGCTCCCGAGTGAGAAAAGCTGGAGTTCATGAAATCGACTCCAGTAATGAAGTTCAACAACAACTTGTTCAACTGACTAAGCAAGTTGCCCTTCTCGCTACACAAACCAACACCAATAATGATCAATATGGTTTGTATAGCAACATGGGACATGGTACTGAAGCCTGTCCATATCAAGGAGAAACAACTGGACCTGAACAGGTCAATGTGTTGGGAGCATATCAACAGAGACCAAGGTTTGATCCCAACTCAAATACCTATAATCCTGGGTGGAGAAGTCATCCAAATTTCTCTTGGAGGCAAAACAACCCTCCTTTCACTCAAGGCTCAAACCAGGCAGGTCAGCAATTCCACCCACCTATTCCAAGAAGCATTCCCAATAAACCAACCCTGGAGGACAACTTGAATTCTTTTATTCAAGTCTGTAGGGATAATCAATCTAAAACCAATCAACGGTTGGACTCTGTGGAAGCTTCTATCAAAAAGGTGGAAGTTCAAGTTGAACAGTTAGTTGAACATTTGCAAAAAGGCAAAGACTAATTCAATGAAGAGGAGACATTGAGTTTTTCATTCTGCAATCTCCAAGCAACGTCTTACTAGAAGACGCTAAATTTTAGTCCTGTATGGGAGGTCACCCATTATTGTATTTTCCTTTGTTTTAGTTTGCGTGTAATAAAAATTCAGATGAAATAAAATTCGTTTGTTTCAAAAATTCTGTCCATTCGCTTAAATTTAAAAAAAAAAAAAAAAAAAAAAAATATTAGGTTCCTTGCACTTTTTGCTTTTACGTTTTATCAAGTTATACATATTTCTTAGAGATATCTACTAAAAGCAAAATGTTGATACACAATAGGAGGAGGATCATTTTCAACTACAAACAACCATGGGAGATGCTGAAGATAGGCGGAAAAAGATGAAAGAATATACAATGCCAATCATTGGCAATGTAACTTCCGGTATCCAATTACAAGAGGCTGCAAGGAATTATGAATTGAAAAAGATTCATTATTCTTTGTTGCCTTCCTTTTACGGTATCCCTAATGAAGACCCTTTGCATTTCATTCGAGAATTCTATGCTATTGTCCAAACCTTTCCACTACATGCAATTAATGAAGATCAACTTAGGATGAGGTGTTTTCCTTACACTCTCAAAGATAAAGCTTGGTCATGGTTCATTACTCTACAGTCAGGTTCTCTTAAAACTTGGGAGGCAGTCTATGAAATTTTTATGGGTAGGTTCTATTCCCATCAAAAGACTGTTGATCTAAGAACAAAGATAGCAACATTTTCTCAAATGAATGAAGAGCCCTTTCATGAAACTTGGGAACGATTCAAACTCCTTTTCATTCAATGTCAAAATCATAGCTTTCCCTTACAGCTACAAAACCAATTCTTTTATGATGGATTGACACTACAGAGTCAATACATGGTTGATAATGCTGCTGGAGGTGCTGTAGGAGAAAAGACCGCAGAGGAAACCTATAATCTTTATGAGCTGTTGGGTTCTAATTCCCAACAAAGAGGTGGTAGAAGGAAAGCAAAGGTCAATGAAGTCGGCTCTGATAATGAGATAACCTTGCAACTTGCTGAATTGACTAAACAAGTGAAATTCCTCACTTCCCACCAAATTTCAAATCAAGAGGTATGTGCAGTGTGTTGTTCAATTGGGCATGGTACTCATAATTGTTCAAATACTTGTGATTCTAGTGTCGATGCCATAGAGGAAGTTCAATCTTTTCAAAGATATCATCCAAACACCTATAATCACCCAGCCTACACCCAATATCCAACACTAAGGTCAGATAACAACCACCCTTACCCACCAAGCCAATCTTTTAAGCCAACCTTAGAAGATAGCTTGAATGCTTTTATTCAAGTTAGTCGTGACAACCAATTGATGACTAATCAAAGGTTGAACACCATGGAGGCTTCGGTTAAAAGGATTGAATCTAAAGTTGGGCAACTGGCTGAACAAATGCAAAAGAAAGAACCAGGAAAGTTGCCCAGTCAACCAGAACAAGCAAAGGATGTTAGAACCCTTCGAAGTGGTAAGGTAGTCAATACTAGTTTACCTGAAATCTCTAACAATCTACCTTGTAGTTCAGGTAACAAAGAAGGCGATACTCTAATCTCGCAAAAAGGAGAAACAAGTGTTAAACTTAACAAGCCTTCTGAAAAACTCATTGGGGGGTCATCTGACACCCCCAAAATTCAAAAGACAACAGAACCACACCAGATACAAGTACCTTTTCCCCACCGGTTGAAAGAATCCAAACAAGATAAGCAATTCACTGATCTTTTTAATATGCTCTCTAAAGTAAATATCAATTTACCATTATTAGAAGTGATCATGAATGTGCCCTCATATGCCAAATTTTTCAAAGAGTTGAACACTAAGAAAAGGAGGTATGAACTGAATGAACGAGTAGTAGTATCAGAAATTTCTAGCGCTGTACTTCAGCACAAACTACCCCCTAAGTTGAAAGACCCTGGAAGTTTTATTATAAACATAACTATGGGGGATAGGAAGGTTGCTAAAGCAATGCTTGATTTAGGTGCTAGTATAAATTTGATGCCCTACTCTATATTCTTACAACTCAATCTAGGGGATTTAAAACCCACAACTATGTCCCTTCAACTTGCAGATAGATCTCTTAAATATCCAGAGGGAATAGTTGAGGATGTTTTGGTACAGGTAGACAAACTGATAATACCTGTTGACTTTGTGGTTCTGGATATGCAAGAAAATCCAGCATTGGACAGAGAGCACACAATATTGCTTGGTAGACCATTTATGGCAACTACTAAAACTATTATTGATGTCCAAGATGGAAATTTGACAATGACAGTCTTAGGAGAGACTGTTCATTTTAAAGTTTTTGATTCTTCACCTTTCCCTTCTATTTCTGCCATCGATGAAATATTCGATGTTGATCCTTTGGATAATCTTGTCCAAAACACCTTTTTCCGAACCAGAATAGAAGACAAGCTTGAAACCGTTCTTACACTTGGAAAGGTTGAAGAAGATGTAGATGAGGAAATAAAGGGGTACCTTGAACAACTAGACAATAATGAAGTGATGACAAAATCTAGTACACTTTTAAATCTACCCAGTTCTTCATCTATTAAAGAGGCCAATCCACCTGAACTTGAACTCAAAGACTTACCTGAGCACTTAAAATATGTGTTTTTGGGAGAAGGGGAAACTTATCCAGTGATAATTTCTTCAACCTTGACCAAACCACAAGAAAAGGAACTCATCAAAGTGCTTAAACAGTTTAAGAAATCTATAGGTTGGAGTATAGGGGATATAAGAGGCATTAGTCCAACAATGTGTATGCACAAGATCAACTTGGAGGATGGTGCTAAACCTGTACGAGAGGCCCAAAGAAGACTAAACCCAAACATGCAAGAGGTAGTTAAGAAGGAAATTCTTAAATTATTAGAAGAAGGGATTATCTACCCTATTGCAGATAGTAAGTGGGTTAGTCCAGTGCATGTGGTACCAAAGAAATCTGGGATAACAGTTGTTAAGAATGACAAAAGTGAATTAGTGCCCACTAGAATAATCACTGGATGGAGAATGTGTATAGATTTTAGGAAACTAAATTTATATACGAAAAAGGATCACTTTCCTCTTCCATTCATTGATCAAATGTTGGAAAGATTAGCTGGGCACGAATTTTACTGTTTTTTGGATGGACTGTCTGGATATTATCAAGTACCCATAGCACCAGAAGATCAGGAAAAGACCACATTTACATGTCCTTTTGGGACATTTGCTTTTCGCAGAATGCCATTTGGGTTATGCAATGCCCCTGCCACGTTCCAGAGATGCATGATATCCATTTTCTCGGACATGGTGGAAAAATTCATTGAGATTTTCATGGACGATTTCTCTGTCTTTGGGAACTCATTTGATGATTGCTTACATAAATTGACTTTGGTTTTAGAAAGATGCATTGAATGCAATCTAACCCTTAGTTGGGAGAAAAGTCATTTTATGGTTCAACAAGGGATAGTTTTAGGACATATAATTTCAAACAAGGGTATTGAAGTTGATAAGGCAAAAGTTGAATTGATATCCAAACTACCTCCCCCTACATCTGTGAAGGGGATAAGAAGCTTCTTGGGACATGCAGGATTCTACAGACGATTTATTAAAGATTTCTCTAAAATAAGTCGTCCATTATGTAACTTGCTATCCAAAGATGCTGATTTTGATTTCAACAATGACTGCCTTACCTCCTTTAATACCTTGAAAGATAAACTCACATCTACCCCTGTTATAATGGCACCAAACTGGTCTTTACCCTTTGAAATAATGTGTGACGCTTCTGATTATGCAATAGGAGCAGTCCTGGGACAAAGAGTGGAAAAGCGTTTACATGTCATCTACTATGCTAGCAAAACACTCAATGATGCCCAGATGAATTACACCACCACTGAAAAAGAATTCTTGGCTATAGTATTCTCTTTAGACAAATTTCGGTCTTATTTAGTAGGATCTAAAGTGATTGTGCATTCTGATCATGCTGCTTTAAGATACCTATTAAGTAAACCAAATGCCAAGCCAAGGTTAATCAGGTGGGTCTTACTCTTACAAGAATTTGACCTAGAAATCAAGGATAAGAAAGGCAGTGAAAACTTAGTAGCTGACCATTTGTCTAGGTTGATTTCTGACTTTAATTCTCTTAAAGATGAGAGTAATGACGATATAGTTGAAACCTTTCCTGATGAACAGTTATTTTTCATAGGTCCGAACCCATGGTACGCTGATATTGTAAACTATCTTGCCACTGGTGTTTTGCGACCTAACACTTCATATCAGGAGAAGAAAAGGTTTTTTAAAACTATTAAGGACTATTTCTGGGATGACCCTTATTTATACAAGATTGGTCAAGATCAAGTCATCCGGAGATGTGTACCTGAAGAAGAACATAAGAGCATTCTGACTTTTTGTCATGAACTTCATTGTGGGGGTCATTTTGGAGGAGAAAAGACAGCCCGTAAGATATTACAGTCTGGATTCTTTTGGCCCACTCTTTTTAAAGATGCTCATATGTTTTGTGCACAATGTGATAGATGTCAAAGAACAGGAAACATAAGCAAAAGAGATGAAATGCCTTTGACATCTAATTTAGTTGTTGAACTCTTTGACGTATGGGGGATTGACTTTATGGGTCCTTTTCCCCCATCTAATGGTTTTCAATACATTTTGGTTGCTGTGGATTATGTGTCCAAGTGGGTAGAAGCTATCCCCACCAAAACCAATGATGCTAATGTTGTTGTGAAATTCTTGAAAGATTTCATATTCAGTAGGTTCGGAACGCCTAGAGCTATAATAAGTGATGGAGGTAGCCATTTTTGTAACAAACTCTTTGATGGAGTACTAAACAAGTACAACATCACACATAAGGTAGCTACTCCATATCATCCTCAAACTTCCGGATTAGTGGAAGTAAGTAATAGGCAAATCAAGGGAATACTGGAACGCACTGTGCGTCCTTCAAGGAAGGATTGGGCATTTAAGTTAAATGATGCCTTATGGGCATACCGCACCGCTTACAAAACACCTATTGGGATGAGCCCTTACCGGTTAATCTTTGGGAAAGCGTGCCACCTTCCAGTTGAACTTGAACACAAGGCTTATTGGGCAATTAAAGAGCTAAACATGGATTTAGATAAAGCAGGTGAAAAACGAGTACTCCAGCTTCATGAGTTGGAAGAAATTAGGAATGAAGCCTATGAGAATGCCAAATTATACAAGGAGCGTACTAAGCGCTATCATGACAAGAGGCTAGTTCCTAAGACTCTTCACCCTGGAATGAAAGTTCTTTTATTTAACTCTCGTTTGAGATTGTTTCCAGGAAAGCTAAGATCAAGATGGGATGGACCATTCAAAATAGTTCAGGTATCTGAACATGGAGTAGTAGAACTATTGGACTCCAAGACACAAAAAACGTTAAAAGTTAATGGCCATCGTGTCAAGCCTTATGTGGAAGAACCAAACAACATTGCTGAAATGGATTGCATTTGGCTGAGTAACCCTTAGCACCAAAAAGATACGTCTTGCTAAGACGTTAAACTAAGCGCTGGATGGGAGGCAACCCATCATGTTAGGTAATTTTTTTTGTTATTTGTTTTATTTACTTAATTTTATTGTTTATTTTAGTTTACTTGTATGTGAATAATTTTTAAAATTGTTAAAACTAAAATATTTGTTGAGATGTTAGAAGTTCACAGCGATCTGTCTGTATACACTTTAATGATGAATATGATGGATGCACCTGCATTTCTTCATTACTACTTACACATTCTCAAGAAATAGGTAATCTTTCTCCTCTTTTCTCTTTATCTTTAATTTGCAGTTGTTACATTGAGGACAATGTAAGTTCTAGGTTGGGGGTGGTGGAAAGTTACCATGCTATATATAAAAAAAAAAAATTATCACAAAAATGTATCATATCTTTAAATCAAATTTAAGTAAATAGTTAAAGTCTTTGGTACTGTTAGATTAATTTTTGAAAACATATCATGAAATATTTTGTAATTATTTTTGATAATTAGTTAGTTTTTGTCATAACTAGTATTTCTTGATAAAATGTGGAAATTATATTAAACCCAAAATCGGTGTTTATGAATTTTTTTTAGTGGAGACTACCCTTGTGAGATATAATTTGAGCCTAATTTCTTTTATTCAGAGTGAAATATATATTTTTTCTACTCCAAACACATTTCTTATTTATTCAAAAAGTTTAGATGATCTCTATAGGTATTAGCATTGAATGTATGAATTTTTTTCTCATCTTAATAGAGTATCATATATTTTTGATTATTATTTTTGCTTAGATTAAATGATTTGAGTAGAAATTGATAGTATATGCTTATATCTCATTTATGCATGACTGTTACAAAAACAAAAAGACATATCTGGGGTTACCTAAACCAAGATCAAACAGAAAAGCCAAAAAAATTAACCACTCACCAAAATCCAAAAAAATGTACAATCTGTACATGGGTTGACTCTCTAGTAAAAAAAAAAAAAAAAAAAAAAAAATAGAGAGATAAAAAAATAGTATCATCTACATACTATGACCCACATTGCCTACAAAGTTGTGAGTAAAGGCTAATTACAAAAGAAAGATATAGGAAGTAATTCCCTAAAAAGTCATTGCAATTTCTTCATTTGTTAAAGCATATATCTTGAAATTCTTTCTTAATGAGTTTGATTTATGCATGAAAATAATTTTTGTATATGATATCTTTATAATTTATACATTCGATTCCTTTCATGAGATCAATGTTAAAATAACACTTTGAGCCTTTATTCTTTATACATATGCGAACATATTAGTTCATTTCTATACATCAACTCTTTCGCATATAAATTAGTATGAGTGTTTGAACCCATAGGATTCAGTGCTTTGAGAGTATTGACTTGTGAGGAATAGAGTCGAAGCGAATACTGATTCATGACACTGAAATTGGGTAAAATTAAATTGATACATTTTTGAAATGAAATATGAAAATGATTTTCGACTAATTATTATAATAAAATCATGATTGTTTAAAGAGATTAAAATAACTTATGCTTGAGATTTCAATTATGATCTTAAAAGAGATTAAAAAGTATGAGATATTTTTGTGATATGTTGTGTTCTTTTACTCTTAAATTAATTTTTGATTGTGTTGTAATTTTAATTTTTGATTTGATTGTTTTTATCTTTACATTTAGTTCAATGTTTGTGGGTATCATTACTGAAAACCCTCACGAGACTCAAACTCGTCCACTAGGGCAACCTAGGGGTTTAACGGCTTGTTGCATAGGCTAAATGCAACCGTTTCAATCCACGAAAGTGATTTAGGATAGTTTAATTTTTAGCTTTTATCGCTTCTCTTGCTAAGAGACTAGCAAGAAGCTGGTTGGGGGTTGTGATGAGTGCTCAAAAAGCACTAAAATAACCATGATTTTATGTACCTTAATTGATTAAAAATACATATATTTATATGTTTTATCATATATTTATATAAATTTGTCTTTTTCGGAATCACGGGTATTTTTATTGTTTTTCAGGTATTTTGGCTTAAAAACGCAATGTAAAGACTTAAAGAGGAATATTTGAAGCAATACATCACAAATATATCAATAAATAAGTGAGAAAAGGTCAACAAACATGGAAAAATCGGACGAAATGGGTCGAAAAGGTCAAAAATGTCAAAAAGACGGAAATCGCGCGTCGCAGCCCGGCCGTGCGCGCAGCCCAGCGCCCCAGCGCCCAGCCGCGCGCGCCCCAGCGCCCCATCCCGCGCGCGCCCGCGCGCGCTGGCACTGTTCACGCGCGCCGAGCTGCGCGCAGCGACAGCCCCAGCGCGCGCGCGCAGCGCCCAGCAGCCGCCCATCCGCGCGCCCAACGCGTTTTCGCCCCATTTTTCACGTGCAGCCGCCCCTGTGACGTCATGCTGACGTCATTGATGACATCAGCAAGTCCAATACGCGTTTTTACATTTTTTAATATTTTTTTAACATTTTTTTACTCATTTTTTCTCTCCATCCTCACCTATAAATACCCCCCTTCCATTCACTTCAAATCACACCTTCAAAACTCACTTCTCTCTTCTTTCTTTCTCTCATTTCTTAGTTTTTAGTTTCTCTTAGTTTCTTTCTAAGTTTCTAAGCTTTTCTTAGTTTTTCTCTTAGTTTTTAGTTCAATTCTCTTAGGTTTAGTGTTCTTCTCTTTTTGAGAGGAACTTGTAATGTTTTTGTAATAATTTAGATTTTTTTCAATATATGGAAGTGCAAATTCCGCTCGGAGGTTTTCTAGCAACGGGAATAGCGTCGAAGTTCTGTAAGGATTTTATTTTCTTTACAGTTATTTTTATGCTTTATTCTTACATGTTATATTCAACTTGTCTGTGGTTAAATTTAACTATGCTAGCTGTTTAGTAAAAATGATGTAATAACGACGTTGTTATGCTTGCGAAATATTAAATAGGTAAAAATCTTTAAAATGAATTGATTTTGTTTTTATTCAAGATTTTATATTAAGAATGTTAGAGAGAAATATATTATTTTTCATTACAAACTTAAACCCGAAAATTAGATTTTAAGGTTTAGTTATCCGGTCTAATTTAGAGTAGTGCTCTTTTATTTGTTGGTACAATCGCCCGGTAGTTAGAGTGAAACTCTATTTCAAAAGTTTTTATAAGAATTATTATGAGAAAATGTATTGACAACATGTTTTCAATAGTGGTTTTAAAACTTGAAAGTTAGTACTCGGATAATTAAATTCTTAGGTTTAATTTGGACACCTTGAATAAAGTTTAAACTGTCTAACCCCACCAAAGGTGGCATTTAAATGGTTCATTTTCAATCTCTTAGAAAAAGGAATTAATTTAATTAAGCATATTAGTTATCAACCCCACCCATAGGTGTTAATTGATTTGTTTAGTTAACAAAGAATATCTAACCCCACCAAAGGTGGTATTTATATAAAAAAGAGAGAATCAATAAAATGTCAATTTATATCTTTAATAACCTAGTTAATATAAGCAAGCATAATTAATTTAGTTATTATATCCATAAATACTCCGCTAATATAAATGATAAAAATTTGCATGAACATTTATTGAATCCGTATATATGTTTATTTCTAGATAATTATTTGAATTTGTATCTATGTTTATTTTTATGATTTTAGATTATATTTAATTAATCTGTATATATGTTTTATTTTATGTTATTAGATTAGGAACACAAAAACCAAACTATCGTGACAGGATGTTTAGGATTTAATTTCGTTTTTAAAAGGTTGAATAATAAGTTAAAAACCACATACATTCCTTCCTTAGATCGACCTTGGGAGTATACTTATCATTTTCTACGAAATGATTCGTGCACTTGCGAGAGTTTTATAAATATTAAAACCAAAGTATTTGCGGGAATCGGCGATGCCGGTTTTCGTTCATCAGTGCTCTCTTCCTCTGCGAAAGGTTAGTTACTTTATATCAATAATCCATACAAGCACATAGATAGGAAAACTTTAATGAAAGCATGTTTTTCACACACTAAATGTTTTTTTGGCACCTCTACAAGGGGCCTTGTCACACCCTTCACCACACCCTTGGCAAGATGTTTGAAAAGGTCTATGGCGAATACCTTCGCGAGGTAGTCTGACCTTTGGGTTTTTTTCTATAAATACTCTCATTCTTCTCTTTTCTTACCACATGTTTTTATGTATCAAAACTATGCAAACATTATACTGAGAAGTACATTTTGTTTTAGAGAGCTTACATTATTTACTTATGTATTGTGCAAAAAATAAAGTGTTTGAGCTTTGAGCTTAAAATTGTTTTGTTTTCTATGTGAGACACGACATTTAGATATTGGGTTGGTTATGAAGCTAAGTTAGCAAATCATTAGTTGGGTGAGTACGTGATTTAACTATATGTCTCACGTACACGAATTGAAATTTATGATGATGAGCGAAAACCGGCATCACCGATTCTTGCCAATACTTTGGTTTTAATATTTATAAAACTCTCGCAAGTGCACGAATCATTTCGTAGAAAATGATAAGTATACTCCCAAGGTCGATCTAAGGAAGGAATGTATGTGGTTTTTAATTTATTATTCAAACTTTTAAAAACGAAATTAAATCCTAAACATCCTGTCACGATATTTTGGGGTTTTGTGTTTTTAATCTACTAACATAAAAATAAGCATAGATTCAATAAATATTTATGCAAATTTTATCTTTTATAATGGTGGAGTATTTATGGATATAATAACTAAGTTAATTATGCTTGCTCATATTATCTAGGTTATTAAAGATATGAATTGATATTTATTGATTCTCCATTTTTTGTATGAATACCACCTTTGGTGGGGTTAGATATTCTTTGTTAACTAAACAAATCAATTAACACCTATGGGTGGGGTTGATAACTAATTTGCTTAATTAAATTAATTCCTTTTTCTAAGAGATTGAAAATGAACCATTTAAATGCCACCTTTGGTGGGGTTAGACAGTTTAAACTTTATTCAAGGTGTCCAAATTAAACCTAAGAATTTAGTTATCCGAGTACTAACTTTCAAGTTTTAAAACCACTACTGAAAACATGTTGTCAATACATTTTCATATAATAATTCTTATAAAAACTTTTGAAATAGAGCTTCACTCTAACTACCGGCGATTGTACCAACAAATAAAAGAGCACTACTCTAAATCAGACCGGATAACTAAACCTTAAAATCTAATTTTCAGGTTTAAGTTTGTAATGAAAAATAATATATTTCTCTCTAACATTCTTAATATAAAATCTTGAATAAAAACAAAATCAATTCATTTTAGAGATTTTCATCTATTTAATATTTTGCAAGCATAACAACGTTATTATTACATCATGTTTATAAACAGCCAGCACAGTTAAATTTAATCATAGACAAATTAAATATAACATGTAAGAATAAAGCATAAAAAATAACTCTAAAGAAAATAAAATCCTTACAGAACTTCGATGCTATTCCCGTTGCTGGAAAACCTCCAAGCGGAATTTGCACTCCCATTTATTGAAAAAAGCTAAGAAATTACAAAAACATAACTAGTTCTTCCCAAAAAAGGAAGAACTCTAAAACTAAGAGAAATTAACTAAGAAAAGCTAAAAACCAAGAAAAACTAAAAATCTAAGAAAAGAGAGAAAGAAAGAGAGAAAAGAATGTATTTTGAGGTGTGTTTAGAAGTGAAGGGAAGAGGGGTATTTATAGGTGAGGATGGAGAGAAAAAGTGAGTGAAAAAATGTGAAAACGCGGAGTGCAATTGCTGAGGTCATTGATGACGTCAGCATGACATCATGGGGGCAGTTGCGCGTAAAAATGGGGTGAAATGGGCGTCGGCGCGCGTGGAAGGGCAGGCGCTGCACGCAGGGGCGCGCGCAGAAGGACGAGAAACGCGCGCGGAACTGGGACTGGGCGCGCATGGCTTGGCACAGACATGAGGTGCTCTGCGCGCGGGGCTCGGCACGGTGGCGTGATTTTCTCCTTTTTGACATTTTTGGCCTTTTTGACCCATTTTGTCCAATTTTTCCATATTTGTTGACCTTTGCCCATTTATTTATTAATATATTTGTGATGTATTGCTTCCAGTATTCCTCTTTGAGTGTTTAAGTTACGTTTTTAAGTCAAAATACGTGAAAAACAATAAAAATACCCGTGATTCCGAAAAGACAAATTTATATAAATATATGATAAAACATATAAATATATATATTTTTAATCAATTAATGTGCATAAAATCATGGTAATTTTAGTGTTTTTTGAGCACTCATCAACTCTCATGAAGTTTAACACTACTCTCTTCATTTTACTTATCTATGGTTTCTGATCATACACATTGGGTAATGTTGGCTTTGTACGAAGGCTAGGTTCATTTGACGGACCAAGTCAAGGGGAGGCAACAAACAAGTGCAGAAATTGGTAGTTCAAATAGAGGTCCAAGATGATATAGAGTTATTAGTGATTTTATTTCTTTTCAGAGTTGTAATTGCTTTATTTTGTAGTGATTTTTTTGCTGTCGAGTGGTTGCTATAAGCAACTCGATGATGTTAGAAAATAGATATTGTTTCTATGTATGTTTACCTCGTTATATCCAATGTTGTGCATGATCATATCTTATGCTAGTACAATTTGAGTATAAGTTGTGTATGTTCCAACATATCAAATAATTAATTATATTTAAATTTTTAATTATTTATATTTTAGTTTTTTATGTTATATATATTGAATATTGAATACGAAAAATAAACATAAAAATAAAAAAAAATCATAAAATGTATATGTAAAGTCGGTTCATCACGTGAACTGACTTTACATTTTAAGTCACTCAATACCAACTTTAAATTTGTTTAAAGTCGGTTAAAAACCGACTTTAATGCCCATCTTTGTAGTAGTATAGAATAACTCAGCCAGAATCTTAATAACATTTTTATAGATATTGGCCCCTACATCAATGGAGGCTAGGTTCGAATTTAGTATGGAATGTTCTGATTCCTCAACAACACTAATGAACTTGAGGAACACTCCTTCAGATCGCTTGATGTAAAAGTAAACCCAATGCGACTCCTTGTTAACCAAAGCAACCATTATAGTTATGGTCCCTCTCTTACGAGCTCGAATTTGAGATATCTACTCTTTATAGGAAGTGAGATCACACTTGGTCTCTTCATAAAGAAAGAGCTTACCCTTGTCGTTGGACAACTCGACGTTTGATTTCTCTACCTCGATCTTTAGTCTACTTTTCTCTAGTTTTAAAGCTTAAGCTAAGTGTCTATTAGTCCGATTAGAATCCATAAGGTTCGACCAAGAAAGATGGAGTGGAATTTTTATTTACTTCGAGCAAAAAAATATGTCTAAGTTATAGTATCCCTAATCCTCTTTTAGAAGGAATGACATTGGGACAACCATGGTGAAAAATGTCTTGGAAAGTAAGGAGGTGGGTAAACATCATAAATAAATATAGTAAATGCACAAATACATATACAATATAACCTTCTCATAATAAGTTTCATTAACAAAGTGCGCTAGATTACAAAGGACAAGCTTACACCTATATAGAATGAAAGAGGCATTGAGCCTTTGTAAAAAAGAAATAATACATAATAAAAGGCCTCGTACTCGAGCCTAGCAAAGAACTAAGAATCCCAACTCTATCTCCATCTTGTTCATCTCCCACCTTGGATTCATCGTCGTTCTCATATTAAGTTTGAGTAGGCAAGTATGGTGGTGTATATAGGATGTTGAGGATCTAATAGTATTATTGTCTAAGGCTTTTCTTTTTGGATTCTTTCATAAGGGAGTCCATGTCTAAGTTATACCCAATCTCATCACTTGAGGAGAGCTATTTAGTCATGGCATTGAGCTAGTACCTTGGTTTCTCTTGTTCCCTAAAAAATGTGTCTTTGGTGTCATTAAGCTTATGATTATAAGCTTTAACCTTAGCCTTGAGTTTTCTTGGGGCTTCCTTGAGCACTTCCAAGTGCCTCGAATTCTTATTCAGCTCTTGTATGCCCTTGGCTAGTTTTTCCTCATTGTCGAGGGCCTTACCCTCCCACTTGTTGGTTTTGGCCAATATCATAACATTCTTGGCCTAAGTAGAGGTGTGGCTCTTCTTTTCCACTATGAGGTCATACTTCAATCTCTACTACACCTATGAAGGTGCTAGGTCATACTTCAAATTGGGTTACCAAGGAAAGAAGAATTTTGATTGAAGTGTACTTGGCAACATGCAAAAATCTCATTGTAATCTTTCCCTTACCTTGGTGAGAAGCCTTGAGCAATAACTTTTGCCTTATACCTTGATGATTCAACCTATGAACATATGATAAAAATTATGTGTGCTTGTGATACCAAGTCTTGACATATTGGAGCAAAGGCAAGCCTTAAGTGTGCATATGCATGTAGCATAGAGAATGTGTAGTGTATGGCACATGGCGTATGGCATATCACTGGGGCTTTATGCACAATAGGCGCATTACTTGGAAAGGCTATGATCATATGTATAATGTTGTATTAGTAGGTGGATTATCTCCTATATATAAGAGGTAATCACATGTATCATATGATTATCGAGTCTAAAATTCAGTTGTATAAGCTATGGAATTCTAGAGAGCATTTCTTGAGAGTTCATGTTAATTTTTCTTGGTTCAAGGAAAAAAGGTTATAAGGGGCCAAATGTTTTGTAAGGATTACTCAATGTTACTAGTCGATTGGTATTTTATCGCCACACAAATTTTATGTGCAATGAATATCGCAACAAGTAATATCATGATAAAAAAATATCGTTCTCAAGGAGATTATTTTGTTAGAAACTAATTTTTAAAACTAAAAAAATAAAATAATTTTTTTTGTGTTTTTATATTTTAAGGAAGAAAAATAAAAATAACTAATATTAAATATCAATAATTAATTAAATCAGATTTGGTAACTAAAAAGATATATGAGAAAATATTTAGGAATACTTAATCCACAATTTTATAAACACGTGAATTACTAAAATCCTCCAATATAATTATCAATTAATTACATGATCAATTGAATCTAACCTAGCATGTATTCATCTCTCAATTAAACTACACACCATGTATTCCTTAATAGGTGGATTTTTCTCTTGGACTTGTGATTTTTATGGTTATTGAAAACCTATTAGTGGAAATGATTGAGAATTGAATTTAATTACCACATTAATTGCAATTATTCCAAGAGAAATTGGGATGTTGTCTCCATCCGATGTTGTATGTATTTGAGTATGGATTACTTCTTTAGTTCATACTACCCATATAGAATACTTATTATAGGTTATTTGGACAATTATCAAATAAATAGGCTCCCTTACAAAACACGTGAAACACCCTTGAATCTTGGACTTGGTTTCTAATCGCTGGTGAGTTTTGACCCTTTCAAAGATTTACCAAAGATGACACTTGAGTTGTAAGTCACGTGATATCATTTACCTCATGCACTCTAGCTGCTATTCTTGTGGCTTCCATTCTATCCATTGGAAATTGATAATTATTACTAGACATTTTCTCAAGTAAATCATAAGCTTGATTGTAATAAGATTTGGCTAGTGAAGCTCCATTAACGGATGCATCAACAATGGTTTTTGTTTGGGCATTGAGACCATTGTATAAAGTCTCCATTTTATTCCAATGAGAGATACCATAGTAAGGACACTGTCTTAGTAATTCTTTGAATCTTTCACATGCTTCATATAGAGATTCTCCTTCATATTGTTGGAATGAGGTAATGTGTCATTACTAAGCTTGTAATCCTTTGTTGGTGGGAAGTATTTCATTAAGAATTTCTCTACCAAATCATTCCATGTTGTAATGGAACCAGATGACAAAGAGTTTAGCCAAGCTTGAGCATGGTTTCACAAAAAGTAAGGAAATACTCTAAGCCTAAATACCTCTCCAATAACGCCACTAAATTTGAATGAATCTCCAACTTCAATTCACAATTAGAGACGTAGATGAGGACCTTTTGTTAGTAATCTACTGAATTTTCCAACTGTTTGTAGCATTTTAAATATTACTAGCTTTAGTTTAAATTGAGTAGCTTGAATGTCTGACCTTATAATACTTGGATTTAGCCCTTCTAACATAGGTATTATATATTCATTCATAGCTCTATCATCATCCATTAAAGGAATCTGGTTGATCAAATTTAGCTCATTATTATTTATTTCTAATGGATTAACCATTTCTTCCACTTGAGTGACAACTTGTTTTCTTATCGATCTCAAAGTACACTCAATTTTGAGATCTAAAAAGAAAAATTTCTCCTTTATGGACTCCACTTAAGCAATACACTCTCTATATTTCTAATAACACTAAAAAATATGTCTAAATTAAAAATAAATAAATAACTAAAAAAATAAATAAAGAAATAAAATAAAATAAATAATTAACTAACAAGATAACTAAATAAAATAAAATAAAATAAATTAATTTCTAATATTTATAATCTCCGACAACAACGTCAAAAACTTGTTAGGACATAAATTGTGTTCAATGAATACACAAGTACACGTATTGTAACAAGTAATATAATAATAAGAAAAGATTATTCACAAAGAGATTATGTTATTAGAAATTAATTTTTAAAATTAAACACGTGAATTACTAAAATCCCCCCAATATAATTATAAATCAATTACATGATCAATTAGATTTAATCTAGTATGTATTACTCTCGCAAGTAAACTATAGATGATATAGTAATTAACTTAATCACACTCTTATGTCAATTAAAGCACATACTACTCATTAAGTTCATCAATTATTGATCATCACATACATAAGAATCATATATCTCTACCTAGAAACTATACATGTTATTTAATAAAGACAAATAATTAAATAATTCTCTCAAATCTATTTAATTATCTCTATAGATCAACTATTGGCAATAAAATTAATAGCATAAAAATCATATATATTAAATAATACAATTAAATTGAATTCATAATTGGGGTAAAATATTAGATCATCACATGGTAAAAATTGGGTTCATAAGTCCCCTAGATTAATAAATTAACTAGACATAATTTTGTTTTTAAAACTCATATTTTTCATAAATAAAGACATAAAAATTGATAAAGAAATGAGAAGAAGAAGAAGAAGAAATACAATCAATCTCTTAAAATGGTAGTACCAATCTCATCTTGAATACCTACCAAAATTGTATCTCCTTTTGAATTTTATGTATTTTTATCTATTCTTGGCTCCAAAAACTGATAGAATTTATATTAATTTTGGCTCATTAGGGCTTATGGGGTAATTAGTGGGTTAAATATAGCTCAGGTACAATCTTGATCATTAGATCAACTTCAGATCAAGGGTTGAAATATTTGTAGTTACAACCAATAAAAGTATGTCACGTGGTATGAAGGTTCACTGACGAATCAAGGAGTGACATATGGCAAGGGAAGATTGGTCTGGTCAATGAAAACTAAGTCAGGACCACATCGTGAAACATGATTCATAGTAACATATGTCATGGCATACTGGTGGAATGGTTGGACGAATCAGGTGATGACATGTGACATAACACTATATATTTAGGTTTGTATGATTCATCTAATTTGCTTGTGTGGAATCCACATGGTAGCTTCTGATTGGTCCTATGTTAAATTCACAAAAATCCATAAAAATTCTAGAAAAATCCCAAAAAAATTTAAAAATTATATTTTCACCCCTTTTGACTAAATGGTTTTTATTTTAATATATTTACCCCTAAAAATAATAATTGAATAAAATAATCAAATATTAAGTAAAAAATTGTCATGATAACTCTACTTTCATATAGTCATCGCATGTCAATTGTTAGAAAATTTTATGCCAATGCTTCAAAAGTTATGAACGAAAAAACGATGGTCAGGGGTGCACATGTATCTTTTAGTAAATTGGCCATTAACTTATATTATGTGCTGAGGGATATAGAGCACAAAGAGTGTGGCACTTATTTGGTGGATTTATATTATGGAAGGGTGATTCAAACCTTAATAGTATTAGGGACATAATGGAAAATACAAGAACTTTGGTGCCAAATACTTGACTAATATTTCTCAAATTTTGCAATGCTTTTCTTGTTGTAGGTTGATGCTAACCGCCAGTTACATCTTTGTGGATAAATAATGAGCTATTGAATAGCTTTCTATTCAAATAGGAAAAGAAATGGATGTCAGGTCAATCATCAACCAAAGAATTCAAATATTTGCCAATAGTCATCATATAAGCTATTTATTTTTGTAACTTATCATTGCATTATTTGCTAAAGTAGGGGTGAAGTTCCCTTCCTGTGAGATGTTGTTACAAAAGGGGGAGCTTTTGAATTTATCATATATGGGAAACCTCACTAGTGGCACAAAATTTGCTTAGTAAAAGGCTAGAATGCATCCTCTTCTTCAAAAATGAAAACAAAAGTTCAATTTAGCATGTTGCATGAAGGTGTAAAATAATTGAAAGAATATAAGTACAAACAACATAAGTGGTTGTGTGGAAAAATAAGGTTTCAAACTAAATATATGCAGTCGATAAAAGAGGTTCAAAGGTTATAACTCTCCTAGTCTGAAATAGATTGGATTCATTTAAGTGGAGTACTTAAGTATCAAGGGCATAAGTTTGTTTTTAGGCCACTTGAGAATGAGGATGAAGCAGTACCCACCAATATGGAAGGCTAAAACTCCTTGATTAGTTTCAATTTTTTTGTCATTATTATTATCATTGTTAATATTTTTTGTAATTTAATTTCTTTTTTATTTTGGAACCCTAGTTTTCATAATTATTTAGTGATGTGTTATATATGAGATACATGTTGACTTTTTATGTTTGATATAACTTGATGTACATGATAGAATGAAATGAGAGAATGGACCAAATCACCACGATTAGTCTCACATCATTCCAATAAGGAGGGTAACTTTTCTTCTTTTTCCTTGGATATACTTTTAAATATTCAAGACAATGAATATTCTAAGTTCGAATGGGAGATATTTCTTTGAAATTATGAATTCTAGAAGATTCAAACATTCATTTATATTTATTTATTAGTTTGTTTTGTTTATTTTTTATTTTTATTTTTCTAGTCAATTCATACGTCAATAATAGTAACATGATTGTGATAGCACTACCATATATAGGATTTAATTTTTTTCTTCATTTAAAGTAAGATTTAGATGTAATTTTCATTTAGCTTTAGACTCTTAATATATTTGGAATGATTTCTTGATTAATCTAAATACTTAGGATTGTTTTGTGTGAAAACATTTCATGGACATCTTTGAAATCTTAACATACTTTAGAACTTGTATGAAAATCACTCGAGGAAAAAACATAGAATACACATTTCTAAGAAAATTATTTAGGACATTTTTGGATTGTTTAAGCCTTTTAAAGCTTAACATTTATCTCTTTGTTGCTAGTGCCCTATTGAGCTTATATAAAATATAAATTTATCTCTTTGTAACCTATTATGACCTACCTTTTTATTAACCAAAAATACATTAACCTACCCTTCTAATCTTTAAGAAAACTTGATATAAACACACTTTTACTACAAAATTTCCAAGAAGAAAGGGTGGAAATTCATGTAAAAATAGACTACAACCCATAAAAATATTGAAAACAATAGGTTAGTGGTTATGTAAAGTCAATTTTGGGTTTAAAAAGGATGAAAGGTTGTAGTAATCATATTTTATATTCCATATGTTATATTTTAAAAACAATAAGAGGGAAAGGAAAAGGAAAAAAGAAAAGAAAAGAAAAAATAGGGTATAGTGATATTTGATACAATGTGAAATTGTACGAATATTGTGCTTAATTTTGGATGTGAATGTAAATCTTGGATGGATTAGTTAAGTAACATTTGGAGTTATTTTATAACTAAAAATTACTATGTTTGAATTTAATTCAGTTTGCTAATTTTTGTTCCACACATTCCCACTCTTTCATAACCCAAACCTCATCTGAATGTTACAGCCTAAATAAAGGCCTATTCTACATTAGTAGAGGGTGATTTGAAAATTTATCCTTTGGAGTTTGTGATTATAACGTTCATACATATCATATTTGAATAGTCTTGAGATCAAAAAATATTTATGTGAATATTTTGCATGAAATCATCTAATGGTGAGATTAACATTTTGTGGTTAGATGGATGTTAAAGAGTCAATTACAAAAGTGAAATTCATCTTTGAGGTTGATTGATATTTAACTATTATGTTGTCATGTGTTATGGGAAATTTATGAGACAAATATATGAATTAACTTGAGAGCTAATGAGTTTGTTCTTTTTCCAATCATTTGTTTGTTGAATTTATTTTGGTTTAGTTAGAATGTTTATGGAAGTCATCATTGGAAGCCCTGACAAGATTTTAACTTGTCTATTAGGGCTGCCTATCAATTTGAAGACATGTTGCATATTCTAAATGAAACTATGGCATTCTAAGTAAGTTATTTAGGTTAGCTTAGGATTGATTTATTTTGTCTCTTTTTAGGAACAACTTTGAATTGCTTATCTTACTAGGGATTAGCAAGAAGCTAGTTAAGGGTTATAATAAGTGTTTGAAAAGCATGCTTACCTTGTGGTATCTCAATTAAATGAGATAATTTGGTTTTAATATTGCATTTTTACTTAATTATTTTGCAAAATGTATTTTTGGATGTATGAGGTATGTTTTGATGACTTCAGGTATTTTGGTCATTAAAAGAAATAAATAAAAGAACTAATGTCAGGGAATTTTATGCAAAGATACCAATCCAACACTTACAATCACCATAACCTTAAAAGGAAACCAAAAAATTACCCATCATGTGTCAAAAACGAAGCACAAATACCATATATAAACCAATCTTACTTGCTAAGTTAAACCAATAGGCCAACTTTAGAAGATAACTTGAATGCCTTATTCAAATTTATGGAGAAACTAGATGATGGATAATTAGAGGTTGAATTTTGTAAAGGCTTCAATAAAAAGGGTTGAAGTTAGAGTTTGGAAGCTAGCAGAGTGTATGCAAAAGCAAGAAAAAGGAAAGCTACCCAGTCAAGCAGAATAGGGAAAACATTTCACAATCCTTCAAAGCGGTCTTGTAATTAACAAAATATTATTCAAGATTTCTAATGACTTATCATCTAGGGTGGATAGTTAGGAAGGTGAAATTATAGTTTACCAAAGTGGAAAGACAAGTTCCAATAATGGTAAAATTTCTAAGAAAAGAATGGTGGATTCAACTAACATGCCCAAAATTTAAAAGACATTAGAACCATGCTAGCCAGCAATAACATTATCACACTTATTGAAAAAACATAACAAGATAAGAAATTCCCTGATATTTTTAATATGCTTTCTAATGTAAATTTAGATTTATTAGAAATGATCAAGAATATGTCCTCCAATACTAAGTTATTCAATGAATTGAGCTTTAAGAAGAAGAGGTATAAGCCTAATGAGCGAATTGTGGTATAAGAGGTATCTAGTGCTATGCTTCAGCATC
Source organism: Hippophae tibetana (assembly GCA_037013495.1). Classification (NCBI taxonomy): domain Eukaryota; kingdom Viridiplantae; phylum Streptophyta; class Magnoliopsida; order Rosales; family Elaeagnaceae; genus Hippophae; species Hippophae tibetana. The sequence goes on from CM072809.1 coordinate 30,682,151, forward strand.
AACTACCCCCAAATTTAAAAGATTTAGGAAGTTTGGTCATTAACATCACTATGAGAGATAGGAAGGTAGTTAAAGAAATCCTTGGTTCATATTCTAGTATACATTTGATGCCAAATTCTATTTTCATACAGCTAGGTTTGAGGTATTTAAACCTATAACCATGTCCTTTCAACTTAAGGATATATCTGTTAAATATTTAAAAGGAATTGAGGATATACTTGTACAATAGACAAACTAATAATGCCTGATTATTTTATGTATCTAGATATACATAGAAAACCAGTCTTGGACAAACAACATACAATACTTCTTGGTAGACTATTCATGGCCATACTAAGACTATTATTGAGGTCCAAGATGGGAATTTGACAATGACAGTCTTGGGGAGAGATTGCTCATTTTAATTTTTTAGATCTTCACCTTTACTTTCTATCTCTACCATTGATGAGTGATTTAATGTTTATTTTATGGATAGATTTATTCATAACACTTTTCTACATAATATAATGAAGGACAAACTAGAAGTTTCTTTTATTGTTGAAATGGTAGAAGAGGATTTGGATGAGATTGAGGGGTACCATCAACTATTACATAGTACTGAAGCAATATGAGAATCAAGTACACCCATAAATCTACCTAAAACCCCACCTAGGAAAGAAGCCACTACATCTAACCTAGAACTAAAATATTTAGCTAAGCACCTTAAATATGTATTTTTTGGGAGAAGGGGAAATATATCCAATTATTATCTCATCCTTTTGGACCAAAATCCAAGAAAAAGAACTTGTTAAGGTGCTTAAAAAAATTAAGAAGACATAAGGTTAGAGAATTAAGGATATTAGAGGCATTAGTCTAGCTATGTGTATGCCCAAGATCAATCTTGAGGATGATGCTAAATCTAATAGAGAGACCCAAAGGACTCTAAACCCAATCATGTAAGAGGTGGTTAAAAATATTATTTTGAAACTCCTATAAGTAAGAATCATTTACCGTAGTGATGATAGTAGGTTAGTTTAGTTCATATGGTACCAAATAAATTTGGATTAATAGTGGTGAAAAATAATAAGAATGAACTAGTGCCCACTAGGACATTCATTAGATGGAGGATGTGTATAGATTTTAGGAAATTGAATCTATATAATAAAAATTATAACTTTCCTCTTCCATTCTAAAGAATCCCACACGTAGGAATAATTAACAATTGCACAAAGGTCAATTGTTCTTCCCAGTCAAATTGGTAACCATGACCTAACTAAGAGATGGAAAAGCCATCCCATGGAATCTTTTCATGAGCTCTATCAATTCAGCTAAGAAAGCCTCACAAATGTGAATTAAGCAAGTAACATGGAGGAATTACAAGACAACACACTCAATTCAATACATAACAAAAACAACCCATGTAAGAAAAAATAAATTGCGATAAACATAAAGGTGATAGTCTCCCTCACAGGCTACTATCCATACTAGCAACAAGAAAGCATGGCAAACAACAACCATCATGTGAGACAAGGATGCATACTTGAACAACAAATAATTTTCAATCACTTTAGGACTTAATTCGTATGTTGGAACATACTGGGAAATTGATGATTGTACTCTCACAACATATGATCATACAAAACTAAGAAAACCAATGTAACACACACGCATATAGTTTCGAAAACTATGATTGATAGCATATATTTTACAAACCATAAGGTTGGTTTTTTAGTATGAATAATTAGTCATGAATGATGATTTTTAGCTCATTTTAGGTGTTAGTATTTATGAAAATTATTCAGTAATTTTTTTGGAACAAAAATATGATTTTTGGTACCTCAACGAGTCCCTTGTCATACATTTTTCACAACTTTAGCAAGGTGGTTGACAAGGTCTATGGTGAGTTTGGTTGGAAGTAGGTAATTATCTATAAATACCCTCTATTAAATGTTATAATAAATTCCATAATCCTACCAAAACTTTGCCAAACTGTTTGATCATTTTGGATTTTGTTTTCACTCATTATCTTGATTGTGTTTCAATAATAGTGATACATTTGTGTGAGCATAAAATAGTGAGGTAGACTATTTTACAATATTTATGAGAAGTTCACTATAAGAGTGAATTGAGATGAGTTATTAAAAGTTCTCATTTCTATGGCTATATGCAATAAGAAATTAGTTGTGAATACGACTTTGGATATATTAAATAAGTGGTTACTTAGTTTGATCATATCATTGATTGTATGAGTACATGGCTTGATCACCATAATTTTTTGATGGTGATAGACTATTTGTCTCGTGGGATATATTTGGTGTTTGTTCTTATGGGTGGTTTTTTTGTTCACATAATACATTACTAATCTATGGTTCTTGATTATATCATGTTATGTGGTGTTGGCTTTGGAGGAGATTATAGTTCATGTATCAAACGTAGTTCTTATAAAGGCAGTAAGAGAGGGTAATACTGTGTAGTTCAAACAAAGGTTCCAACTAATAGAGGTAATAGTGGTTTTATTTCTATCAGTGTTGCAAATGTTTTATTAATTAGTGGATTGTTTGTTACCGAGTAGTTTCATAGGCAACCCAATGATTTTACCACATAGAGGGTTTCTCTGTGGGTTTAACTCATTATATTGCTTCTTATGCATGAGCTACTATTGTACTTGTACAATTTTAGTTTAACGTGTGTATATTACAACATATTAAAGCTTAATCTCTAATTAGAAATACTTTTTATTATTTACCTTCTTTCTGTTTATTTAACAATATCTTTATAGTTAAAGTTTTATGTTTATTGGATATTGTATTTTACTACTTCTACTGGGCATTTTGTCTAACTGTTCATTACTCTATTCTTATGAGTTAGGGACAAGTTCTTATGGGGTCTGTATCTCCTTACCATAGTAGTGAATCGAATCATGGATGCTTTTAATTGGTATCAGAGTAAGTCACCTATGTTTAGGCTTAACTGCCTATGTTCTCAATCTTAGAGCTCTATCTACACATACACACACATTGTATGTTTGTGCCTTCTATCTTTTATTGAGTGGGCTATTTTTTTGTGGGGTTATTTATCTCCATGATAGTTTATTGTTCACTTGTTCCCTATTTTCTTATTCATGCATATCTCTCACTCTTTCTCTCTCTCTCTCTCTTCCATGGATAGTTGCACACATTTTTCTGTTAAGCTAACTTACAACATGTAAAATGAATTTAATGGGACCAATGATGATATATGGTTGGCATGAATTTGACTTGGATTGAAATGAAATTTTTATGACATGTTTATTCATTGAGCATATGTATGGTGGTTTGGTATGTTCTATTATATATGCACATACCATCACTTTGTGAATTTATATGGTTATTTTGAGAAGTTTGTGTGGATCTCATGCAATTGATTATTCTTATGTCTCTAACAAGTTCTAGAATCCACTTTAGTGTCCCTTGCGCTAAAATCCTACGTGCTACTTAGATAGAAAGAGGATGTATGCCTTCTTTGGATCGTTTGAAATGTTTAAGCCACCAATGGTTATTCATGCCCTTAATTACCCCTTTTGGAGCCTTTCTATTATTTTTTCATTTCATTGCACGTTTATATTAACTTATCCCAAATAATAAATCCCACTTACATTGTACACACTTAGTTGACTTTCTATTATGTTATATGTTGAGTTTGTTTGTTTTAGGAATATTTGATTTACCTTTTTAGGTTAAAAAGTAAAACAAAATGAATAAATTATTGAACTTTGGTGTGTAGTTCTCTCGATAAAAAATGTTAATGAATGTTTATTTTTTATGTGAAGGGAAAAGAAACTAAGTTTGGTGATATACTATTTGTGGTTGTGAACTCATTGGTTTATTGTACGTATTTGTTTAGCTTTGTGTTTGAGCCTAAAATTTCTTATTTCACCTACCATTACCTTAGCCTACTTTACAAGCTTTGAAAGACCTATTGATTTCAATCTAAGTTGGTATTTATAATAGTAAAAGGAGGAGCTAAAAGTGGACTTATGAAGTTTATTTCTATTTGAGACTATATTTCTATTTATATGGTTATCATGAGTTTATCTTGATAGCATATATAGTAAACAAGTTTGGCATAATACACACAAAACATATCATTAAAAAAGTTAGTCATACCCTCATATGAATGCATTTTGGATTGATACCAGTGGATATTTATGTTAATTCTACTAGTTAATCTATAAGGACTCTCTAGTTCATTGAGCATGCTTGAAACCAACAATACTTATAGTTATGAATGTATTATTACTATCATGGATAGAAATTAAATTTAGTATGTTTAGTTTGGGTGCTGGTTAATGAGAACGAGTATGTTGTGATTCATGACTCTATTTGTCATTGTGAGCTTGGTTGACTATCAAACCCTGGAGAAGGTTATAGCACATTCTTTATGTTTCCATAAAAAAAATTCTCATGATTTTGAAGCCCTGCGTGGTAGTAATATGGAATAGGATTACCATGATAGTTGTAGTTTCGATTATTGATGTATTGAACCTATTCTTGACTTGCTTCATTCATTGGAACTATCATACTTGAAGTTGGAATATATTCTGCACTTTGTGGTATTCATTGGGTTGTTAAGGTTGAAACCTAATGAGATAGAGAAGCAACTTAAGCTCAAAAGAGCAGCAAACGGTTCCCATTTATGAATCCTAGCAGCATTCTTAGCCATAGATCCTTTAATTGGCCAATGATAATTGTTTGAGGCCATTTCTTCCAAAAGAGAAAAATCACCCTCAACTATCATTGACATCAAAGTTCCACCAGAAGCAGTATCAACTATGGTTCTAGTTTTCTCATTTAACCCATTATAGAGTATCTAAACTTATAACCAATCCAAAAATCCATGTTGAAGGCAATGCCAAATGAAATATTTATACCTTTCCCATGCTTTATAGAGTGTAACAAAATCATTGTCCGAATTGACAAACCTCACTTCTAAGTTGGGCTATTTTTACAGGTGGAAAGAATTTAGCAATAAACTTTTCTATCATGTCCTGCCAACTATTGATGCTTCCTGGTTATAGAGATTGTAGCTAACCTCTAGCCTTATCTCTCAATAAAAAGGAAACAATCTCAGTCTAATGGTGTCTTCGGTAACACCATTCATCTTTATAGCATCATAAATCTCCAAAAACATTATTAAATGAATATTGGGATCATCAAATGGCGATCCACTAAATCGGGCTTGTTGCATATTGCTAATCAATACCGGTTTGAGCTCAAAATTATTGGCAATAATGGTCTAGAGTTTTACACTTGTAACTTTCATTCACAATTGGTCTTACATAATCCTTTAAGGTGCGTGGTTGTGCATTCTATTCTCTTTCAGCAATGACTAGTACTTTCTTCTTTCTTTGTGATCTAAAAGTTCTTTTAATGTTTGGATAAAAAAGAATAATGTTTCGAGTTCTAGCATGAAACATCCAACATAAAAAAGACACCTAGAGAAACAAAAATATAAATGAAATAAAATAAAATACAATTCTAAACTAAAACGAAGATTACTTTGTATCAATATTGGCAAAATAAGAAAAAATCAATCCCCGACAACGACGCCAAAAACTTGATCGATGCAAAACTACAAGTGCATAGTATCATAGTTTTATAATAAAGTGATAAGAAGAGTATCATCCTCCGGGATTTATAACTTACTTGACAAATGCCAAAATTATGGTAATCTCAATTTTATCTAAAAAAGTAACTAAGGTTGTAATTGGAATTTAAAATAAAATCAATTTAAAGAAAATGCGCAAAAGAAAAGAAATATGTTGTCAAGAATCACATCAATAGGAATAAAACTTCTAGGAAATTGATTTCACCTAATCCCTCACTATGCTTTACTCATTTAGTTAATTGAATTTAATTCTCTCTATTTGTTAGCAATCTCCAAAAAAATCCAAAAGCCTCTTTCGATAGTAAATTGTAAACATTTTTGTTCATCAATTTATACAATAGTATGCAATTTAACAAAGAAAGAAAGCATTAAGACATCTATTTTTAATACTACAAAGGTTCATATAAGTCTTTCGATCTCTAATTAACATGGAAAATGAATCCTAGTTTGGAATTAGATTACATATTTTTCCTAGAATAAACAAAATTTTATTTACGGTAAAAATTAAATTCAATATAAACGAATTCACCATAAACTTTCTGAGAAGAATTGAAAGGAAAATTAACACCCCAATAATATGCTCTAACATTCCCAATATGCTTCGTTTCTTTCCAGATTTCGTTTCTGTGCCACTTTCTATGTTTTTTTTTTCTGTGCCGCCTTTATATTATTCTGTTTTTGTTTATGGCGCCTTTCTCCTTCTCTTTTCCCTCATCATTAATCTCATATATATATAGCCACGCGCCTCTACTTTAGTTTCTCTTTTTTTGTCCTTTTGTTTATTGAAATCTTCATTTAAATTTGATTTCAATAAATCTTAATTAAAATTTGATTTATCTTCATTTAAATTTGAGAGTTTTTAGACAATATGCTTCTAAAATTTTGGATCTTTATTTTCTTTAAATATGCAATAAAATTTAAATAATAATAATGAGGCCTAAAATCATTAAAAAAAATAAATAAAATTTAACTAATTCCTTTTACATTGAAGATAATAGAAAATCAATCAAAAATTCAATAATTTGTCAAGCAAGAGTTAAGCATTTACTTCAACCTAAAGCTAAGTCCTTGAGTGTGTGCGTTAAATAGTCAATTTAACACCAAACCATCAGCACACTCTAATAAAAGTAGAACAACTAAAACGAGAAGAATTCTTTCAAAATTTAACCCTGATGCTTATTTTCGCAAGTGTACGAATCGTTCAAGTAATAAAGTGTACAAAAAGTATGGATATCGAACCCACAAGGAATGGCATTACTAAGTACCGAAATTGACTAACCCTAATTTTATTTGAAAACCGAATTGTTGAAATTGTTTTAAAAGAAAATTAACATAAAACTAAACGTAAATAACAAAATTTAATGTTGTTCACAAATGATTAAAAACGCTAAGGCATTTGATTTCGCTAAATCAATTCAATCCGATTTCAAGTCATGTTATATGAGAATCAAAGCTAAAAGTGATGGTTGAAAAACCCAAACTTATCTAATACTTTCTCTCAAGTTATATTAGAATTACTTATGTATGAAAACCAACTATATTTATATGAAGATTTAATCACAGATAAGCACATTACGATTTATGGAATTTCTTGAATAACCACGTACATCATGCATTAGGTGTCAAACTCGCATTCAACATACGGTATTTATCACAAGAAGCATTCATTACACATCTCCTCTCGATCTCAATATAATGCAACAAATCATTTAAATCTTGATCAGAAATTTAAAAGCATTAAGCATGGAAATAAATACTCAACTTGAAAACAATGAATTCATATAACGATAACATAAGAAATCAGATTTTCTTGATTCAACTACATCATAGCCTTAGCAAAAATGAATTAGTTCATAACGAAATTAAGAACAAACATATTCTCAATTGAATCCATGAACAAACAATCTGAATAAACTGCAGAAAATAAAAGCTAAGGAGAAGAGATGAAGAACTCTTGAAGATGAAGACTTGGTAGCAACAATGGTGATGATCCTTCAAGCTTCTCCAACCTTTCTCTCCAAAATTTCCTTTTCTCCTCCAAAAATAACTTAGATCTGCTCTCTCTGCCGTCCCCATCTTTTTCCATCATAATATATATATATAGATCTAGGGTTTGGGGGGAAATTTTGGAACAAAACAACATAAAAAATGTGTTTTCGGACGAAACTCGACGGCGGCGACATTGTTCTCGCCGCAGCGATATTTCTGGAAAATTAAATTTTGGGTTTTTGGATTTTGGCCGGCGGCCAAAATAATGTCTCCGGTGGCGAGATACTTTGGCCGGCGGCCAACATAATGTGGCCGGCGGCGAGATGCGTTGGCCGGCGGCGAGAATTATTTGGCCGGCGGCGAGATGAGTTTACCAAAATTTGTGCTCTCGGGAAGATTTTCGCCAGGATTTTAGCTGGCGGCGAGATGAATATGGCCAGTGGCGAGAATACTTTGACCGGCGGCGAGATTCACTTGGCCAACATCCGTGCTCCCTGCATGATTTTCAACATTTTCTCCGTAAGGTTTTCGCCGGCGGTGAGAATACTCTCGCCGGCGGCGAAATTCCAAATTTTGAAATTTTGTTCTCTTTTTATTTTCATTCAATCCCGATCATTGTACTTTGTCCCTAACTTCTCCAAAATCATGATTTTACCTAAAATTGCACTTTAAACACGAAATACCCATGAAATGACATTTGTGGATTAAATAGTCAAATAAACACAATTTTCACACAAATATCAACATTTAAATCATAACAAAAATGCAATAATTTAGCTCTTATCAAACCCCATAAGTCCAATTTTCATAAATCCTCTAAACTAATGTAATCTAATACCAAAATCAAAGATAAAAAGGTCTTTAATCTGGGTTGTAATGACAAGCCATAAGGTGAAGGCTAAGAAAAAAATGTATATGGAAAATCAAAGTAAACTTCAAAAATACTTGGTAGAAAGAAAAACAATAAAAAGAATATACACATAGATTCACACCATAGCTCTTTCTAGATAATATGCTCATATAGATGATAATATTGTTGCTATACTTAATAAGTGTAGAGTTTTTTTAAGAATCTTAGTACTTATACCCTTTTATGGTTTTCAACCACTTTAACCATTTTTTCTATTCTTGCCTTTCACTTTTTTTCCTTTTGCATACTGTGATCAAATAAAGCAAACATAATGTGGATTATTTAATTTAAACTAACTCTCTTTAAATTAAAATTTTCAATAAAGTATTTTCTCAAAATTTAAGGTAAATTCATGGTTTTTAAGGCTTATAATGAGAATGATTTATATAGTTAAAAGAACACATAAAGGTTTATGTAAAATAAGGCTTAAGGGGGTTGATTATAGGAATACACCATGTAACGATAACGTGATAATCAGGATGGCTGGGAAAGCTTTTTGGTTGTGACAACAAATATTTCCTAGATTCCTTTTCTATTATTTGGTATCAACTACGATTTCGCCTTAAGGATCCATCAATGGATTCTAGCACAGAGAAAGATTGAACTTTTCTGACCTGGTTAATTCAACTCCTTCTCTTCATAAAGAAAATGGAGTAAAGAAAAGTTGACTATGTGCCCAATTACTTTCAAGGACAAAGATTTAAATCAAATTACCCATAAAATCTAACTAATATAATAGCATATTTTGAATTTTTTTCTCAAAACCAACATCAATTAGAAAATTCAAAGTCATAGCGAATTCAATCATACTCAAAAACATACTTGATAAGAGACTCCAACAAATCAAGATTATAGGATTTCACACACCAAACTTAAACCAAATAATGTCCTCATTGTAATTCAAAAGTGAGATAGATTAAGAAATGAAAGAAACTTCCCTGGTTTATGGTAGATTCACATTAGTTTGTAATTTTCAACTCTTTATTCATGCAAAATAAACCATTATCAAAATCTTAATTATTCAAATAAATAATAAAAAATAAAAAACATTAGAGAAAGTTTTATGGGCTGCCTCCTATAAGCGCTTGTCGTATCATCTACTACCAAAATTTTCGATCTTCAACGATTAGGATTTCGAAGAGGAATAAATGAAAATTTTATCTCCACTTGTTCTCCATAATAGTGCTACAATATTTGACCATTAACTCTGAATATATGCAATGCCTTGTCCTTCAAGTCTATTGTTCCAAAAGGGGAAACTTTGTTAATTGTATGAGGACATGTCCATCTTGATCTTAACTTATTAGGAAGAGTTTAATTAGTGAATTGGAGAGCAAAACCTATTGCCTGGCCTAGAGAAAAATTATGCCTAAAAATATGTTTGTCAAGCCACTTCTTAGTCCATTATTTATAGATATTTTCATTTTCATAAGCATCATTTTAGAACTCATCCATCTCATTCAATTGAACTAGTCACTTTTTCCTAACTACTTTCAAATCAAAATTAAACTTCTTTACAGACCAATAAGCTTTATGCTCTAACTCAATATGGATATGACATGTTTTTCCAAAAAATAATCGATAAGGATACATCCCGATAGGTTTTTTAAAAGCTATATGGTATGCCCACAAAGCATCATCAAGCTTCTTTGTCCAATCCTTTCTATTGGGCTTGACTGTCTTCTAAAGGATATTCTTGATTTCTTGATTTGAAATTTCAGCTTGGACATTAGTTTGAGGATGGTAGGCAAGTGCTATCTTGTGCTTCACACTATATTTAGAAAGAAGTTTGTCGAACAACTTGCTGCAAAAATGGGTCCCTTAATCACTACTAATAGCTCATAAAGTGCAAAATCTTGTGAATATGTTCTTATGCAAAAATTTGAGCACTACCTTTGCAACATTTGTTGTTGAAGAAATTGCCTTCACCCACTTTGACACATAATAAACTGTTAACAAGATATAAACAAAGCGAAAATAAGGAGGAAAAAACCCATAAAATAAATTCCATAAACATCAAATAACTCAACCTCTAAGATATTTTTCGATTGTAGCTCCTGATGCCTTAAAATATTTCCTATACGTTGGCACCAATCATAAGTTTTCACCAAAGTATAACTATTATGAAAATAAAGGGCCAAAAGAAACCACCTTGAATTACCTTAGATGTTGTTTGTGTTACTCCAAAATGCCCTCCATATGATGAGGAATGGAAATGATGGAGAATGGCTTGCATTTCTTTTTCAAGAACACATCTTTGGATGATTTTATCAAGGCATCATTTGAAAAGCAAACGCTCATCCCAAAGATAATATTTCACATCCCACAAAAATTTCTTACATTGGTGGTAAGTAAGATTTGGTGGCAATACCCTATAAGCTAGATAGTTTACAATAACATCATACCAAGGAAGCTTGATCACACATGCAAACAACTTCTCATTAGGGAATGCTTCTTAGATCACTAAATTTGGTTTTACTTCCTCTTGCTCCAATCGAGGGACATTGTCAACAACTGAATTTTCACTTCCTTTCTTTTCTTGAACTTCCAAATAATTCTTGAAGAAGAAGGATCCAATGAATCAGTCTAGGCTTAACATCCTTCTTGCCAAACAAATAATGAAGTGCTGCATGATTAGTTAACACTATCACCTTTGTAGCAATGAGGTAAGACCAAAGTTTTTCACAAGTAAACATCACAACAAGAATCTCTTTTTCAGTTGTTGCATAATTTAATTAGGCTTCATTCAATGTACGGCTTGTATAATATATGGACCTAAACAGTTTGTCTCGTTTTTTCCCTAACATTATTCCAATTGCAAAATCATTTGCATCACACATGACTTTAAAAGATTGACTCTAATCAGGTATAGTTATTACTGATGTTGAAATCAGTTTCTCCTTGATTGCATTAAAGGCCAGCAAATAAAAATCATCAATGTCAAACGTAGAATTGTTTTCAAGAAGATTACATAAATGTTTAGAGATTTTATAAAAATCCTTTATAAATCTTCTATAAAATCCTACATGTCCCAAAAAGCTTATGATTCCCTTCACATTCTTTAGAGGTGGTAGTTTTTTTATGGTTGCAATTTTAGCTCAATCAACCTGATTCCTTTAGATGAAACTCTATGGCCAAGAACGATCCCTGCTTGAACCATAAAATTACACTTCTCCCAGTTTAGGACAAGATTTTTATCTTTACATCTCTATAAAACAAGATCTAAATTATGTAAACAATGATCAAAAGATGTACCAAAAACCAAAAAAATCATCCATGAAAATTTCTATTATATCTTCCACCATATCAAAAAAGATAGCCATCATGCGATGTTGGAATATTTCTATGGCATTGCACAATCCAAAAAGCATCCTTGTAATAGGAAATGTTCCATAGTGGAATGTGAATGTAGTTTTCTTTTTATCTTCGGAGGCTTTGGCAATCTGGTTATAGCCTGAATAACCATGTAAGAAGCAATAATATGGATAAACAACCAATCGATCTATTATTTAATAAATAAATGGAAGTGGAAAGTGATCTTTTCTTCTTGATTTGTTCAACTTGCAGTAATCCATACATAAACGCCAACCCATGACTGTTCTTATAGGAATAAACTCATTATTCTCATTTTTTATCACCGTTATTCCACCCATTTTTTGTATAACCTGCACTGGACTTGCGTATGAGCTGTCTAAAATAGTATAAATAATTCTAGCATTGATGAGCTTCAAAATTTCAACTCTTATAACTTCCTTCATTACTGGATTTAATCTTCTTTGGGGATCAATTGATGTTTTGTAAAGCTTCTCCATTAGATCTTGTGCATGGAAAGGGACGAAATTATACTTTTTATGTCAAAGATAGTCTATCCTAAGGCTATTCTATGCTCCCTTAACACACGTAGAAAATATGTTGTAACAATCACTAGAAAGGAGTAACTATCACCCAAGAAAGCATTGCAAAGATGCTCAAGCAATTGATTTAACTATGGATTTGTAGTTTGTTGCACTTTTTTGGAGAGATTACAAAATCCATCTTTGCTACCATCAGCTCTAGCCTCTCTACTTCTTTGCTAAATGATGTAACCAACTACAATTCTTTCAAGTAAAATACATAGTAGAGAAATTCTTCACTAACAAAAGGTAAATCAGATTCATAAATAACAGAGTTATTGAAATGATGAGCATGACATAAAGTAGTGATACATCATTCTAGGTGATTGGTTGGCATATCCTCTTGAAAGGCTTCCACTTCACATTGCTTAATGATGGATCAGTCTACTAGTTATAAAGAAATTATTGTTTGTTTCATCTCCATGTGCCAATTTCCTATAAAATAAAGTGGCATTGGATTAATGCTAGCACCAAGATCACATAAAAAATTTATCAAAAAATGAATTTCCAATAGTGCAAGGCAAAGTTCTTTTCATTTTTGAGGTAATTTATTTTGAAGAATGACACTACACTCTTCATATAGCTTCAATATTTTGAACTCCTCCAATCTTATCTTTATGGAAATGATATTCTTTAGGAATTTAGCATAATTTTGCATTTGTTCCAAGGCATCTGCAAAAGGAATATTTTTGTGAATTTTCTTAAAAATATCTAAAAAATTAGAAAATTGCTTATTTAATTTTTGTTTTTGAAAGCATTGAGGATAAGGAAGTGGAGTAGAGAGAATATGAGGATTTTCAAAAAATGAAATTGATGAAGGCATATTAGTTTCTCTTAGTGTATCATCAGCAATCTCTTCTTCCTCTACTTTATTATTGTTTTGGCCATTATTTGGAGCTGTAAGGGTGGACTTGGTTACCTTTGATGGTGACCTCTCAATTTCTCTTCCAATCCTAAGTTTAATGACCTTGCATTGTTCCTTTGAATTCACTTTGGTATTGCTAGGAAAAGTTCCTCTTTGTTGGACTTTGATGGTCGGGCTAGTTTCCCAATTTGTACATCAAGATTTTTTATAGTGGCTCCCATATTGCTACAATAACTCTCAATATTATCCAATTGTGAATCACTTATTTTAATCCTTCTTTCTTGTCCTTAATAAAGGAAACCATGGCATCCTTAACTGACATCTTCTTCTCACTTTGTTGACTATCATACCCTAGAAGAGGTTGTAGCACATTCTTTGTGTTTCCATAAGAAAAATTATCATAATTTTGAAGCCATGGGTGGTAGTAATTTGTCATATGATTACCATGATAGTTGTAGTTCGGATTGTTAATGTATTGAACCTATTCTTGACTTGCTTCATTAATCAGAACTATCATACTTGAAATTGTAACATATTCTACACTTTGTGGTAATCTTTAGGTTGTCAAGGCTAAAACCTTATGAGATAGAGAAGCAACTTGAGCTAAAAGGACAAAAAATGAGTCCAATTCATGAATCCTAGCAAAATTCTTAGCCATAGATCCTTTAGTTGGCCATTGATAGTTGTTTGAGGCCATTTCTTTCAAATGAAAGGTAGCACCGTCAACTTTTTTTTACATCAAAGGTCCCCTAGAAGCAGCATCAACTATGGTTCTAGTTTGCTCATTTAACCCATTATAGAACATCTCAACTTGCAACCAATCTGGCATTCCATGCTAAGGCCAATGCCAAATCAAATATTTATTCCTTTCCCATATTTCATAGAGTGTCTCAAAATCATTTTGCCCAAATTGACCAATCTTATTTCTGAGTTGGGCTATTTTTCCAAGTGGAAAGAATTGAGCAAGAAGCTTTTCTATCATGTCCTGCCAACTAGTGATACTTCCTGGTTGTAGAGATTGTAGCTAACCTCGAGCATTGTCCTTCAATGAAAAAAGAAAAATTCTGAGTACAAATCTCCAAAAATATCACCAAATGAATATTGGGTCCATCAAGTGGCGATCTACTAAATTGGGCTTGTTACACTATGCTGATCAACATCAGTTTGTAGTCAAAATTATTGGCATTAATGGTCTAACATCTTACATCTGAGTAATTATCATTCATAATTGGCCTTACATAATCCTTCAAGAACCGTGGTTATGCATTTTGTTCTCCTTCATCCATGGCTAGCACTTTCTTCTTTCTTTGTGATCTAAAATTTCTATCAAACTTCGGATCAAAAGGAATAATATTTCTAGTTCTAGCATGGTGCATCCCACATAAAAACACACCAAAAGAAAAATAAAATATATATAAATATAAATGAAATAAAATACAATTCTAAATTAAAACTGAGATTACTTTGTATCAAGATTTCCAAAAATAAGAAGGAATCAATCCCCAACTAGGGTGCCAAAAACTTGATCGATGCAAAATTGTAAGTGTACATTATCATAATTTTATAGTAAAGTGAAGAGAAGAGTATCGCTCTTAGGGATTAATTAGTTACTTTTGACAAATATGAAAATTATGTCAATCTCAATTTTACCTAGAGAAGTCACTAAGGTTATTGTAATTGGAATTTAAAATAAAATCAATTTAAAGAAAATATGCAAATGAAAAGAAAGATGTCAAATATCAAATCAATGGGAAGAAAACTTCTAGGAAATCAATTTCATCTAATCACTCGTTATGCTTTACTCATTTAGTTAATTGAATTGAATTCTATTTGTTTGTTAACAATTTCCGAAAAAACAACCAAATGTTTATTTCAATAGTAAATTGGAAACATTATTGTTCATCAATTTACTTAAGAGTATGCAATTTAGCAAAGCAAGAAAGCATTAAGACTAATGATTTTAATACCACGCAGGTTCATACAAGTTTTTCGATCTCTATATTTACTTGTGGTGAAATATTCTAGATCAATCCTATAATTCCCTCTTTCAATTGCAAATCATAAAATCAAAATCATCTAATTAATGGTCTTTTAATTAAAAGTAATAAACTCAAAATAAATTAGACAAACATGAAAAGAAATAATTCAAATTAACATGGAAATCAAGTATTGTTTGGAATTAGATTATATCTTTTTCTAGAATAAAAACAATTTAGTTCACATTAAAAATTAAATTCAACATAAACAAATTCACCATAATTTTTATGAGAAGAATTGAAAGGAAAATTAACACTCCAAAAATTTGCTCTAGTGTCCCAAATTTGTTTTGCCGCTCCAATCTGCTTTGTTTCTTTCCAGATTTCATTTATGCATCGCTTCTCTATGCTTCTTCTTCTTTTCTATTGTTTTTTTTTCTATTTCTGCACCACTTTTATCTTTTTCTATTTTTGTTTATGGTGCCTCTCTCCTTCTATTTTTCTCCCCAGCATTAATCTTTTATAAATAAACCAATATTAATCTTTTATAAATATATATATAACCGCATGCCTTTGTATTCATTTCTCTTTTTTTTATTTATCCTTTTCCTTATTGAAATCTTCTTTTAAATTTGATTTAAATAAATCTTAATTTAAATTTGATTTAAATAAATTTCATTTAAATTTGAGAGTATTTAGACAATATGTTTCTAAAAATTTGGATCTGTATTTTTCTCAAATCTACAATAAAATTTAAATAATAATAATAAGTTCTAAAATCAATAAAAAATAAATAAAATTAGACTAAAGTTTAATGTTGAGAAATGATAAATTATACCAAACTATTCAATTCATCAATATGTTTCCATGCACTATTTTCAAGTGATAATGGGTTGAATCATTTAAAAGCTACAACTAACTTACATGTGATTCTAAGAAGGTAGATTCACTAAAAAGAGGATAAAATTATGCAAATGATAATTTATTTTAAATGCCTATTCTAGCTTTCTAAATTGGATTGTATAAAGATGAATATGAAATCTGACTTTCATATTTTAAATTTATTACGAAAAATATATGGGAAATATATTTTACAATAATAAATCTTATAAAAACTATGAAATAGAACATTACTCTAAATCAGAATTATGATAATCAAATCCTTAATCTAAGGCTCTGACTCTAAATCATATCAAGATTCATGTTTCAAAAACAAAATTTCATATAAATTTTGTAAAATCTTGAATAGAAAACAACATGTATTTAATAATTATAAAAAATATTTACCTATTTTTATATTACCCAAGCATAATAACATAACTAAAATCTCATTATCACAATTAGCTAGACATACTCAATTTAATAACTGGTCAATATATTAAATATAACATTCAAAAAGATACATTAAATTTAAGGTGTAAATAGAATACAATTAAAGTTAATTATAGATAACTCTTGTACCAATCTATTATCTGGAAAAAAACTCTTTATTGCTACCACTTATTGTAATAACCTAATCTAAACTATTTATAAAATAAACATATCTAAAAATTTGTTCAACTCTCAAAATTGAGAGAAGAACTAAAAGAAAAGTTATAAGAAAACTAAGAAAAGAGAAAGAGGGAGAAAAACTTATGACAAGTAGTGGATTGTTTTTACATTTGTGGATTAGGGGTTTATATAGGGCTAGCAAATGCTACAAAAGAGATAAATTTGTGGATCCTATACTCGAGCATAGAAACATGCCTTTCTTTACACCATGGCACGAGCTCGCATGTAACGTGTCTAAAACTTGATCCACAAGTCCTACACCATGGCACAAAAAAACCTTCATCGTGGCATGCGTCTTTCTGTACTTCTATAACTTCTTTTTTATTTTACCCCTTACATTAGTTTGGAACATAAGTAAGGCTTATATATGCTATTATTTTTAAGCTTCATGATTTCAATGCGGTGCTTTTAGGTATTATTCTTCAAGTGTGGATCAGTTGAATCACTTTAAAGCTACAACTACAAACATACATATGATTATGAGAAGATAGATTTGCTAAAAAGAAGATTAAATTATGCAAATATAAATCTATTTTACCATTTAAAGTACATAAAATATTTTATTCTTTTCATGCACTCATCAATGGCCTTAAGATTGGGTAACTTCTATAAATACAATCTCATTTCTTATTTCTAATCCTGAAAAATTATAGCAAAGCTCTATCAACTTAACATCTCATTTTTCTATTTCTTGGCCACTATTATCTTGAACATTGTTTGATATTAATGATTTGTAACAATGTGAGAAAAAACTATGCCCTTGTTAGTGAGTACTCAAAGGGGTATTTACATGTGGATTTTTTGTGTGAGATGTGTGTCTACTGGTAGTTACCATCCTACAAATTTTTCTTATGTCAGAAGTCTTTGTGGCTAACAGTCATGTATTAGCTAGTTATTTCTCTATTGTAAATTTCTCTTATGTTAGGAGCCTATGTGGTTAAGATCCGTGACTTGACTTTTAGTTACCCTAGTGTAATTTTTTTATGTCAGAACAACTATGTAAGAGTGGGTTGTGTGATAAGAGGTGGTAATTAATTTGATTGGGGGTAGTCATCACATTTGATTATCCACTTCACATTATTGATCTTATTACCTTATTGCACAATATTGAGAGGTCTAGGCTCTAGAGGAAAGCTAGGTTCGTGCACCATACCAAGTCATTACGGAGGCAACAAGCAAGGGCAATAATAGATAGTTTGGAAAAATGTACCAATTGATAGATGTAAAGGGATTTTATTTCTGTTAGGGTTATAATTGTTTTATTATTTAGTGGATTAATTTGTTGTGAAGTGCTTTCCATAAGCAACGCAAGGATGTTACCAAATAGGTAGGGATTCTATATGGATTTACCTCATTATATTTGATGTTATGCATACTTTAATGTATGGCTAGTAATTAGATTTTAAATTATGTATATCTCTACATATTGAAGTTTAAAATTTGATTAAAGGGCATTTTATATTTGTTGATTTATTTTTTATTATTGATAATATATCTACTGCTTATTTACTACCTGTTTGTGTTTATTTGTATTACTGCTATCATTATTAGTTAACTATTTATCTATTTTTTGGTATGCATGATCTATTTATGTGTTAGTATAATATGAGTTACAATTGTTTATCTACTAAAATAGTAGATATAGACTCTAATTAGAAAACTTATTTTTCATATGTTGTTGCATGCTTTGTTTCCTTTTTATGTTGTATTCCAATAGCTTTATAATCATTATTTGTGTGGTAGTAAATTAATCTACCTACTATCTGATTAATTTATATTGCCTATATCTCTTATTGTCATGTGAGTTTGGTATGAGTATATAAGGAGTCTATAGAACCATACCCTAGTTGTTTACCAAGTGTTGGACTCTTTAATTTTTTCCTATGTTTTATATGTTTGAATAAGTGCTTGAACCCACAGGAGCTATGTAATATTTAAAGTATCACTTGTGTGGATTAGAGTAGAAGTGAATTCAGATTCTAAGCACTAAAATTGGGAAAATCAATATTGATACATTTTTAATATGGAATATGAATTTGTGATTTTCAACTAAATGTTTCAATAAAATGTGATTCTTTCGGATATTAGTTTAAACTTATGCTTTAGATTTAAATTAATCACTCAAAAAATACTAAAGCATGAGAAATTTTGCTATTTTACTTTCTATTTTGTAATTTTTTTTAAATTTTACTTTTTATTTATTATTTGTTCATTTCTTGTTGTTTTTGTAATTTATTTTAATTTTTGCATTTAGTTTGATATTTGTGAGTATGTTCTCTAAAAGCCCTCATGAGACTTAAACTCATCTACGAGGGAAACCTAAGAGTTTGAAGGTCTATTGCATGTGCAAAATACAACCGTGTCAATCTATGTAGTTGATTTGGCATAATTCAATTTTTATTTTAGTTTTTCACTTTCCTTGCTAAAGACTAGCAAGAAGCTAGTTGGAGCTTGTGATGAGTGCTTAAAAGTACTCAATATTATGTGATTTATTTGAACTTTAATGTCAAAAAAGATTTGTATTTATATAATTTATCAATATTTTACAAAATCTAGGTTTTTTCAATCATAGGTATATTTTTTTATTTTTCAGGTATTTATAGCTTCAAATTGATTAAAATGATCAACATAATCATGCCTAAAAGCACTCGTATGCAATCATAAAGATTAAAAAATAACATATGTAAGTCTTACATATGCTTCAACACAATGTAAGGGGGTAAAATATAAAGAAAGTCTAAGAAACACAATTTAAAAATGTGCCATAGCGATGACTAATGTGTGTTATGATATGGGTGTCTCAGATTATAATTGAATTCATACTAGATTGACATAAGCCATGGAGGTGGGAGAAGTGTGTCGTGGTGTCTGACCATACGTTCCTTTTTCTCTCCCTTTTGTAGTGTTTTTGCACCTATATATAGGACCACTGACCCTTAGTATTCATCATCTCTCTCAACTAATTCTTTAGGTAGAATCTCTTAGAATTTTTATAGATTTCTTATACTTTTTCTTTAAGTTCTCTCAATTTAAAAGTTGTACAAGTTTTATTTTATGTTTAATTTCTAAATAGTTTAGATTAGGTTATTACAATTAAGGGCAGTAATAAAGAGAATTCCAAATAACATAGTGCTATAGAAGTTATCTATAAGAATACAGTGGAGGTATTAATTTTAATTTTATTCTATTTACAATTTTAATTTTATTCGCTATTCTAAATGTTATAGTCAATATATTGGCCATTTATTAAATTGTGTGTGCATGGTTGATTGTGATAATGCGATTTGAGTTATATTGATATGCTTGTGTAAATTATTTAGGTGAATATTTTTAACAATTATTAAACACATTATTTTTATTCAAGAATTTTATAAATTTTATTATCCAAAAATATATTGATGACATATTTTTTGGTAATAGATTAAAAAAGTGAAAATTGAGTTTTAGAAATATGAACCTATATGTAATTTAGAATTATATTATATTTCAAAGTTTTTATAATATTTATTATTGAAAAATATATTGAAGACACATTTTTTGCAATAGATTTAAAATATAAAGGTTTGGTTTCAGATACATTAATCTATAAACTAGTTTAGACAAGCTTGAATGAAAGTTTAAATCGTTGACCTGATCGAAGGTGGCAAGTGAAATGGTTTGTTAATTTTTGAAACAATAAGTATAATTTAATTAAAACTAAATCGTCGGCCCAACTAAAGGTGACACTACTACAAAAAGGAGAAATTATGTCGGGATTTAAAGTCAGTTTTTGGGAAAAACCAACTTATAATGAATTTTAAGTCAATACGCTGAAAGAACGACTTAAAAAATTAAAACAATAGTTTCGCTTCTATGTATCAACCAATGCTACACGTAGGACATAACATCGATTCTACATGTCAACCGACTTAAGCCACGTGTAGCCTCAGTTGACACATAGAACTAACTTAAAATCCTATGTATAGCTTCAATTCTATGTGTCAACCGATGCCACTATTTTATTTTTCTATAATTTTTTAAGACGGTTAAAACGTAGAATTGATGCTACACGTAGGATTTTAAGTTAGTTCTACGTGTCAACCGACTTAAGCTACATGTTGTGTCAATTGACATGTAGAACAGACTTAAAATCGTACATGTACCATTGGTTACATGTGTCAACCGACGCTACTATTTTATTTTTCTATAATTTTTTAAGTCAGTTGACACGTAGAACCAATGATACACGTAGGAATTTAAGTCGGTTCTACATGTCAACAGACTTAAGCCACATGTAGTGTCTGTTGACACGTAAAACTGACTTAAAATCCTATGTGTAGCATTGGTTCTACGTGTCAGCTGACACTACCTTATTTTTTCCCCTTATATTCTTTTTTCCCTCATTTACCAACAATGTAAGCTCGTGTTTCCCTCTTCTCTTATAGAGAAAAACCATCTGTTATATCTATTTTATTTCTCCTTTTTTGGGCACTTTCGACCATCATTTTCAACGCAATCAGTTTGGTTTTCATCCTCTCCAATATCTCTTCTAGATCCACTATTTTTTTTAGCATAATACTCAAAATTGTTATATCCATTTTCCTTCACTTTCTCATTTACCAAACACTCTTTTATTCATTTCCTTCATTTTGTCACTTCATTTACTCTTTTAAGTATTTCTATGAATTATTTTACACTTATTATTCATATTTTTTATTTTAATGTATATTATGTGTTATTGTTTATGTGTATAAAGTTTTGTGTTATGTAGGTTGTATATTTTTATTCAAGCTTAGAAGAGAAGAAGATATTTTATTCATTTATTTATTTTAATAATTTTATGTATTTAGGTTTTTGATATATATTAATTTATTTTAAACTTAAAAGTTTTGAAAATTATTTACATGTAAATGATATATATATATATATATATATATATATATATATATATATATATATATAATGTATAATGGGTTTATTTACATGTAGGTTGTTGATTGGACATGTTTTCCTGTCTAAACTCTATCTCATCTCATTGGAGAGTTCTTTGGTCATTATGAATGAGACATTTTCTGGTGATTCTAAGCAACAATCCATGCTTCCTCTCCCTGAAATAAAGTGGGGATATCATAAAATCTATGAAAAAGAGGCATTATCATTTTATTTGTAATATAAGTTATATACACACATATATATATATATATATATATATATATATATATATTGTATAAAAATTATTTTTTTAATAAATTTAATTCTCAAGTAATTGACTAATATTTAATTTTTCAATAATTTTTACTATTTAAAAACTCTTTTAAATATTTTATTTTATTTTTTTGCTATTATGTGATCGAAAATAGTTAGTCGGGATAGTAGAAAATGTGTAAAATATGTTAAAAAAAAATATAGAATTTAAAGTCATTTCAACCCGCAAACCAAATTTAAATTTTATGTTTCCTCGTTTTAAGTCGGTTAATAACCAACTTTAAAGGTTGAATTTGAATTTGTAGTAGTGTGACAAGTTAAATTTAATTAATAAAGAATAACGGTCCGATCGAAGGTGTTATTTATATATATAAAAATAATCAATAATCTAGATTTATATTTTATTAACTTAATTAATTTTACCAAACATAATGAACTAGCTAAATATCCTATTAATTCTCTATTGTTCATTGAATACGTATATGCTTGTTAGTGGTATGAGCTAATCTATCATTTATCTTTTATTATTTTGTGTTATTAATTTAGATATTTTAAAACAAATAATTGTGACAAGTTGGTTAGGTTTATTTTTTTTAAGAATGTTTTTGAATTATTTAAAATTCTCGTGGTTTCTATTTAGAATGGCCATGAAAATATTATTAGCATATCTTACAAAGTGATTCATGCACTTGTAAGCTATTTATCAAATACAAAATTTGTGCATCAATAGTGCACACACTTATATTTTTTACAAGTGATGATCAATGTTGAAATCAACTTATTCATAAATTCACTGAACATATATGTATGTTATGCTTAAAGTTTTTGATTGCTCTTGAAAGATTCTAGGATTTGAGTTAGCCTTAACTACAAAATATATTGGGTTCTAGTTCTTGCATTTTTAAAATTTTAACATGGTGAGGAACCTAATAATATTGAGAGAGTTACTCATTGTGATGTGTGCAGCTATTGTTAAGACACTACTAAAAAATGTGGTATTTAAGTCGATATGTAAAGTTAATTTTTGGAGAAAACCGACTTATAATGAATTTAATGTCGGTTCGGTGATAAACTAATACTACATGTAGTGTATGTTGACGTGTAAAACCGACGTTACACAAGTGGATAATGTCGGTTGACACGTAATACCGATGCTATCCACGTGTGTTGCATCGATTCTACACGTCAACCAACGCTACGTCCTATGTGTATTTATTTTAAAATTGTAGTTTAAAATTGAAATTAAATAGTACAATTTTTTTTATTTTTTTGGTCAATTATTATTGACTTCAACAGAATTACTCATCACATTTAGCAATGTTCTATGATTCTTCATATGTCAATCAATATCAAGAGAATGACGTTAGCATTATAGCTAAACAATTATGTGATAGGGCATTAACGCTTAACAAAAATCAAAAGTTGATAGTCCCTTGGCCACTAAGGTTTGAAAAAGGCCAAGATCATTGCATGTTGATAATCCTTGATCTGTTCAATAATCATGCTTGGTACTGTGACTCAACTTCCATAGAATTGAGTAAAGATATAAATGTAGTGGTTGAAATGTAAGAGTTATAACTATCTATTTTTCTTCTATTGTTCTTTGTAATATTTAATAAAAAACTAACTGTTTTAAACTTTGAAAGGGCATGGAAGCTGTGGAATAAGAGTAGGGCCATTGCCCTAAAACAATCTCATAAGCGTATATGGCATAAAGTTATGGTATGTATAAGCAAATATTAGTAATTTTATTAATTTTACTAATGAATAATAAAGATGTTCAAATATGGAAAATCATGTACACTTATTTTTTGTAGGTTTTACAACAAAATGATGGAGTCATGTGTGGTTATTATGTCATGAAGTTTATGAGAAAAATCATCACAAATATCAAAATTCCAATTGAAGATATGGTAATATCTTTTACCAATATACATTTTTAACATATATGAATTATTTTTTGTGAATTCATGAAATTACATTCTTATTTTGATTTTAAATACATGTAGTTCTTTGGTTGGAACAAGACGGGCTATGACTGGAAAGTTTTTGATGATTTACGGGAGAAATGGGCAGAACACATGGTTCAAATTATATCATCACAAGAAGAATCAGGGGAAGATTCTGATGATCTTGAATAACATATGACAACATAACGGTAATTTTTATAATGCTTTAATTTCTCTATTCATGTGTCTGAAGTCCCTTGTTTGATGGATGTTTATATGCTCATGTATTTAGGGAAATGCATTTTTTTATGGACTTGTGTTTTGCCCAAACTTCATCTCATCTCTCTTGCCTATCTTCGAAATCATATTAGCACTTTATTAATCTTTTGTCTATAAATATGAAGCTATCTGGGATCAAGATGATATTTTTAATGCTATAACGAGTTCTAAATATGAAGTCAAGTGTAACTCCAATTTGTTATTTGGGTTGGTTGAGTTTTGGTGCCCATAATGTATTACACAGTTGCTTCATACGTTTATGAGCACTAAAACTCAACCATGCCAAGTAACAAATCGAAGTTACACTTAACTTCATATTTAGAGCTCATTATTGCTTTAAAAATACCATATTGATTTCAAATAGCTTCATATTTATAGAAAAAAGATTAATAAAGTGCTAATATGTTTTTGAAGGGATAAGGTATTATTATATCACTCGGATGTCGATGTGGTAATCTCTATTACTAATTTTTTAACATATATAAGTTATTTTTTGTGAATTCATGATATTACATTCTTATTTTGAATTTAATTACGTATATTTCTTTGGTTGGAACAAGTGGGGCTATGATATGCATATTTTTGATGATTTACAAGAAGAATGGACATAACACTTTGTTCAAATTATAACATCAGGAGAATAATATAATCT
This sequence comes from Hippophae tibetana, assembly GCA_037013495.1. Classification (NCBI taxonomy): domain Eukaryota; kingdom Viridiplantae; phylum Streptophyta; class Magnoliopsida; order Rosales; family Elaeagnaceae; genus Hippophae; species Hippophae tibetana. Next base: position 30,707,024 of record CM072809.1, read on the forward strand.
TGAATAGCATAGGACAACACCATGGTAATATTTATAATGTTTTAATTTCTCCATTCATATGTCTCTGAAGGAAGGAGTTAATTTCTTTGCTTCTCACCTTAAGAGTATTATTATTTCTAAAATGTTAAAACTTTTTCTTTTTTGTTGAAAATTTGGATAAAAAGATGTGGAGAATGGAAGTGTTTCTAATGAAAAGACAAAGGTTGGGATAGCTGATTTCCTTTTGCATTTAGAAGAAAAAAGTGCAATTATTTTTGGCAAAAGCACTTTTATAGGACTAGGCATAACTTTCTTTGTTGGAGTTTGCTTCTCACTTTTTTCACTTGCATTTAACTTGGCAACCAATGATCAATGGCATACTCTTAAGGAAGGAGTTCCACATTTGGTTGTATATACTGCATTCTTCTACTTCTCAATATCTTGTTTTATAATTGCTATAATTCTCAACATCATCTTTCTTTACTACCCTCTTCTTAACTTACCAAGAACATAATTCAAGGCTTATGTGAATGACTGGAATGGCAGAAGCTAGGCCTTTTTGGCTGGCTTTTTTTATGATTTTGGTATTAATGGTCTTCAATTTATCGGAGGATAAGCTGCAGGATACGCTGTAGCTGATACTGTTTAGGTTTGTTGTAGTTGTAGCAGATAGAATACCATAAGTAAGTGGGACACATTTCAACAATTTAATCAACATTAGACCCCAAACATCAAACAAGTAAACACACACACATATATGCTCATAGTAGATGTTGCTTTTTATGAGGAAATTAATGCACATAGTAGATGTTGTCAAGGAAAAAGATTTTGAAGAAAAGCATTATAATAGGATATGTAAAAATATTTTTAGATTGATTTAGATTGTAGACAATTTGATTAGTTATAATAGTAAAATCTTTTCATATATATTTTTATATTTTTGGAACACTTTAATTAGCTAATTATATTAAGGTTTTATTATGTTTAGTGTATCTATTAAACTCTTAATTAATGTAATATCCCTCTTAAGTTTAATATTATGACTCTTAATTTTCTTAATTTATTTTAATTTATATTGAAAAATGAGATTAATTGATATGTATATGGTCACGGTTTAAGTGTAATCAAGATAATAGATATCATTTTGATTACATGCCTATGACCACAGTTATTAGAAAATCGAGGTCATAGGGTATATCTATGGCCATAGTTATATAATAACCGAGGCCAAAGATATACCTTATGGCCTTGGTTAAAAAACTAAGGCAATAGGTAACAGTCTATGGTCTCTCTCATTTAGGCCTCGGTTTTTATAACCATGACCATAGACTTACGGTCACGGTTAAAAACCAAGGCCATATGTATGTATTATAGTAGTGAGAGATCGTATATATGTGGTCATAGAATCATTTATTAGTAAATTGATTAGTACATGCATATTTTGTGAAAACTATCCCCTTCAACAGTCGTATAGTTCTATAATAAGGAGGTTCATATATTCATCAATCAACGTTTCATCAATTCAAGGATATGAAAGGTTTATGAAAAATTGATTCGTGTGTGTGTGTGTGGCACATGATATAGTCTAATGCACTCATGAAATATACCTATATGAGCATGCTAATCAATTCAATCTTAGAGAAAGTCTAATAAGTGTGTTTTTCACATCCCTTTCCACTAATATAAATATTCACTAAGCTAAAGATCAATAATGACTTTACATGATTGTAATATAAGGCTTAGGTAGGGGTCGATAAATGAAGACATATCCTATTTCCACACCTTAGCTTTTCTTTTTGTTTATCATGCATTTTTAACTACAATTGAGCTTTAACTTGATATTTTGGCGTGCCCTCTCTTATCATTCTTTTCATATGCTTTTATTGCACATATATTGTTTTGTAACTTCACAACACCCCAAACTTATTTTCAATTTTATTTTCTTCTTTTTTAGAGGGATAATTGTGTTATGAGGTTTTCTATTTTTTTCTCCTTTTTATAGGGTGCATTACATTTCACATTAATCTATATCATAACACATGATTTCATTTTTTTCATATCATCTAAAGGTCAAGGTAATGCTTATTGGTTAGGCATAAAATGTGGCTTAAAGATATAAAAGGTTCTTAATTTGACTCAAATGGGTGAGTAAAGATATAATGGTTAGCTCGAAAGACTCAATCGATCCAAATAAGACCTAAATAATCTCTATTGCTAAATACTATTTAGAATTTCACCCCAAGGGATGATCAAATAGATTCTAAAACATGGCAGATCTCATCAACTTGTATAACTCACCACAAATTTTCTCTCAATAAGAACATCAAAATCAATCATGAACATGTACACAAATATTTGAATCAATCCAATCAAAACTAGCAAACCTATCACATAATTAATGTAAGTATCTTAACAAACATACTACATTCCTTATCCTATTCATGAAAACCAATTTTTATCATTGAGTTCATATGTTTCATATTAAGCATGCATGCATTTAGTTTTGATATATTTATCGATTTCTACCCAAATCATGATTAAAAACATCCAATAAAAATTCCCTAAAAATTAAAAATGTCTACTAAGCACTAAAGTAGAAAATGAAGTTCTCTCCCCCAAAATTAAATTGCATATTGTCTCCAATGTGAACATATAAATATGAAAAGTAAAACAAAAGAAAACTCCCTTAGTCTTGGCACACCACATCTGTCGTTGAAGTTCTCATTCTCATTGTGCCATTGCTCTCCACATTTATTCACATACAAAACAAAAACAATAAAAATATAAGTAAAATAACATTTTGTTGCCTCCCAACTAGTGTTATGTTTAATGTCCTTGACTAGACGATGATATAAAGTCCTAAGGTACATCCTTCTATGTCCATCTACTTTTGAGTTTGCCCAAAAACAATTTGAGTCTTGATTTCTTCAATAATACTTTATGTTCCAATTTTAAAACATGATGCTCAATTCTCTTATCAAGCCATATTTGTGTTTTATTTTTGTACTTTTGGGAATTCTTATAAGCATTTCACCGTAAATCATCCAATTTATGTATTTCGAACTTCTTTTTCAACTCTTTATTGGACTCTTCTACTTACCCACTTAATTAAGGATTGTAGGATAAAGGTGTAGGGTCTGGTTATAGTGGTACTTCAATTGATGGGTTAAGCTTAGATCCTATCTCAAAAATCTCCACAATCATATTAGGTAAACACATGGAGGGTGCCGCCTTCAAATAATTCACACAATCAACAATATCAATCATAGATTCCATACTTTCAAAATTAAAACCTATTGAACTATTTCTTAGTGAGTTTACTTATTTTTCACAATATTATGTGTAGCAATCATAAGTGTGAGCAACTCAATAGATTCTTTTAAGTTTTCATCACAATCAGTAATATTTATCCATAAGCATTCGTCAGCATTATCAATATCAGGAAGTTCAGATACTTTAAAAACATTAAATGTTACTTGTTCATCTTGCACTCCTATTATAAGCTCACATTTTTGTACATCAATGAGTTCTTTTTCGGTTGCTAAGAATGGCGACCAAGTATTATAAGAATGTTACGACCCTCTTTCATGAAAGAAATCTACCGAAAATAAGAACTTGTCTACTTTTACTAACACTCCAAGGTCGCTTAATTGATCTATCTACCATTTTTAATTTTACCAAAATGGGTTTGGCTATGCCAACCCCCAATCTCTTGAAAATCGATAATGGCATATGGTTAATGTTGGAGCCCAAGTCACACAATTCCTTGTCAAAATGGATGTTCCAAATAGTAAAAGAGATGTCAAAGTTACTTGGATCTTTCAATTTCTGTGGTATTTTTCTACCAAAGATGGCACTACAACCTTCAGTCAAGGTTATTATTCCATTATCACTATGCTTTTTTTCTTTGACAACATATCCTTAATGAATTTGGCATAAGACGACATCTGTTCAAGTGCATCTACAAATGATATATTTATGTGCAGCTTCTTGAAGACATCTAGAAATTTTGAAAATTGTGTATATAACTTTTTATTTTAGTGTCTTTAAAGGAAAGTAATAGTGGGTTTGTAGAGGTTTCTCTTTTTTGGTTGAATTATTTCCTTTTCATTACTCTCTTTATCCACTAATTCCTTCTTATCCTTATTAGTTTTTGGTTCCTCTTTATCATTTTTAGTCTCATGGTCATTCTCATCCTTTTGAATCTTATATTCCTCTACTAGAGTTTTACCTCTCCTCGAGGTATGGACATTGCAATTTTGTTTACCTTATCTTCTTAGGCTTATAATTGTGTAACTTGGAAGGTTACCTTAAGGCCTTTGACTTATAGCCTTAGCAAGTTTCCCCATTTGAGTCTCTAAATTTTGAATTGAAGCCTCTTGAGTGGACACTTTTGTATTTACTGATTGGATGAAGTCTTTCATAATCCATATTAAAGTATTTTATTTTTCTCCATAAATGGCTTCTTCTCTAAGGCTTATAATTGTTATGGTTGTTGAAATTGAGGTGATGGAAATGATTGATGGTCAAATTGACTACCACTTTCATCATTGTTATTACTCCAATAGAAATTTGGATGTTGTCTCCATCCTGTGTTATATGGGTTGATGTAAGGATTATTGTTTTGGTTCACATTACCCACATAGAATACTATTGCAGGATTATTGGGACAATTATCAAACAAATGAGCTCCCCTACAAAACACACATGGCACCCATTTAATCTTGGACTTGGTGTATACTTGCTGGCGAGTTTTGAGCCTTCAAAATATTAACCAAAGATGACACTTAAGTGGTAAGTGTAGTAATATCATTTACCTTATGCACTCTTGCCTACTTTTTTGTCATTGTTATTCTCCATTGGCCATTGATAATTATTATTTGTAATTTTCTCAAGTAAATCATAACCTTGATTGTAAGATTTGGCTAGCAAAGCTCCATTAGTATATGCATCAACAATGGTTCTTGTTTAAGCATTGAGACTAATGTAGAAAGTTACGATTTGGATCCAATAAGGGATACCATATTAAGGACACTTCCTTATCAATTATTTGAATCTTTCCAATGCTTCATATAAAGATTCTCCTTCATATTATTGAGATAATGTCATTCCTAAGCTTGGCATTCTTTGTTGGTGGGAAATATTTCATCAAGAATTTCTCCACCAAATCATTTTTAATCGTAATGGAAACAGGTGAAAAAGAGTTTAGCCAAGCTCAAACACGGTCTCGCATAGAGTATGGGAATAATCTAAGCCTTAATGCCTCTTCAGTCACACTACTAAATTTGAATTGATCTCCAACTTCAATAAATAATCTAAGATGTAAATGAGGATCTTATGTTCGTAATCTATTGAATTGTCCAACTGTTTGTAGCATTTGAAACATATCTAGTTATAGTTCAAACTAATTAGCTTGAATGTTTGGACTTGTAATACTTAGATTTAGCGCTTCCAATGTAGGTATTTCATATTCATTCATAGCTTTATCCTTATCATCCATTAAATGAATCTCGTTGATCAAATTTAGCTCATTACTGTTTATTTCTAATGGATTAGCCATTTCTTCCACTTGGGTGACAATTTATTGTTTTTTTATTGATCTCAAAATACGCTCAATTTTGGGATCTAAAAGCAAAATTTCTCCCTTATGGATTATGTTTATGTAATAAACTCAACTCTATTTCTAATAACATTAAAAATATGTCTAAATTAAAAATAAATAAAAATTAAAAACAAATAACTAAATTAATTAATTAAAATTATGAAATATAAATAAAGAAATAAAAATAAATAACTAAAAACTAAATAAATTAATATTAATATTAAAATAAAATAAAATAAAATGAAAAATTAATTTTTTAATATTTATAATATCTGGAAATGGCGCCAAAACCTTAATCGAACACGAATCGTGTTCAACATAAACATAAGTATAAATATCGCAAAAAGTAAAATAATAATAATAAAAGATTGTTCCCATGAAGATTGTGTTATTATAAACTAATTTCTAAAACTAACAAAATAAAATTTAATTTTGTGTTTTTATCTTTTAAGGAAGAAATATTAAAAAACCTAGAAATAAATAGCATTAATTAATTAAATCAGATTTGGCAGCTAAGAAGATATGTGAGAAAATATCTAGTAAAACTTAATCTCCTAATTTTCTAAACATGTAAATGATTAAAATCTACTTAATATAATTATCAATCAATTACATGATCAATTGAATCTAATCTAACATGTATTCCTCTCTTAAATAAACTACACAACATATAGTAATTAACTTAATCACACTCTCATGTCAATTAAATTTTATACTACTCATTAAGCTCATCAATTATGGATCACATACATAAGAATCATGCATCTATCACAAGAAACTGTGCATGTTATTTAATCAAGACAAACAATTAAACAATTCTATAAAATCTATTAAATTTCATCTATAGATCAATTGTTGGCCAAACAATTCATAACATAAAAATTAGATTAAATAATATAATTGAATTAAAATCATAATAGGGGTAAAATATTAGATCATCACATGGTGAAAATTGGGTTTATAAGACCACTAGTTTAATAAATTAACTAGACATAATTTTGTTAATAAAACTTATAATTTTTCACATAAAAAGATATAAAAATTGATAATGAAAGGAGAAGAAGAAGAAATACAATCAATCTCTTGAATTGTAGTACGAATCTTCTCTTGAATCTCAACAAAAATTGTATCTCCTTTTGAATTTTTTTGTGTTTTCTCTCTCTTGGCTCCAAAAACAAATAAAATATATGTTAATTTTGGCTCATTAAGGTTTATAAGACAATTAGGGATTAAATATATCTTAGGTAGAATCTAGACCATGAAATCAGTTTCAAACAAAGGGTTAAGATGAAAAAAAAAAATTAACATGATGGCGAATCATAACACGATGCATGGTAGAAAGAAGTGATATCTATCAATGCTCACCAAGTCAAGGACATGTAGAAATCTATGATTTGATGTTGTAGATGGTGTGGTACATAGTTGGAATGAGTGCACAAGTAGCGTTATGACACAAGGTGTGAGTGTTGACCGTGTGGAAAAATTAGAAGGAATGTGGTGCTGAAACTTGTCAAAATGCTACATCACTCTATACATATTGCTTTGCAGGATTTTCTTGCTCCAATTATATGGCATCCATGTGGCTTTCTTTGTTAGCTCTCTTGCTTGCTTGGTATTCACGTGGCAGCTTCTAATTGGTCCTACTTTAAAAATCTATAAAAATTCTAAAAATATTCCATAAATTATAATTTCACCCATTTTCACTAAAAAGTTTACATTTTAATATTTTAACCCTAAAAATACTACTTATCAAATAAAACGAGAAAATATTAAGGAGAAAAGTGCACTAATGAATCTACTTTCATAGAGTTATCACAAGCAAATATTAATATAGACTCAAGTAGAACCAAATTTCATATGTCTACATTTAGCCTCTCTCTCTACTAATGTAGGCGCCAACCTAGATGAAATCATTAGGTCTTTCATAGCATGTAATGAAAGGCTAAGGTTTCCCCACCTAAGAAAAGGCATTTAGGTTTAAGCACATCTTTAGTCAACCAAAACAAACACTTTAAACAATAAGCTCACAATCATAGGAGTAAAGCTTTAAACTTAAGTTCTTTTCTTTTTACTTCTCAATTTTCGTACAATTACATTCCTAAAACATAGGATCCTTTTCTTATACATCTTAGCATTCATTTAAGATACCCTACTTTTTATTTCTATTTGTCTTTCTTTTTCCTTTTTCCTTTTCTTTTCTTTTTCCTTTTTCCTGACACAAGAGGGTAAATGATACAATCCTAAAACAAATAAGTTCAATAAGTGATAAGAAAATATTAGTGATACGAAAGGATCAAACAATTTAAAGATGGCTTAAATCCTCTTTCTATTCGATTTGAGCAGCATCTAAGATTTTTCCTATAGAGACACTAAAGTGGATTCTCAAAATAACCATACAAATTCATAACTTATTGCATGTGTATAGAAAAATTTTATTTTTAAATTCAAATTCAACGCTTAGATAAAATTCTTGTATTTCTTTGAGTTATGTTTTTTGAAATGACCAAAAAGAAATGTTTAAAAAATCTCTATTTCAAAATGCATGTATCCTTGTTTTATTTCTTTCCTTTTGCTCGAGGACTAGCAAAATCTTAAGTTTAGGGGTGTGATAACTGTATATTATATAGTTATTTTGTCCATTTTATTAATTATAATTGCTATGTTCTTGATATTTTTAGTTAATTTTAATATATTAAAATAATATTTATTGTTAGTTTTTCAAGGAATATATTGTTAAGGAAAATGAAAGAATTTGAATTAAAAAAAGATTTAATTGCAAATAATAAAAGTTGAAAATATAATTTGAATTAAAAGAGGACTTAATTTTAAATATTAATAGTTTAAAAGTTAATTTAAATTAAATTGGGGGGTAAAAAGTAATTAAATGAAACTTTGTTTTTCTACGTAGGAAAGAAGACCACGTGCACTTATTATCCACGCGCACCATGCACCGTCAGATCAGAAATCAATGGTGACGATCAGGCGAGTGAGATGCACGTGCAACATAGGCGAGTAGACATAATTCCTAGGTGGTACGTTGCTCAGTGCGCAGAGTGGGGCCCACTTGTCTACACAAGAACTTTTCCCATGCGACGCGGTCCATACAACGTGTGTGTGCCCTCCCATTCCAACGAATGAGAAGATTCCACGTGTCTTGATTATTCTTTCGCCAAATCAGATGCTGACATGTGGCATGAGTTGGTTAAAACAAAAACGTAGAAATGACACACGCTTTTCCAGCTGGTTCTTTGGTACCCACGTGTCTCGCTTGTAATATTCCTATGCGACGCGGTCCATGTGCATCCTGTCCTCACCACGAAGTAAAAGCTACCACGTGTCTCGATTATTCTTTCAGCTAATCGGATGCTAACACGTGGCATGTATGAATTGAAATGAAAACACAGAAACGGCGCACGCTTGTCTCCCACGCGTATTTAAATATTATTTTCGATATAATGTTTTGTCTACCAAGCATGTATTAATTATTATTTTTGATGTAATATTTGTCTCCTGCGTGTCTAAAAAAATATATTTTATGATGTATTTTTTTAGAGTGTTGGAGCTATAAAAAAGAGATTATTGCGATAAATTTAGAGGGGTTAGATAGGTGACTATGGAACACGCAAAAACCAATTTTGGCTTCTGTTTTGTTTCTACGTAGATGAAATTCTAATTTTCTTTTGTGTTGTTATTGAGCTAATATTCCTTAAAATGTCTTAATGTATTTTCGTATTGTAATTTTAATTTTCGTTACGAACTAATTTAATTTTTCTAGGGTTGTTGTGTTGCTAAATTTATGAAGCTTGGATTTAATAATTTTGGAATGATTTGTGAAATGTTTTTAAGTTGTTTATTATATTTGTGCTTAATGCTTTTGATTATTGGAAAATTTATCAATTGACTCATGGCACCTAAATAAACTTGGAAGAAGCATTTTTGTTTATATTGCTCGTGTTTAGGATAACATGTATGATGAAAGGATAGGTGATGACATCCCCGGCAACGGTGCCAAAAACTTGATGAGCGAAAACCTGCATCGCCGATTCTTCCCAATACTTTGGTTTTAATATTTATAAAACTCTCGCAAGTGCACGAATCATTTTGTCCAATTTTTCCATATTTGTTGACCTTTCCCCATTTATTTATTAATATATTTGTGATGTATTGCTTCCAGTATTACTCTTTGAGTCTTTAAGTTGCGTTTTTAAGCCAAAATACCTAAAAAACAATAAAAATACCCGTGATTCCGAAAAAGACAAATTTATATAAATATATGATAAAACATATAAATATATATATTTTTAATCAATTAATGTGCATAAAATCATGGTTATTTTAGTGCTTTTTTGAGCACTCATCACAACCCCCAACCAGCTTCTTGCTAGTCCCTTAGCAAGAGAAGCGATAAAAACTAAAAATTAAACTATCCTAAATCACTTTCGTGGATTGAAACGGTTGCATTTAGCCTATGCAACAAGCATTTAAACCCCTAGGTTGCCCTAGTGGACGAGTTTGAGTCTCGTGAGGGTTTTCAGTAATGATACCCACAAACATTGAACTAAATGTAAAAATTAATAAAAATAACAACTTAAAAACTAAAATTACAACAAAATCAAAAATTATATTTTAAGAATAAAAGAAAACAACATGATTTATTATAATAATTAGTCGAAAATCCTTTTCATATTTCATGTCAAAAATGTATCAATTTAATTTCACCCAATTTCAGTGTCATGAATTTGAATTCGCTTCGACTCTATTCCTCACAAGTCAATACTCTCAAAACACTGAATCCTATGGGTTCAAACACTCATACTAATTTATATGTGAAAGAGTTGATGTATAGAAATGAACTAATATGTTCGCATATGTATAAAGAATAAAGGCTCAAAGTGTTATTTTAACATTGATCTCATGAAAGGAATCGAATATATAAATTATAAAGATATCATATATAAAAATTATTTTCATGCATAAATCAAACTCATTAAGAAATAATTTCAAGATATATGCTTTTTACAAATGAAGAAATTTGCAATGACTTTTTAGGGAATTACTTCCTATATCTTTCTTTTGTAATTAACATGTACTCATAACTTTGTAGGCAACGTGGGTCATAGTATGTAGATGATACTATATATTTTTTTATCTCTCTATTTTTTTTTTCTGTAGATATTTTTCAATATATGTATTTTTTTAGAGAGTCAACCCATGTACAAATTGTACATTTTTTTGGATTTTGGTGAGTGGTTAATTTTGTGGCTTTTCTGTTTGATCTTAGGTAACCCCAGATATGTCTTTTTGTTTTTGTAGCAGTCATGCATAAATGAGATATAAGCATATACTATCAATTTCTACTCAAATCATTTAATCTAAGCAAAAATAATAATAAAAAATATATGATACTGTATTAAGATGAGAAAAAATTCATACATTCAATGCTAATACCTATAGAGATCATCTAAAATTTAAATAAATAAGAAATGTGTTTGGAGTAGAAAAAATATATATTTCACTCTGAATAAAAGAAATTAGGCTCAAATTATATCTCATAAGGGTAGTCTCCACTAAAAAAAATTCATAAACACCGATTTTGGGTTTAATATAATTTTCACATTTTATCAAGAAATACTAGTTATGACAAAAACTAACTAACTATCAAAAATAATTACAAAATATTTCATGATATGTTTTCAAAAATTAATCTAACAGTACAAAAGACTTAACTATTTACTTAAATTTGATTTAAAGAAATGATAAATTTTTGTGAGAAAATATATATATATTTTTTAATTTTAAAATTGTTAAACTAAAATAAACAATAAAATTAAGTAAATAAAATAAATAACAGAAAATTACCTAAAATGATGGGTTGCCTCCCATCCAGCGCTTAGTTTAACGTCTTAGCAAGACGTAACTTGGGGATTGCCTTTTAAGTAAACTCAATGTCCCCTCATCATTTAGTCAATCATACCTACAAGTAAGACAAGGTTGTCTACCTATACTGTTTCAAACATGCCCTATTGATTTTTAAATTTTTCTGTACCAAAAACTAGGGGCATGCTTGAGGGTTTTAGATAACCCACATCTAGGTGAAAATCAAATAATTAAGGCATCAAAACACAATTGTACCTAGATCAAGCAAAGAAACTAACTCTTGAGATTGTAATTAAAACTTTAAAAATGTGGAGATAGTTTCAAAATTTTGTTTTATTTTTTATTTTTAATTTTTTTTTATTTAAGTTAAAATACTATAATCAGTATTAACCAAGAGTGCTCCCAGGAAAGAATGGTGGGGCAAAGGCTCCTTAAAAGCCATCCTCCTAGACAGAACAACGTTCCCAGGAAAGACTAGTGGCACAAAGGCTTCCAAGAACTAGTCTCCTAGACAGAACTTCCTCAGATCTTTACTTTTCATGTTTTTAAAGTTAAGTTAATTAAGTTATGTTAAGTAAAAATTTAAGTTAATTAAGTAAAAGAAAATCTATGTTAATTAAGTTAAGTTAATTAAAAAGCTAAGTTGGTTAAGTTAAAAAAAAATCTAAATTAATTAAAAAGCTAAGTTAATCAAAGTTAATTAAAAAGTTAAGTTAATTAAGTTAATTTAATTAAAAAGCTAAGTTAAAAATCTAAGTTAGTTAAGTTAAAAAAATCTAAGTTAATTAAAAAGTTAAGTTAATTAAGTTAAGTAAACTAAAAATCTAAGTTAATTAAAAAGTTAAGTTAATTAAGTTAAGTAAACTAAAAATCTAAGTTAATTAAGTTAATGAAAAATCTAAGTTAATTAAAAACATAAGTTAATTTAGTAAAAATATAAGTTAATTTAAGTTAAATAAAAATTAAGAGAGAAAAAAAATAGTTAAAGAAAAGAAAAGAAAATAATAAAATAAAAATAAAAATAAATAAAAATAAAATAAGAATAAAATAAGAATAAAATAAAATAAAATAAAGTAAAGTAAAGTAAAGTAAAATAAAATAAAATAAAATTGAAAAAGGTAAAGGAAAATAAAATAAAAATAAAAATTGATATTTTTTTATTTTGTTTTTATTCATTTTTATTATTATTTTTATTAAAATAAATAAAATTAAGATTTTAAATAAAAACTTAACATTAAAACGAAAATTAAAAATTAAATTTTTTTTATTTTATTTTTTTTATTATTTTTAATTTAAAATTTATTTAAATTTTTTTTTTATTTGTTTTACTATTCATGAACGGTAATTTTATTTTACTATTTACACTATAAATTTTATTTATTTATTTTTAACTTAATATTTTTGTTTTTTTTGTTTTTTTTTTACTATTCATGAACGGTAATTTTATTTTACTATCTACGCTATAAATTTTATTTATTTATTTTTAACTTAAAATTTTTGAATTTTTTTTTATTTCTTATGAAATTTGAAATTTGATTATTATTTTTTTTATTAAAACAAAAAAAATCACAATTATTTACATCACAAAAATGTTTTTAAAATTTTGATAAATAATTTAAAAACCGCTATTCCTTCCCCGGCAACGGCGCCAAAAACTTGATGACATCCCCGGCAACGGTGCCAAAAACTTGATGACATCCCCGGCAATGGCGCCAAAAACTTGATAAGCGAAAACCAACATCGCCGATTCTTGCCAATACTTTGGTTTTAATATTTATAAAACTCTCGCAAGTGCACGAATCATTTCGAAGAAAATGATAAGTATACTCCTAAGGTCGATCTAAGGAAGGAATGTATGTGGTTTTTAATTTATTATTCAAACTTTTAAAAACGAAATTAAATCCTAAACATCATGTCACGATATTTTGGGGGTTTTGTGTTTTTAATCTACTTACATAAAAATAAACATAGATTCAATAAACATTTATGCAAATTTTATCATTTATAATGGCGGAGTATTTATGGATATAATAACTAAGTTAATTATGCTTGCTCATATTATCTAGGTTATTAAAGATATGAATTGATATTTATTGATTCTCCCTTTTTTGTATGAATACCACCTTTGGTGGGGTTAGATATTCTTTGTTAACTAAACAAATCAATTAACACCTATGGGTGGGGTTGATAACTAATATGCTTAATTAAATTAATTCCTTTTTCTAAGAGATTGAAAATGAACCATTTAAATGCCACCTTTGGTGGGGTTAGACAGTTTAAATTTTATTCAAGGTTTCCAAATTAAACCCAAGAATTTAGTTATCCGAGTACTAACTTTCAAGTTTTAAAACCACTACCGAAAACATGTTGTCAATACATTTTCAGATAATAATTCTTATAAAAACTTTTGAAATAGAGTTTCGCTCTAACTACCGGGCGATTGTACCATCAAATAAAAGAGCACTACTCTAAATTAGACCATATAACTAAACCTTAAAATCTAATTTTCAGGTTTAAGTTTGTAATGAAAAATAATATATTTCTCTCTAACATTCTTAATATAAAATCTTGAATAAAAACAAAATCAATTCATTTTAGAGATTTTCACCTATTTAATATTTCGCAAGCATAACAACGTTATTATTACATCATGTTTACTAAACAGCCAGCACAGTTAAATTTAATCACAGACAAATTAAATATAACATGTAAGAATAAAGCATAAAAAATAACTGTAAAGAAAATAAAATCCTTACAGAACTTCGATGCTATTCTCGTTGCCGGAAAACCTCCAAGCGGAATTTGCACTCCCATTTATTGAACCAAAAAGCTAATAAATTATATAAACATAACTAGTTCTTCCCAAAAAGGGAAGAACTCTAAAACTAAGAGAAATTAACTAAGAAAAGCTAAAAACTAAGAAAAACTAAAGAAAACTAAAAATCTAAGAAAAGAGAGAAAGAAAGAAGAGAGAAGTGTTGAAGGTGTGTTTTGAAGTGAAGGGAAGAGGGGGTATTTATAGGTGAGGATGGACAGAAAAAATGAGTAAAAGAATGTTAAAAAAATGTAAAAACGCGTAATGGAAATGCTGAGGTCATTGATGACGTCAGCATGACGTCATGGGGGCGACTGCACGTGAAAAATGGGGCGAAAAGGCATCTGCGCGCGCGGCTGGGCGGCGCTGTGGCGCGTTTTTCTCCTTTTTGACATTTTGGACCTTTTTGACCTATTTTGTCCAATTTTTCCATATTTGTTGACCTTTCCCCATTTATTTATTAATATATTTGTGATGTATAGCTTCCAGTATTCCTCTTTGAGTCTTTAAGTTGCGTTTTTAAACCAAAATACCTGAAAAACAATAAAAATACCCATGATTCCGAAAAAGACAAATTTATATAAATATATGATAAAACATATAAATATATATATATATATATATATATATATATATTTAATCAATTAATGTGCATAAAATTATAGTTATTTTAGTGCTTTTTGAGCACTCATCAATAGGAACATTCTTTATTATATGTGCAGTTATTTGAGAACTTTGAACGTAATGAATCCTGGTGAAATTGATTCTCATAAGAATATAGTGAATTATTTTAGCAAGATGTGTCTATTTGTTATCAAAAGAGATATATGGATAAAATTAGTAGTTCTATGTTGACAAATTAAATTCAAAAATATAAATCAATAAAATATAATATAATTCGAGTGGATTAATTTGGTGAAACTACAATCCTAGAATTTTCTTATTTATTGTTATAAAAAATTAGTTAGTTACTCAATCAATTTTTCGTTTGTTTGGATAAAATCAGAGTGAAATAATTTTAGTACTTAAGAAACTATAGTAACAAATCTCTGTGGGAACGATATTTTACTTATCAATTTTATTACTTGTGATCGTGTATACTTGCACGTTTTTATGTTTTCTTAAAGAGACAACAATAAGCCATAATATCTATAGCCTATCATAAAGGATGTGGGTGAATGAGGTGGAGAAATCTGAGTAGTACTTATCATATATCTAGAACATTGCCTATCAAAGTTCTCATATTGACTTTCATATTGAGAATGAGTAGCCAATCACCTACAATGAGGTCTTAAGTGCCCAAGTTCACTACAATGGTGACAAGTTGGAAGGACAATAGGTAGAGGAAATAGGCCACCACCAGAGCCATGAGAAGAGCTACCTTTATATGAAGGGTTCACCTTGCTAAAAGAATCTGGTTGAGGAGACATAATACACAAACCTCTATTGTTGGTGGCAGCAAACTTTAAGTTTAGACCTTGATTTGAAGCTTTCATACTCTTAGGAGAACCCACCTTAGAAGTTCAACCTTTTTTTTGTAACCATTACCATACTTGTCCCTAAATGTCTTAGTGTTGCTAAGGATTTCATTTAGGTTCTTAGAACTAGTCAATATTTGTTTTCAATCTAGAGGTATAGTAAACCAGTTCCTTCCTACTAACTATGAGTTTGTCCTTTAGAGCAATAATTAAATCTTTCTTTCTTTGATAAATGATTCAAGATAAGTTACAAAATTGTTGAGAATCCTAACTTTGTCATTTAGTTGATCAATATCAATTTCCATTTCGTTAAGAGAATAGGCCACATATTCCTTTGTACTCTTAAGAACTATAATCTGCTTCTTCAATCCTTCAATCTTGGCATTTTGATCAGCAGAGGGATCAGGGTTAACAAATAGTTTTGTAACTTTACTAGACTTAGGAACCTTCATTTGTTCCTCAACCTTCTTCACATTTTCATGATTTGCATTAAATTTCTCAAGAAAATATGAATATCTTGTTTGAATAACCTTATATATTTTGATGAGATCAAGTTTTTGACCATTGATAGAGGACTTTTTTCCTCTTGATTTTCTTCAATGCATATATCGCATGCTCTTTTCTGTCAAGGCTATCCAAGGCCTTTTTCTTTGCTTTTTTAGACTTGATATGCTCTAACAAGATCGCATTGTAGGAGTCATGCAATTCATATTTTTCATCATCAAATTTTGCTATCATCTTTTGAACATCTGAGGTAGTATTGGGAGGATCAACGACACTACTAGGGGAAACAAAGGTCAGAAAATTAGTGCCATCCTTCTCGTCACTATTAGTACTATAAAACATCGTAACCTTAACCATCATAGGACACTTGTTCGTGAAATTTTGTTTCTAAAACACTAGCATGGTGAATTAGCTTCTTACATTTAAGGCATTTGATTTTGTTCAAGTGGTCTTTGGTAGACTTCTCAGATTCATTGTCTAAGTCTTCATCTACTTTTGTAGACTAAGGCTTTAGAACATGAAGTATTTGTTCCAATACTCCCAAGGGTCCAAAGAACCTGGTAAGTCTCTATGTAATTAAACCCATTTCCTTCTCCTTGGGATCAGAGTCTTCATTACCATTAATTATGGCATAAATATATTTGCTCAATTCACTTTCCTTGGCTATCTTGATAGCCAAAATGGTTCCCTTCTTAGAAGCACTTTTTTCTCGTCTTGATAATAAGTGATGTAGTTTGAAGACCTTTAGGTCACCAACTAGCTCATTCATAGTGAACTCATTAGGTTTATACATTGACTCAAGTATAGTAACTTTAGCATGAAACCTATAACAAAGACTGGTGATAATCCTTTTAATATGTTTTTCTTTGCCAATCGGTAAGGAAAGTTAACAATTTTAGAGAATCATACATAAAACTTATCAAAAGTTTCATCTTCTTGCATAATACACAATTCAAAGTCTCTATGTAACCTAAGCATTTTGGACCTCTTAACGACAGACGTACCTTTATGATTTTTCCCAAGAATATGCCAAGCTTTTCTTGACGTTGTACAACTCTTAATCCTCCTAAACTTATCATTCCTCGCAATCCTAATGATATCATATAAAACCTTAATGTTCAATTCAAACACCTTAGGTTCTTCCTTAATCCATCCAATCATTGGTTTTGCACTCACAATATTATTTGTTAGGATTTTGGTGGGATAGGTCCTTCCATTCTCAACAAGGAACCACACAAGGTCCTCTTGTGACCATAAAAATTCCCTCATTTGTGATTTCCAATAAGCATAGTTTTTTCCATTCAAGAGTAGAGGTCAACCTAATTCCCTCCTTCTCCGGAATCCATTGGAGAAAAAGTGTGTGTGTGAATAACGAATTAAGAGAATCAACAATGGAGAAATTGAGCCTAAAAATGGGGCACCCTCTTTGATACCAATTCAAGGAGTTTATGATCCAATACACTACCAAGGTAAGAATATACAAACTCCTTAATGACTAAACCCTCATTCCCTCAAACAAAAGAGGCAAAATTAAAGCAAAAAATGTAGTAGAATTACAATTAATATATATCACATAAGTAGATAACTTTTAATAGTATATATTATATTTCAAGTTGAAAAAAATGGATCACGTAAAATAAGTGAGGTAACAAGGTAAACCCATATAAGGACCCTATCCATGTGGTAACATCCTTGGGTTTCTTAAGGAAATCACTCAACATCAAACTATTCACTAAACAATAAAATAGTAACAACTATAAAAGAAATCAAACCACTATTACCTCTATCAGTTAGGACCTCCATCTGAACTTTTTATTGTTTTTCTTGCTTGCTACTTCTATAATCACCAGCTTTGACACACGAACCCAGCTCTCCTTTATAGCCAAGACCTCCAAATGTGGTGTGATTAGTAAGCACAAATTTGTATCATGAAATGTATAGAATGAGACACCTTGAGGATCTCCATGTATCTCAAGGGTACCAAAGGGCACAATATCCTCCAAAGAACTCAAATTGTGTACAAGAGATGATGAGCGAAAATCGACATCGTCGATCCTACTAATACTTTGGTTTTATATTTATAAAACTCTCGCAAGTGCACGAATTATTTCATAGAAAATGATAAGTATACTCCCAAGGTAAGAAAGGAATATATGTGATTTTTAATCTTAAACATCCTGTCACGATATTTGGGTTTTTGGGTTTTTTACCTAATAACATAAAAATAAACATAAATATAGATTCAATAAATATTGATGCAAATTTTATCATTTATAAAAGTAGACTATTTATGGATATAATAACTAAGTTAATTATGCTTGCTCATATTATTTAGGTTATTAAAGATATAAATTGATATTTATTGATTCTCTCTTTTTTGTATGAATACCACCTTTGGTGGGGTTAGATATTCTTTGTTAACTAAACAAATCAATTAACACCTATGGGTGGGGTTGATAACTAATTTGGTTAATTAAATTAATTCTTTTTTTCTAAGAGATTGAAATGAACCATTTAAATGCCACATTTGGTGGGGTTAGATAGTTTAAACTTTATTCAAGGTGTCCAAATTAAACCTAAGAATTTAATTATCCGAGTACTAACTTTCAAGTTTTAAAACCACTACT
This sequence comes from Hippophae tibetana, assembly GCA_037013495.1. Classification (NCBI taxonomy): domain Eukaryota; kingdom Viridiplantae; phylum Streptophyta; class Magnoliopsida; order Rosales; family Elaeagnaceae; genus Hippophae; species Hippophae tibetana. Next base: position 30,725,906 of record CM072809.1, read on the forward strand.
GAAAACATGTTGTCAATACATTTTCAGATAATAATTCTTATAAAAACTTTTGAAATAGAGCTTCACTCTAACTACTAGGCGATTGTACCAACAAATAAAATAGCACTACTCTAAATCAGACCGGATAACTAAACCTTAAAATCTAATTTTTAGGTTTAAGTTTGTAATGAAAAATAATATATTTCACTCTAACATTCTTAATATAAAATCTTGAATAGAAATAAAATCAATTCATTATAGAGATTTTTACTTATTTAATATTTCGCAAGCATAACAACGTTATTATTATATCATGTTTACAAATAGCCAGCAAAGTTAAATTTAATCACAGACAAATTAAATATAAAATATAAGAATAAATCATAAAAAATAACTGCAAAGAAAATAAAATCCTTACAGTACTTTGTTGCTATTCACGTTGCAGGAAAACCTCTAAGCAGAATTTGCACTCCAATTTATTAAATCGAAAATCAAATAAATTACAAAAACATAACTAGTTCTTCTCAAAAAGAGAAGAACTCTAAAACTAAGAAAAACTAACTAAGAAAAACTAAAAACTAAGAAAAACTAGAAAAGTTTAAAAAAAACTAAGAAATGAGAGAAAGAAAGAGAAGAGAAGATGTGTTTTGAGGTGTTCTTAGTTATGAAGAGAATGGGGGTATTTATAGGTGAGGAAAGGAATAAAAAGTGGGTGAAAAAATTATTAAAAATGGAGGAAATACGTAGTAGGTGAAGATGATGTCAGCTGACATCAGCGGGTAGGTGGCGCTCACGGATTGGGGGCGTAGATGGGTAGTAGCGCACGTGGACTGGAGCAAGGGCGTGCACAGGAGCACATGGAAAGTAGTAGGGGCACGCGCGGGACTGGGTGTTGATGGGCGCGAGTGCGCGTGACTTTGCGGTTGTGTGTACGATTTCCTCCTTTTTGACATTTTTTACTTTTTGACCCATTTTGTCCAATTTTTCCTTATTTGTTGACTTTTCCTCATTTATTTATGAATATATTTGTGATGTATTGCCTCCAGTATTCCTCTTTGAGTCTTTAAGTTACGTTTTTAAGCGAAAATACCTGAAAAAAATAAAAATACCTATGATTTCAAAAAGACAGATTTATATAAATATATGATAAAATCATATAAATATATATTTTTAATCAATTAATGTGCATAAAATCATGGTAATTTTAGTGCTTTTTGAGCACTTATCACAACCCCCAACTAGCTTCGTGCTAGTTCTTTAGCAAGAGAAGCGATAAAAATTAAACTATCCTAAATCACTTCTGTGGATTGACACGGTTGCATTTAGCCTATGCAACAAGCCTTTAAACCCCTATGTTGCCCTAGTGGACGAGTTTGAGTCTCGTGAGGGTTTTCAGTAATGATACCCACAAACATTGAACTAAATGTAAATATTAAAAATAATAATAAAAACAATCAACTTAAAAACAAAAATTACAACAAAATCAAAAGTTAACTTTTAAGAATAAAAGAAAACAACATATCACAAAAATGTCTCATACTTTTTAATCTCCTTTAAGATCATAATTAAAATCTCAAGCATAAGTTATTTTAATCTCTTTAAACAATCATGATTTATTATAATAATTAGTCGAAAATCATTTTCATATTTCATATCAAAAATGTATCAATTTAATTTCACATAATTTCAGTGTCTAGAATCTGAATTTGCTTCGACTCTACTCATCACTAGTCAATACTCTCAAAACACTGAATCCGATGAGTTCAAACACTCATACTAATTTATATGAGAAAGAGTTGATGTAGAGAAATGAACTAATATGTTCGCATATGTATAAAGAATAAAGGCTCAAAGTGTTATTTTGACGTTAATCTCATGAAAGGAATCAAATGTATAAATTATAAAGATATCATATATAAAAATTATTTTCATGCATAAATCAAACTCATTAAGAAAGAATTTCAAGATATATGCCTTTTACAAATGAAGAAATTGCAATGACTTTTTAGGGAATTACTTCCTATATCTTTCTTTTGTAATTAGCTTTTACTCACAACTTTGTAGGCAATGTGGGTCATAATATGTAGATTATACTATATATTCATTATCTCTTTATTTTTTCTGAAGATATTTCTCAATATATATATATATATTTTAGAGAGTCAACACATGTACAGTTTGTACATTTTTTAGGATTTTGGTGAGTGGTTAAGTTTGTGGCTTTTTTTTGTTTGATTTTGGTTTAGGTAACCCCAGAATGTCTTTAGATATTTCAAATTTCAAATTTCAAATTTTCTTTTATATTTATTAAAAACATAGTTAACTTTATTTTATTTTATTTTATTTCCTCAAAACAATTATTTTTCTTTTATTTTAATTTTTTTTATTTTCCTTTTTCTTTATTTATTAACTCTTTTATTATTTTATTTTATTTTACTTTATGTTAAAACATTTTTGTAATAAATCGTTTCTTCTATAATTATTTTATTTTACTAACTTTTGTGTATTGTTTAAATTTTGTTTTTTATACTTCTTATAGTACTCATATTAGTATTAAAATTTATCTTCTCCTTTTATTAGTATTTTTTATGCATAAAAAATAAAGAGATCCTTGAGAAAAGAATTTGTATTGTATATTGCTGAACATCTATAGGCTCAAAACACTTTTCAAAGATAAGATGAAAATTTATCAAAAGGAAGCGAAACTACCCTAAGTGCAAGTAGAAAAGAAAGACAAGAAAAAATTGATGAAGGATTATTCAGTGCCATTTACAGGAAATACTACTTCATGCATCCAACTGGGAAAGGCTACAAAGAATTATGAATTGAAAAATATTCATTATTCCTTATTACCTTCATTTTACGGTATCCCTAATGAAAATCCTTTGAATTCATTAGAGATTTTTATGTTGTCGTACAAACATTTCCGTTACAGAGACTAAATGAAGACCAACTCTTGATGAGATTTTTCCCTACATACTCAAGGATAGAGATAAGTCTTGGTTTATGACTCTACAACTAGTTTCATTGACTACTTGGGAGGCAATCTACAAAATATTCATGGGTTGGTACCATTTCCAACAAAAGACTGTTGAGTGGAAGGAAAAATAACAACATTCTTCCAAATGAATGGAGAGTTCTTTCATGAAGCTTGGGACAAATTAAAATTCCTCTTAAACCAATGCCCACACCACAGCTTTCCACTACAAGTATAGAATTAGTTCTTCAATAGTGGACTAACACAATAATGTTAGTATATTTTTTATAATCCTACAACATAATTTATGGGAAAAAAGTCGAGAGAGAAAACTTTGGAGTTGTATAAGATGTTTGGTACTAATTTCCAGCAAAAGAGTACTAGAGGAAGAAAAGCATGAGTTAATGAATTTGACTCCCATAGTGAATTGTAGCATAGTTGGTGATAATTCTATCGAGTGTTCAAACAATTACCAAACATATGCCCAAAACCAAACACAAAGGCTATAAGAAAACAAACCTTATCCAACAAATTAACCTTATAAGCTAACTTTGGAAGATAATTTGAATACCTATATTGAAATCAGTAGTGACAATGAACTCATGAATAATCAAAGGTTTAACTCTATGGAGTCTTTGGTAAAAAGATTTGAAGTCAAAGTTTGACAACTAGAAAAACACTTGTAAAAACAATAAAAAGGAAAGTTGACCAAACAAGGAAAACAAGCAAAAAAGGTCACAATCCTTGAAAGTGGCAAGATAGTTAATAAAATATTACCTGATATTTCTAATGATCTACCACTTAGTGTAGGTAATAAATAAGTTGAAATTATAGTCTCCCAAAATGGGGAGATAAGTGCCAAAAATGATCAATATTTTGGGAAAAGAATCAAGGAATCAACTGATGCTCTCAAAAATAAAGAGATAGCAGGATCATACCTTCAATACCATTTCCACACCGGTTAAAAAAATCCAAACAAGATCACAATTCTCTAATCTATTTAATATGCTTTCTAAAGTTAATATAAATTTAACTTTATTAGAAGTAATCAAGAATATGCCATCATATGCTAAGTTATTTAAAGAATTAAACACTAAGAAAATAAGTTATGAATTCAATGAAAGAGTTATGCTATCAAAAGTTTCTAGTGCTATGCTCCAGTACCAACTACCTACAAAGTTGAAATACCCAAGTAGTTTTATCATACGCATCACTATAAGGGATAGAAATGTGGCTATGGAAATGCTAGACATAGGTGCTAGTATAAATCTAATGTTATACGCTACTTCTTACAACTAGAGTATGAAACCTTAAACCTACAACCATGTCTTTCCAAGTTCTAGATAGATCTATTAGATATCCTAAGGAAATGATTGAGAAAATGTTGGTGTAGGTATATAAACTTATAATCCCTGTTGATTTTATGGTTCTCAATATAGAAAAAACCCAACCTTGGATAAATAACATACAATACTTCTTGATAGACCATTTATGGCCACTACCAAGACTATTTATTTTTGATGTCCAAGATGGAAATTTAACAATGATAGTGTTAGGAAATACTGTCCATTTTAAAAAAATTAACTCTTCACATCGTCCATTGGTGAATGTTTTGATGTTGGTTCATTAGATAGCATTATAAATAACACTTTTTTTCCAGAAAGAATGAATGATAAATTGGAAATTGGTTTAACTTTTAAAAAGGTAGATTTAGATAAGGAGACAAAATAAAGATGAACCAATAGAAAACCCTAATACACCCTTAAAGCTACCTATTCCCACCTGGTGAAAAGGTCACTCCAACCAACTTTAGACCTAAAAGATTTCCAAAGAAAATAAAATTTGTGTTTTTGGAAGAAGGGAAAGCGTATCCTACCATCATTTTATATTCTTTTACCAAAGCCCAAGAAAATGAACTTGTTAAGGTGCTTAAGAAATTTAAAAAGGTTATAAGTTGAAGTATCAGGGATATTAGAGGTATTAAACCTGCTATGTGTATGCATAAGACCAATGTAGATGACAATTCTAAACCCATTAGAGAGGCTCAAAGAAGAATAAACCCAATAATGCAAGAGGTAATAAAAAAGGAAATTCTAAAACTCTTACAAATAGGTACTACTAATAGTAAATGGGTTAATCCTATACATGTAGTACCAATGAAATCTGGGATAATAGTTGTCAAAAATGATACAAATGAGTTTGTGCCCATTAGAACAATCATTGAATGGAGGATGTGTATAGATTTTAGGAAACTAAATTTATACACAGAAAAAAGGATCACTTTCCACTTCTATTCATTCATCAAATGCTAGGAAGACTAGTTGAGCATGAATTTTACTTTTTTTAGATGGACTTTCATGTTATTATCAAATACTCGTTGCACCAGAAGATCAACAGAAAACCATATTTACATCTCCTTTTGGGAAATTTTATTTCAAGAGGATGCCATTCAAATTATGCAATGCCTTGACCCCATTTAAGAGATGGATGATGTCAATCTTCTAAGATATGGTGGAAAAGTTTACTAATGTAATTATGAATGATTTTTATATTTTTGGAACCTCATTTGATGATTGCTTGATAAATTCACTTTACTATTAGAACACTGTATTAAATGTAACCTAACACTTAGTTGGCAAAAAGGTCATTTTATGGTACAACTAAGGATAGTGTTAGGACATATAATTTCTAACCAAGAAATTGATGTCGATAAGGCTAAAATTGATTTTATTGCAAAATTACTGCCGCTACATCTGCTAATGGTGTTAGGTGATTTATCAAATATTTTTCTAAAATAAGTTACCCTTTATGTAACCTACTGTGAAAAGATAACAATTTTGATTTTTAATGAAGAATGCCTTATCGCCTTTAATACTTAGAAGAATAAATTAACATTTGTCCCTATAATTCTAGCAGCTAATTGGTATCTTACTTTTAAACTTTGTGTGATGCTTCTGATTATGCAATCGGGGAAGTTTTGGGGAAACGAGTGGAAAAGCATTTGCATGTTATATATTATGCTACCAAAATAGTCAATGATGCCTAAATAAATTATTCCACAATTGAGAAAACTTCTTAATTGTTGAGTTTTCTCTAGATAAATTTAGGTCTTACTTAGTAGGTTCTAAATTAATTGTGCATTTTGATCATCTCCTTTAAATTACCTACTAAGTAAACCTAATTCAAAGCCAAGATCAATTAGGTAAACTTTACTCTTATAATAATTTTACCTAGAAATCAAAGATAAGAAAAGTAGTTTAAACGTAGTAGCTAATCATCTTTATAGGTTAATTTTTGAATTCAATTCTCTTGAAGGTGAGAGTAGAAAAAAATTATTGAAACTTTGCTGGATGAAAAATTATTTTCAATAGGTCTAAATCCATGGTATATTGATAGTCAATTATCATGCTAGTGGTACTTTGAGACCTAACATTTCTTATCAAGAAAAGAAAAAGTTATTAAATTCTTGCAAGTAATACTTTTGGAATGACCCTAATATATTCAAGATTGGTCAAGATCAAATCATTTGAAAGTGTGTACCTGAATAAGAACATAAGAGCATCTTAGCCTTTTATCATTATTTTCATTATGGAGGACATTTTGGAGGTTCAGGATGCCTAGAACAATAATAAGTGATTGAGGGAGTCATTTTGGCAAAAAAATGTTTTTGATGGGTTAATAAAGAAGTATACCATCACACACAAAGTGGCTACTTTGTATCATCCATAAACTTTTGATTAAGTGGAAGTGAGTAATAGGAAAATCAAAGATGGTAACATCACACACAAAGTGGCTTGCACATGGTCCAAAATTCAATGTCAAATCATATTCTAGTTTCACAATTAATGGATCGAGGTTTACGAATCAACTACCGGAAAAAGTTAGAGTAAGTTAGAATAGTAGTATGAAGATGGTTGCATAAACTATGCTATTTGCCAGCTCAAAAGATGGTAATCTTGTACTTTCTGATAGAACATATTATGGTGTAATTCAAGAAATTTGGTAACTCGATTATGAGGCCTTCCATGAAACAATATTCTTGTGTGATTGGATTGAAGATGTTATCAATGTTGGATATAAAATAGATGATTTTGGATTTACCTTTGTAAATATATCCAAGATAAGTCACACTAACAATCTTTTCATGTTAACACTTCATGCAAAACAAGTATTTTACATGAGCTATCAAATTGACACAAGATGGTGTGTTGTGTTAACGAATCAACCCAAGTAACAAATCGGAGTTACACTTGACTTCATATTTAAAGTTCATTATAGTATTAAATATACCAGCTTGATTCCAAATAGCTTCATATTTTATAGACAAAAAATTAATACAATACTAATATGATTTCGAAGGGATGGATTTATTATTATATCACTTCAGTGTCGATGTAGTAATCTCTTTTACTAATATACTTTATTAACATATATAAGTTATTTTTTGTGAATTCATGATATTACATTCTTATTTTGAATTTAATTACATGTAGTTCTTTCTTTGGAACAAGTCGGGCTATGATTTGCAAATTTTTGATGATTTACGAGAAGAATAGGCAGAACACATGGTTCAAATTATAACATCACAAGAAGAATTAGGAGAAGAATCTGATGATCTTGAATAATATAGGACAACATCATGGTAATTTTTATAATGCTTTAATTTCTCTATTCATGTGTCTCTGAAGTTTAGGCAGCTTGCTTGATAGATGTTTATATACACATGTATTTAAGGGAATTAATTGTTATATTGACCAGTTGTTTTTTTGCCCAAACTCCATCTCATCTCTCTTTCATAGTTTCCTAATCACTATGCTGGTGATTCTAAGCAAACCAAACTTCCTCTTCTTGAAATAAAGTTGGACAATCACAAAATCCATGACAAAAGAGACATCATTTTATTTGTAATTTAAGTTATATATATATATGTATTGTATGTAAATTATTATTTTTGTAATAAATTTAATTCTCAAGTAATTAATTAATATTTAATTTTTCAATTATTTGTATATTTAAGTAGTATAGTAGAAAATGAGTAAAATGTGTAAACAAATATAGAATTTAAAGTCAGATCATGCGTTGAACCAACTTTAAACTTAAAGTTGGTTCACACGATAAACCAACTTTAATCTTAAAGTCGATTCACGCGTTGAACCGACTTTAAGTTTAAAGTTAGTTCAATGTGTGAATCGACTTTAAATTTTAAGTCTCCCAATTTAAAGTCGGTTAATAACCGACTTTAATACTAATTTTTGGCATAGTAGAAAAGAGAAGAAAAGTTACCTATTTTCTGAGAAGTGCAAGTAGTGATGGAAAAATGCAGATGCATCCATCATGTTCATCATTAAAGTTCACACAAATAGATTGACGTGAACTTCTAACATCTCAACAAATATTTTTAGTTTTAACAATTCTAAAATTATTCACATACAATTAAATTAAAATAAATAAAAGAAAATAAATAAATAAAAGAAAATTACCTAAAATGATAGGTTCTCTCCTATCCAGCGCTTAATTTAAAGTCTTAGCAAGACGTAACTTGGGAGATTTTAGTTTAATTAAACTCAATGTTCCTACATTATTGAGTCAATCAAACCCACAGGTTGGAGAAGTTTTTTACCTATACTTTTTAAGTCATGTCCTATGAATTTTCAAAATTTTATAAACTTCAAACTAAGGACATGACTATGGGTTTCAAATAAACAACTTATAGGTGCAAGTAAAATAACTAAGGTATCAAAACTCATTTGTACCTAGATATAACAAAGCAATTACTTCCTTTTATCATATAATGTGATTAAAAACTTTGAAATTTTGAAGATATATTTAGATTTTATTTTTATTTTTTTAAATTAATCAAACACTTAGTATTAAAATAAATACTCAACAATAAAAATAAAAATTAAGTAAAATAACAAAAAGAAATAAAAGAAAAACAAACAAGTAAAAGAAATAAAATAAAATAAAAATAAAGTTAGTTAATAAATAAAAGAATAAAAAATAAAATAATTATAAAAAATTTACAATATATATAATACAAACAAATTTCGATACATATAATTAGACATACTTAACCTATACATATTCATAATACATTTTATCTATCATATAATACAAACACATTTTGTTTTACAAATAAATATACATGATTAAATTATACATAATAAATATTTATAATACACTCTATCTAATATATATACAAACACATTTTTATACAAATAAATATACATGATTAAATTCTACACAATATAAAACACTTTATCTATATAATAGAAACACATTTTTATACATATTATATCATACATTATTTACAAGTAAGTAAGTGTAAATACTATATAATAAATAAAAGGAATAACTAAGTTAAGAATTAATTTAATATTTTTTTTAAAAAATTTGTATAGTATTTTTTTAAATTTTTATAGAGCACATTATTTAAATAAATAACGAATTTTTTAAAAAATAAAAAATTAAAGCAAATAATAAACTAAGTTCAAAATAAAATTAAAATTTACCTTTTTATTTTTTTAGTTATTAACAAAAATTAAAAATTATATAAAAAAATTTATTAAAAAATAAAATAAAAAATTAAAAAATTAAAAGTTAAAAGTTAAAAGTTCTTTTTTTTAGAAAATAAAATAAATCAATAAATTAAAGTTTAAATTTTTTTATGAACTCAAAATAAACAAAACAACCAGAATTATTCACGATACAAAATGTTTTCAAAATTTGGATAAATAATTTAAAAATGTTATTATTTCCCCATCAATAGCGCCAAAAACATGATAAACAAAATCAACATGAGACTAGCAATACTAATTTTGGAGATATTTTGGTTTTAGATTTATAAAACTCTCACAAGTACACGAATCATTTTATAAAAAATAACAAATATTCTCCTAAGGTCGGAATATATGTGGTTTTTAATTTATTATTAAAAAATTTAAAAACTAAATTAAGTCTTAAACATCGTGTCTCAATATTTTGAATTTTTTGTGCTTCCTAATCTAATAATATAAAAAAATAATCATAGATGTGGATTCAATAAAAAATGATGCAAATTTTTATCATTCATGACAATGGAGTATTTATGGATATAATAATTAAGTTAATTATACTATCTCATATTATTTAGATTATTAAATATATAAATTGATATTTATTGATTCTATTTTTTATATATAAATATGACATTTGGTTGAGTTAGATATTATTTGCTAATTAAACAAATCAATTAACACTTATGGGTGAGGTCAATAATTAATTTATTTAATTAAATTAATTCTTTTTTCTCTAAGAGATTGAAAATGAACCATTTAAATGTTACATTTGGTGAGGTTAGACATTTTAAAATTTATTCAAGGTGTCCAAATTAAACCTAAGAATTTAATTATCTGAGATCTAACTTTCATGTTTTAAAACTATTATTTGAAAATATATATTATTGAAAATATGTTTTCAATATATTTTCAAATAATAGTTCTTATAAAAAAATTTGAAATAGAGTTTCATTCTAACTATCACACAATTATATCAACAAATAAAAGAGCATTACTCTAAATCAGACCAAATAATTAAATCTAAAAATCTAATTTTCAAATTTAAATTTGTAATGAAAAATAATATATTTCTCTCTAACATTCTTAATATAAAATATTTAATAAAAACAAAATCAATTTATTTTATAAAAATATTTTACCTATTTAATATTTCGCAAGCATAACAATGTTATTATTATATCATATTTACAAATAGTGAGTCATACTAAATTTAATCATAGATAAATTAAATATAACATAAAAATAACTCTAAAGAGATTAATTTTAAAATTATATCTCAAAAAAATTCTTACAGAACTTTGATACTAATTCTATTTCTAGAAAACCTTCAAATAGATTTGCATTTTCGTTTATTGAATAAAAAACTAGAAATTTATAAAAGCATTACTAGTTCTTCTAAAAAAGAGAAGAACTTTAAAACTAAAAAAGCTTTCAAGAGAGAGAAAGAAGGGTAGAGATTTTCAGGCATCCTGAGGGATGATTTTTACAATGAAGAAGATGGTCCTTTTATAGGTGAGGGAAATGATAAACAAAAGTGAAAAAATATCTTTAAAATGGTTTTGAATGTGTATGGGTAGGCTGGCACGCGTGTGGGGGTGCTAGCGTGCATGAACAAGGTAATGCATCTTGACATGACATACGTGAGGCTACACATGGAATATGATATACATGTGCATGACTACGAGCAAGATAGGTGTTGGCATGCGTGAGCGCGCGTGGGACTTTGCATTTTTGACCATTTTGTCCATTTTTTCCATTTTTTTTACTTTTCCTCTTTTTTTTCTCAACATATCTGTGATGTATTGACTCACATTAAGTTTACATATAATAGGATTGTTCATTCTACTTATTCATTTTCTCCTTTTGAAATTTTTTGTGGCTTTAATCCTTTAACACCTATTGATATTTTACCTTTGCCTACTAATGAGCATGCTAATCTTGATAGTAAGAAAAAGGCAAATTTTGTGAAGGATTTACATGTGAGAGTTCAAGCCAACATTGAAAGGAAGAATGAAAAATATGCTAAGCAAGCCAATAAAGGGCATTGAAAGGTTGTTTTCCAATTTCGAGATTGGATTTTGGTGCACATGATTAAGGAGAGATTTCCCACATAGTGGAAATCAAAATTGTAGCCTTGAGAAGATGGATCTTTTCAAGTCTTGGAACAGATCAATGATAACGCCTATAAGCTAGATTTACCAAGTGACTATGGTAATGTTAGTACAAATTTTAATGTCGTTCATTTATCTTTGTTTAATGTAGGTGATTCAAGGATGAATCTTTTCGAAGAGTAGGGGAATAATTGAGATCAAGGTGCTAATCAATCCAATGACTAGGCAAAGACAAAAAGGATGAAGGAAACTTTACAAGGCTTGATCATGGAAGTGCAATACATATAAACTATGCTAGAAGATTGTAGAATTAAATTCAATAATTCCAAAGCTTTACCAAGCATGGTTTATTACCCTTTTATGCAAGGGATAGATTTGGAAGATTAAGTTGGGAGCAAAGATTGATTTAGGAAGCAAATTTTATTATAGTTAATTTTGGGCATTTTATGTTTTATTTATCATAATTCATTTAGTCTTTTATTTTCTTAAGGTTCGATTAGGCCTAATCCACCAATAAACAAAGTCCATTTTGTCTAGGATTTTTCTTTAGGGATTGAATTAGAACCTAGGTTTTCTTTAGGGATTGAATTACCGCTTAGGGTTTTCTTTATGGTGAATTGGCATCTAGGGTTTTTCATGAAGGTTTCTTTCTTATAAAAAGAAGCCACTAATTAATTTAGAGGAAGACCATATATCATTAATAAAAGTTTATTTTAGAAAGCTTCTTGATTTTCCTTCTTGTGTTCTTGATTATGGTTGAATTTGACTAATGAAAGGGAGTGATCATCCTTTGTGGCATCTCAAGGTTAGGGTTTTAAGGACTTTGTTTGTTTAGGGTTCTAATTCGATCATACTAAAGGTTAGGGTTTTAAGAACTTTTTTTCCTTAAGGTTCTAATCCAATCATCTTTAACACATTCCTAGTAAATCAATTGTTCATATTCCTTTGAGTTTGTGAGTTCCTAAGGTTATTCACCTAGATGGTCCGCATCATGTGCCATTGAAAAATAATTCTTGGTTGTTGTGTTTTCTTTAGATAAATTTAGCTATTACTTAGTAGGTTCTAAAATAATTATGCATTTTAATTATGCTGCTTTGATATATCTACTAAGTAAACCTAATGCTATGCCATAATTAATCCAGTTGGTTTTACTCTTGAAAGAATTTGACCTAGAAATCAAAGATAAAAAATAAATTGAAAACTTAGTAACTAGCCATTTATCTAGGTTGATTTATGTATTCAATGCTTTTGAATGTGAGAGTAAAGAAGAAATTGTTGAAATTTTTCTTAAACAATTATGTTTAGTAGGTCCAAATTCATGGTATGCTGGTATAGTTAATTATCTTGCTAGTGGTATTTTGAGACCTAACACACCTTTTCAAAAAAATAAAAAGTTTTTAAACTCTTGTAAGCAATACTTTTGGATGATTGTTATCTATTCAAGATTGGTCAAGATCAAATCATCTAGAGGTGTGTGCCTAAAGAAGAACATAAGAACATCTTGGCCTTTTGTCATGATTTTCATTAGGGGCCATTTTGGAGATAACAAAACATTCCTTAAGGTATTACAATCCATTGTTTATTGACCAACTCTTTTTAAAGATGCTCATATGTTTTGTGTTCAATGTGATGAACGTTAAAGGATTGGTAATATAAGTTGTTGATTTTTTTTATGTATCGAGGATTGACTTTATGGATCCATTTCCCCTACCTTCTTGCTATGAATATATGTTGTGGATTATGTGTCCAAGTGGATAGAAATTATACCTACTAAAACTAATGATGCTAACGTTATTGTGAAACTCTTGAAGGATTTAATTTTAGTAGGTTTGGGATTCTTAGAGCAATAATAAGTGATAGAGGGAGCCATTTTTGCAATAAACCTTTTGATGGGGAACTAAAGAAGTATAACATCACTCAAAAAGTGGCTACTCCACACCATCCTCAAACTTTCGATCAAGTAGAAGTGAATGATAGGAAAATAAAAGAGGTTTTGAAATGCATTGTGCAATCTTCAAGGAAGAACTGGGCACTCTTTAAGGAAGAATTGGGCAATCAAGTTAAATGATGTCTTATGGGCTTACCACATAACATATAAAACACTTATTAGGATAAGCCCTTACCGATTAATATTTGGAAAAGCGTGCCACTTATCTGTAGAACTCAAACACAAGGCTTATTGGGCAATTAAAAAGCTAAACTTGGATTTAGACAAATTAAAAGAAAAAGACGGTTGCTCCAACTCAATGAGTATAAAGACATTAGGGACGAAGCCTATGAAAATAAAAATTTATATAAAGAGTATACAAAGTGCTATCACGACAAGAGGCTAATTTGTAAGACTTTTCTTCCTTGAATGAAGGTTCTTTTATTTAACTCTCATTTGAGATTATTCCCAAAAAAATTACAATCAAGGTGGAATGGACTGTTCACAATTACCCAAGGATCCAAACACTAAAATATGATCAAAGTAAATGTGCATCGTGTGAAGCCTTATTAAGAAAGAGAACACAACACAAAAGAAATATATTGCATATGGATACGTAATCTTTAATACCATGATGATAATGCATCTTACTAAGATGTTAAACTAAGTATTGGATGGGAGGCAATCCATATTATTGGTAATATTTTATTTGAATTTATTTTATGTTAATTAATTTTTTTATTTCATGTTTTGTCAAAATTATTTAAAACTATTAAATTTTATAACCAATTTTTGAATTTGTGAAAAGAACACAATTTTCTATCTATGTAGTTCATATTAATGGATACACCTACAATTCTATATCAAACTTTTGAAGGATCAGTAAATGGGTAATTTTTTCCCATTACTCTTTTATCATTTTTTTTACAATTATTACATTGAAGGTAATATAAGTTCTAAGTCAGAGGTAGGAAAAATTACATTATAAAATTATGCTTAAATTGAAATTTTTATTTGTTTTTATTTACATTTTGTGTGCTTTTATTTATTTATTTTTATTGAATTAAGAATTTTTGTTTCATTTTAAATTTTTCTTACAAGATAATTGTCTTTTTAGTTAATTTTAAGATAACGATGAAGTCTTTGCATTGTTTGATTAAGTTCAAAAATATTTCATGGAACAATATGATAATTAGTTAGGTTTTTTCATAATTAATATTTCAAGATATAATCTTGAAATTACGATGAACCTAAAATCGATGTTTAGGATCAAATAGTACGACTACTTTGTGAGAATATATTTTGGGACATTGTTTTCCCATTTTGAGTGATGACTACCTTGATAGACTTAATTAATCTTATTTTTGTATATATAAGATATAATCAGTAATCTTAATTCATATCTTTAATATCTTACTTAATATTGAGCAAACATAATCATAAACATACATAAAATCATGATATATTGAGTGCTTTTGAGTTCGAGGAGTTGAAACATATATCTTTTGTTTCCAAAAATACAGGTAGTATTCACAAATACCCATACCCAATGCGAACCAAAAACTTGAGCTATGGTGCGACTCTTTCGCACACTCATTCGTCAAAAACCACAACTCTCAACCTAATATGCACACTACGACAACTAACCTGTGATGTGTGTAAACATGCTCGTATATAAATGTATCAACTATGTGTGTATGTGTATTACTAATTAGTAGTAACAAATCTTACATAGAGAAACACATATACACTAAATAAAATAAAAAAACACCATGTTTTGTACATGAAAAATCAATACATAGACACGAGAATAATAGGACTTATAGCTATTTTAAAAAATTCTTTAAACTTTGAATATCAATTGATCTACTATGAACTCCATCGAAATCAAATGTCGATCGGTTGAACATATTCTTGATTGGTTCAGCAATTAAAGCTTATATACCTCAATTTCTTCTCATGCCTCACCCAGCCTTAACTCCAGTATTTCTATGTTCTTATGTTGATTATGGTTGAGTAATTTTTATAATTAAATGACGAAATGAATGCTTTGGATAATCATACTAGATAATTGTGTTTGTAGTTTATTTTTCTATACATATGTCAAAACAAATGAGAGTATGCTTGCATGTTTCATATGGTTATGCATTTAGGGAAAGAATGTATCCTTGTAGATTTATTTTATGGTAAAATGATTGATGTGAATGTATGCACTACATAATCTTCGAATTACTTTTTTAAATAATAACTAAACTAATAAACAATAAGGCTTTCAAGCCAAGTTGCATTGTTATGTCTAGTTGATTTCAATTACACAAGCTTGTCAAGATTAATTAAAGATGGCTTTATCGGGTCATAGGAAAGTTCCACTATAGAATTTTGGTCTTCAATGTAACATCATTTATCCTATTAGTGTCATATAGTAAGATAGTGATTTTTCAACAAGAATATGTCAAAAGGAGAGTTTGTAAGTTATTATGAGTATTGATGATATTCATAGTCAAAATATTTACTTGTAAACTAATATCTAGGCTCATTATCATGTCTTTCAATTAAAGCTGAAGAAACACTTGAGTTTCACATAGGTACACTTCAGATATAAATCTCATCTTATCAAGCTTAGACTTGTATTCATGCATTCACAAGCATATTGCACAAACATATAGAAGTATTTTTGTGCTCAAAATACATTACTTAATTGATCTAGCAAATGTGTAAATCGAATCAAGTTTAGATCTAACGAGATCAATTTAGGAGCTTTCAGGTTGCAAATTTTAGTGACTTGATCGATTAAGTATTGTAATGATCAATCGACCTATGGTAGATTGATCAAGCACCCTCATGTTAAAATACACTTCTAACTCATCCTTGATGTATCAAATGAAAAAGGGTCTTGATCGATTGAGTAATGTCTCGATTTACTCGATCGAACAAGCTCATGTTTTTTAGTTTTAAAATTTCTATTTTAACTCGAGCCAATTGATATAATTATCAAAAAGTTCTTTCTTAAATGCATATTACTAATCCTTTTATGAGTAGGAATTTCATTTAACATTGACATAGGATTACGGTTTTAATTTTTCTATATAAACAACTCATTTCTCATTGTTACAAGCTACCATACTTATTTTTACATCACTACTTTTGTGCCTTTCTTTTGAATTTTTTTTAAGGAAATGAACTTATTTTCTCTACAACATATAGTTTTAGGCTTGTTCTTATTTCAATCATTCAAACATATTGTGTGCTTATATTTGATTTATTCATATGCCTATTTTTTTTATCCATATGATTTTGAAGTTTCATAGTTGTTCTAGTTCATTTATTTAGCTTCAAGGTTTAGTTGTTTTTGTCCATGAAGCAATATATTATGATTGTTCATTATTGAATCCTACTAGGACACACATTGCATGGTGTTATTATGCCAATAATTTTCATGTGCTTAATGAATAAATTTGATTCCTTGTGATTCGAGTAGATCAAAATGTTAATTCAGATTCGTACACCTACCTTATAGAGGTTGTAGAAGGAGTGACGACTTGTAAATAGATTGCACTAGTGGCATTATCACCATAAAAGGTAGTTTAAGGCATCGTTGTAATTGAACACTTATTTTCATGATGGATAGATTAGGTAATCCGGTAGAGTGACAATTTTCCTCTTCGATCATTACTATGGTCTAAGTTATATTTACCTAAAAATTCTATATAATGTATTTATTTATATTTTCAAATTTTTATTTGTTGTGTTATGCATGTTTGGATGTTGTCATATGTTTTAATGAGTAAATAGAGTTTTATACCACTGAACTTTAAGAGAATTTACAAAAATATTATAAAAACTTTGATTTTTTTACTTTCATTCCATTAAAATTTACAATTGTTATAAAACTACCATCAAATTTCTCTATCTTATTTCTTTAACATTAAATTTTGTAATGTGGTCAAAAATATTATTAACGTTAAATCATTTAACGGGAATTAACAAAAAATTACCCATACGCCTTAAAATTTTATGATATGAAAGTAATAAAACAAAAGTTTGATAAAATTTTGTAATATTTGTAAAAGTGTAATGTTATGGAAATAATAAATCAAAATTCGATAATATTTTATAACACTATCAAAATTCAGTCGGAAAAAAATATTTACTCATTTTTAATTAGTGGCAGCTTGCATAATTACCTATGTATCCCATTAGGTTAAAGAGATTCGCAACTTCAACTTTTAGTTTGTAATGATCGCATTTTAATTTTAATTTTAATTTTAATTTTTTTTTTACATCAAACATGGTGTGGTTCGAACCTCCTATGGACCACTGAACAATTTAAAATTTGATAAAAAAAAAATAAAAATAAAAAGAGTTTTTTTTTTTTTTTTTTTTTTTTTTGGGGGGGGAGGGGGGTTCGAAATTAAACTTATACTAAACTGACTTAACAAAGAGAAAGATCGACTTAAGAAAGGAAAAGAGATAAGAGATGTTATCTAGCATCACTGACTCTCAATTGCGAAAAAACTTCTTCACTTACTGTTGATTCTGAGAAGTCGTCCCCAAATACCGGCATATCATGATCTCTTTCCATAGTTGAGTCCAGAGAGGTAAAACGCTGCAGATTAGGTAATATGAATCCTGAGGTGGCCGTAGTTGCTGTAGTACTGTCCTCGTGAGGTTCTTTGTTTATTGCTGTTTGTTGAAGCTGCAATGCATACTCCAGATCCCACAAAACATCTCCCATTGCAGGCCTATCATCACCATCTTCTTGCAAACATTTCTCTAAGCAGTCACTAAATTTTCTCAATGAGTTTGGACTAATCTGACCCTTTAAAGAAGGATCAACAATCTCTTCAACCAATCCTTTTTTCTTGCATTGAATTCCCCATTCAGCTAAATTCATTTCTTCTCTTGGAAGCATGTTATTAATAGCTGGTCTTGCACAAAGAACTTCTAGAAGAACCACACCAAATGAATACACATCAGATTTTTCAGTCAATTGTTGAGTCCTAAAGTACTCGGGATCAAGATAACCCAAAGTTCCTTTAATACCTGTACTGACATGAGTTTCATCAATTAGAGTTGATTTAGAAAGACCAAAGTCGGCAACTTTAGCAACATGGTTTTCATCAAGCAAAATGTTTGTGGGTTTAACATCACGATGAATGATTCCACCAGTTGAACCTTTGTGAAGGTAATGAAGACCTCTGGCTGCACCAATACAAATTTCAAGTCTTTGCTTCCATGTCAAACAAGGAAACTCTGTATTATTATAAAGGTGATCTCTTAAGGTCCCCTTTTCCATGAATTCATATACCAATATCATCTCATACCTCTCATCACAATACCCAATTAAGGAAACAAGATGTCGATGTCGAATTTTCGATAAAACCATGATCTCAGTGTGGAATTCAGGTAAGCCTTGACCTGAACCTGTAGCTCCTCTTTTCACAGCTACTCTTGTTCCATTCAGGAGTGTTCCTTTATATACATTACCAAACCCACCTCTCCCTATTAGCCTTTTTGAATCAAAATTGTTTGTAGCAATCTGAATCTCAGCTAAAGAAATCTTTAACCCAAGATTTAGATTAGGAACAGGTGAGTTCTTGATGGTTTGTTCAGTCACTCTACTATGGGAACTACATACTCCATATCCAGGAACAGAAGACCAATCCAAAGTATCAGCAGATTTTGACTTGCGTTTCAAAACTAGTAACAAAGCAACCACCAGAATACAGATAAGTGAAGAACCACCAACAGCTGAACCAACTATAAGAGGAACATTCTTCTTGGTAGCCTCATTTTCGTTATGAACTGTGGCATATCCATCTATAATCTGCAATATTTCTAGCCCATTTAGATAAGCATTTCTAGTTGTAGAGTTACTCTTGGTACCAACACTGAGGTTCATGACACCAGATTCAACACGACCCACCAAATAATCAATGTGAAATGGGAAATCCAAGTTATAATGGGAATCACTATAATTGATCTCCTTGCTATAGATTTCATTTATGTACAGATTAAAAAAAAAAGCGTCCGGAAATGTACTAATAAAATCACAGAAGTGAAACCTAACAAGATGCAGAGCAGTTCTGTTCACATCGAAAGACCAGGTTATGTTGAAGAAATTTGGTTGCCCACTAGCATCCGTGTTCAATTTTTTGGCTGTTTGGTAGACCAAAGCTGGGGCAATATATTTACTATCTTCATCTGGGTAATTTGGGGAAAAAATTTTGCGGGTATACTTTGCAACATTTGGGTTATTTAGATAACTATCATCTAAGTCCCAATTTCTCCATATATCATCCCCATCTGAATGGATAGCTTCAGCTCCCACATTAATTCTGTAATTTGTCTCTAAAACTGAAGAGGGTAAACTTGTAAAATTGACCCCAACTTTTGTAGCATTTTCTGGGCTGAAATTGATATTTGGGGCAAGAAAGATTTCAATGGCATTTACAAATGCAAGGGATGATCCTTGAGGAGTAAAATAAATCATAAATTTACCTGACTTGACACTTAAAATAAATTCCTTTATTACAATAGAGCTGTTGGTGTTGGTTTTGACAGAGAAATTATGTAAAAGCAATAAATCAGAAGCAGAAACATCGAAAAGTGCTTTTGTGAGATCATCTTTGGATTGGAAAGGAAAGAAATGGAGGCGTAACAGGTAAGTACCAGAATCGCTTATTTGGAATTCATATAAAGATTGTTGAGTAAAGACTCTTGCTGTGTGGTAGATATGTGAGATTTCGGGCGATTGATTGCTAATCTTCACAGTGTTGCTCTTCTTTGTGAAATGAAAAGACGCTAGAGAGTTCATGTCTCCAATAAAGGTCCGACGAGTGACGTTTATATTTTCGTCTGACCCACAATTGATGAAATATATATGAGGAATAACGTAAGTTGAAGAGACAATTTGAAGGATAGAAAGAAAAAGGAGGGATATTATAGGGACATGGGTTGTTTTGTTCTGAAGCTTATTCATGACAATGGTGAAATATTGAAGCATGCACTAGATTTTGCTTAGGTTCAAACCAGACTTATTACTCAGTTGAAAATTGAGTTGTGGATATATGTACCAGAGGGAAGACTTTAGTCAAGCTGGGGAGTTTGAAGCTGAATTTTCAACCATCCAAATTTTCAAACCATGACAATGGTGAAATGTCCTACAAATATTACTTTTTATTTTATTTTATAATTTTATACTTTTCAGACGGTTCCCTATGTCCACCTTTTGGAGAATATTATATAAAATCTAACAGTAATGATAAAATGTTAGATTAGATATTAAATTAAAATTATAAAATATTTAATTAATTTAATTATTGAAAAAATATTTATATTATGAAATGTGAATGGATAAATGTTTTTAGGTTGTTATAAATGTTCATGTATTTGGAGGTTTTTTATAAAATTATTATACCCTATTATGTAAAAAATAAAATAAAAAAATATTGTTTAATATTTAAAAAAAGAGCTTATTATATCACACAAATATAATGTTTTACAATTTTATTATTATTGTGTGTGGAGTTAATTATACTGTCTAATTTCATCCTATCACTTAAATTAAAATGTTTGATATATTTCTAGGAAAATTTTAACTTGTATCAATCCTATCTTACATTTTTACATATTATATAAAAATGTTAAACGATATGAATTTATACTTATAATAATTATAATATGTAACTTGATAAATTTTTTTTGTTTATGAATAATTTTTTAATTTTTAAAATTATTTGAAGATATGATGTTGCATAATTATTACAATATAGATATATTTTATTTTTGTGATTTTAATATTTCTACTTTTTTAATCAATTAATAAAATAACTATTTTATTTTTTAAATAAATTTAATAGAAAATTGATGTACAAAAACTTGATATATAAATTTTATATATTTTTTAAATAATTCGTAAGTGCACAAATGATTTTGTAAGAGACACAAGTATATTTCATATTTAGTCTAAATATGAACTACATGATTTTTAAATAATTCAATATAATTATTTTGTTTGAAAAGTCTAAACTAATAACATAAAATAAAATAAAAATAAAGGATAGATTAATTTATACAAATTATAGACATATATACAATTCATTAGTCAATGAATAATTAATGAAATATTTAGTTAGTTAATTATGTTTGGTAAAATTAATTAGATTAATTAAATATAAATCTAAATTTATTAATTATTTCTTATGTATATATAAACAGTGTCATCGGTTAAGTCTATAAGTTGATTTAATTTAACTATGCTTTATTTTCTAAGAAATTAACAATCATTTAACTTGTTACTTTCGATCGGGTCTAACAAGTTAAACTTCTATACAAACTGTTTAAATCAGTTTTTAGATCAATGTATTTGAAATCTAATTTTCATGTTTAAAATTTATTATGAAAAATATGCTATCAATATATTTTTTAATAATAAATCTTATAAAAACTTTAAAAGAGAAAGTAATTTTAAATTAAATATAGATTCATGTTTCTAAAATCCAATATTTATATTTTAAATCTATTACGATTGCAATAAATTTTGTAAAGTTCTTGAATAGAAAATATTATGTCTTTAATAATTGTTAAAAATATTTACCTAAATAATTTACACAAGCATAATAACGTAACTAAAATCTCATTATCATAATTAGTTAGCATACTCATATTAAATAAATGATTAGAAAATTAAAAATGACATTGAGAAGAAATACACAAAATTAAATATGCAGATTGAATGTAATTAAAATAATACCTCAACTATATTTTTACAGATAATTTTTCGTAGAAATCTATTATCTGAAAATTTTCTTTAATAAGACTACTTATTTGTTATAACATAATTTAAAATATTTAAAAACTAAATATAAAATAAAACTTGCTTACCTCTCAAAATTGAGAGAAAAGCTTTGAAAGAATATATAACTTAAACATTAAATGAAATCAGTTATTGTGGGATAAATATACAAGAGGGTGAGCACCTATTTATGTGTGATGGGACACGTTAAAACAACAAAAATATTATGGCTAATGAGTGAAAAATTATCGGGCATCATGGCATACTTTTGTCCCCATCGTGGCATGTGTTAATTCAGTACACGTTTAAATTATTATCCAATTATCTCACATTGTGGCACACATTAATCACGGTCCATGTTAAACTGCATGTCTCCAAAATTCTTTATACTTTCACCCTTTTACATTTGGTTGGATATATATAAGACTTACATATGTTAGTCTTTAATCTTCTTAGGTGTAATTACTGTTTTCAGGTACAATGATTCATGTATTTATCAATTGAATTATTTTGAAGTTAGAAATAATTGGAAAAAAACAAAATATACATGTGATTTTTAAAACATAGATTTGCTAAAATAATAATAAAATTATGCAAATACAAATCTATTTTGACACTAAAGTGCATATAAATAATGTAATATTTAATATTCTCACTTATCACAATCCCAATTAGTTTCTTACTAGTCTCTAGCAAGGAAAGAAAAAACTAAAAACTAAAACTAAAATGAATTAAAATATCTTAATTCATTTGGGTAAATTGATACGATTGCATTAAGGTTGCATTTAGAATATGCTAACAGCCTTTAAACCAATAACCTTCTCTAGTGGTTGTATTTAAGTAATGTTAGGGCTTTATGTGATGATACCCATTAATATCAAACTAAATTTAAAAATCAAAATTAAAAAATTAAAATCAAAAATTAAAAAAGTAAAAATCAAAATGAAAAATAAAGAAAATAAAAATAAAATAGTAAAAGTTATCGTGCTTTAGTCTCTTTTAAGTTCATAATAAAAATCAAAAGCCAATTTTGATTAAAATCCTAAAGAGTAATAGCTTATTATAAAAATGCGTTAAAAATCACACATTTGTATTCTATATAAAAAAATGTGTCAATATTGATTTACCCAATTATAGAAATCCAAATTCATTTCGATTCTAACTCTCACAAGTTATACTGTTAATATTATACTCATATATGAGTTTAAGAACTCAATTAAAGTTATATACAAATATAACTTATGTAAAAAAATGAATTAATAGGTTCACATATGTTTAAAGAGTAAAATGCTCAAAGTAGTGCGTAATGTTTGACCTCATGAAATAAATCAAATAATAGAATTTATAAAAAAAATCAAATGTCATTTTCATGTATTACTTAAAATCATAGAATAAAAATATCAAGTATATTCCTATAAAGATAAAATAAAAATGCAATGACTTCATGAGATTAATTTTCTATTTTTCTTTTTGTTATAGCTATTTCTCATAATTTTAGAGATTTTTGGGTCATAATATTTAATTTATACTATTGATTTTTCTCTTTTTTTTTCTTCTTATTTCTCATTTTCTCTTTTTTTAGAGAGTGAACTCATGCACATTTTCTACATATTTTGTATGACATGGTGAGTGACTAGTTTGGCTC
Organism: Hippophae tibetana; assembly: GCA_037013495.1. Lineage (NCBI taxonomy): Eukaryota > Viridiplantae > Streptophyta > Magnoliopsida > Rosales > Elaeagnaceae > Hippophae > Hippophae tibetana. The sequence continues at coordinate 30,749,899 of CM072809.1, forward strand.
TTTTTGTATTGGTTCTAGGGAACCCCATACATTTCTCTTTTTTTGTGGAAGTCATGTATAAATGAAAAATGCATATACTTTCAATTTCTATTTAAGTCACATTTTCTACATATTTTGTATGACATGGTGAGTGACTAGTTTGGCTCTTTTTGTATTGGTTCTAGGGAACACCATACATTTCTCTTTTTTTGTGGAAGTCATGTATAAATGAAAAAATGCATATACTTTCAATTTCTATTTAAGTCATTCAAGTTATACAATAAAAATAGTATATGATATTTTATCAAATGTAAAAATCTTAACATTCAATGCAAAAGCCTATAGAGATCATGTAGTAGTTTGAATGATAAGAAGAGTGTTTAAAAGAGTAGAAAAATATTATCACTCAGAATGGAAAGATAAAGGCTTAAAATATTCTTACAATTCAGTCTCTACTATTTGATTCATAAAGACCAATTTTGGGCTTATCTCAATTTTAATATTTTATCATGAAATAGAAACTATGACAAAAACAAACTAATTATCACAGTATTGCATGATATGTTCAAGAAATTAATCTAACAATGCAAAGACTCAATAATTTGCTTAAAGTTAACTAAAAGCATAGTAATTTTGAAAGAATTTTTTTAAAAATAAATCTAACTTTTCCTAAACTAAAAATAAAAAATAAGTGAAAATATAAACATAAGTTTAATAACTATTCCTAACCTAAAATTTACATTTCCTTCAATGTAACAAATGTAAATTAAATATTTTAATCCACACAAATAAAATGTTGTGTACTTGTTGTACATCTCACAATCAGTTATAAATAAAATAAACATTATTCACATAACATAACATAAAATAAATTAAAAAACATGAAACAAAAAATAATATGAAACAAATATAATATTGAAAAACAAAAAAAATTAAAATAAAGTTAAAAAAATTAAAACAAAATATATAAAAACAATAAAAACTTGTAAAAACCCAGAGCAAGTTTGGAGCTCAATTCTCCATATCATCTGATCCTTGTTCTTCATGCTATGGTTGTGATCGTTCAAGTGGTGTAAAGATGAAATCATAATCTTACTTCTCGAGTTCCCTTAAATAGCTTGAACCCATCACAAGATGGTTAAGTTGTAATCAATGCATTTCATAGAAAAAATGGTTATAATTCACCTAATCATGATGTTGTCGATTTGCAAATGTAGAATGTTGTGTAGTACAAGCTTGGGCATAATTTTCCAAGTAAGTCCCTCTTTCATTTAGATGATGAATTTCATCCTTCATTTTCATTCTTTCTGAAATAGCGACTCTTATTTCCTTTTGGGCAATATTAGTACCGAGGTGAGTTCATTGTAGGACACTAGATTTAATTATTCACTAGGTAGAAACATAGCTTCACCTTTTGGGTAAATTACCCTCACTTTAGAATATAAAGTAGTAACAAGTTGGGGGAAAAAGTAATTTAATTGGTGGTTGTTAAGAGACAATTTCATCCTTCATTTTCATTCTTTTTGAAATAGCGACTCTTATTTCCTTTTGGGCAATATTAGTATCGAGGTGAGTTCATTGTAGGACACTAGATTTAATTATTTACTAGGTAGAAACATAGCTTCACCTTTTGGGTAAATTACCCTCACTTTAGAACATAAAGTAGTAACAAGTTGGGGGGGAAAAGTAATTTAATCGGTGGTTGTTAAGAGACAATTTCATCCAATTGTGAATTATTATTCCAACATCATAGTCATTTTGTATGTTATAGCATACAATAATATTATCAGCTATCTATCCATAGAGCTATAATGAGTAATGGGCATAAATCTTGAACATATAAAATACATCCATATGCAGGAAACCTTATCCAAAGACTTAGCTCCAAAGCCTCTTGGTGTTCCACTAGCATAGCCCAACTTAGAACCTTCTATTATTAGGCTTCCTATTACTGCAACGTAATCCATATTATTCAAATAAGTCTCATACTCACCCTTGCCTATATCTATCAAACCATAATAAAACATTAATACCAAATGGCCCAAAAAGGACTAGTAAATTATGTACTTTAATCTTATTCTCGACAATGTATGAAACATTAGCATAAAATTCTTGAACAATAGATTCTATAACTACTTTTGGTTCATTAATGAATCGTCTCTAACCTGGAATTACTATCACATTAGTAATACCCTCAAATTGAAAATTTTGTACCAACTCAAAGTCCATACCCCTTTCCATTATGAAACTTGTTTTTATCTCAATAGTCTTATCAAATTTGAGTTTGGTCTTAGCACTAGAAAATTTGAGCCTATTATATGCAATAGAGGTTTCTATCTCTTTTTCTTTATTATCCCTTTTTAGGTACCATTTTAAATGTCAATGAAATCTCAAAATCCAAAGGTTTACAGATAATCCATATAAAACAACAAAATACTTAACTAATCCAAAAAATATCCTTACCATCACTTTATCCAAATAGGGTTTAGAACTTTTTTTAACCAAAACTTTATAGAAATAATCCTCAAAAATTCAAAGAATTTATCTCAAGACTTAATTTGTAAAAACTATTTAGCTACTGAAAGAGTCCATAATCTATTAAACAATTAGGGTAAGAAGATACAAACTCTTAAAGGACTTGAACCCAACGTGCAAGATGCAAAATAGTAAACACTTACATAGTCCACACAGTAGGAGCACAAATAATATAATATCAAAAAAACAGACAACTTATAACAACATACATTATGTATCAAAACAAAAAGCATAATAGTTAATCATGCATAATAAGCTATATAACAAGGTAAATCTTCATAGAGAATGTATCGATATGGTAACATCGATTGGTTTTTTAAGACAACCACTAAATAATAAATAATTCACTAAACAATAAAATAATTACAACTTTGATAGACAAGAAAATAATTATTACCTCTATTAGTCAAGACCTCTATCCAAACTACCTACTATTGGTCTTACTAGTTGCTTCCACAACTACTTGGTTCAACACTCAAACCTAGCTTTTCTTCACAACCAACATTACCTAATGCTGTGTGATTGGAAAACCTAAATCAATAACAAGAAGTGTTATCATTAACAATTTTGTGGGACCCATATTCAATCTAAAACCTTTTTTTTAAATTAATATTGTAACTAACTAATAAATTAAATAAAAACATAAATGTTTTAAAAATTTAATATCTATAATTAAACTACTACTAACTAAACTAAATCTAAGTAATATTTAAAAATAATTATAACTACCAATAGAAATATTTTTAAAATAGTTAATAAAAGCAACTGTCTATCAAATGAAAATGAATTATGTAAAACAAAAGGGAAAGAGGTTACCTTCTATTCAAGACTATATTTATCGCCTTTAGCAAGACATTGCTTGAGGGATTTCATTTTTAGAAAACTCAATGTCCCCGTGTCATTGAGTTCAATTATTGTTTTGCTAGGCATCTATTCTTGCCTTTGCTTCTATAAGTGTTCATCTAGTTGCTCAACTTGTACCTCCACCTTTTTGTGGAAGCCTTCACTAAGTCCAATCTTCGATTAGTTCTAGATTTATTGTATCTACTAACTTGAATGAAAGCATTCAAGTTATCCTTAAGAGTTGGTTTATTAGGAAGATTTTAAGGCATTTATTATTGGTATTATGGTTCTCTGTATTTGAGTTATGGGAAAATGAAGGGTTGCTTTGCCTCCAAGAGAAATTGGGATGATTTCTCCACACTGGGTTATGGGTATTTACATTGGGGTCATACTTTGGTCTTTATTGGTACCTCTCCAATGCATTGACCTATTAAAGTCTGGTACGGTAAGGATAGGTATTAGTACCATGTCCCAAAATACTACACAATCCACATTGTTATTTATTGGAGATGGCATGTGTAGTAAGAAGCGTAACTTTCTTAGTCAATTATGTAAGTTGCTTAGATACTCTAGCCCTTCTCACTCGTGAGGTTTTCTATTGAAAATTAGTATCCAACATCTAAAAGAGATTATATGACTCTGAGGTAGTTTTCTTTCTCATAGATCCTTCTACAATGTCATCGACGATGAACTAACATTGTTGTGTCAATCCATCATAGAAAACTTATTCTGCAGTAGTAGAGATTAACTTTGATGAGGGCACTGAGAGAGGAAAAGTTTGAACCTATACCAAGCTTCATCAAAAGGTTCTCCCTCTATCTATTTGAAGATGATTTATTTTTTTCCTCACTATGCCTAAGGTCCTTCTTAAAGATGCTCAAATGAGCCATAGTAGCTACATCTAGACATAGGGGATAGGTAATGGAGATTGAGGGGCTGATCATGCTAATGTTTCCAAATATTCTCAAGATATCTTGCAAGAAATTGGCGATCCAATGACTAGGGATAGATTTAGAAGATCAAGTTGGGTGCAAGGGTTACTTTAGGAAGGAATTTTTGTTTTAGTTAATTATGAGCCTTTTATGTTTAGAAAATTTTGTTTTAGTGAATTATGGGTTTTTTATGTCTTATTTATTATAAGTCTTTTTATTCTTTTACTCTTTAAGGATGAATTAGGCCCAATCCATAACTAAATAGGTCCATTAGGCCCATTTCATCTAGGGTTTTTTCTTTTAGGGTTTCTTGCTTATATAGAAGAAGAGTTATGTAATTTGGAGGTAATAATGAATATAATTAATGAAAAGTATATATTCAGAAAGCTTTTACTTTGTCTTCTTAGGTTTTTGATTGAATGCTTGAATTCGACTTATCAAAGGGAGTGATAATCCTTTGTAGCATCTCAAGGAGTTTTTTTCCTTAGGGTTTTAATCTGATCAACTTCAACACGTTCTTAGTAATTCAATCATTTTTATTCTTTTGAGTTTGTAGGTTCCTAGGATTATTTGCCTAGAGGGTTTGCATCATTTGGTACGAGAGCCTTGGTTATTGAAAATATGTTATCTATCTTCATCTATCTTTTTTTTAATTCTAGATTTTAAAAAAAATTCCTTTGATTGTTTTCTATGTTCTTGAGTCACAAATCAAAAAACAAAAAGTTTCATCCTTTTAAGTCTCGTGTATTTTCTTTCAATTTTGTTGTCGTTGTTTTCGTCTTTGGATTTCATTTCACATTTTTCTTTGAATTCTTTGTATCTTTTTCTTGTTCTTTATTTCTATGTTTAATATATCTTTATTCTTTAAAAACAAAGAGGAGAGAGCTGTTGTTCGCAGTTTAAAAAAAATTGATAAATTGGAGTTGTAACTTTAAACGACTATAACTTTTGACTCAAGTATTGAAATGACTATTATAATATATAAAATTGAAGTTCTTTTCAATTCCTATTCTATCTTTAGGTTCCATCCCCATTCCATGCCATTTCTGACCCCAAATTTCATCATTCATACCACTTACTGAGGGGTTAAAGTTTTGTCGCACCTTTTTGCGTTGTTTTTTGTTCTTGTTCATTAGAGTTGAGAATTTTCTATTCACAGGAGAAGAAATAGCAGTAAAAAAAATAAAAGAAAAATAATAAGAAAGAAAAAAAGAAGAATAAGAAAAGGAGAACAAAGTAGTAGATTGTTCAAGAATCTAATTCTTGTTTTCTTGGTGAGTGTTCTTGTTCTTGTTGAAATTGGTTTTTTCTTTATTTTGTTCTTGCTTCCCAAGACTAATTAAAAAAGGGAAATCATAGTTGATCAAGAGTCTTTCTTTAGAGATTAATTTTTTAAAAAAGGGAAAATAGTTGACCAAGAGTCTTTCTTTAGAGTCCTCATTGGTCAAAAGTCTTTCTTTAGAGTCCTCATTGGTCAAGAGTATTTCTTTAGAGTCTTCTTTGATCAAGAATATTTCTTTAGAGTCTTCTTTGGTCAAGAGCCTTTCTTTATAGTCCTCTTTGTACTTTATTTTTGTCATACTTTGCTATTATGTTTTTAGAATTATAAATTTTGAGATTGTCACTAATAAAATAGTTACTTCTTGAGATTAATTGGATTCTTTGATTTTTTTAAGAACACAAAAGAGGTTGGCATGAGGTAAAAAAAGAAAAAATAGTGTAAAGAGCGAACAAAAATAATGTTAAAAAGAGAGTGATAACAATCTTATTTGAGAGCAAACACATAAGGGAATGCATGAGTTATCTCATTTTATTTTACAGGTTGACAACATGATTAAGGAAGGAGGAGAACCATAATAGGTTGACTTGAAATTCTTCATCAAATCTATTAATGACCAATTTAAGAGGATGAATGCAAGGTTGGATCATTTAGAATCCTTTTCAAGTTCTAAATTACATAAAAGAAGACATAGAAGACATAGGTTAGACAAAGAAGAAACTAATTCCAATGTGGAAGAAAGAGCAAGTTGTAAATGGGAAAAAATCATGGTTGTACAGACAAATGGAGAAATCGAAAGTTCCAATTCATGTGACAAAGAGATACCACCAATGAATGATTGTTCTAATGTTAAAGTGGAAGAACCTATGCATAGAGATTCCCTTGTCACAGGGAGAGTCCTGAATATATAACCTAAGGATGAAGAAGATGACCAGCACCGTGATCATATTTTCCACACCAGATGCAATGTGAAGGATAACTTATGCACATTAATTATTGATAGTGGGAGCTATACTAGTGTTACTATTACCTTGTTTGAAGAAAAGTTAAATTTGAAGTGGTAGAAGCATCCCAAACCGTATAAGCTACCATGGTTGAATGATTGTGGAGAAGTGGAAGTTAACAATCAAGTTTGGGTTCCCTTTTCAATTGGAAAATATGAAGATAAGGTTCTTTGTGATGTTGCACCATGATGCGTATTTTCGCAAGTGTACGAAACGTTCAAGTAATAAAGTGTACAAAAGTACGGCTATTGAACCCACAAGGAATGGCATTACTAAGTACCGAAATTGACTAATCCTAATTTTATTTGAAAACAGAATTGGTGAAATTGTTTAAGAAGAAAATTAACATGAAACTAAATGCAAATAACACAATTGAATGTTGTTCACAAATGATTAAAAGCGCTAAGGCATTTGATTTCGCTAAATCAATTCAATCCGATTTCAAGTCATGTTATATGAGAATCAAAGCTAAAAGTGATGGTTGAAAAACCCAAATTTACCTAATACTCTATCTCGAGTTATATTAGAATTACTTATCTATGAAAACCAACTATATTTCTATGAAGATTTAATCACAAACAAGTACATTACGATTTATGGAATTTCTAGAATAACCACATACATCATGAATTAGGTCTCACACTCGCATTCAACATACGATATTTATCACAAGAAGCATTCATTACACATCTCCTCTCGGTTTCAATATAATGCAGCAAATCCTCTAAATCTTGGCCAGAAATTTAAAAGCATTAAGCATGGAAATAAATACTCAACTTTAAAACAATGAACTCATATAACAATAACAAAAGAAATCAGATTTTCTTGATTCAACTACATCATAGCCTTAGCAAAAAATGAATTAGTTCAAAATGGAAATAAGAACAAACATCATCTCAATTGAATCCATGAATAACAAATCAGAATAAAATGCACAAAATGAAAGCTAAGGAGAAGAGATGAAAAACTCTTGAAGATGAACACTTGGTAGCAACAATGGTGATAATCCTTCAAGCTTCTCCAAACTTTCTTCTCCAAACTCAGACCTCCTCCTCTCTATCGTCTCCTTCTCTCTCTATCTTATGGTTTATATAAATCTAGGGTTTTTGGGGGCAATTTTGGAACAAAACGACATAAAAATGTGTTTTCGGAAAAAAACTCGCCGATGGCGACATTATTCTCGCCGAGGCGAGATTTTTGGGAAAATTAAAATTTTGGTTAATATGATTTTCGCCGACGGTGAGATGAATTTGGCCGGTGGCGAAAGGTGTATGGCCGGTGACGAGATGAATTAGGCCGGCGGCGAGATTTCCAAATTTCAAAACTTTGTTTTTTTTATTCTCACTCAATCCCGATCATTGAAATTTGTCCCAAACTTCTCCAAAATCATGATTTTACGTGAAATTGCACTTTAAACATGAAATACCCGTGAAATGACATTTGTGGATTAAATAATCAAATAAACACAATTTTCATACAAATATCAACATTTAAATCATAACAAAAACACAATAATTTGACACTTATCACACCAATGTATATTGCTCACATATTCCTCAACTGAACATAGCAGTTTGATAGATGGGTTTCACATAATGGTTATAGAAATCATTATTCTTTTGAAATAAACAACTAAAAAGTTGCATTAGCCCCTCTCAAATCTTTGCAAGCTTATGAAAACCAAATTAGGATAGCAAAAGAGTGCAAGATGTGGGAAAACAAAAATGTGAGCAAGAGGAAAATAAAAAAAAGAGTAAGTAAGGTATAGAGCAAAAATTGAGAGAAAAGTGAGCATAATGTAGGCAAAAATGAGCAAAAAAGAGAAAAAAAAAAGTGAGCACAAAGGATAGAAGAGTGAGAAAACAGAAGAAAAAAGTTAACAAAAAGGAGAGAAAAATAAAAGAATGAGTACATTTGTTGAAAAACAAGAGATTTAAGGTTGCTATGATAGCAAGGCAACAAGTACTTGTACTTATGTACAATGATGTTTATCTTTGTACTAACGATCTTAACTCATCTTTGCCTATTGTCATTTTATCTTTATTGCAGGACTTTGAGAATCAAATTCCGGAAGAGATTCCCTATGGATTTCCCCATTTAAGAGAAATTGGACATTAAATAGACTTCACACATGGATCCGTTATACCAAATCAACCTACTTAAAGAGCTAAGATTTGAGGACGAATATTTTCAAAGAGGAAGGAAATAATGGAGATTGAGGTGCTAATCAAGGTGATGTTTCAAAGTGCTAATCAAGTTGATGTTTCCAAATATTCTCAACATCTTTTGCAAGGAATTGGTGCTCCAATGACTAGAAATAGATTTGAAAGATCAAGTTGGGTGCAAGGGTTACTTTAGGAAGGAATTTTTGCTTTAGTTAATTATAGGCCTTTTATGTTTAGCAATTTTTGTTTTAGTAAATTATGGGCTTTTTATGTCTAATTTATCATGTCTTTTTAGTCTTTTGCTTACTCTTTAAAAATGGATTAGGCCCAATCCACAACTAAATACCCTCATTAGGCCCATTTCATCTAGGGTTTCTTACTTATATAGAAAAAGAGTTATGTAATTTGGAAATAATAATAAATATAATTAATGAAAAGTATATTTCAGAAAGCTTTTTATTTGCTTCTTGTGTTCTTGATTGAATGCTTGAATTCGACTTATCAAAAGGAGTGATCATCCTTTGTGGTGTCTCAAGATTGGAGTTTTAAGAACTTCGTTTCCTTCGGGTTCTACTCTGATCATCTTCAATACGTTCTTAGAAATTCAATCGTTCCTATTTCTTTGAGTTCGTGGGTTCCTAGGGTTATTCACCTAGAGAGTCCATATCAATAGGGGAGAGCTAGGTGCAACGGCACCAAAAACTTGTTGTGTGTTTTTTTACACATAAAAACGTGCAAGCATACACGGTCACAAGTAATAAAATTTGATAAGTAAGTTATCGTTCCCACGGAGATTTGTTACCATAGTTTGTTGAGTACTAAAATTATCTCTCTCTGATTTTATTCAAAACGTTCGTTGATTGTAACAAATTTAAGAAAAGAGTTTAATAACAAAATAAAAGAAATCTAGGATTGCAATTTTTCACCAAATTAATCAACTTAAATCATTTTATTTTCTTTTGATTTATATTTTTTAGTACATTTAATTTGTCGACCGAAAACTTCTAATTTTATTCATACATCTCTTCCGAGCTCCGTACAAACACACCTCGTTAAATTAATTCACTATATTCCTATGAGAATTAAATTCACCGAGATTCATTACGTTTTAAGTTTTCAAATGGCCACACATACAATTAGGGTATATTTCTATCCTTCATCATACATGTCATTCTATTTACGAGCAATATACACACAAATTCCTCTTCCAAATTTATTTATGTGCCACAGATCGTTTTGATAAGATTCGTAAATAATCAAAAAACATTAAGCACAAAATAGAACGAAAAAATCGAACGTCTTATAAATCTATCAAAAATAATTAAAATAAAAGCTTCATAAATTAAGATCAAATACAACCCTAGAAAAATTAAATTACTTCATAAAATTAAAATAAAAATTACAACAGTTTCAGAAAAATTAGATGAAGAAGAAGGAAAATTAAAACATTACTTAGAACAAATATTTGGCACACGCAGAACACAACAAAAGCTAAAAAATGGCTTCTGCGTGTTCTACTGTCCAAAACCGAACAACACAAAAACTAAACTCTACCCAAAACTCCAAAAAACTTTTTTCATCTATCATCTTATCTCCTATTTATAGCTAAAAATAATACATCTAAAATATTACATTTTTTATTTTATTTTTTAAATAAACGCGTAAAAAATTTGTATCGAAAAAATAAAAATCACGCGTATCGATTTTTGATATCGAAACTTATTTTAATTCACGCGTGAGATAGGGTGCCATTTATGTATTTTTTAATTCATTATGCATGCCACGTGTCAGCGTCTGATTTGCTGAAAAGATTTAATGCGGACACGTGGCAACATTTCATTGGCTGCGGGAAACGGGCGCATGATGGATTGTCGCACGGGAGACAACGGCTACACGTGGGCGTGATCCTGCGCTTTCACGCTCATCGTAACCTGACATGTGCCATAACAGGATTCGCTACAAGGATTTAAAGCGAACACGTTGCAGCGTCTGATTAGCTGAAGATCTGGTTGCACGCAGAGATCAGCGCATGGGATCAGAGGCGCGCGTAAGTGGGGGACAGCGGCTGGACGCGTCAGACACGTGGGTCCCACCTGCACGCCGGTCTGCACAGCAGGTGGGCCCCACTCGGGCGCCGAGCCGCGTGAAACAGAATCTACACCCACGCGAGTTGGTCGGGCGTGATCTGGACGCACGCATAGTAGCTGTTTCTTCTTTGATCGGACGGTGCACGTGTCGCGCGTGCTGCATGGCACGTGGATTCTTCTAACCTGCGCAGAATATTAAACTTTCTTAATTGCATTTTGACCCACAAATTTAATTCAAATTACAATTTCAACTATCTTTAATTACAGTTTAGCCCTTTTCTAATTTAAATTAAATTTAAACTTTTAATAATTAAAATTAAGCCCGATTTTAATTTAAATTATATTTTCAAATTTTATAAATTACAATTAAACACTCTTTTATTTGAAATTATATTTTAGACACAAATTTGCAATTAAGTACGTTTTCAATACAAATTATTTAATTTTTATTAAAAAATATAAAAAAATAGTAAATACTAATTTATTATACTAAAATCATTAAGAACATAGCAATTATAATTAATAAAATAGGTGAAAATAACTATATAAAATACAGTTATCAGTGATGTACTCCTTTCATATCTAGGGCATTGTATAGCAAAGTGCCCAACAGTGCCACGTAGTTAACAAACATGAACAGTAGAGGTAGAGAATCTTAGTCTGTGACTTTGAGAAGTAGTATGTGGAGGAGAGGAAGAAGAAGCACTCATATTGACTTTCACATGAGGATGAGAAGTTAATTTCCCACAGTGTGGTCTTACACACTTGAGTTTACCAAAGTTATAACAATTAGGAGTAACAGTAGATAGAGGTAGTAGACAACCACTGGAGAGATGAGAAGGACTAGCTTTAGATGAAGTATTCACCTTGCTAGAGGAAACATGATAAAAAGTAACAATTGACTTACCTTTAAGAGTGGTAGAAATTGATTTCAACTTTAAATCTTGAGTAGTCAACTTCACAAACTTAAGAGTTGTTAAAGTTGAAGTAGAAACCCTTTCATTATACCCATTGTTGTTTTTATCAATGAATTGCTATAAACTAATGATAATTTCACTTATTTTCTATGAACAAGACATCATTTTTTTGATAGCAAAGGAAGATTGTTTGAATTCTTTTTCACTCATATGGAGTTTGTCCTTTAAAGCAATGATAAACTCTTCCTTTCCTTTTACAAAGATTCCAGGTAAGCCATAAATATGTTGAGAATACCTACTTTCTCATTCAAATGTTCTAATTATTCTTCTTTCAAATGAGAGAATAAGCCAGATATTATTTGGCACTTTTAAAAAAAATTATGCTTCTTCAATCAATCTATTTTAGCATTTCAAATAGAAGGTGGATTGACATACATAGAGATAACTTTACCATAAGTAGGACATTTTAGTTATTCTTTAAGCTTTTTCACCTTCTCGTGATTTGTGTTAAACTTTTTAAGCAAATCAAAATATCGCTTTTAAATGACCTCACATTTATTATGAGATCAAGTTGTTGACCATTAATTGAGGACTTAATTTTTCCTAAGATATTTCTCCAAGTTGCTCATCTTATGCACCTTTTCATCCATGCTCTTTAAAGCCTTTTTCTTAGCTTTCACTAACTTGATATACTCCAACAAGAGCAGATTATAAGAATCGAGCAACTCATCTTCATCATATCTAGTTGAGGCTTTTTAAACATCTAAGGTTGTAGTAGGAGGACGCACGACATTTCTTGAAGTAAGAATGCTAGAAAGTTGGTGTCATCCTCATCTTCATTGTTGCTACTGTCTAAAACAATAACCTCAGCCTTCATAGAACATTTGTTTGTGACTTTTTGTTTATGAATATAGTTGGCAACAAAGTGATCAGACTTCTTATATTCGAAGCATCTAATTTTGTTGAGGTGGCCTTTGTTGTGTTTCTCAACTTCATAATCCGAATCTTCATCAATCTTTATTGATTTCAAACCTTTAGTGCTCAAGCTATCTTTTCAAACACTCCTAGGGGAGAGTTTTTATTTCTTGAAAAATTTAGAGAATTCTTTGGAAAGTAAAGCCATTTCTTCCTCATAAGAGTTTAAGTCATCTTTACTTAAAGATGTGGCATTCACATATTTGCTGGATCCACTACCCTTAGTAGACTTGAGAGCCAAATTATTTCCCTTCTTAGCAACAATTTGATCTTTCTTAGGCAATAGGTGATGAAGTTTGAAGACTTGTAGATCACCAACTAACTCATTTTAGGCTTGTACATGAACTCAAGCATGATAACTTTGGCGTCAAACCAATAGGGTAGCCTAGCGATGATCTTCTCAATTGATTTTCTCGAATAATAGGTCTACCTAAGTTGTAAGAAAAATTGAAAATATTTGAAAATTATACACAAAATTTTCATTCTTTTGCATGATACAGAGTTCAAAATCTTTATTAAACATTAGAATTCTTAAATTTTTTATAGCAAAAGTACCTTCATAAGTAGTTTTTAGAATATGCCATGCTTTTTTTGAAGTAGTAGAACTCTAGCTTCTTCAATGATCATCAGACGTGATAACTCTAATGATTTCCTTAGTTTCTTATTTTGGCCACTTAGTCATAGGTTTAGGAATCATAGTATTATCAAGGAGGATTTTGATTGGATACATCCAACCTTTTTCAAATAGAAACCAAACATGATCTCTAAAGGACCACTAAAAGGCCCTTATTTGAGATTTCCAATAGGTATAGTTTAGCCTATTAAACAGCGGAAGCCTACCTATGTTACCTCATTCTCCTAAGTTTATCAGATATAAAAGTATGTATGTGGATAATGAGTTATAAGAATCAACACCGGAGTGGTTAATCCTTAAAAGGATGAACCAACTTTGATACCAATTGAAAGAGTCCAAGACTCAGTTCATTACTAGGGTAAGGAGAAATCGGATCCTTTAGGAGTTGCACCTAACTTGTAAGATATTGAATAATAAGCACTTAAATAGAATACACAGTGAAAGTAGTAGAACAATAATATCAAATAATTAGATAACTTTCATATACAAATATTTTATATAAAATATAAAGCAAGTAAAGAACATATAAGCTTTATAATCATAGTCTAAGATTTATTATGTTATACCATACACACTTTAAACTCATATTATACTAGCACAACAAAAGATCATATACAACAAAGAATATAATAATGTAAACCCACATAGAATTCCTATCTATAAGGTCACATCCTTGAGTTATTTATTGCAACCACTTAGCAGCAAAATATTCACTAAGTAATCAAAAAATTACAACTTTGATGAAAATAAAACCACCAATACCTCTATCAGTCATAACATCAATCCAAACTACCTGTTGTTGCCTTCGCTTGTTGCCTTTGTAGCAACATGGTCCTTAGCACAAACCCAACTTTCCTTCAAAGCCAATACCACCTATTGTAATGTGATTAGAAACCATATTTTAGTAAAGTTAAGAGTAAAGTGCTTTAAACCTTGAGGACCACCCTTAATCATGAGTCACTAATAATCACCTTGGGACACACAGTCCATCACAAATCTCAAATCATGTACTTAAGACACAATCAATCCACATATCTACACAACTAACAATTTGATAGCTTAACATAATAAACAGTCCAAACTCCCAATCTTGTGTCTCTTATAGAAACCAAAATAGTCTTGAGATCAACACTTAAGCATGACATTTTGCCCATATCACTGAAGTAATAAAATGTAAGTCCTTCAAAAACAATTTGGGAAACAAATGTAATTCTTAGTGCATATTTTGATAGACTTTTGATACAATATAAATAGGTGAGGTGAAGGGAAATAAGAGGTTTTTATAGAGAGAATTCCAATGAATAGACCACCTCGCCAAAGCCTTTCCATGGTCCCCGTTGACCACCTCACCACAGTCATGTCGAGGGGTGTGGAAAGGCACTTATCGAGCTATCAAAAATCATATATTATCTTTCCAAAAAATGTCAACTAATTTTCATAAATACCCACATCAAAAATGAGCTAAACTCCACTACTCATGACCTAACATGCATACTAAACAACTAATCCCATGGTGTGTGAAAAACATGCTTTCATTCATAATGTTTTTGACTATGTGTTGTATGCATTATTGATAATCAACATTACATAGAAGAAGACAAAGCACTGAGTAAAATAAATAGACTCTTATATTTTGTACACAAGAAGCCAACATAAATACACATACCTCAACTGTATTTTTATAGATAATTTATGTAGTAATTTATTATCTAAAAATTCTCCTTAATATCACCACTTATTTGTGATAAACTAATCTAAATTGTTTAAAAATTAAACATAAAATAAAACTTGTTTAACTCTTAAAATTGAGAGAATAACTTTGAAAGAAAACAAAACCTAAACAGAAAATGAAATGAATTGCTATGGGATGAATCTATATGGGGTGAGAGCACCTATTTATAGGTGAAGGGATATGATAAAACATGAAAAAATTATGGATCTTGAGTAAGAAATTATTGGGTTTCGAGGCATACTTTTATCCCCATCATAACATGCATTGATTCAGTATGCATTTAAATTAAGATCCAATTGTCTCACACCGTACCACACATTAATCACCATTGATGCTTATTTTCACAAGTGTATGAATCGTTCAAGTAATAAAGTGTACAAAAAGTACGGATATCGAACCCACAAGGAATGGCGTTACTAGGTACCAAAATTGACTAACCCTAATTTTATTTGAAAACTGAATTGTTGAAATTTTTTTAAAAGCAAATTAACTTTAAACTAAATGCAAATAACAAAATTTAATGTTGTTCACAAATGATTAAAAACGCTAAGGCATTTGATTTCGCTAAATCAATTCAATCCGATTTCAAGTCATGTTATATGAGAATCAAAGCTAAAAGTGATGGTTGAAAAACCCAAACTTATCTAATACTCTCTCTCAAGTTATATTAGAATTACTTATCTATGAAAACCAACTATATTTCTATGAAGATTTAATCACAAATAAGCACATTACGATTTATGGAATTTCTAGAATAACCACATACATCATGCATTAGGTGTCAAACTCGCATTCAACATACGGTATTTATCACAAGAAGCATTCATTACACATCTCCTCTCGGTCTCAATATAATGCAACAAATCATCTAAATCTTGATCAGAAATTTAAAAGCATTAAGCATGGAAATAAATACTCAAGTTGAAAACAATGAATTCATATAACAATAACAAAAGAAATCAGATTTTCTTGATTTAACTACATCATAGCCTTAGCAAAAACGAATTAGTTCATAACAAAAATAAGAACAACCATTATTTCAATTGAATCCATGAATAACAAAACTGAACAAATTGCAGAATATAAAAGCTAAGGAGAAGAGATGAAAAACTCTAGAAGATGAAGGCTTGGTAGTAACAATGGTGAAGATCTTCAAGTTTCTCCAAAATTTCTTTCTCTCCTCCAAAAATGGCTTTGAACTCCCATTTCTATCGTGTCCCCTTTCTCCATCATATTGTATATATAGATCTAGGGTTTTGGGGGTAATTTTGGAACAAAACAATCAAAAAAATGTGTTTTCGGACGAAACTTGCCGGCGGCGACATTATTCTCACCGCGGTGAGATTTCTGGAAAATAATTTTTTTGGTTTTCCGATTTTGGCCGGTGGTGAGATTATTTGGTCGGCGGCAAGATGAATTTGCCAAAATTTGTGCTCTTGGGAAGATTTTTGCCCAGCTTTCCGTAGCATTTTTGCCGGCGGCGAGATTAATCTAGCTGGCGGCGGGAGTTCTAAATTTTGAAACTTTGTTTTCATTTTATTTTCACTCAATCCCGATCATTGAACTTTGTCCCAAACTTCTCCAAAATCATGATTTTACCTGAAATTGCACTTTAAACACGAAATACCCGTGAAATGACATTTGTGGATTAAATAATCAAATAAACGCAATTTTCACACAAATAATAACATTTAAATCATAACAAAAATGCAATAATTTGACTCTTATCAACCATCACGGCCCATGTTAAATTGCGTGTCTTCAAATTTCTTTGTATTTTTACCCCTTACATTTGGTTGGACATATGTAAGGCTTATATATGTTAGTATTTATTCTTCTTGGTTGTAATTAAATGCTTTCAAGTACAATTATTTAAGTGTTTATCAATTGAACCATTTAGAAGCCATAACTACCTAAAAACAACAAAACA
This sequence comes from Hippophae tibetana, assembly GCA_037013495.1. Taxonomy (NCBI): domain Eukaryota; kingdom Viridiplantae; phylum Streptophyta; class Magnoliopsida; order Rosales; family Elaeagnaceae; genus Hippophae; species Hippophae tibetana. Next base: position 30,766,911 of record CM072809.1, read on the forward strand.
TACCCATGATTTAAAAAAACAGATTTGCTAAAATAATAATAAAATTATGTAAATAAAAATATATTTTGACACTAATAAATCACATAATATTTATGTTCTTCAAGCACTCATCAATAATATTACTTAATCAAATGAAATTTTTTGGATGTAACATAAAGAATGTAACTTTTTTAATGAAAGATTCCAACAGATAGATCTCAAAGATGCATCTGAACATCCCAACTAGGTTGGCATCTTTGTATACCTTTCTTCATCAAGCCCACTAGCTATGAGTATTTCTAAAATGATAAAAAAGGGTAATAAAAATCATTGTTCGGTAAAACCTATAGTTATTCCTATTGTTAATATTTAAAAAACAAAAGCATTAGTGAATGTTGGGGCATCCCACCACCATATTTCTGTATAGATACTAGGTGCCTTAGAGGCTATACAATTAGCTGTAGTGCAAATAATTATCTTAATGTACCATCTTTCTAGCACCAATAATGATCTAGTGCAAAAATGAAACATCATATAAGCTGAGGTTGACTCTAACAAATGCCTTTTCCACCCAAAGGTGATGGCATACAATACTTCGTGAATAATTACCACAAGTTCTACCTCAAAAGAAAATGCAAACCCTAGTGGAATATAGAAAGAACCTTTGACAAATGATCTTAATGTTCGAAATACACCTACACAACTTACTAGACTAGGTAAACTAAAAGTAGCACCATCAGTATTTACTTCTATCCACACTAAAGGTGTTGGTCTCCAAATTATCTCTACGATTTGGAGTACTCATCGTGCAACTCCTTGCACTCATAATCTTTAAAGGACCACAAGATCCTCCATTTTATTTCATATAGCCTTATATTGTGATAGACCAACTTCATGAATAAAATTCCAAACTGTGGCAAATGTAGAGTTCATATAAGCACATCTATCATTGTCAATCCAAGCTTTTCATATCACCTAGATGACTAATATTGTATGTACTTTCCATAAATTAGTGAGTTGTGACCTAAGGCTAAGCGACATTGCATATTTATATAAATCTAGAATGGAAGAATCTATAGGAAGTTATTTGCCAAAGAAGGAGTACAATAGATCCCATAGTGCACATGCAAATTGTCAACTCAAAAAAGGTGAGAAATAATTTCCTCAGCTGACTTACATAAGGAGTATCGAGAGTGAAGCAATAACCCCTATTCTTTTCCTAAAACTTAGTGGGAAGCTTTAATTTTTTTTTTGTTACCAAAAAAGAAAGGACCAAGATGGTGGTATAAAAAGGGCCCAAATCTCCCTTCCCCAACTCTTATGTTTTCCAACCACACATAGGGAGCCATAGACCTCACTAGTTATGAATTCTTTGTTAATTGAATGCTTCCAAATTCATGCATCCATAACGTTCCTTGCAATTATGAGTAGATCTCTGAGTAAATGTAAGTGTAAGAGTTCTCAAAAGATTACAGTTAATGCCACCCATGAGCATGCAAATAATTACCAACTAAAAATTGTAACAATAGGTCTATAAGGGGTTGTTCAACCTTTCAAAAAGAAGAGTACCTAACCAATGAGCCATCCAAAATCATATAGAAGAATCTTTGTTGACTAACCATTTTAACTCCTCCAAATATTTGAGTAATAATGATGCAAGTGGGCTATACCGAAAAGAAAAAATAATGGCTACGTGGAGCATATCTTATACTCAAATACCGACTACAAATCTTGAAATTTGATTGAAACGATTCTCATATTATGCGATGGCTATATTGTCTTTCTTTATATTCATAAATTTAACCACCTTGTTGGCTTTTGCATTCTCATTAAAGAATCTTTCATAAAACAACTTCTCAAATTTTTCCCATGTGATTGTAGATGTTGAGAGAAAAATGGTTCAAAAATACTTTTAAAGATTATGAATGAATATTATTTATGGGAGATAAGAACTATGCTTTGATATCAAATTATTACACCCCAAAAATGGTTATATGAGATAGGAAGAGAGTAAATTCTTAAAGTATAATTAAAAGAAATCCAAAAGATTTATTTAATAAAATTTCAATTTAATTCGAGATATCTCTATTTAAAATATAATTTAACAAAACTTTTTAAATTAAAAATCATAAAATACATATATTAGAAATATGATTCATTTTTACATCATGTCTAAACATTTAATCCAAATAAAGATTACAAAATAAAATACAAATTATAACTTAAAGTTTTTTTCTTTTTCCTCAATCGTGCACCAATACTTGTCAAATCCTAATATAAAGGTAAGGAAAAAATATGATAAATTACACATAGTAAGGGTTTACTCTATTATATATTTGCAATAAATATATTAAATTTGTTCATTATTGTAATTCATACGTGAATAGTTTTAACTCAATGAAATATTTATCATGAATAATGTAAGTTGAAAAGACAATCTGAAGCTTATCTATGAGAATGGTGAAATATGGAAGCACGCACTAGATTTTGCTTATATTCAAACCAGAGCTGATATTTAGCTGAAAATGGAGTTGCGAAGATAGGTAACGGAGGGAAGACTTTAGTCAAGCTGGGGACTTTGACGCTGAATGTTCTACCATCCAAATAATAATACTTTTATACTTTTTAGATGCTTATCAAAAACAAAACAAAACAAAAAAAGATGGTTCTCTCTGTCCTTTTGCAATTGGAAAAGAATATGATTAGATATTAAAATTGAAATTGTAAAATAATTTCTTATTTGGAATTATTGAAAAAAATTTATTGATACTATGAAATGTGAACCAATCGATTCTTTACGTAGTTATAAATGTGCATGTATTTGGAGGTTGTTTATAAACTTAATGTAAAAATAATAATAAATAAAATAAAATAAAATTTATTACACCCTATTATATAAAAAAATAAAATAAAAAAAACTTCTGTTTATTTTATAAAAAAAACTTACTATATCCACCAATACAATGATCTTACTATTTAATTACATCCTATCGGCCCTATCTTACATTTCTAGAAAAAAATTAACTTGTGTTTATTATGGTATGAATAACTTTTTAATTTCTAAAAATTATTTTAATACATGACACAGCGTAATTATTATATATATATTCTACTATTTTAATTAGTTATTAAAATAACCGTTTTAATTTTTAAATAAATTTAATAGAAAATATTTACTTAATCAAATACTTTGTTTGGATGTAACTTAAAAGGATGTAACGTTAGAACCATCCTAATTTGTAAAGTTTGGAATTTTCCAATCCATGAAAACTGCTACATTGTCCCATTCGTAGTAGGCTTTGAAATTTGGTTCAGACCTAATTAATATAATATAAGCACGATATGAGATTTCTAACGTTTATTATTTAAAATATGTACATATCTTGATTATTAAAGGATATTTATATCTTAAAAGTTTATTATTTAAAGTAAGTCATAGTTTTGTTTGGCACCCAGCTCTATTATGAGGGCGGGAATTATTGGCAAAGGATATGAGGTGAAGAATTTGTGACGGATAGACCATTTCTATTTATCAAGATCCTTAGCTGCTGAGTGTTGGTGTGATTTTTGGGTGCAATCTCGACCCTTATTAGGGGTGGGCGCCCCAGTTTCTGAGTTGCTATGTTCGGATGGCACATGAAATGCAAATCTGATTCGAAATGTGCCCCAATAATTCACGCTCTCATAATAATAGAGGGCGGCAAACAAAGCTAGGAATATTAAATAATAAACTTTAAAAATGTCATATCATGATTATATTATATTTACGAGGTCTGAACCTAATTCCAGAGCCTAGTGTGTATATACGATGTTTCAAAACATTACAAATTAAGATGATTCTAACTTTATATCCTTTTAAGTTACGTCCAAAACTCTGTTCGATTAAGTAAATATTTTCTATTAAATTTATTTAAAAAATAAAATAATTATTTTAATAACATAAATAATACGAAAATAGGCTATTCGATGATAAGTACTGATTAGATCTATCGAGTTATATGATTTATTGAATTAATTATTTATGTGATTATATTGACAGAGGAATTAGTACAATATTTATGGAGTATTATTTTGATTGAGAATTAATGATTAAATTGATCATTTTTTTAGAATTAACTAATTGATATGTTGGATAAATCGAGAGTACATTCGATTGGTCAAACTATGTACTTGATCAAGCGAGCATTTGAATAGATAGATCGGACAATTGGGTTTTGATTTTCAAATCTATTTCTTATACGAATTGGATTGGTTTTTTACTATATTATCTTTATTCTTTAAAACTCACTTAATTGATTTATGAACAAGATGATAATTTTACTTTGATATAAAATTCTTCAAAATATTTTATAAATATAAACCTAAGCACACAATTGAAGCTAACCACATGAGCTTAATTGTGCTTGTTCTCTTCATCTTATATTTTTTCTCTTGTTTTGCTAAACGTTTTCAAGTAGACTTTTTCATTAAGATAATTTATCAAATATTTGTGGTTGTGTTTGATGGATTAACAAGCCTATAATTATAATTGTGTTATTGTGCTTTTAACTGATTGTTTAAGAGTTGCTATTTGTTTTTAAATTATCTAATATATTGTTTAAATCAACTAGTTAGGTTTGTTCATTATTGAATCTATTCTAAGATATACACTTACACGTGTGCTTATGTACTAACTTTTTAGGTTATAGTGGTGGAGGTTTGATTAACTCTAAGACTTGAGTTTTTCGGAATACTAGTCCAGATTTGAACGCTATTCTTGCACACTCTATGATGAAAGCAACAGTTTGTAAGTAGGTTACTTGTGGGCATTACCTAGATGGATAGTTTGAGTCATAGCCTTATAAATGGATACTTATTTTTCATAGTGGAATGTTAGGTGGTCTTATGGACCAGTAGTTTTTCTCTTAGGTAATTGATATGGTCTAAGTTATTTCCTTGTAAAAATCTCACATGTTGATCCTTATTTTTTATATTATTTTAATATGCGATTACCTGTTGTAATCAATCATACTTCCATTGATATTCTGCTAATTAGATGAATAGATCCATAACTAAGTAAATGAAATTTCATTTGGTATCAGAGCAAGTCACTTGATATACTTAGTGTACCTACGACCTTGTTATATATTATTTTATTGAATCTTATATGTTGAGGAAATTCAATCATCTTTTCTTCCTAAATTTAATGTTAAAAGTTTTTAAGAATTATTCTGTAAAGCAACTGCAGCCAAAAAAAGGAATACTTGTTTAAAAGTAAAAATGGAAGAGTTAAATGAAAATTTTGAGACACATATATGCTTATCAAATAAATTTATTGGAAGAAATTTTTTTTTGTAAGAATAAAATAATGATTTGAATTTGAGTCTTGCATGTTTAAAAGAAGAAAAAAAAGCTTGATGAAGATAAATTAATATTTGTGCAAGAGCTTAAAGAATCAAAGGAAACTATAAAGGGATTGGTCATTAGAGTTGAAAGGTTGAACAAAATTTTAGATTATGGAAAGCTTGTTGGTTAAAAGAGAGAACTAGGCTATGTAAATGACGATTCTACGTCATCATCTTCAAAAACAACTGAGTTTGTAAAACCCTTAAACCCTTTTTCCTCATAGGCTACACATATAACTTCAACATCAAAAACCACATCTATAAGGCCTTTCAACCCTATTATTAATGTTACAAATCATGCACAAAGAACAGTTGCACCTAAGATTGAAAAATCTATAAAGTTTGAGCATGTCTGTCATCATTGTGGTAGGAAATGTCATACTAGACCCAAGTGTAGGTTTTTGAATAATTCTCCTAAATTCAATAATATTTTTCATGTTTCACATAGTAGGAATCATAACCATTATCCATCTATGCATGTTACATCATAGTCTAAGTGAATGAAAATTATAACAACATGTTTAAAAATTCTACCAAAAAGCATAAAGTTGTTAGTTCAAAAAGGCATATAAAATTCAACACTTATAATTCGAGGACTAATTATCATCATTCTATCATGCATACTGCATCTTGATTTAGGATGAACAAGAAATATAAAGATAAGCCCAAGAATATGTCAATGACAACTAATGTATTTGATTTCCAACACAAAATATAAAGAAACCAAAATTCAAGAAAGTTTGGGTTAGGAAAGATTATCTTTGTTCAGTCACCTGACCGTCATTTATTGTTCACCTAAATACTTTTGTTTGAGTGCTTAATTGACCTTATGTGAGCATCTTTAGTTTATTTTAAATTTTATTTTTATTGATGTTTCTTTAGTTTAAAAAAAAGATTAAAAAAATGAGAGAAGTAGACATGCTTTTACATTAACATAATCACTATATACACCATTCATATTTATTATCATTGGCTATATTTTATACAAATGAATATTTTGACTTCTATATTTTTCACATTTATTGATCGATATTGATATAAACCTACTCACACACTCATTGGATACATATGTATGTCATACTTGAAGTTTATGAATGATTTCGTGAGATTCTAGGGAATGATGTCCTAACCTTGACTACAAAGTTTTGATATCTATCTTTGACTTTCTAATATGCTATCATAAAAAAACACATAGTTTATAGAGGGCTACCTACTATGATGTGTCAAACTATCACAATGAGTGGAGAGGGATACCTCATAACTAGTGTGAAATTCATCATACTAGGTTTTTGACTCTTGCATATTTTCTTAAAACATTAATAATAATATTGAAGGAGAAATAAAAATATAAAAGCCTTTACATGAACAAAAAGAAAGAGTCATAAATGGTTTTACAAAAAGAAAACAAATAACTAATCTCTCACAAAATATACAAGAGGAGATTACAAAAAAATGTTATTTAAGTTTTCTCTTGGTAAGTAATTTTATTATGTGCAAGTATAAATTCAATTGCAATTTTTTATGATACATGATATAATTTTCTTTAAATATTTCATAATTGATCATAAATATACAAATTGATATCCTATTGCAATTCCATCACATATTTTAATTTTAGTGATTTTCGATATATTACCATATGTGTCAATATGTTTGTGTGTATTATGTCCATATATATATATATATGTTATCAATGTATAGTCAAACTTAGAACAAAATTAATTTCAACTTTTGTATGTACTATTATAGTCATGTTTAACTTAGTCTATTACCCTCAATTCAAAAAATTATATATATATATATATATATATATAAATTTTTATAAATTTTTGTTATATCTTCATTTATTTAGAATAATTGTAGAACTTAGGAGGAGCTTATTCATTTTTTAAAAATATATTGTTTATAGCTCTCGGTTTTGAGTTATTCATAATATGGACTCATCTTTTCTATCATTAAATACACTTTGTACTTCCTTAACCTAATTGTTTTTTTCATGATTATATTGTTTATTCGTATGAAAAAAAGGGAGATACACTCAACCATTATGAACAATGAGTCCTTCGAGACAAGTTGTTTGCTTATTGGTGTTTCTGTTTTTTTAATATAAGCATAAGCTTTCGAGATTTAAGCGAAGATGGTTCCTCCGAATCATAGGATAGTACCACTCTATAATTGTTTTCCTATGAGCTTTATGTAGTGAGAGAGAGAGGTTTTGTCACACAAATATGCGAAAGGTAGAGATTGTAAGGTTTATGTGAAAGTTGGCAATATTCATGAACAAAACATAGAATTATAATTTTAGTTTCTAGGTGTGTCTTAGAAGAATATTGTTCAAACTGAAGAAGCTATCGTGTCACAACATCACATCTCAGGTATATATTTGTTCCCGTGCACATTAGATTGCATATTAGACATATAGGAACAATATGAAAATAGGTTGATGGATTAGTATATCTTTGTTCCCGTGCACATTAGATTGCATATTAGACATATAGGAACAATATGAAAATAGGTTATTCAATCGATCGAGTAATAACTACATCAATCAATCTATATTAACTGTCAAATTAATTGTTTATTTGACTATATCAATCAAGGGATTAATACTCAATCGATCAAGATTAATGGCCAAATCTATCCATTTTTTTGAGAATTAATTAATTGATACACTAGATCAATTGAGTGGACCACAACTATTACTCAATCAATTGAGAACTTGATTACATTGATTGAGTGGCCAAGAATTTGATTTTAAAACTTATATTTAGTATAAATTGGATTGGATTTTTACTATATTGTCCTTATTTGTTAAAACTCATTTAACTGATTTTATGGACAAGATGATAAAATTTACTTTGACATAAAGTGCTTCAAAATATTCTATAAATATAAACCTAAGCACACAATTGAAACTAACTACACAAGAGCTTAATTGGGCTTATTCTCTTCATCTTTTATTCTTTCTCTTATTTTACTAGAAGTTTCAAGTAGGATTTTTCATTAAGTTTATTTATTATAATTTTTTGTTGTATTTGAAGGATTAACAAGCTTATAATTATAATTGTGTTATTTTTATTGTGATTGTGATTTTAACTGATTGTTCTAGATTTGTTAATTATTTTTTATTTATTTGATATATTGTTTAAATCAACTAGTTAGGGTTGTTCATTATTGAATATACTCTAGGGAAAAAAAGTTGCACTTATGCTTATGTGCTAATATTTCACGTGACAGTGGTGCGGGTACAGTTAACTCATGGGACTCAAGTTTGTTGGAACACTAGTTTGGATCCGAACGCCTTTTTGTGAAGACTATGATGAAAGTAGCGACTTGTAAGTAGGTTACTTAGGGAACTTCTTGGGTGGGTAGTTTGAGTCTTAGGCTTGTACCTGGATACTTATTTTTTATAGTTCATAGTTACGTTGTCCGGTGAACCAGTGGTTTTCCTCTTAGATCATTAATGTTGCTTAGGTCGTTTCCACCTAAAAGTCTTGTGTGTTGATTTTTATTTTTTCCAATATTTTATTTACATGCAATTGCATATTTGGCTATTCTTTGAATTTTTAATTTGTCATACTTCCACTGATATTACTCTAATTGGATGATTAGATCCATAACTAAATAAACAAATTTCAGATTGTACAATTAAGTCCATACCATAATAATAAAATTGTAAAACATTGTATTTGTGTGATATAGTAAGTTTTTTTTCAATAATAAATGATAGTTTTTTATTTTTTTATATAGTAGTGTGTAATAGAGTTTTTTTTACAATAAGTTTATAAACAACTCCAAATACATGCACATTTATAACTACATAAAAAGTCGATTGGTGCCACTTTGAATAGGAATATTAGCAATTATATACTCACACCTTAAAATGAAAATAAACATATTCATGCAACAAACTTATTGACCACTCTAATTACTACATACATAATTTTGACATTTAAACATAGAATTTAACACATTAAAAATCAAAATTAGAAACCAAAATAATTTATGATATTAAATTAATTAAAACATAGTCTAAAGCTTCAAAAACATTTATAATCATATTATTAAATTAGCTATACATAATCTCTGAGAATTAACTTTATTTGCATGGAAAGCTATAAATAAGAGGATTATGAAAACTTATGAAAAGTCAAGGATGAAGCATCCAAACTACCTATTGCTGCTCTTTACTTATTGCTTCTGCAACTATTTGGTTCAACACTCGAACCCATATGTCCTCCACAACACCACTCAATATGGTATGATTGGTAACCAATGATCAGTAACTAGAAGTTTATCAACTCACAACCTCACAGACACATAATCCACTATTAATATCAAATCACGTAGGGGTGACACACAATCAAACAACATATTCATATAGACAATTTGATAAATAACCATAAAATGACCCATTCTCAAATGTATGCTCTCCAAAATAATTTAAAAAATAGATTAAAATCTTAGAGTGAATTTTGGCAGAGTTTGGATCTTAAACAATAATTAAGAGAAGAGAAATGAATTGGATATTTATAGGGCTTAGAATGCATACCTCGCCAACCATCTCGCCAGCCATCTCTTTAGGGGTGCTAGTGAGAGTGTAAGTAAGGTCTTGGCTGAGCTCGTTGGCAAGGTTCTAAGGAGTTAAAAAAATTTGTTACCAAAAATATCAAGTACTATCCATAAATACCTATACTTGAGACACACCAAAAACCACAAGTAACAACATCGACTAGCTCCAACACTCTACCTAGATTGTACAATACAAAACCAACCCCATAATATATGTAAACATGATTTACCTAACCATGTGTGTATATGAATTACTGATCTGTTGTAATCAACCTAAGTAGAAGAAGAACAATACACTAATTAAAATTAAACAGACATCGTGTTGTATACATGGGAAACCAACAAAGAGACACAAGTATAATGGGACTTACATTCTCCCCATTTATCTTTCCGTGTTAAAACACTACATAACTAGGTACAAACACACATCAAACATGAGTTGGTCATGAAGATGTCCTAAAGTTGTTTGTTCCCATGAATAACACAACAACTCACACTAAAACCCAAAAAGACACCCATACACCAAGTGCATCCATCTTGTGCGCTCCATCCATCTTCATGTATCAAATCACCCATTATATTTTTCTAAAAAATGAGGGTTTGAGTACCACTTCATACAAAACATTTGAAGCTCAAAGACTTTACTTTACACATGTAACCTACAAACATGAAACAAATGTATACCTTATGAAATGTATCAAGCAGAAATAACATGTAGTCAAACCACATACTATTATGTTATCCCTACATAGGTACGCATGGATAAGCATAAACACAAATAAATTGCATAACTCCCATGTCTTCATACAATATTCCCCCTGAATGCATACAAATCAAACAATAATATGTAGTATAATCCTACACTCATAGCCCATGTAGCACATAGCATAGCAATAATCATATAGTTATTCATAGGAACATTTCCCTTTTTTAACATTTAAATTCAAAAGAAAACCCGTATATAATAGAGAAAAGGCATATAAATATACCTAACACTAATGCATCACAGTAGGTAAGATTAAAGCAAAGACAATAAAAAGTACCACACACTTTAAGAGAAAAAGACACAGAAAAACACCAAGACACAAGTAGGATGGGAGTATGCAACATACAAAAAACTAAATAGAAGGGAAAACAAGGACAAGTGTAGATCGAAAACATCTCAATCTACCCAAGAAAACATATGTCATGCATTCCAACAATAGTTACTCGGCAATGAATGACAAGCAACTTGTCATACTAATAGTCCTATTTATGCATGGTTTATGCAGTAATACGTCACATAGAAGGAAGCACCACATCACTTCCCTTGACAACACACACAAGACATACACCTCTATCCCTAAAAATTGCATGTGATATAATAAACAAGTTATGCATTCTACTTAAAAATCCCCAACATAAAGGAATCTACACATAGTAGTCAACACAAAATATAGAACGAGGGATACAAACAAGACATGTTTAACAAATTAGAGGATCCATAGATGATAAACAATACATTCAACACAAAAATCCACATTTACATCAATCCATGATGTAGTCATATAAGGGTATAACTAAATTTTTGATGCCATGCATAATATGTGATATTCAAATTTTTTTTACTCTATATGCCATCATGATATGCTTATGAAAACCAAGCAAATTAAATATTAGACTCAATTTTAACCAAGCTTCATACGTCTATAATTAGTCTCTCTCTCTAGTAATGTAAGTACCATCCAAGATGAAATCAATAAGTCTTTCAAAGATTGTAATTAAAGGCTAAGGAATGGGTTAAGGGGAGAAGAATACTAGGCTTGAACACACCTTTGTAAATCCAAACAAATGGATAAGTTCATATCCATGACACCCAAACATCAACCAATGTTGAGAGAATAATACACAAAAATTAGATGTTTATGAAACTCTGCCTCAACACACTCATCATCTTTTCACCTTTTTCTTTTCTTTTCTTTTCTCCTTCCTTTTGTTTTACACAAACAAATATCAAGACTTCATTTTCTTTGTCTTTTCTCTATCTCTCCTTATTTTTTTACATTCATGAATCCATTATTAACCTTTTCATTACTCTTTTCTATTTTCCTCTTTTTTTAAATAGAAACCAAGAGGGTAAAACTGACAAACCTAGAATATACAAACTAAACCAAATGGTGCATAAGGTAAGTGGGAATAAATTTTTAGGCTAGGCCAATATTTAGGAGTAAAGAAATGAAGGGATACCATAAAGGTTCAAAAAGAGGAGACTAAGGATATGAGAAAAAAGATGGAAAGAAAGGAACAAATGATTCAAGCATGGACTAAATCCTTTTTCGCAGTACCTAGAATTTCACCTCGAGAGACACTGAATGTGGATTCTATAGCTTATTAGAGGAATATAAATCATCAAAGTAGGATATTCATAGAAGCTTAACAAAATAACAATACAAAGTCACAAAGATATCGCATGTGCAAAATATAATTTCATTTCAAATAAGATAAACATGAAAAATTTAGCCACATAGGCTTTCATGGAATACATATGTCAAAACATCCACACTTTCATTTGTGTCAAATGCATTCTAAACATATATCAACATGATCCCTCTAAAATTCATTTTACATGCAATATTATAGCAAATAGAAAAGTCGTTAGTCTCAGGAAACAAAAATAATGACTAACAAGTAAGATAGTAAAAAAAGATTCAAAATATATCAACGCTCAAATATAAAGTGAACGTGTCTCAAAAGAGATAAAGAACAATACTCACATCATTGCTAGTAAGGAGAAAGAAATAAACTGACTAACTAGTAAGTAATATAAGTAATATCACTAAAATAAAGAAGAAACGAGGGATGCTAGTAGAACTATAAAGCATATGAGAAGGAAAAAATTTCTAACACAGAAACACAAGACATGCTTAGAAAGGGAAAACATCACAAACAATAGGAGCGTACATAAAGATTCAAGAAAAAAGATATCACAATTAATTTCAAAGAAGCAACTGAAAAAAGTAGTGGCATAAGAAAGAAAAATATTGTTTAAAGAAGAACAAAAGTCAATATGAAACAAACTGATAATCAACACACAATATGATAAGTGCAAGAATATAAAACATAGTAAAACAAACGAGAAGCATTCTCAATGTCATGTCATAAGAAAGATAAGGTCATAGACAAAGTATTCTACTATAATGACACTACATGATGAAAACATGTGATATGATGCATATACAAAAGGCCATAGAGGAAGAAGTAGGCAGTATGCAATACAACACACATAAGGAACATGTCAAAGCAACTAGCATGTGAGAAAACTAGTAAAAGATTAGTAATAAAGGTAAAGTAACAAATATGACAATTAACATATTGTGCATAACTCGAAAAAATTAAGCAATAGACAAGAAGAAGTGTCAAACAAATAAGCACAAACCAAATGACATAATTTCACATATAGAAAAATGATAAAAATAGAAGAAAAAAATGAATGCAAGCAACTCTACCCTAATAGATCACCCCAAAATAATGATCAAACTATACCCTTCGGTTTAAATAATTTGTGGGGGAAATAGAACTTGGAGATAGTCTCTGGCTTATATAAGAATGAGGAGTATATGGAACTCATTGTTTGTTTTATTTAAAGTTTCTACTAAAACTAGTCGAGTCATCCATATAAATATAGCAAGCTGGTTTTTGAGCCAGATTTATTTCTTTTTTCTTTGTGCCTTAGGTGCATGATGCAAGCTATATGAACATGCTCAGATAGGCCACAATAGTTGCATCCTGACGAAGAAGATGGAGAAGAGAAACGTGGAGGACTCTGACTTATACTCCTCATAAATCTAGGGCATTGCCTAACAATATGGCTAGTAATGCCATAACAATAACATGTACGAATAGTGGAGCTAGGAAAATAGGGTCCCTAAATCCAAGAAGTAGTACACGACAGAGAAGAAGAAGAAGCATTCACATTGAAATTCACACGAGGATGAGATGTCATTTTCCCACAATATGGCCTCAAATGCCCAAGCTCAAAATAGTGGTGACAATTGGGAAAGATAGTAGATAAAGGTAGTAGACCATTATTGGAGCGACTGTAAGTGCTAACCTTAGGTGAATGTTTCATCTTGCTAGAGGAATCTAGTTGAGACCATGCAACAGATTTACCTCTTGGATTGGTAGTGGTAGATTATAACTTTGGCTCTTGATTGGAAGCTTTGAAAAAATTAGTAAAATACATTGTAGAAGTTGGAACCCCATCAATATACTTAATTCCATACTTGTACCCAGTGAACTTGACATTGCTAATCATTTCAACATTTTTGAACTTGTTGTCATTTTATCGATAATAATGGAAGGATGAGCTAGTTCCTTCTCCCACATACTAAGTTTTTCTTATAGGGTAGCAAGAAAGTATTGCTTTTCTTTGAGGAAGGATTCAAGATAAGAAGTATAATTATTAGGAATCCCTACTTTCTTATGTAGTTGCTCAATTGTAGCATCCTTTTACGTATGAAAATTGGTCAAATGATCCTTTAAGCCCTTAAGGATAATCATCTACATTTTTGGTTGTTCAACTTCATTCTTTTGATCAAAGATAGGCACAAGATTTATAAGAAGTTTTGTAGCTTTCCATGAATAAGAACCTTTAACTATTCCTCAATCTTTTAACTTCTTTATGATTCTCATTAAATGTTTCTAGCAAATCATCATACCTTTTTCGAATGATCTCACACCTACTTGTGAGATCATATTATTTTTCATGAACAAAGCATTTCCTTTCCTCTAGAGCTTTCTTTAACTCACAAATCTCATGTTCTTTTTTATGAAGGCTTTCCATAGGCTTTATCTTATCCTTTTTAGACTTGATATGATCTAATAGTAGAGCATTATAGGTATCAAGAAATTCATCTTACTCATCTTCATATTCATCTTTATAATCTTTAGCAATCACCTCTTGAACATATAAGGTAGTAGTCAGAGGATTAATGATACTACTAGAGGTAACAAAAGGCATAAATTAGTATCATTCTCACCATCACTACTAATACTATCCAAAATAGTAACCTCAGCTTTCATTGCATGCTTTTTCATGTGATTTTTTGTTGAATACACTTGGCAACAATGTGATCACACTTCCACATTTGAAGCATCTTATTTGAAGTTTGTTTTGTCTGGTTTCTTAGATTCATCATTTGAGTCATCATTATCTTTTATGATTTTCAAACCTTTAGAACTCAAACTCACATTTCAAATACTCCAAAGAAGTTTTATTCTTTCTAAAGAATCTTGGGAATCTCTAAGAAATTAATGCCAATTTCTCCTTAGTAACATCAAATTCACACTCAACGGAAGTGGCAATAGTATAAGTACTGGACCATTTTTCTAAGTAGTCTTGAGTACCACAATCTTTCCCTTATTAAAAACAAGTTGATCTTGCCTTGGCAATAAGTGGTGAAGCACAAAAACTTTTAGATCACCGATTAGCTCGTTTATAGTCAACTCATTAGGTTTGAACATTGATTTGAGCACAATTACCTTAACATGAAACTAGTAGGGAAGACTGATGAGTGCTCAAAAAGCACTAAAATAACCATGATTTTATGCACATTAATTGATTATAAATATATATATTTATATGTTTTATCATATATTTATATAAATTTTTCTTTTTCGGAATCACGGGTATTTTTATTGTTTTTCAGGTATTTTGGCTTAAAAACGCAACTTAAAGACTCAAAGAGGAATACTTGAAGCAATACATCACAAATATATTAATAAATAAATGGGGAAAGGTCAACATATATGGAAAAATTGGACAAAATGGGTCAAAAAGGTCAAAAATGTCAAAAAGGAGAAAATCGCTCCCAGCTGCCCAGCCAGCGCCCAACCGCGCGCGCCAGCGCGCCAGGTCTCCAATCTGCGTGCGCGACTACTGTTCACGCGCGCCGAGCTACGCGCAGCGACAGCCCCCCCCCCCCCCCCCCCCCCCGTGCGCTGCGTGCCCAGCAGCCCCCTCTGCGCACGCCGACACCTTTTCGCCCCATTTTTCACGTGCATCCGCCCCCATGACGTCATTAATGACCTCAGCATTTCCATTATGTGTTTTTACATTTTTTTAACATTTGTTTACTCATTTTTTCTCTCCACCCTCACCTATAAATACCCCCCCTTCCCTTCACTTCAAAACACACCTTCAAAACACACTTCTCTCTTCTTTATTTCTCTCATTTCTTAGTTTTTGAGTTTTTCTTAGTTTCTTTCTTAGTTTATAAGCTTTTCTTAGTTAATTTCTTAGTTTTTAGTTCAATTCTCTTAGTTTTAGAGTTCTTCTCTTTTTGAGAGGAACTTGTAATGTTTTTGTAATTTATTAGCTTTTTGATTCAATAAATGGAAGTGCAAATTCTGCTTGGAGGTTTTTCAGCTACGGGAATAGCGTCGAAGTTCTGTAAGGATTTTATTTTCTTTACAGTTATTTTTATGCTTTATTCTTACATGTTATATTTAATTTGTCTGTGATTAAATTTAACTGTGCTGGCTGTTTAGTAAATATGATGTAATAATGACGTTGTTATGCTTGCGAAATATTAAAGAGGTAAAAATCTCTAAAATGAATTGATTTTGTTTTTATTCAAGATTTTATATTAAGAATGTTAGAGAGAAATATATTATTTTTCATTACAAACTTAAATTTGAAAATTAGATTTTAAGGTTTAGTTATCCGGTCTAATTTAGAGTAGTGCTCTTTTATTTGTTGGTACAATCTCCCGGTAGTTAGAGTGAAACTCTATTTCAAAAGTTTTTATAAGAATTATTATATGAAAATGTATTGACAACATGTTTTCAATAGTGGTTTTAAAACTTGAAAGTTAGTACTCGGATAATTAAATTCTTATGTTTAATTTGGACACCTTGAATAAAGTTTAAACTGTCTAACCCCACCAAAGGTGGCATTTAAATGGTTCATTTTCAAATCTCTTAGAAAAAGGAATTAATTTAATTAACCAAATTAGTTATCAACCCCACGCATAGGTGTTAATTGATTTGTTTAGTTAACAAAGAATATCTAACCCCACCAAAGGTGGTATTTATATCAAAAAGAGAGAATCAATAAAATATCAATTTATATCTTTAATAACCTAGATAATATGAGCAAGCATAATTAATTTAGTTATTATATCCATAAATACTCCACTAATATAAATGATAAAATTTGCATAAATATTTATTGAATCTGTATCTATGTTTATTTTTAGATAAATATTTATTGAATTTGTATCTATGTTCATTTTTATGTTATTAGATTATATTTATTAATCTATATATATGTTTATTTTTATGTTATTAGATTAGGAACACAAAAACCAAACTATCGTGACAGGCTGTTTAGGATTTAATTTCGTTTTTAAAAGTTTGAATAATAAATTAAAAACCATATACATTCCTTCCTTAGATCGACCTTGGGAGTATACTAATCATTTTTTATGAAATGATTCGTGCACTTGCGAGAGTTTTATAAATATTAAAACCAAAGTATTGGCAAGAATCGGCGATGCCGGTTTTCGCTCATCAAAGACTAGCGATGATTTTCTTAATTTACTTTTCCTTACTAATAGGTCTTTCCATGTTGTAGGATTAATTAGCAATGGTAGACTAACCTTGACTAAAAGATTACCTAAACTATCGTACACAGAGTAGTCTTTTGAGTGAATTTGACAGAGTACTTATTTTTATAGATTAGGCTAATGTTGATAAGACTAGACTTGAGACCTTCCATATAAAATGCATCTTGAAACTTAGGAATTTGAGGTGCACTAATAGAACCTTTTTCCATAAATAAAGGCCTTATTTTCATCACCAAAAGTATAGATCCATCATAAGCAACAGTTAAGTTGGTGAAGAAAGATATGTCTCTAGCCATATATCGTGAATAACCACTATCAAAATACCAACATCTAAATGCTTAAGCCTTTAGAGCTATATGAATAACATTATAATTGGAGAACACACAATCATCTAAGAAGAGCATCCATCATACTTTCTTACGAAGAAGTCCCATACTTTCTTGGAGGTAGTTAACACAGAAATCAAACTGGAGTCTTTAGCAGTAATAGAATTGATAAGTAAATGTAATTCTTAACAATTGAGATTACTAAGATGAAGCCCTTCTTTGTTCCAAACAATAATAGGCTTTGGTTCAACAACACTAGTCTTTGAAAGTTACATAGTGCAATACCAACCATTCTCAATCAAGAACCAAACATCATTATTTGTTCATCTCAAATAAGATGAGATCTTTAGTAAAAATAACCATTAAACTAATGAGGCCTACTAACCAAGCCTCTAACATTATCCATTATAAAAGATTAATGAAATTAGAAAAATATAAATGGGAAAAAGGATTAAGAATGAAGTGGTTAAGCCCAAAAAGGGTGTACTTGCTCTAATACCAATTGAAAGATTTCAGGGTCTGGTACACAACTAGGATAAGAAGATACTAATGTCTTAGGGACTCACCCCTACAAGTAGAGCAACAAATATGTAAATATAATAAATACAACAAATAGGAAATAATACACAAGCTACTCACTAAGGAAATAAAGCATGCTATATTGAAAGTAAATAACTTTCTAATCAGTGTCCAAAGCCAATACTTTGTAACTTATATGATCAAGATTCAAATTGTACTCATAACATACCAGATCATACAAACACAATCACATAACAATATAAACACTCATAGAACCCCTACATATATGGTAAAATCCTCATGTTACTCTTAGTAACCACTTGGTAGCAAACAATCCACTAAACAATAAACATATATAACTTGATAGAAATCAAAAATCTTTATCAATCAAGACCACACTGCCTTAAAGTCCTATTCTTTTCTTCTAGTGTTAACTTTATAACTACTGGATAGGACACACAGATGTGACTCTCCTCTAGAGCTAACATGATGACTCTATGAAAGTATAGTCAAAAGCGCACTTTTTTACTTAATATTTACTTATTTTAATTAATAATTACTATTTTTATGACCAAAAATATTAAAATATAAATTTTTTAGTAAAAAGGGGTTCAAATATAAATTTTGGAATTTTTTGGGAAATTTTTGAATTTTTAACGTAGAGCCAACACAGGAGTTGCCACATGGTCTACCATGCAAGCATAGGAGCTGACTGGACAAGCCACATAGACGCCACACAAGTAGGAATAATGAATCACGGTATGCTTAGTGTTAGGAGGATGAACCATACATCATGTGTCAATATGGTGTTCAATCCGAGTTTGGAGATTGGTGACATTGCCTTGACATGTGTCTCCATACCATTGCTCCACGCATTCCAACTATGTGCCACACCATTCATTTCTACTAATCACGTTGTGGTTACTCAACGAGTGCTGACTCTGACCTGTCTCCTTTTCCAAGCATCGTGCTCTGATTTTCCCATTTAATTCCATATGATACATGTCATGTAGTAATTGGTTGGTTCTGTCAGTTTTTCTTATTTTGATCAAAGCCCTTGATCTGAAGTTGATCTAACAGTCCAGATCACACCTTAGCTATATTTAAGCCTCTAATTACTCCATAAACCCAAAGGGGCCATCATTAGCATAATTTTAGTCAATTTGTGGAGCTAAAAAGAGAGAAAAATATAAAAATATTCAAGAGGAGACACAATTTTGGTAGAGATTCAAGAAAAGATTAATACTACAATTCAAGAGATTGATTGTATTTCTTCTTCTACTCTTTTCTTTATCAATTTTTATGTCTTCTTTTATGAAAAAATAGGAGCTTTATGAACATAATTATGTGTAGTTAATTTATTAATCTAGGGATCTTATGAACCCAATTTTCACCATGTGATGATTTAATATTTTACTCCAATTATAATTATAATTTAATTATATTATGTAATATTATTTTTATGTTATTAATTGTTTGGCCAATAATTTATCTATATAGGCAATTAAATAGATTTGAGAGAATATATAACTGTTTGTCTTGATTAAATATCATGCATAGTTTCAAGGCAGAGATGTATGATTCTTATGTATGTGATCCATTATTGATGAACTTAATATGCAGTATGCAATTTAATTAGCATGAGAATGTGATTAAATTAATTACTATATGGTGTGTGGTTTAGTTGAGAGAGGAATACATGCTAGGTTAGATTCAATTAATCATGTAATTAATTGATAATTATATTGAGGAGATTTTAGCGATTCACATGTTTAGAAAATTGGGGGATTAAGTATTCCTAGATATTTTATCATATATCTTCTTAGTTACCAAATTAAAGTTAATTAATTATTGATATTTATTTTAATTTTGCTTCATTAAAATATAAAAACACAAAAAAATTGATTTTTATATTTTTAGTTTTAAAAATTAGTTTCTAATAAAATAATCTCCGTGGGAATGATATTTTCTTATCATTATATTACTTGTTGAAATATGTATACTTGCGTATTTATTGCACACACTTTGGGTGTGGCGATTATAACACTACACTTAGTAGTGTGTTGGAAACCCATGATTGTCTTGGGAACACTCAACAATCTCAAAGCATAGTATTACCTAAATCACACTAGTAAAATAGTCTTAACCAGTCACAGTCTAAGAATACTATTTTACTTTCACTGAAATGTATCATAATCACCAAAATACATGCAAGTCGATTAGTGAAAACAATGTTTGAATCTTAAAAACAATTCACAAAGTTTTGCTAGAAATTTATTATTACCAAAGCAAAGCATTTAAAAGGGGGTATTTATAGACCACACTCAAACACATAGGGTAGCTCATCAAGGTTTCACTAACCACCCTCATCATGGCATCATCGACCACCCGATAAGGTGGTCTGGTGAGGGGTCTGATGAGAATCTCATCGAGGCACTCAAAATTTTGATTTTTCATTCGCAAAAAATGCCAAGTAATTTTCCGTAAATAAAATAAAACAAAATCTATAAGTCCAAACCTAGCATACATACAAAAAAAAATCAACCCTATGGTATGTGTAAAACATGCTTTCATACATAGTGTAACCAACCATGTTTGTATGCATTACTTATCAATAGTAGCTAATCTTACAAAGAAAAAGATAGAAACACTAAGTAAGATAAATGGACTCCATGTTTTGTACATGCAATGCTAAAAGTTGCTACAAAACTAAGATATTTGTAGCAAAATTGCTACGAACTTTTAATATATGTGGCATATTTGCTATAAAATTAAGATATTTGTAGGAAATTATATTTTCAAATTTCATTGTAAAGTTGTACGAAACTAAGATATTCATAGTAAATTTACTACGAACATATAATATTCCTAGGAAATTTGCTAAGAATATCTTAATTTTGTAGCAAATTTTCTACAAACTTTTAATATTCGTGGCAAAGTTTTTACAAAATTAAGATATTCGTAGTAAATTATAAATTTATGTTTTCTTCGTAAAATTTGCTATGAAATTAATCTATTCATAGCAAACATGCTACAAACTTATAATATTGGTAGGAAATTTGCTATGAAATTACGATGTTTTTGGTAAATAAGTTTACTACAAAAATATTTTATCTTAATAAATATGCTACAAAGTTAAGATGTTCATGGCAAAATAATTTAATACAAAATTTTTTATTCGTATCAAATTTGGCACAAATTTTCTTAGTAAATTTGCAACAAAAATAATAAAAAAGGTCCAACTTTAGAGCTACACATCAGCAATGTTATGGAAAACAATTGTTGTAAATTTAGCTACAAAAATATCATATTCGTAGCAAAGCTTACTTAGCTATGGGGCTATAGCTATAAATTTTCTACAAACGTGTTTTGTAGCTATTATATAATTTTCTATGAAATTGTCATCTATTGTTACCAAAATGTCTATAGTTACAAACCTATTTTCTTATAGTGAGAATATCATATCAATACTAATTGTTGAAAAATAAATATTTATCTTAATAAATATAATACAAGGATTAGAAGGATTTTTGTTTGCTACCAAACTGATCCAAATCCAACAATATAATAATTGGAATAATAATTATTTATTATTTAAATTTAGATTTATCACTTAATTATTTAGATTATTATTTAAGATTATTACTATTTACTTTATATTTATTTAGTTTGGTATTTCAATTCTATAAATAGGACGTATTATTTTACTTATTTATAAGACTTGGTATATGAATTAAAATATCAATTTCTTTCCTAATTTCAATT
This sequence comes from Hippophae tibetana, assembly GCA_037013495.1. Classification (NCBI taxonomy): domain Eukaryota; kingdom Viridiplantae; phylum Streptophyta; class Magnoliopsida; order Rosales; family Elaeagnaceae; genus Hippophae; species Hippophae tibetana. Next base: position 30,789,063 of record CM072809.1, read on the forward strand.
CTTTAAATCCCTAAACTTAATTGGTTGTAAATTTCCCTCTTTTGTCTATTATCTCACCTTTTTTTTGTCTATTATCTTACCCTTTTTTGTCTATTATATCTTGCACCATCGAATAAGATTACGATTAGAATGGGTTCAATCGTGACATATTTAGGGCTAACATATTTTTAGAGTCACACGTGCAACACACGTCATTTGTTGTTAACCCATGACCTATTTGACATCGAATATATATTTGTAACAATTTGAAAATTTTAATGATAATGAGGCAATATATTAAAATTTGTTGGTATTTTTATAACAACTCTCAAAATTTGATAGTAGAAAAATCTATTTACTCTAAAACAAATAATAATATATAATTGGTGATGAATGGAATTATGGTGATAAAGTGTAATAAAACACAAATTTGACATAACAAGTATAAATTGTTTCATAAATGTGTCATACACAACACAACAAGAAACAACATGACAACATAAATGAACCATTTTTAACATATATATTATTATTAAGGTAAAAAACCATTATGGACTCCACCAACCAAAATTTACTATACAAATAATAGTTCTTGAAAGTGCAAAGGAATAACTGGCTTACTTACTTACTAAAAAGGAAGCCAAAGTTGAAAAAGTAAATGAGAAAATTGGGGTTCTAAACAATTCTATAGTTCATCTTGATAAACTTCCTTAATGAAAAGGAAGATTTTATTAAAGCTTTGAAAGACAAGCTTAGTATCAGTAGGAAAGAACTATCTCATTCTACCCCTGCTATCAACAAGATGATGATTGGGTCAAAGAAGTTAAATGAAATCCTCAGTAGTAGAAAGTTGTTTGCAGGAAAACGTGGCATTGGTTATGATGAATGGATTTATACCTCAATAGTGGGTACTACTTATCTTGTAAGGTCAACCAATCAAGGGCCAAAGTTGAAGTCTAGTACTATAGATGCAAAAGGTAAGTTAGTTTTTTTGATTTGGCTATTTTGATTTTAGATTGTTTCCTCTAGCAATGAAGGCCCTTCACCTAAGATTGATTCTTCCCATCATTCTAGTTGTGGCTTACTACCTTTACCTACTATGATTCCTACTTGTCACCACTGTGGTAACCTTCGGCACTTAAGATCGAACTAGGGGAAATTGACCACTCATCCTCGTGTGAGAGTCAATCTGAGCACTTTCTTTTCTTCTCCTCCGTATGCTACTCCTTATAGTCAAGGATCCCATTTTCCTAGGTCCACTATTCATACTTTTTATTATTATGGCACTACTATCCATATTGTTAGGTAGTGTCCAAGATTTACAAGGAGTACATCTTGTAGTCTTCTACCTCACTCTCACCTATCTCATTTTTCTAGTTGATTATGGCTCATATAAGCATGTTCATGGAGATTGTATTATACACATGAGGTACAAAGTAGAAGGAAATAAATCTACCTAAAAAAGTATACCTCGCGCTGACTTATATGGATGACTCAAATGAATTTTCTAAAAATTATAAACAAAATAGATCATGAGTCCCATACATGCCTTATGCTTATATAAGTGAGAGGCTATCCAAGCTTTATTACCCTCACAAATTCTTTAAATAGAGGGATGTAGTCTGATCACTATTTTTGGATGATCTATTGGGGTTGAGTTTCCTACTTTCAGTTCTTTCTATGTTTGTCATCTTTTTATACGTGAATATATGTCTTTTTATTTGTGTTCGTCTCTTTGATACTTCTTCTTGTTTATCACTTACTGTATCCTTATCGTGCATTATATGTTAATTGTCATATATATTCCTTTACCTTTTTGGATGATCCTTTACTAGTTTTCTCTCATATTGGTTGCTTTGATATGTTCCTTATGTGTGTTTGTATTCGATACTGACTATTTATTCCTCTATGGCCTTTTTTATGTGCATTACATCACATGCATATCATATAGAGTCAAAGTATTAGGATTTTACTTTCTACATTCTTATTTTCCATATTATTTATCATATAGATTGCATCTTATCTATCTTACTAGGTTCTACTTTCTTGTACCTTGTATATTGTATGTTGGTCCTTTGTTTGTCTCCAATTGGTGTATTTTCTTATTTTTCCTAATCATTATTCTTTTGTGCTTTATACGCTTCTTTGGAGATTTCAGAGTGTTTTTTCTTACTTGTACCTTTGTGTGTCACTCCTTTCTGTGGTCTTTTTGGTTTATGGTGTGCAACTGTATGTCATTTAGATTATTTACCTATCATTAGAACTCTTGACATATTTTCATTGTTCTATCTAAACCTATATGTTTTGTTAGCACTTCTATTGTTTGAGTTATTATCCCTTTTTCTAAGCATGCTTTATGTTTTTAAGTTGGAATATTTTCCTTTCTCACATGCTTAGTGGTTTTAGTAGTATCCCTTGTTTCTTCCCTCTCTTAGGGAAATTGCTTCTTATTCACTAGTTAGAAAAAATATTTCTTTCTCCTAACTAGCGATGATGTGACTATTGCTTTTGATCTCATTTGAGGTATTTTCTCCCTCTGTATACTAATCTATTGCATGTAAAATTATTTTTAGAGAAATCAAGTTGATATATGTTTGGCATGCATTTCACCTAAATTAGAGTGTGGATGTTTTGACATGTGCATTCTGTTAGAGCAAGTATGACTAAATTTTTCTTGTTTGTCTTTTCTGAAATGAAATTTTCTTTCACACCTCAATATCTTTGAGAGTTTTATGGTTATTTTGAGAAGCTTGTGTGAATCTTCTTCTTTGATGATTTGTATGCCTCTAACATGCTCAAAAATCCATGTTTAGTGTCTCTCGAGGAGAAATCCTAAGTGTTTCTTGGATAGAAAGAGGATTTAGGTCATCCTTGAATCATTTAATAATCTTTTTTTGCCACCAATTTTCTCATATCCTTAGTCTCATATGTTTGAGGTTTTATGTTATTCCTTCATTTTTCTATACCAAAAATTCTAATAATGTTTGCTTTACCCTCTTGATTTCAATCAACAAAAAAAAGAGGGAACGGTGAAAATGAAATGATGTTTATGTTTGTGTGTGTATATATATATAAAGTTGAAGAAAAGAAATAGAAAAAGAAGTATTCATAATAGTTTGTTTTTAGAAACAAAAGAAGTGAATAAAGAAAAGAAAATATATGTGAAATAATGAGGAATATAAAAAATATGGAAGTAGTGCATAAGTTTCAAAAATGTGTGTATTGTTCTCTCAATGTCATTGGTTGCAGTTTGAGAAATAAAGAGAAAATAACACATGGTTGATGGTATAAGTGTCATGGTTATGAAATTATTTGTTTTTTTAGTTCAACAAAGGTGTATTCAAGCCTAAATGTCTTATCTCCCCTACCCATATCTTAGCTTATTATTACAAACTTTAAAAGACATTGATTTCTTCTAGGCTTGCACTTACTTTAGTGGATAGAGAGACTAATTGTTGATATATGATGCTTGGTTCATCTTGAGTCTATATTTCAATTTGGTTAGTTCGCATATGCATGTCTTGATGGCATATAAAGCAAAAATAATTTGCATATCACACAGTGCATGGCATCAAAAATATTAACTATACCTTACATGAATGCATCATGGATTTATGGACATATAAATATTTACATTTTAGGTATTGACTATTCATTAAGGACCCTATAATTCGTTGAACATGCTTAGTTTGCTTCCCTTTTTTTTGTAATTCTTGTCGTTTACTATATGTAGATGCTTCTATGCTAGGGTAGTTTTCACACATAGTATGCATAAAATATTTATTGTATCACATGCATGTATTTAGGAGGAGAGTGTGAACCTTGTGTATGATGTAAAGGGAATTGCTGCATTTGTTTTAAATCCTATTAATTGTTTATGACTCTATGAAAGTAGTCATTAGCACACTTTTTACTCAATAATTACTAGTTTTATCGAATAAAGAGTATTTTTGGAGCCAAAAATATTAAAATAAAATATTTTTAGAGAAAAGGGATGAAAATATAATTTTTGGGATTTTTTTGGAATTTTTATCCAATTTTATGAAATTTTAATGTAGGACAAATTAGGAGCTTCCATGTGGCATACCACACAAACAGAGGAGTTGAATAGGCAAGCAATATGGACACCATGCAAGCAGGGACAACGAATCATGGATCATCGCGTGTGAGAAGGACGAATCGCATGCTAAGTGTCACATTGTGATTTTCTGGCATTGTCATTTGTTTTGATCTCAACCTTTGATATGATGCTAATATGATAGTCTAGATTGCACCTGAACTATATTTAAGCCCCTAATCACCCCATAAACCTTAAGAAGCTACCATTAGCATAATTTTGGTCAGTGGTTGGAGCTAAAAAGATAAAAAAAAAATACAGAAAATTTTAAAAGAAGATACAATTTTGGTAGAGATTCAAAAGGAGATTAACCTTATAATTCAAGAGATTGATTATATTTCTTCTTCTACTCTTTTATTTATTAATTTCTATGTCTTTCTTTATGAAAACTATGAGATTTATGAATACAATTATATGTAGTTAATTTATTAATCTAGAGATCTTATGAACCCAATTTTCACCAAGTATGAGGAGGACGAACGATGTGCCACGTGTCAACATAGTGTTCAATACGAGTTTGGAGATTTATCAAACAAAACTGCCACATTTTTTCATGATATTTCTCCCCATGTTCCACTCATGCATCATGCCATCCATTGCTACAAATCATGTTGCGTTGACTTGAACTGATCTTTCCTACCACGCGTTGCGCTCTAATTCTCTTAGTTAATTCAGTGTGCCACGTTTCGTGCAATGATTGCTTGGAATTGTTAGTTTTGCTTGTTTTGATCTTAGACTTTGATCTAAAGCTAATCTAACAGTCGATATTGCACCTACGCTATATATAATCCCCAAATCAACCCATAAACCTTAATGTGCATCATTAACATAATTTGGGTCAAATTTTGGAGCTAAAAAGAGAGAAATATACAGAAAAATTCAAGAAGGAATATTATTTTGGTGGAGGTTCAAGAGGAGATTAACACTACAATTTAAGAGATTAATTGTATTTCTTCTTCTACTCTTTTTTTTATTATCAATTTTTATGTCTTTATTTATGAACACAATTATGTGTTGTTAATTTATTACTCTATGAATCTTATGAACCCAATTTTCACCATGTGATGGTCTAATATTTTACCCCAATTATAATTATAATTTAATTATATTATTTAATCTCATTTGTTTGCTATTAATTGTTTAGCCAACAATTTAGAAGTTTTCTAGCAACAAAATTAGCATCAAAGTGTTGTAAGGATTCTTTTAAGGTATAAATTTTAAAATGAATTCTTTAGAATTATTTTTTATGTTTTATTCTTATATGTTATATTTAATTTATCTATGATTAAAATTAACATGACTAACTGTTTGTAAACATGATATAATAATAACGTTGTTATGCTTGCGAAATTTTACATAAGTAAAACATTTCTATAAAATAAATTGATATTTATTTTTATTCAAGATTTTATACTAAGGATGTTAGAGAATTATATATATTATTTTTCATTACAAACTTAAATATGAAAATTATATTTTAAGGCTTAATTATCTAGTATGATTTAGAGTAGTGTTTTTTTATTTGTTAGTACAATCTCCTGATAGTTAAAGTAAAGCTCTATTTCAAAACTTTTATAAGAACTATTAGTCAAAAATGTACTAACAATATATTTTCAGAAATGGTTTTAAAACTTAAAAGTTAGTACTCAAATAATTAAATTCTTAGGTTTAATTTAGACACCTTGAATAAAGTTTAGAATGTCTAACCCCACCAAAGGTGGCATTTAAATGGTTCATTTTTAATATCTTAAAAAAATTAATTTAATTAACCAAATTAATTATCGACCCTACTCATAGGTGTTAATTGATTTGTTTAATTAACAAAAATATCTAATCCCATCAAATGTGGTATTCATATAAAAAGAGATAATCAATAAATATCAATTTATATTTTTAATAACATAAATAATATGAGCAAGCATAATTAAATTAATTATTATATCCATAAATACTCCTCTATTATAATAATAAAAATTTGCATAAAAATTTATTGAATCCATATGAATGGTTTTTTATGCTATTAGATTAGGAAACACAAACACCAAAATATCGTGACAAGATGTTTAGGATTAAATTTAATTTTTAAAAGTTTGAAAAATAATTAAAAATCACATATATTTCATCCTTAGATCGACCTTGGAAGTATATTTGTCATTTTCTGTAAAAATGATTTGTGCACTTGCAAGTACATTAAATCATGTTAATTTTAGTATTTTTTAAGCACTAATCAGAACTCAATGAAAAAATTAGTTGTCATGACTAAGATAAGGAATGTAACATATTTGTTAAGATATTTACATTAATTATGTCATATGCTTGCTAGTTTTGATTGGATTGATTCATTTTTATTTTGCACATGTCCATGATTGATTTTGGGGTTCTTATTGACATAAAATTTGTAGTGAGTTATGTGAGTTGATGAGTTCTACCAGATTTTAGAATCTATTAGATCATCCCTTGAGGCGAAATCGTAAATAGTATTTAACAATAAAAATGATTTAGGTCTTATTTGGATTGATTTAGCCTTTCAAGCTAATCATTGTTAATATCCCTAGTCACCCATTTGAGCCAAACAAATAATCTTTCATGTCTTTAAGTCACACTAAATTAATTTTTAACGCAGGGCCAATCAGGAGTTGTCACGTGGCCTGCCACACAAGTAGAGGACCTGAATAGGCAAGCCACATGGATGCCACACAAGTATGGATAACAAGTCATAGATTGCCAAGTATGAGGAGGACGAATTGAGTGCACGTGTCAACATAGTGTTCAATCCGAGTTTGGAGATCGATTAAACATAACTACCATATTTTTCCACGATATTGCTCCCTGCGTTCCACCTGTGGGCCATGACATCCATTGCCGCAAATCATATTGTGTTGACTCAGCATGCGTTGACTAGAACTAGTCTCTCCTACCACACATTGCGCTTCGATTCACCTAGTTAATTTAGTGTGCCACCTGTTGTGTTGTGATTGCTTAGCGTTGTCAGTTTTGCTTGTTTTGATTTTAGCCTATGATCTAAATCTGATCTAATGGTCCATATTGCACCTAAGTTATATTTAATCACCAAATCACCCATAAACCCTAAGGGGTAATCATTTTCATAATTTTGGTCAATTTTTGAAGCTAAAAAGAGAGAAATATGCAAAACAATTCATGGGGGGATATTATTTTTGTGGAGGTTTAAGAGGAGATTAACATTGCAATTAAAGAGATTGATTGTATTTCTTTGTCTACTCTTTTCTTTATCAATTTTTATGTCTTTTTTCATGAAAAATATGAGCTTTATGAACACAATTATGTATCATTAATTTATTAATCTAGGGATCTTATGAACTCAATTTTTTCCATGTGATGATCTAATATTTTACCCCAATTATAGTTATAATTTAATTATATTATTTAGTCTAATTTATATGCTATTAATTGTTTGGCTAATAACTTAGTTTTAGAAAATTGGGGGTTTAAGTATTTCTAGATAGTTTCTCATATATCTTCTTAGTTACCAAATCTGATTTAATTAATTATTGCTATTTTCTTTTAGTTATTTTAATTTTGCTTCATGAAAATATAAAAACACAAAAAAATTGATTTTTAGTTTTTTAGTTTTAAAAATTAGTTTCTAATAAAATAATCACCGTGGGAATGATCTTTTTTTTATCATTATATTACTTGTTGCAATACGTATACTTGTGTATTCATTACACACACTTGACGTTTGGTGATCACTTTTCCTATTTTTGAGTTATTGTTGTTATCTTGTTCATATGATGCTTTCTTCTCATTATTATGACATTACATGAATCATGCATAGTAGGTCTTTTATTATGACATGTTGCATGCATCGTATGAAATCTTTTATTTTACATGTATACCTATACGTTTACATGCTTCCCTATTATAGTAAGTTATTATATATTTCTTGTATTGCATGCTTTTACCTCTCTACTATCTTGGTGTTAATCTTTGTCTTTTTGACATGACTACATGTGGTTTTTCTTATAAGGTTTGCATTAGTCTTCTTTATTGTGCCGCATGAGTGTTAGGATGATTACATTTCATTTTGAATACTCTCCTTCATACAGTGAGTACTTAGTATAACTTTGCATGTAAAAAAGGGGAGAAGTGTGCACATCTTGTGGTTTTGCATTGTGTTTGATTGTTAACATGCTATTTGTTATATAGGATGGTAAGTGCAGTCTACCCTGCATTATTGCATTATGATTATTTGATATGCATACACTTAGGAAGATTGTTGCATATGATTAGGGGGAGTTTTCATATTTACGTTGCATGTTGATAGTATAGTTTTCATATTTGTGTTGCATCAAGATAGTGTTTGTTTGTGCTATATGCAAACTGTGATTACACTATTTGTGTGTATCTGTGTTAGGGTAATGATGAGCAAAACCGGCATTGCCGATCCTACCAATACTTTGGTTTTATATTTATAAAACTCTTTCAAGTACACGAATCATTTCATAGAAAATGATAAGTATACTTCCAAGGTCGATCTAAGGAAGGAATGTATGTGGTTTTTAATTTATTATTCAAACTTTTAAAAACAAAATTAAATCCTAAACATCATGTCATCATATTTTGGGATTTTGTGTTTTTAATATAATAACATAAAAATAAACATAGATATAGATTCAATAAACATTTATGCAAATTTTATCTTTTATAATAGTGGAGTATTTATGGATATAATAACTAAGTTAATTATGCTTGCTCATATTATTTAGGTTATTAAAGATATAAATTGATATTTATTGATTCTCTCTTTTTTATATGAATACCACCTTTGGTGGGGTTAGATATTCTTTGTTAACTAAAAAAATCAATTAACACCTATGAGTGAGGTTGATAACTAATTTGGTTAATTAAATTAATTCCGTTTTTCTAAGAGATTGAAAATGAACCATTTAAATGCCACCTTTGGTGGGGTTAGGTAGTTTAAACTTTATTCAAGGTGTCCGAATTAAACCTAAGAATTTAATTATCCAAGTACTAACTTTCAAGTTTTAAAACTACTATTGAAAACATGTTGTCAATACATTTTCAGATAATAATTCTTATAAAAACTTTTGAAATAAAGTTTCACTCTAACTACCGAACGATTGTACCAACAAATAAAAGAGCACTACTCTAAATCAGTTCGGATAACTAAACCTTAAAATCTAATTTTCAAATTTAAGTTTGTAATGAAAAATAATATATTTCTCTCTAACTTTCTTAATATAAAATCTTGAATAAAAATAAAATCAATTCATTTTAGAGATTTTTACCTATTTAATATTTCGCAAGCATAACAAAGTTATTATTATATCATGTTTACAAACAACCAGCAAAGTTAAATTTAATCACACACAAATTAAATATAACATGTAAGAATAAAGCATAAAAAATAACTGTAAAGAAAATAAAATCCTTACAGTACTTTCATGTTATTCCTATTGCTGGAAAACCTCTAAAAAAAATTTGCACTTACATTTATTGAATCAAAAAGCAAATAAATTACAAAAAACATAATTAGTTCTTCTCAAAAAGAGAAGAAATCTAAAACTAAGAAAAACTAAAAAAACTTAGAAATGGAGAGAAAGAAAGAGAGAAGAATTGTGTTTTTAGGTGTGATTTGAAGTGAAGAGAATGAGGGTATTTATAGGTGAGGAAGGGAAGAAAAAGTGGGTGAAAAAATGAAGAAAATGCAGAGTAGTGAATGATGATGTCATCTTGGTATGGGGCGCGACAGCGTGCGCAAATGGGGCAAATGGGTAACGACATGCGTGGACTGGAGCAGGGGCGCACGCGGAATGGAGAGCAGGCGTGCGCGGACAGGGAAATGTGGCACGCGGGACCGGGCGCTGATAGGCATGGGCACGTGTGGAATGGAAATATGCACGGCTGCTCGGTACGGTTGGGCATACTACACGTATTGGTCGGTGCGACTGCGTGCGCGATTTCCCTCTTTTTGACCCTTTTGACCAATTTTGTCCAATTTTTTCATATTTGTTGACTTTTCCTCATTTATTTTATGAATATATTTGTGATGTATTGCCTCCAGTATTCCTCTTTGAGTCTTTAAGTTACGTTTTTATGCGAAAATACTTGAAAAACAATAAAAATACCCGTGATTCCGAAAAGACAGATTTATATAAATATATGATAAAGTCATATAAATATATATATTTTTAATCAATTAATGTGTATAAAATCATGGTAATTTTAGTGTTTTTTGAGCACTCATAAGGTAACATGATATTATTTATATATGATACATTCAAAGGGTATGTTTTTCTTTCATGTGTATAGGTTAATACAGTAAAGTGAAGTCTGCATGCTTCAAGTATGATGTCTATAGTGGTGTTGATTTCCTTGTGATAGAGGATGGGATGAATTGATTCATGAAGTTGGATGGAGCACTCAAGATGTATGCACTTGGAATAGGTGTGTCTTTAGGTTTTTAATTTGTATCGTTGTGTTGTTCATGGGAACAAACAACTTTAGGACATCTTTATAATCATCTCATATTTGATGAGTTTGAGTTTTTGTATTTAGTAGTTTAGTGTTTTGACAAGGAAAGCCAAAAGAGAAAATTGTAAGTCCCATTGTACTTGTATTTGTGTGTTGGCTTCCCATGTATAAAACACGGTGTTTTTTTTTTCTTTCTTTCTTACTTAGTGTATTTGTCTTCCTCTGGGTAGGGTTAGTTACTACAGATTAATAATTCATACACGCACATATTTAGAAATTCTTTACATGCAAGCATGTTTACAAAAACTACGTGGTTGTTTTTTGTAGTGTGCATGCTAGGATGAGAATGTTGATTATTAGCAAGCGAGCATGCCATTGAGACGACATTATTTCTTATGCTTTTTGATGTGTTTCATATGTGGGTATTTATGGATAATACTTAGCATTTTTGGAAATGAAAAGTACAACTTTTTAGCACCTCACCAATGAGCTCACCAAAGAGCTTGCCAAGCCCTATAAATACCCTACTATTTTCTCTTCTCTATACCCATGTTTTAAAGCCAAATCTCTGCCAAAATTCACACTAAGATTTATATCTATTTTAAAATTATTTTGGAGAGCGTACATTTAAGAGTGGGTCGTTTTGTGATTAGTTATCATGTCGTTGTTTGTGTAAGTCTATGGATTTGATATTTGTAGTTGATTGTGTGTTCTGTGATGTTATAAGTTGATACATGTTGTCTCTTTAGGAGAACATAAAAACATGCATATACACAGTCACAAGTAATAAAATTGATAAGTAAAATTATCTTTCTCACGGAGATTTGTTACTAGTGTTCGTTAATTACTAAAATTATTTCAACTTGATTCTATCCAAACAGTCGTTAGTTTGATGCAGTTTGACTAACTAATTTTTATAACAGTTTATAAGAAAATTCTAGGATTGCACGGGTGACGCAGAACGAGCTGGAAAGTGGGTGCCGTTTTTGCATTTTCATTTTACCAAATGCATACCACGTGTCGTCATCAGATTTACTGGAAGATTAATCTAGACACGTGGCCACTTCTTATTTGGTGAAATGGGAGGATGCACGTAATTTACATGGAACGTGTGGCAGAGGAAAGGTTCTTGTGCAGACATGTGGGTCCCACCCTATATGCCAACCTACGCGGCAGGTAGGCCCCATTCAGCGCTCCGTGCATAATGTAATCTAGAAAACCGGGTTAAATCGCTTGTGTCGCATCTATCTTACACGCACCTAATACTTACCACTGATTGCCTAATCAGACGGTGCGTGTTGCGTGTTGATAATGGCGCATGTGGTCCTTTTCTTGCATAGAAGAAATAAATTTTCTTTAATTGCATTTTAGCCCTCCAATTTAATTCAAATTAACTTTTAAACTTTTGTTATTTGCAATCAAGCCCTTTTCTAATTCAAATTATATTTTTAACTTTTTATATTCGCAATTAAGTACTCTTGTTAATTGCAATTAAGCTCTCTTTTAATTTAAATTATATTTTCATACTTTCATTATTTGCAATTAAGTCCTTTTTCAATATAAATTCTTTAATTTTCTTTAAAAAATTATATCCTTTAAAACTAATAGTAAATATTAATTTAATAAATTAAAATTAAATAAAAACATTAAGAACATAGAAATTATAATTAATAAAATGGACAAAATAACTCTAAAATATAGAGTTATCAATACACTTCGAGTTATTAACTATTGGTTACCAATCACACTACATTGGGTGGTGTTGGTTAAGGAGGACATCCAAGTTCGATGTTGAACCTAATCATTATGGAAGCAGTAAATGAAAAAGAGCAGTAGGCAGTTTGGATGAAAGCCCCAACTGATTGAGGTAATGGTGATTTTACTATCTATTAATGTTGTAACTTGTTTACTAATTAATGAGTTATTTGTTACTATGAGATTTCTTTAAATAACTCGAGAATGTTACCATATAGATACAGTCTATTTATGGGTTTACCTCTATATATCGATTGTTATGCATCATCTGATTTTGTGATAATACAATCTAAGTTTATGGTGTATATGTTTCAATATACTATAAGCTTAATTTTTGATTAGAAAGCATCTGTTATTTAAATGCTTTATGTTTGATTTATAATATCTTCTCTTAAAAATTATTTGATTATCTAATATTATATTACTTGTATTTTTGTTGCATTTTCTATTTGTGCGAGTTAGGGTTTAGTCTTTAAGGAGTCGATATCTCTTTATCCTAATAGTGTACCGGATTTTACTTTGAATCAAGGCATCATTAAATCTCTTACTAAGGCTCTAATTTATTTTTAATACAAAACACAAACAAAATAAACAATTAGACAATTTAGAATTAGAGAATAACAATCCATTAAAAACTAGTAACAATAGTTATATTTTTCATATTTGAATATTACAATATGAGCATATTATTCAATAATAAATTACAAGCCCAATAACGTGCAATTATGCATACAACATATTGATAAAGATGTAACTATGTCTATAGTTAGACATGTTTTTATCATTACTCGTACATTATGGGTATAATTACAACAAAATAAATGTTTTAAATATTTTTGTAAATTATTCCATACATTATTGGTATAAAATGTAATTAAATCTAATATATATGAATAACCTTGAATGTTGGCCAAGCTACTATAAGTTATATACTCTAAGACAAGTCAACTTAGACTTACATGTGAAGTTTCATTTTTTAATTCCATTAAGAAAAAAATATGTGTTTTTCTTATAATATAAATAATTTTTTTTAATGTTATACAAAAATAACATAGTTTTTTTTACTAGAAGGTTAAAATATAAAATATATTGAATAATTGAGTTATTTATGCACTGAACGACAATTAATAATTAAAAAATTTAAATAACTTTTTCAAAAATTATTAATTTTAACTATTATGACTCTTAGTTGTTTTAAATTAAAATTATGATTCTTAAGTTAAAACAAAAAATTATTTACCAAAGTTTTTTCCATAAATATTAGTGTCAAAATAATTGGTGCCATTTTATTCATTTACATTCAAAAAAATTCATATCTTTCTTTTTTTAGTAGTTTGAGTCTTTTATAAGATTCATAATAAGCATAAAGTTTCTCTATAACTAGTCATCTCAATTTGCTTGAACATTTCATAGTTAAATATTTTGAATTTTGTTTTAAGATTTTTCATGGTAATTTGTTACGAAAATATGAATAATTGTAGCTAAATTGTTATAAAAATTTGTAGTTAAATATTTTCAAAATATTTCAAGATTTTTGTAGCAAATTTTCTATGAAAATATAAATGGTCATAGCTAAATTGTTGTGACATTTTATAGTTAGATATTTTCAAAAACATTCACGATTTTTCGTGACAATTTATACGAAATATGAACAAATTATAGCTAAATTTTTGCCACCAAATTGAAAAAATATTGGTTGTAAATTTAGCTATGAAATTTTATGTGGTTTGGTTTTTTGGCTAAGTTTTTGTAGCAAAATTGCTATAAAATTTATTTCATAATTAAATATTCGTAGTTAGTTATAACTAAATTTGTTTATAATGATTTACGAACCTGGTAAACGCAATGATCTTTGTGAAAAGAATATTACCTATTATTTTGTTAAAAGAACAACTACTGTGATCATTGAGGAAAATGTTAATAGGTACAAAAGGGCAGGTAAATTTATAAAAGCTCCCATCTATTAAGTCTCAATCCTTAGTGTGATTTAACCTTTTGAATCATGTAAACATAAAATAATTTGTAATATAAATCAAAAACAAATTCATAAGATCGTCATCCAACTCTCCTATGAAGATTACAATGATTCAATTTGGTTCAAAACTATTGAATCAAATTAACTTGCTTCACAATTTAAACTAAACTCTTTCAAATCATTTGGGTCATTTTAATATGAATAATATCCGTGGGTCATAAAACCGGTAGGATGGACCTATTTGACTTTTTATATTATTTATTTTTTTAGATTTTGTAAGTATAAAATATAGTATTATATTTTGAAGTAAATGAAAATAACCAAAATAGGGGAACATATGAGTGGTACCAAAAGCCTACTATGCTAACTATATGTGTCCAAAATATTAATTCCATAATTATTTGAAATGATAATAGTTAATATTTTGAGAGAATTTAAGTATCTTAATCTAGTGATTATTAATAAGAAGTAAGAAATTGTACAAATGAAGTAAATCATGTATTATCCTCATTTAAGGGGTATATATACATGTGTATTCCATCCTATGCACATAGGAGGTCACGTACAAACGATCTAGAAATACTAGTTACACAATAAAATGATTTTTAAACTATTATAAAGAAGATAATTACATTACAATAGGTCGTTACAATGGAGGTCATCATATATGGGTCGCTTTAAGCCCATAAGCAACTTTCTTCAAGTCATTCATAGGAAGGGAAAACCATTATCAAGTCGTTATAGTAGTGTTAGTAAGTCAGATCTTGGAGCCTACAATCTCGTACTTTGGATAACATGGACCTCGCATTTGGACAACATGGTACTCTATCGATGAGGTAACATGTTTTTCCATGACTCTTGGGCTTAGGCCATTATTGAACTAGTCCTATCACCTCGCTATATTATAGCAGAGTATCAATATATATGAGGTCGTATGTCTACTACCTATTTAATACCAAACATTAACTTCCCCATTCCCTTGATTTTGAGAAGTCAAGAGAATAATCTGGTCGCTTATTCATTTTAAGTATTTCTTAGTTGATAGATTCAATCCTTTATATGTCAAACAATGGCCACTTTAGACAATGCGAATTTATATACCGTGATTTACGATATTATTATTGTTATTATATATATATTTAGAGACTTTTTCAACTTTTCATTTTTCCTTTATAAATAGTAGGAGAATTTATTTTTTACCTTTTACCTGTTTTTGACCAAGTAATTATATTCAAAGGATTTTAACCCATTGATTACTCAAAGGTCGTTTTATTCTTTCATGATGTCGCTCAAAAGTTACTTGATAGTTATTTCAGCTCGTTTATTTAACGTCATTTGCTAGAATTCAGGTCACTCCTATATCTCTACCTCTTGATTTGATATGACATTCTCACTTAGGTAATTATTCATCCTTTTTTTAATGCCACATAAAGGAAAAGAAGTGAGTAGATCTTCAAAGGGAGACCTCTCCAAAAATGTATCTCCCCATCATGTTCCCTCAAGGTCGTTACAAACCAAACGACCTAAAATGACGGGGAGTAGTGACAATAGGCCCACTCCAAGGATTGTCAAGGAAGGGATTCTTGCTCTTCCTGCTTACTCGGGGTCCAAGGTGGTGTCTACCTCATCCTTACGGGGTTCAATTCCTGTTATCATGATTCTCATATCTACATCCACCAAGGTACCTCGCCCAAAAAAGAAAAAAAGGGAAAATAATGGCAAACCTACACATAGAACCAAAATTAAGCATCAAATTGAAAAATGTTGAATTTTTTAACAGTTAAAGAGTTAGAAGAAATTAGACAAACATATGATATTCCATCCCATGTAGGGTTAATGGCAGTACCTCCCCATTTATGTGATGTTGATGATCCTCCACTAGGGTGGTGGGTGATACATTTAGCGGCCTTTAAAATAGGTCTTCGTTGCCCTTTTCTCAAATTGGTGGCCCATGTTTTGAGCACTTTTCATATTAATTTTGTACAAATAAATCCAAACGGGTGGCAAACACTTTTATGTCTGTCCATGGTGGTTGGAGAGCACGAAATAGACCTCAAAAATGATGAATTGAGGTGTTTATATTATTTAAAAAGGAACGGGTTAGACAAAGGGATCTTGTGTTATTTGCCATAGGTTACATCTCAAATTCCCGATAGTACCTCTAATTGGAAAGATAAATATTTTTTACATTATTGGGGATATTTGGGATGACGGGGTGGATTTCCCAATTCGACATACTAGGAACCCTAATTTTAAAACTTCACAATCTTGGGCTAGCGAGCTCTTGAGTAAATTGGATATAAGTGGTAAAGAGAAAATGAAGCGGATTGAGCTACAAAATACCTCGAATGAAGGTTACCGCGATATCCTGACTATAGCTCGCTTAAAGAAGTCCAAGGTATGACGAGGTTACACCAACGAATATCAAGGTCATTTATATATATATATATATATTTATATGTTTGTATATGTTCATTATATATATATTTATACATCGTTGGTGAATTATTAATGTTTATATATATTTTGCATGGATGGACTATTCACACGTTGATGTAGGAGATATTATTGACACTTTAGGTGTACAAGAGTTGGCTCTCACTTATCCGCGTCTGGAGCGCATAACCCCTTCACCTACTCAAGAAGATTTGTTCACAGACTTAGAGGTCGATGCTACCCTTGAAGTTGTAATTTCTTTAACTACCTTGGGTAATCCGAGCTCGCTATCACCTCATGATCCTTAAATGCCAAAAAAAAGGAAAGTTGGGGATTATACCCTGGGAATGGAGGTGATGCATATGGATGATTTTGAGTTTGATGAAGTTGTCCTGAAGGATGCCGTTGTTTTGGATACCCCTGTTACCTATTTTAATGAGGGGATTTTTGAGAAAATAGATCTTAAGAGAGATTTATACCATCATTTTGGAACAGAAGTGGAGAGGGCACAAGTGAGAACAGCCCAGAAAAGAGAAGGAGGAACACATAGGGAATTGATTGCAGATAGTATTTTGGAGGTGGATAAATTTATTAATTTTTCATTCCATGACCTTTATATACAATTTACATTTGTTTTGTTAAACTCATTTTGTTTGTAGGCGGTGTGTTTGGCGAGGGAAACCGAGCTATCACTGTGGGATTATAAATGCGAAACGTAGGCTAGGTAGTTACAAATAGCCAAATATGAGAGGTTGGTAAAAGAAAAGGATGTCTTGATTGTCAAGAAGGATACAAAAAATTTGAATTTGGAAAATGAGGTGATTGATAAAGTGGAGAAACTAAGAAAAACAGACACATACTATTTTGAGAGGAGTGAAGCTGCTAAGCACTTCAAAAATCTTCCAAAAAAGGCTGATGAAAATAACATCGTGCTTCAAGAGCAAATTTCTACCATGTCAACTCAAGTTAGTTCACTATCTACACTAGTAGATACCTAAAGAGAGGAATGTACTAAAGCCTACCGTAGTGGTGCTAGCTTTGTATTAAAAAACCTCAAACTTCATGCTGAAAAGCTAGGCTTGATTGCACCTTACCTAACATGGATGTGATCTTTTCAATGCAATAGGCCCAAGACAATTGGGGCTGCTACACCGCAAGGTTCACCACATGATACAAGAGCCACCTTGAGTCGTCAATGTGGCGGGGTAGTAGTGGAAGATGTTACTCCTTGCTGAATAAATTAATTTTTGTAAAAGTCAAATGTAAATAAAATTTTTGGGACTTGAAGTCACTTAATTTTAAATGTTTAATTTATTTCTACTTATTTCTACATATATATATTTGTCTTGGATTGAAATCTCTACATTTTGCTTGGATTCAAGTTTCTTTTGTTAGTATAGTATATATAATTTGGAGAATTTGAGGTTGTGTTGATTTTGATATATTATTACTGAGCGATCTAATAACTTTCAAGAAGTAATCGCAGTCTGTTTAACGTAATGGATTATAGTAAAGTAAATTTGGACGATTTGTTTGAAATGAGGTCATTACCATCTGGAAGAGTACTCCTCGTGATAGAAGGGCGACCTGGTTCTATTCAGGGTCGAGAAGATAAGTTCAAACTTAATCACAATGCCAGTTTTGCTTAATGCGAGAAAATGAGTTGTATCTCCGCATAGAGAGGAGGTTAATCAAACCCCTCCCAAGGTCATGTAGGGGGAAATGAATGAAAAGCGCCCTACAAAATCTAGGTCATCTACTCTATTCATGAGTAAGTCCTATATTGAAAAATCACCTCTTGATAGGGTGTCCCCTTTAAGGGAGGATATTAAGCCTTTATAGAGTATATATCCTGCTATGAAAGAGAGGTCAGACAAGTGGTGTGAAGAATCTTTTCAAGGATGGTATGTTTAATGCACCTCGTGCGCAAGAAGAATTATATCAAAATTTTGGAGTTCCCAAAGATCGTTCTTCCATTTAGACAGTCCGCAAGAGAGAGGGGGATCAAATTTGGCATATGATAGTGAGGCGTATGTTTGATGTAAGTGATACGCGATAATGATAATACATAACAAAGTGGACTTATTTATGTTATAGTATGTATTTATTAATATATTAATTCTTTTTTGAGGCCATAAATGTGGCTAAAGACACGAAGAAAGAATAAAAAATGTGTCAAGAAGCGAATGAATTCCTAGATCAAGAGTTATGTGTGTGGAAAACAAGATGTAAAGTCTTGACACAAGATTTAGCGGATTCTTGTGAAGACTTGAAGTTAGCGCATCTTGAACAGGAAAAATATAAAGTGAAAATTAATGGAGTATTGGAAACATAGGGTGTTTGAGAAGAAATAAACCTGAGGTTTCTTTGTAATTGTGTTAGTAATAATTTGTTTGTAATAATGCCTGATAAAAATCTATGATATCATATGAACTTGATTTGGTAAACGTGTAATCCCAAAGCATGATGGCGTTCTTGCGAGCATATTTCACATCTCTAGTGGAAGGGTCAAGGGACTCCATCTCTAATCACGAGGCATAAGACATATCCCGCATCTAATGTGGGGGGGGGGGGGGGTCAGTCCACCTCCAATCACGAAGCAATGGGACATGATTCCTAACTTCGGGGCACAAAATAAGACACCCAAAGCATGATTGCGAGCATGTTTTGCATCTCGAGTGGGGGGTCAGAGGATTCCACCTCCAATCACAAGGCATAGGACGTATCCCGTATCTTGAGTGGAGGGTTAGGGGACTCTACCTCTAATCACGAGGAATAATACATGCCGCATGTTAAGTGGGGGGGGAGGGTTAGGGGACTCCACCTCCAATCACGATTTAACCTTGCTGGCAATAACTAATTAGAAATTTATCTCATATATAAGTATTTACTGCATACAAAGCATTTACATGTAATATTTTTTAAGAAGTTCTCCATTCTAGCTCAAACCCTCATTTATGCCATCGTACTCTATCAAGTAAGAGCCTGTTGGGGTGATGTCATATATTTGATACAAGCCTTCCCATGTGGTGGAAACTTTACCCGCGTTAGTTTCAACTTTGTTGCCCAGTGCTATTCACAAGACCCATTCCCCAATACCAAAGCTCTTGTACTTGACGAATTTGTTATATGTCTTTTGGAGTGTTCTTTTTTGCGATTTGAGTCTTACTAAAGACTCTTCTCATTTTTCTTCAGCTAATAACAAGTCTTCTCGTCGTAAGCAATCATTTTCTACATGATCGATATTGGATCGAAGGGTAGGTTCTTGTATATCAAGGGGTATAATCGCTTCAGTGCCATAAACAAGAGAAAAATGGGTTTCTCCTGTTGCTATTCTGGGAGTAGTTCATGTTGCCCAAAGGGTACCAGGCAACACATCAACCCATTTTCCTTTAGTCCCCTCTAAACATTTTCGTAGTATATTAATGAGGGTCTTATTAGACGATTCAGCTTGACCATTTTCTTATGGGTGGTAAGGGGTGGAGTGAGATAATTTGATGCCTTTCTTATCGCAGAAAGATACGATTTTTTGTCTGGTGGATTGTCAACCATTATCGGTAACCAATTCACGAGGTAGGCCATATCTTCTTATAATGTTATGCATATGAATCTCTCCATATCTGATTCCTAGATTCTAGCTAAAGGTCCCGCCTCTATCCATTTAGTTTGATAATCAGTTACGACGATGATAAACTTTTTTTTGACCTGAAGTGATGGGTAATGGTTCCACGATGTCCAAACCCTATTTTTGAAATAGCCAAGGGCTAATAGTAGATCTTAGGTCAATGCCCAGACGGTATGGCATATTAACATGTCACTGGAATTTATTGCACCTTTTGACATAAGAGATGCAATCTTTAAGAAGCGTAGGCCAGTAATAACCTTATCGAATAATCCTTTGAGAGAGTGTTCTTTCACTAGAATGAGCTCCACATTGGTCGTAATGTAAATCACTTAAGACTATCCGAGCCTTAGCTGCATGTAAGCACTTAAGCCATAGGACACCATGATTCTTCCTATACAAAACTCCCTCAATGATGGCATAGCTCCCTGCTTTTGTCATGAGCTTGCGAGCTAAGTGCTTGTCTTCGGGAAAAGTACCATTAATAAGATACTCTGTATATGGATTCAACCAAGAATCATGAATAGTGTGTATGACATTTGTTCGTGTTTGAAGTTTTATTTAACTTGGGATTACACTAGGTCTTGATAAACAAGATACTGGGATGACTTTATTTAAATCCAAGTTTACTATCGATGCTAATATGGAAAAGGAATCAGCATGGGTGTTTTCTCCTCATGGTATCTGTTTGATCTGAAAAGTTTCAAATGTATCCTTTGCTTTTTTCACCTCCAGTACATAGAGTTTCATTCTCTCCTTCTTGGCTTCAAAATAGTCATTGACTTGGTTTACTACTAGCCATGAATCATTATGAATTAACACCTTCTTAGCTCCAAGGGTAATCAATTGTTGCAACGCCAAAAGTAAGGCTTCATATTCCACGATATTGTTAGTTTCTTGGAAGGTGCTCTGAAGAAATTTCTCTATTAAGGCTCCCATCCACGTATACCTACTGTTGTCTCTTTTGGAGAACATAAAATCGTGCAAGTATACACGGTCACAAGTAATAATATGATAAGTAAAATATCGTTCCCACGGAAATTTGTTACTAGTGTTCGTTAATTACTAAAATTATTTCAATCTAATTTTATCCAAACAGTCGATAATTTGATGCAGTTTGACTAACTATTTTTATAACAGTTTGTAAGAAAATTCTAGGATTTCAGTTCACCAAATTAATCCACTTGAATCATTATATTTTCTCTTGATTTATGTTCTCGTATTTTGAGTTGTTAACCAAGAAATCCTAATTTATCTATATATCTCTTCCAAGCTTCATACAGACACATCTCGTTAAAATAATTCACTATATTCCTATGAGAGTTAAATTCAACTAGATTTATTAAGTTCTAAGTTCTCAAATAGTTACACATACAATAAAAGTATATTCCTATCCCTTATATATATACATTATTTTATCACGAGCAACACACAAAAATGCCTTTTCCAAGTTTACTTAAGTGTCACAGATCAATTAATTAATCTTCTGATAATTATAAGCATTAAGCACAGATAAAATAAACAACTTAAAACCGTTCAATAAATCATTCAAAAATAATTAATTCAAGTTTCATAATTTAAGCTAGACTGCAACCCTAGAACAAATAAATTAGTTCATAGCATAAATTAAAATTACAACACAACAATAATCAAACATTTCAGAGAAATAAAATTTAAAAGAAAAAAGATTAGGAGAAACTCTATCACGATTCCTCAATGAAAAATAAATTTCTTTCCTTTCCTTCTTCTTCATTGTCTTCTTTCTCTCTACTTCCTAAGAAAATACAACATAAAAAAGTTAAATAAAAATTTCTACATGTTGTAGAAAACACACAGAGAGAAAACTAAAATTGAAGAGAGAAAATGGAAAATGAAAACTGAAAGAGAAAAAAATGTAAACTCGAAAACTAAAACTCCAAAAACTATCCCTTTTTTTCTCGCGTCCGAATATATCCCCCTCTACAATTAATATTTTTTATTTATTAAAATACATGTATTGGGGGACCAAAATACATGTAAAGAGTTAAAAGAAATAACACGCGTGAAGACTGTTCTGCGCTTTTCTAATTTTTTTCTTTAAATGCATGCCACGTGTCATCATTTTATTGGATGCAAGATATAAAGAGACACGTGACAGCCTTTCATTCGGTGGGAAGAACGGGTGCATGGAGAGCAACTGGACCGCGTCGCACAAGATCTTATCACATTGGAAGTGCGCAACAACTGGCTTCGACACGTGGCGACGCCGAAAGAGCTGGTGAGTGGGCGTCATTTTTGTGTTTTTATTTTACCAAATACATGCCACGTGTCATCATATTATTGGATGGAATATTAAGGAAACATGTGGCTGCTTCTTATTCGGTGGAACGTGATGGCGCACTTTGATGCGATGAACCGCGTCGCACGGGAGTGCATGCGAGCTGCTCGGTGCGCGACAGCTTGGTTCGATGCGCTTAAATCTGGATCATTCAACTAATCCAACGGTGAACGATGCGCCTCGGGAGAAATTCTGCACAACTGACACGTGGGTCCCACCCTGCACACCAGCCTACGCGGTAGGTGGGCTCTACTCAACGCCGAGCCGCATGTTTCAGGAATACCTGGTCCACTCTCTTTTGTCGCGCCTAGAATGCACGCGCCAGATCTTGACCGTTGATTATACGATTGAATGATAGGTGTTAGGCGTTGTGAATGGCGCGAGTGGCTCCTTCTCTTGCGCAGAAAATTCAACTTTCGTTAATTGCATTTTCACCCATAAATTTAATTCAAATTAACTTCTAATCTTTTAATATTTGTAAATTCACCCACTTTTAATTCAAATTAAATTTTAAGCTTTTTATAATTGCAATTGAGTCCCTTTTTTTATTAAAATTCATTAATTTTTCTGAAAATATATTTATTAAAAACTAATACTAAATATTAATTTAATTAATTAAAAATTAACTAAAAATGTAAAGAATTAGCAATTATAATTAATAAAATAGATGAAAATAACTATATAAAATACAGTTATCACCTTCCATAGCTCCATTTAAGGGACGTCATTTCTATTGTGAAGGTTGACCCTATCTCATGTATTGAATTGCATTCTTGGGTATTCTCATTCATCCATTCTGCAATAAAATCTGGTAAGGCTTTTCCTTTGATCACTGCCAAAGGTTTAAAATGTTTTTCAAGGGATAAGGAGTAAGGACCACTACCCTATGTGCACCAAAATAATGTCTAAGTTTATGTGCCATCATTCTAATAGTAAATTCCGCTTTATCTAGAGAAGGATATCGTTGTTGAGCTTTTGTTAATGAATGACTCATGTAATACACAGGGTAATGAATTCCCCCACGGTCGACCACCAATACCGCACTGGTAGCCTTGTCTGTAAGTGACATGTATATATATAAGTCTTCGCCCGTCCTTGGACTAACTAAAAGAGGTTCTTTTCCCAAGTAATCTTTAATGGATTGGAAAGCTTGTTTGCACTCGATATCTCATAGGTACTCCGTTTTTTTTAGCAGTAGAAAGAACGGTAGGAACTTTTTGGTGCATTTAGAAATGAAATGACTTAATGTTGCAATACACCCATTCAATTGTTGGACTTCCTGAAGACACCTTGGGGATTTCATGTTGACTAAGGCCAAAATTTTATCTAGATTGGCTTTGATACCCCTTGACGTGACTAAGTACCCCAAAAACTTCCCTGAGGATATGCCAAACACACACATTTTTGGATTGAGACGTATTTTATAATTCTGAATTATATCAAAGACTTCTTGGAGGTCATTAATATGGTCTGTATCATATTTACTTTTAAACCGAATGACATATTCATGTAACAGAACATTCGTTCTTCCGTGATAAATACTATTTTTTCTTCATCCCTAGGATGCATTTAGATTTGGTGGTAGCCTGAATAAGCATCCATAAAGCTCATTTATTCGAATCGAGCCGTGACATCTACTAATTGGTCTATATTCGGCAAAGGAAAACAATCCTTTGGTGTTGCTTTATTCAAATATGTGAAATCCATGCATATTATGTGCTCGCTTCTTGCTTTGTTTACTAATACCAAATTTGATAGCCATGTTGGATACCAGAAATCTCGCCTCCTGCTTTGTTTACTAATACCAAATTTGATGATTTCATTCTTCTCTCTAGAAAATTTCCGCTTTCTTTATTGGACCAGCTTTTTGGTATGATCTAAACATAACTCATGGGAGATGAAATTTGAGTCTATGCTACACCATTGATTTTAACATATTGTTCGCTATCTGTGTCTCCTATAAGGACCATATCATATTCACTGTGGACCTCCATGGTAGGTCGTTCACTTGTATGCAATTTCTTAAATTGGTGGAGGTGACTTGTAACATTTAGTTGCTATTTCAAGGTTTGGGGTAACACATTCCCCATGGTGGCATTGTAGCAACTTCGTGCCCTATCTTGTTCCTCTTCAATTTTTCGTATCCCATCGGCGGTAGGATATTTAATCAACTAATGATATGTCGAAGGCATCACCTTCATTTTGTGTAACCCATGGGTGTCTCAAAATAGCATTATAGGATGTGGGAGTATTTAAAATGATGAAGGTTGTTAAAACTATAGATCCTTCTACTAACACCGGTAGGCGTATAGTTCCTACCGACATTGTTACACTACCATTGAAACCAACCAAAGGCATTTGTTGCGTGGTGATTTCTTTGGGCTCTATGTTCATGTCAAGCAAAGTGGATAAATATAAGAGATCAGCTGAACTACCATTGTCAACTAATATCTAACGTACCTCGCAATGAGCTATTCACACTATGATTACTAGAGGATCATCATAAGGGTGTAGGAATTATTTGTCTTCGAAAGTAATGGGATACACAGGTCCTTACAATCTTATGCCATATATTAAACGTCTCATATCTTGAGCCTCTCTTGCTTATCTTTGTCTGGAATTGTTAGTGATTGGCCATGGTAGGGCTACCATGTATGATGTGTATTATCCGCACATTCCCTGGTGGAATGGGGTGTCCTCTATTTGGTTCATTCCGGATCAGAATTGATTTGTCTAGTGTCCTGACCCTTCGATCTGAGTTCTCCCTCTGAGTCTCTACTCATGGATTCTTGGCTTTATCAACTATATACCCTATATACCCTTCTGAAAGTAGGTGTTCAATTTCCCATTTTAAATGGCGGTAGTCCTGCATCTAATGTCCCGTGTCTCTATGGAACGCACAATATTTGTTGGGGTTTCTAAGCAAAGCTTTCATAGCTAGTGGCCAATTTATGTTATTGAGATGTTCCATTCGATGCACTACTTCCACCAACGTTACATGTAATAGGGGTCCATGAATGGGAGATAAAGCTCAGCTACAAGTGTTGGAATTGTTCTTTGGTCTAAAGGTGGGTTTGAAATGGGAAACGTTAGGACGCTTATCACTCATAGGCCTTCTATCTTCTTCACTTTTCATAAGGGGGGGCTGGCTCTGGTTTTTATTAGCCGACGATTTTCTTGATTTCATCTCCCTTTCCACATTAACAAATTTTTGGGTTTCCTCATAAACTACGTCTAAGGAATGTGGTGTGCATTTAGTCAATTATATGAAAAGGCCATTATCACGCTTTATTCCTTTTCGAAAAGCTTATATGGATAGAGAATGGGGGTATTGATTAATTTCTATCTTCTCCGTTTTAAATCTTCCCATGTAAGCCTCAATTGATTCATCCTTCTTTTGGACAATCAAAAATAGGTGATGTGACCCCTTCTTGATAGGTTGGTTACAAGCGTAATTGGTAATGAATATTTTAACCAAAGCGTCAAAGCTAGCAATACTCTTGGGGGGTAACTCCATAAACCATTGTTGGGACAAATCTTGGAAAGTAGCTACAAATAACTTGCAGTACATGGATTCACATTTATCTTCGGATAGGTTGACCGCAGCCATGGCCATTTTGAATTGAAAAATGTGTGCAACAAGATCTTCGGTTCCCTTATATGCGGGACCTTTAAGGGCATTAAATTTAGGGGGAGGTATCGTTAACTCAATGAGGTCAGAGATCGGAGACATAGATAATTGATTACAAACATTTTCAATATCACCCCAAGGCTTCACCTTTTCCTATCTCGCAAATCTATCATTAACCTTCATCCACATCTTTTCTTCCATCTCTTTTAATATTTTGTCTAATTCTCCACTCGGATCGTGCAGTTGAATGGGTTGAATTGTCGGTCCATGAGTTGGAGGATTTGCACAAGAAGTCCCCTCAATGATAGTAGGATCAGAAATCATGTACATGCGGTTCTCTTTCATCGTACATTGATGAGGATTTGATGTATGAGTTGTATGCTCTCTTTTGGGGGGCAGACGTACCATCTGAGGGTTACGAGGTGTAAAAAGGGAACTCGCTGTGTCTGAGTAGGTTTTTTTTCTAATCGAGATCTTAATTCCTTGTTATCCTTTTGACATTCAATGAAGGCTTGTTGTAATTATATAATCTATTTTGAAGTCCTTGTATCATCGCATATCCTTTATAAGGAGGATAATCCAAACTGTGGCATGGAGAAATACCATAAGGTCGTATGGCCTGGGTGGTTGGACCCATATCACGCAAGGTCAATAAGTGTTCCTCGTTAGCTGAAGTAGACCTTAGGTCACAGTTTGATAGCAACCTGATGGGTGAGGAGTAGAGCGTCCTATTATTAAGGTCACATTCTAGAGCCTTTAGAACGAGGTCGTCTGGTTGGAAATGGACGGATGATCCATTTGAAGTTTAAAGCGACACCGGTAAATTCTCTTAAAATAAAAGCAGTTCTCACATGCTGGATTAAAAAAATTTAAGGTTTCTCACAGACGGCACCAATTTTTTAGAGAGAATTTAAGTATCTAATTCTAGTGATTCTTAGTGAGAAGTGAGAAATTGTACAAATGAAGTAGATCATGTGTATTACATCCTACACACCTAGGAGGTCACGTACAAGCAACCTAGAAATACTATTTACATAATAAAATGAATTTTAAACTGTTATAACGAAGATAGTTGCATTACAAAAGGTAGTTACAATGGATTTCATCATATATGGATCGCTTTAAGGCCATAAGTAGCTTTCTTCAAGTCATTCATAGGAAGGGAAAACCTTTATCAGGTCGTTACAGTAATGTTAGTACGTCAGATCTTGGAGCCTAGAATCTCGTACTTTAGACAACATAGACCTCGCATTTGGACAACATGGTACTCTGTCGATGGGGTAACATGTTTTTCCATGACTCTTGGGCTTAGGCCATTATTGAACTAGTTTTATCACCTCGCTACATTATAGCAGAATACCCACACATCTGAGGTCGTATGTCTAGTACCTATTTAATACCAAATAGTTAACAAAAATTAAAATAGTTAAAATAGATATATTGTTACTAAAATCACAATAATACTTACAAAGCAAATCATTTACATTCTTTATAGTAATGCTACCTTTTGATAATCTTTTGAGTAAAATATCAAAATCAAATTATAAAATATCATTTATATTATGAAAGAGTAAAATTAATAAATTTTAATAAAGAAATTATAAAAGAACACTTGTAATCAATAATATATATTATAAATTCGAAACAGATTAAATATTATTTTAATTAAATTTAAAATAAAAATAAATAATGTTTACCATAGATGCTAACATGCATGTATACATGTATATGTATATTATGAGAACAAATTATAAGATGTTATAATTTATTAATTGATTAACTAAGTAATAAAAAAAGTATTCAAACCATGACATTAAATAACATGAACCATTTGTGTTTCAATTAGGCGTGTTCAAAAACCAGACCAAATTGAATCAAATCGAAAAATTTAAAAATTGGATTGGATCGAATAGTTTTATAAATTAAATGGTCTGATCCGATTTATATTAGTTTTTAAACTGGTCGGACCGAATCAGATCGGTTTTAATAATAAATTAAATTTTTTATATCACTTTTCACAAACCGTTATTAAATTTCTCATATTTTACTTAATGATATATCGATAATTGTATCATATTTATGTATTATTAATCGGATCAAACTCTTAATCAAATATTTTTATTATAATATTTTTAGTAACCAAACAGTCTGATCTAATCCCGTCCAAATAATATAAACGTTTTGAACCGATTAATTTTTTTAACTCCAAAATTTAACCATAACATGTTTAACTTCTAAATCCTTTTGTGTCTTGATCGGCCCGCAATGTTCTGATCCGAATGAGTCGGAACCCGAACACTCCGAACCACGGGGTCAACTTGCCATCTCTAATCTGGTCACGTTAAAGCATTATTTCAACAAATCAAAATCAAACGAGAAGGTACGACTATGATGTTTTATCTACCTCTGCTGTTTGATGTATACTTACCATCACCTTTTTGTGATTGATTACTATGTCATATTACATATCCAATAAAAAATAAAGGTGAACAACAATAAATCAGTACTGCTTACTAATATATACACTAAACGTGATTCAAAGAGTGTGATTGTTACTGATTGTCATGGAATACAGCCCACTTGATTCGGGTTGAATGTAAAGAGCATTATCGATAATAACCCTTTTTGACAAGGAAAGGTAACCTTATCGAAGCATATCCCAGATCCAAAGAAGAAAAAAAGGTATTTTATCCTCTAATAATTTACTTTATAATTGCATTAAGAGGTATAACAAAGTCCCGTTTAGTTTATTAGAAAAAATACCTCCATGAGGTGCGCCAATGTCTAAAAAGGAATGTCTCGACGGGTATGCGATATAAGTGAGACATGGGTGATGCTGGATCAAACAAGACAAGAAGTCAAGCTCATCCTATATATAATGTCAATAAACAATCCCAATACTATTCGAATCTTATAAATACGTGTCTTTATGTTAAGGAGTAAGTAGTAATCTTAATGCTAATTTGTAATTAATAATCTATTAAATTTATCTATAATTTAGGAGGTATAGTTTATTATCCCTTCTAATAAGATTTTAATTTTTGAAAAAGAAAAAAAAAGTGACATTGTTGTCACCATTCTTATTATTTTACCCATAAACCAAGAAGTTACTTTAGAAAAGGCCCCAGTGTTTTAAATTTATTTAAATCATAATTATATTAATATTCCTTTATTTTAATTAAACATTTTGGTTATTTTTACTCTTGATATGATATAATCATCATATTCCTTAATTAATTTTAATAAATTTAGTGTTAAAATTAAAATCTAAGAGTCATTGATATAATTTAGCCTTTATTTAATGACTAGCAAAACATTACTTTACAAATAGTTTTGAAAAATTACATAAAATAAATACTTTAAAACTTATAATATTTAAAATAATACATTCATAATATTGAATGAAATCAAATTGATCGGAGTATAACATTAGTTGAGTTTAATAGGTTGGATTTCAACATTAGACGAATTTAAATGATCGAAATTCAACTTGAACCACATCTAATTGGATGATAATCAATGTTAAATTTTTGGGTTTTTTTGTAGTAAAAAAATATAAAATAAATATAATGGGTACTTTTTTGTAATTATAAATTTTTAAAATATTATAAAATTTATTTTTCTAACAGGTTTATATGCTAAATATATAAAAATATTACCTAATTATCATCATCCATTAATAATGAAGAAAACATATACATTAATTTTTCCTAGACAAATAATTATGGGTTGATCAAGACAAATGGTGACATGAATATCACTTAAAGAAGTGAGACATGAAGATTAATGTTTAGACCTCAATTATGATCATTCTAAAATAAGTTGAAAATTGAAATAAAAACGAGAATTTTGACCCGTTATTTATATAGAGATAAGAACCAAAAGTATCAAGAAAGGTAGAATGGAAATCACACTAAGGATATGAAGAGATGTGAGTGATAAGTTAAAGGGTTGAACATCACAAGATCACCTTTGATAAGTTCAGATAAAGTTTCCAAAAAATTAATTCAAAGATAAAAATTGGTTGTCATGACTAGGATAAAGAATGTAACATATTTGTTAAGATATTTACATTAATAATGTGATATTCTTGTTAGTTTTGATTAGATTGATTCAATTTCTTATGAACATGTTCATGATTGATTCAATTTCTTATGCACATGTTCATGATTGATTTTGGTGTTCTATTTGAGAGAAATTCTATAGTGAGTTATACGAATCGATGAGGTCTACGAAGTTTTAGAATCTATTTGATCATTCTTTAAGGAAAAATCCTAAATAGTATTTAGCAAGAGAAATGATTTAGGCCTTATTTGAATCGATTAAGCATTTCAAGCTAACCATTGTTAATATCTATAGTCACCCATTTGATCCTAACAAAAAACCTTTTATATATTTAAGTCATATTTTATGCCTAACTAATAAGCATTACCTTTATCCTTGCACCTTTAGCTTGTATGAAAAGAAAAAAAATGCAATCATGTATTATGCTATAGAATAAGGTGAGATGTAATGCACCCTAAAAAAAGAGAAGCAAAACTTACAACGCAATTATCCCACTAAAGAAAAATAAAATAGAATTGAAATTAAGTTTGGGAGTGTTGTGAAGTTATAAAAAATAGAGAAAAAAGATGTGGAATAAAAATATATGAAAAGAATAACAAAAAAGTGTATTGAAATATCAAGTAAAAGCTTAATTGTAGGTAAAAAGTGCATGATGAACAAAAAGAAAGCTAATATGAAGAAAGAGCATAAATGTCTTCATTTATCGACCCCTCTACCTAAGCCTTCCATTACAATCATTTAAAGTCTTTATTGATCTTGATCTAAGTGAATATTTATATTAATGGAGAGGGATATGAAAAATATATTTATGAGACTTGTTCTAAGATTGAATATATTAGCATGCTTGTATAGGTTTATTTCATGAGTGCATTGGATGATATCATGTGCAACACACACACACGAATCAATTTGTCAAAAACCTTGCATATCCTTGTATTGATGGAACGTTAATTGATGAATATGTGAACCTCTTTATCATAGGATTATACGACTTTTGAGAGGAATAGTTTTCATGAAATATATATGTACTAATAGATGTATATTTATGAATATACTACTCATATCACTTTATTTAGTTATACTTGGCTTTACTTGAGGATACGCAAAGAATTAAGTTTGTGGGTGTGCTGATTTTATTAAAGTAGAGTCATCATGGCATTTTTTTACTTAATATTTATTTGTTTTATTCGATAAATAGTATTTTTAGGGCTAAAAATATTAAAATATAAAAAGTTTAGTGAAAAGAGGTGAAAATATAATTTTTACATTTTTTTTGGAAAATTTATGGATTTTTTAACATAGGGCCAATCAGAAGATGTCACGTGGCTTGCCACATAAGTAGAGTAGCTGACTAGGCAAGCCATGCGGACGCCATGTTAGTAGAGACAACGATTCGTAAATCACTGCCTGTGATGAGGATGAACCGCGTGCCAAGTATTAGCACGACGTTCAATCGGAGTATAGAGATCAGTCAAACAACATTACCATATGTCGCCACACGATTGCTCCCCACGTTCTACCCATATGCCATGCCATCAGTTATTGCGAATCACGATGTGCTGAATCATCATTCGTTAACTCACACCAATCTCCACTGCCACGCATCATGCTCTGCTTCATCCAATGAATTTAGTGTTCCATGTGTCACGATGTGATTGGTTGGCATTATCATTTTTGCTTGTTTTGATCTCAACCCTTGATATTAAGCTAATTTGATAATCTAGATTGCACCTAAGCTATATTTAAGCCCCTAATCATCCCATAAACCTTTAGGAGCTACCATTAGCATAATTTTGGTTAGTTATTTGAGCTAAAAAGAGAGAAAAATACAGAAAAATTTAAAAGGAGATACAATTTTGGTAGAGATTCAAAAAGAGATTAACTCTACAATTCAAGAGATTGATTGTATTTATTCTACTCTTTTCTTTATTAATTTCTATGTCTTTCTTTATGAACACAATTATGTGTAGTTAATTTATTAATCTAAGGATCTTATGAACCCAATTTTCACCATGTGATGATATAATATTTCAGCTCAATTATAATTTTAATTTAATTATAATATTTAATATAATTTTTATGCTATTAATTGTTTGGCCAAAAATTTATCTATAGAGGCAATTAAATAGATATGAGAGAATTATTTAATTGTTTGATTCTTATGTATGTGATACATAATTTATCAACTTAATAAGTAGTATACAATTTAATTGACATGAGAGTGTGATTAAATTAATTACTATATGATGTATAATTTACTTGAGAGAGGGACATGTTATGTTAGATTCAATTGATCATGTAATTAATTGATAATTATATTGAGGGATTTTAGCGATTCACTTGTTTAGAAAATTTGGGGATTAAGTAATCTTACATATTTTCTCATATATATTCTTAGTTATCAAATTTGATTTAATTAATTATTGTTATTTACTTTTAGTTATTTTAATTTTGCTTCCTATATAAAAACACAAAAAAATTGATTTTTATTTTTTTAGTTTTGAAAATTTGTTTTTAATAAAATAATATTTATGGGAACAATATTTTCTTCTCATTATATTACTTGTTGCAATATGTATACTTGTGTATTCATTGTACACACTTCGTGTATGACGATCAATTACAAATCAACAAAAACTTATCATATTCTCATATTCCATGATTATACCAACGTAGAGAAATTCATAAACATAAAAATATATTCCTATTCTTACAAATTCATTGAATTAAATAGACTTTTAATCCAAACTCTTTTTAATAGACAACCTAAAATAAGCTCTATA
The DNA here is from genome assembly GCA_037013495.1 of Hippophae tibetana. NCBI lineage: Eukaryota > Viridiplantae > Streptophyta > Magnoliopsida > Rosales > Elaeagnaceae > Hippophae > Hippophae tibetana. The sequence continues at coordinate 30,822,220 of CM072809.1, forward strand.
AATTTAATCTATCACAAGAATTAATTTTTAAAGAAGCAAATTGTATCAACGTTAAATATATAAGCTTGGTTTAATTATCTTGACTATTAGTTCTCATTATAAGTAAATTATTAATAATTGTTTAAATTGATCAAACAATTATATATCCCATCAACTAAATTGAAAACAGTGATTGAAATCATTTTTTTCACACACCATGGGGTCGGTTGTTTAGTGTGCATGATAGGCCGTAAGTAGTGGTTTTTTGCTCTATTCATATGTAGGTATTTATGGTAATTACTTGGTAATTTTTGGATATAAAATGGGATATTTACGCACCTCAATAAGGCCTTCATCGAACCCGATTGCTGGGACCAAAGTGAGGTGATCGGTGATGACCTCAATGAGGCATCAACGAGGTTAGTTGGTCATTGGTACTTGTCTATATATACCCTTATTAATTGTTGTAATTAATTAAAAAAACCTATTAAAACTTTGCTAATGTTTCCATCATTTTGAATTCCATCTTCCCTAATTATCTTGAAGGTTTTTCGATAATTGTGATACATCTGTGTGAGAATAAAGTAGTGTGATTGACTATTTTATGAAGTTTATGAAAACTTTCCCATGTGAGTGGGTTGAGATGAACTGTTGAGTTCTCATATGTTTGACTATGTGTGATAAGTGATATTACATTGTGTTGTTTTTCTCAAATTGTTAATTGTGTACAGGATGTGGTTTGATTGTGTGTCACATGTAGAGGATTTATGGTTTGTATTTGAAAGAGGATTTGTAGTTTGTATTTGAAACTACTAACCTAAGATTACTTCTACTATCATTACTTTAGTTTTTTTGCTACTTATAAGGATGAGTCCTTTAGGAATCTATAAATTCTTATATTGATAGTGCACCGGATCTCAGACTCTTTCAATTGGCACCAATATGGTTACACTATTTTTGGGCTTAATGGCTTTAGTGTTGATATTGTTCCCTTTTTTGGAGGTTCGGTTGGTGGACAATCTCAGTTCAATAGCTTGTGTTATTTTTTTAAAGATCTTAAGTATGTTACTACTTGAGATCTTCAAAGAATGATTTTTCTTCTATAATTGATAAGGGTTGAACATGCCTTACACATGTTACAAAGACTGGTGTTGTTAAACCTAAACCATTGCTACTTGGACCAAAGAGAAGCTGCATCTCAACAATCTAAATTTTCAAAGGTTACATCTCCTCATCAGTCATATTACTATTAAAGACTCAACTTTGATCTCTAAGTTCACTACTTCAAAGGAAGCTTGGGACTATATGAAAAAATAAGATAAATGTTCTTCTCAGACTATTGTGCCTACTCTAAAAAGAGCAGTATTCGTTACTCCTTTTTATGCTTTGATGGCTTCCCACTTTGAGTCTATCCCTTATAGTTACTCTTATTGAACAAGTGCTGGTAATGATGAAAAGTTTTCTCTTTAAGATTTATATGATCAACTTGTATATGGTGATCTCAAATTGAAGAAAGTTATGACCAAAATAAAAAAAACAGTGTGAAGAAAAAGGATAAGAAGCATTTGGACCTCTCTAGTCAATTGTTAAACCTTACCATGAATGGTGAAAAGTAAGTGAACAACATGAAGTTGAAGTTGAGTAATCACATAATATCATATCAAATTCTCCTTCATGATAGTGAGAAGTTCCTTGCTCACATAACTAAGCTTAAAAAGGAAATTCAAGATAGAGTATTAGATGCACTCAAAGTTCAATTCACCTCCAAGTCCTCGTCTTGCAATTCTAGTGCCATTTTTAAACTTAAGAAAGATATTTGCATCTTGAAAAATGAAAAAGGATATTCTTAAGTTTTTTTGAATGATTATGATACTGAACTAAACAAGTTTCAAGCTTGTACTAACGCTGATACTACAAATGTCAAACTTCTTGAATCTTGCTTGCCTAAAAACATGAAATTGTTGAGACTTTTCCCCTTCAGTAGTATGATTCAGCAAGAAAAATATAATAATTTTGTGAAGTTGGTCAAACATGGTCTATTGGAAACATTGTTTTGAAAAATCATTAAAACTAAAGGATACTCATGCTTATTCCTCCTATTTTACAACTGTATTCAAGAATCTTCTCTCATTGTTGAGATTTTTGATGATGAGTGCACTATCAATGTGTTGAGTGTATAGAGCTTATGCTTCTTTCTAGTTTCTAAAAAAATGGCTTTTCCCCTTCTTGAAAATCCCTAAAAGATTCCCCATGATATGATAGGAATATGTTGAATCACATAAAAGAATTGTTGAATCTCTCTATAAAATTATCCAATGAAGCCATAGCTTTGTAAAATGAAGCAATTACGATTTTCAATGAATTTAAGTCCTCCCTTGGTAATTCCCCTAATGATCAAAACCTAAACTATAATGTGGTTTATATGACCCTGAAGACCCTAGCTTCCAATTATTGGTATTTTTATTATGGTTGCTTTCAACACATGACTGGAGATAAATCCTTCTTCACTAAATTTAATCTTACTAATGATGGATTGATTAAATTTGGTTATGAACATAAGTCTTTAATTTTTGGTAGAGGATCTATCAATGCTCTTTGAATTCTAGAACTTAAGGATATTCTTTATGTAGAAGATCTCAAAGAAAATCTTATGAGTATCAATCAAAATATATGGTAACAAGTACATAATTAAGTTCACTTAAAAGGATTACGATGTCTACAATGATTCAGGAAATACTTTGGTTAGAGGCATCATATTGGAAGATACTTTTTATTGTGTGAGTACTCATTTTGAGGTGATGTGTAACAAATTATGTCTAGATGTTGAATAAATTTTGCTTCAACAGTTGGGACATGAAAACTACAAACTATTCAAGAAAATCTATAGTCTCAAATCTTCCAGCTATTTCCTCTCTTTCTGAAGTTGTGTGTGGTCAGTATCAGTTGGTAAACAAAGTGAAAGCTAGCATAAGAAGAATTAACAATTGTTTATTACAAGACCTCTTCAACATCTTCATATGGATTTGATGGGTCCTACTCAAATTACTAGCATTGGTGGGAGAAAGTACATCTTGGTTATTTTGTATGATTTCTCAAGATATCCCTGGTTTTATTTTTGAGAAAAAATCTGAAGCTTTTGATAAGTTCAAAACCCTATGGGTGAAATTCAAAATGAGAAATTTGAACCCATTAGTACAATTATCAAAATCAAAATCATGTATGACAATAGTAAAGAATTTAAGAATTCAAAGTTTAGTCCCTTTTGTGATTAAATGTATATTTAACCTGAGTTTTTGGCTCCCAAGACCCCACAACATAATGGTATAGTTAAAATGATGAATAGAGTTATCCAAGAGATGGCTAAGGTCATAAGGACCAGTAAAAACTTGGTGAACCATTTTTGACCTGAAGTTGTTAACACTTCCTGTTTTACACTAAATCATTGCTTCTTGTGGTCCAGTACTTGTCAGTCTTCTTATGAGCTTATGCCCAAAAGAAACTTAATATTAAGCACCTTCATGTTTTTGGAAGTACTTGCTATACTATTAGGGATAGAGAGAATCTTGGCAAGTTTTAGGAAAAGACTAATCTTGGAATTTTCATATGATATTCAAAAAAAATCCATGCTTATCAAGTTTACAATTTAAGAAATTCTATTATCATAGAGTTGATCAATATTGTGATTGATGAATTTAGTGCTACTAAACTTATGGAATCAGATGATAGTGATATTTTTAGTGATTGGAGTTCAACAAATAATGCCACAGATAATGTTAAAACTCCTTCAATAATAACTCTAGTTGACCTCCTAGAAATTTTGAGGATGAGAAAGAAGATGATTAAGAAGACCCATCTCTTCTAAAGTAGGTAAAGAAAGCTCATTCTATGAATAACATCCTTAGTAATGTCGAAAGTGGTGTTAGGATAGGATGTCAACTATATGAGACCTTGAAATACATGTGTTCACTTATACTATTCTCTCGAAAAATGTTAAGGAGGTCCTACAGAATGTACATTAGGTCAATCCATACAGTAGAAACTTAATCAGTTTCAGAGGAAAGATATTTGGTACCTTTTTCCGAGACCTATAGAAAAGCATGTTATTGATACATATTGGTTGCACAAAAATAAGGAAGATGAAAATGGGATAATTTCCCAAAACAAGTCTCATCTTGTTGCTAAAGGATATACTCAGATTAAAGGAATAAACTTCAATGAAACCTTCACTCATGTTGCCTACCTAGAGTTTGTAAAAATTCTCCTTCATCTTGCCTACTACTTTGGGTTTAAGTTATATTAGATGGATGTAAATAGTGTGTTTCTGAGTGGCGTTATCAAAGAAGAGGTCTATATGGAACAACCTTAAGGGCGTGAAGGCACTCACTTTCCTAATCATATGATAAGACTAAAGAAATTTTCTTTGGTTTAAAGTAAGTTTTTTGTGCTTGGTGCGAGCATCTTACCTTGTTTCTCCTCAATAATGGTTTTCGATGAAGAGGTATGGATAAAAATTTATTTGTTTCAAGAAATTGGTGTGAAGTTGTGGTCACTCAAGTATATATCGATGACATTATTTTTAGGTCTACTAAGGATGACCTAGCACAAAGGTGTTTTGCTATAATGCAAAGTTTGAGACGAGCCTAGTTAGGGAATTTAAGCTCTCCTCGAATTTCAAGACAAATATATGAAAGATAGGATCTCTCTCTCTCTCTCAAAAAAAGTATGCCAAGGAATTGGTTAAAAATTTTGGTTTGGAAGATACCGCTTCTACTTGGAGTCCCATGAGTACTATTAGGTTTATGTTAGTATTAGCGATATAGTGTAATTTTAATTTCTATATGTGTCTTAAAAGAATATTTCTAGCCATATAAACTATGACACTTGAAAAATCACACATTTGGTATATTTCTATTCTTGTGTATGTTAGATTGCATATTAGACACAACAGGAAAAGTATGAATTAGAGCCACTCAATTGATCGAGAGTATACTGGATTAATCAAGTAATAAACTTGATTAATCTAATTTTAATATGACTAGATTGATCAAGGGATATGCTCAATCGATTCACATGTGTTTCAAATATTGGTTAAATGTTTTCTTGATCGATAGAGTGGATGTTCAATCAATCAACCAATGTACTCGATTAATCAAGAAATTGATTCGATAGATCGAGCATACATCTTTTAGTTTATTAAAAATTATTTCTAATACAACTTAGATTGGCTTGTTATCGTATTGCCATTATTTCATAAACATGTTTTAACTTATTTTATGGACAATGTGGTAATTTTACTTTAACCTAATGTGCTTCCAAGTATTTTATAAATACAAAACTAAGCACGCTTTAAGAAACAACCATACAAGAGCTATTGTGCTTATTCTCTTCATCTTTTATTTTCTCTCTTGTTTTTGAAAATAGAAGATCATAATTATTTAGGCTTCTTTATTTAGTTAATTAGTTAATTAGTTAATTTATCAAACATTAATGGTTGTGTTTGATTGATTAATAAACCTAATTGGTTTATGATATTTTGATCATATGTTCTTATAGTTTCTTCTTTATTTTTGTACTTGAATTGTTTGATCAAATAATTATGTGTCATATCATAATTATTTGGTTTGATCATTAATATTTAAAGAAGTAATCTTTACTAAAATTATGCTTAAATTGATTGTTCTAGAGTTGATAGTTTTTTTATTTATATTATATATTGTTTAAATCAACTATTTAGGGTTGTTCATTATTGAATCTTTTTTAAGACACACACTTGAATTTGTGTTTATGTGCTAACCTTTTAGATGAAAGTGGTATGAGTTTGATTAATTCATGGGACTCAAGTTTATTAGAATGCTGGTATGGATCTGAATGCCTATCTTGTAGGCACTATGATCAAAGCAACAATTTGTAAGTAGGTTACTTAAGGGCATTACTTGGGTGGGTGGTTTGAGTTCTAAGCATGTAACTGTATACTTTTTTCATAGTGGATAGTTAGGTGGTCTGATAGACCAACGATTTTCCCCTTAGGTCATTGGTGTGGCTTACGTTCTTTTCACCTAAAAATCTCATGTGTTGGTATTTTTATTTCTACATTAATTTATGTACAGATGATTGGTTGTTTTGTCACTTGTGATTTTTTAATTTATCATACTTTTGCTAACTAGATCATTAGATCCATAACTAAACAAACTTTCATTTTGGTCACTAGATACACTTAGTGTGCCTAGCACCTTGTTATGGATCATTTAAGAGAGAGTTCATCTACATCCTATGCATATTACCTTCATGGGTCTAATTACATATAATTGAAGGCTCGTATGAGAGACTTTCTATGGCCTATAGATGAGAGTGTTTGGTTAGGAATCACCTACATTTAAAAAAGATAATAGAGTCACTCTTAGGCCTAGAAACGAATAGACCATTCAAAATAAAATTGGTAGTAATTGGAATCTAAAAGGTATTAATGTTATATTTAGTATTGTATCTGCTAATGAGTTTTGTTGTATTTCTCATATTGAAACTACTAAGTACGCATGCGATATTTTGGAGGTTGCCCATGAGGGAACCTCATAGGTTAAAAGAATAAAAATTTGCATGCTTGGTAATCAATTTGAAAATACAATGATGAAAAAAGACAAGACTTTTTCTAAATATATGCTAGATTATAGGATGTTACTAACCCCTTTGCCAATATTGGAAAGAAAATTGATGATTTCGAGATAGCTTGGAAGATTCTTTACTGACTACCAGATCGCTTCCAGAAAAAGGTCACTTTAATTAATGAAATCAAGGATTTAGACAACATTAAAATAGAAGAACTTGTTGGATCACTCATAAGTGCTCAAAAAGAACTAAAATTACCATTATTTTATGCACAATAATTGATTAAAAATATATATATATTTATATGATTTTATCATATATTTATATAAATGTCTTTTCCGAATCATGGGTATTTTTATTGTTTTTTAGGTATTTTCGCTTAAAAACGTAACTTAAAGACATAAATAGGAATACTGGAGCAAATACATCACAACATCATCAGTATGACATCATCATTCACTACTCCACGTTTTCTCCATTTTTAATCATTTTTTCACCCACTTTTTCTTCCAATTCTCTTCATAAATAAACACACCTCAAAAAACATCTTCTTTCTCTTTCTTTCTCTCCATTTCATAGTTTTTAAGTTTTTCTTAGTTTTAGAGTTCTTCTCTTTTCGAGAAGAACTAGTTATGTTTTTATAATTTATTTGCTTTTGGATTCAATAAATGGGAGTGCAAATTTCGTTTGGAGGTTCTCCAGCAACGAGAATAGCAACAAAGTATTGTAAGGATTTTATTTTCTTTATAGTTATTTTTTATGCTTTATTCTTACATGTTATATTTAATTTGTAAATGATTAAATTTAACTTTGTTGGCTGTTTGTAAACATGATATAATAATAACGTTGTTATGCTTGCGAAATATTAAATAGGTAAAAATCTCTAAAATGAATTGATTTTATTTTTATTCAAAATTTTATATTAAGAATAATAGAGAGAAATATATTATTTTTCATTACAAACTTAAATCTGAAAATTAGATTTTAAGATTTAGTTATCCGATCTGATTTAGAGTAGTGCTCTTTTATTTGTTGGTACAATCGTCTAGTAGTTAGAGTGAAGCTCTATTTCAAAAGTTTTTATAAGAATTATTATATGAAAATGTATTGAAAACATGTTTTCAGTACTGGTTTTAAAACTTGAACGTTAGTACTCGGATAATTAAATTCTTAAGTTTAATTTGGACACCTTGAATAAAGTTTAAACTGTCTAATCCCACCAAAGGTGGCATTTAAATGGTTCATTATCAATCTCTTAGAAAAAAGGAATTAATTTAATTAACAAAATTAGTTATCAACCTCACCCATAGGTGTTAATTGATTTGTTTAGTTAACAAAAAATATCTAACCACACCAAAGGTGGTATTCATATAAAAAAGTGAGAATTAATAAATACTAATTTATATCTTTAATAACCTAAATAATATGAGCAAGCATAATTACTTAGTTATTATATCCATAAATACTACATTATTATAAATAATAAAATTTTCATAAATATTTATTGAATCTGTATCTATATTTATTATATTAGAAATACAAAAACCAAAATATCGTGACAGGATGTATAGGATTTAGTTTCGTTTTTAAAAATTTGAATAATAAATTAAAAACCACATATATTCCTTCCTTAAATCAACCTTGTGAGTATACTTATCATTTTCTACGAAATGATTCATGCGCTTGCGAGAGTTTTATTAATATAAAACCAAAGTATTGGCAGGATCGGTGATTTCGATTCTACTCATCAAGTTTTTGGCGCCGTTGTCGGGGAAGGAGTAACATTTTTAAATTATTAATCAAAATTTTAAAAACATTTTCTCTTGTAAATAATTGTGATTTTTTAATTATTTTGTTTTAAAAAAACAAAAAAATGGCTAATAAAAAAAATAAAAATATTGGTTTTTCGTGAATAGTAAAAATAAATAAATAAAATTAAAATAATTTTTTTTTCATTTAAAAAAATTCGAATTTAAAATTTTGAAAAAAATAATAATAATCAAATTTCAAATTTCATAAGAAATAAAATAAATAAATAAATAAATAAATTTAAATTAAAAATAATGATAATAATAATAATTGCATGAATGGTAAAATAGTTTTTTAAAAAAATTTGAAGTAAAAAAAAATTATCGTTCATAAATTGTAAAAAAAACTAATAAAAAAAGCAAATAATAATAATAATAATAAACTTAAGGTTCATGAATAAAAAAACAATTTCAAATTTCAAATTTCATAATAAATAAATAAATAAAACTTTAATAAATTTTAAATAAAATTAAAATAAATAAAATAATTTTTTTTAAATTAGTTTCTTTTAAAAAAACATAAAATATAAAAAATATAAAAACAAATAAATAAAATTTAAACTTTGTTTTATTTAAATAAATAAATAAACTAATAAAATAAAAAAAATTTGAAAAAAAAAGAAATTTATTTAATTATTTTCTTTAAAAAAATTAAAAAAATTAAAAAACAATAATAATTAAAAACAATTTAAAAAATAAAAAAATTTAAATAAAAAAAACTTTAGTTTATTATTTTCTTTGAAAAACAATAATAAAATAACTTAATGTTTAACTAGTTTTGTTTAGTGTTTTGTGTTAAATACCATGTAAATTTTCTCTAAATTTTTGTTTGGTTATTTTTTTATTTTTTCTTGAAAAGAGTTTGAAATTTACGTTTTTAATAGTCTATGCATGGTATTAGATTCTTAGGAAACCCCCTTACACTATTTGTAAATAATATTTATAAATTTAAACAAGTGTCAACAAGACTGGATTCCAACCATTAACCTGTTTTTGAGCCAATCCTTTACTAGAACCGAAAGAAATAGAAGAAAACCAACATGTTAGGGAAACCACGATGAAGGAGTTTGTAAGACCAGTGATTGGCACGGTAACTGTCGCTATCCAACTGGGCGAGGTTGCTCGAAATTATGAACTAAAAAATATTCATTTTTCTATGCTTCCTTCCTTTTATGGGCTGCCTAATGAATATTCATTTTCCTTCATTAGAGACTTCTATGCTACAGTCCAAACCTTCCCCATCGGTATTCTAAACGAGGATCAACTTAGAATGAGATGTTTCCCCTACACCTTAAAGGATAAGGCCAAAGCTTGATTGATGTCACTTCCCCCAGGTTCTCTGATGACATGGGAGAACATTTATAATAAATTCATGGGAAAATTCTATTCCCACCAAAAAACATCAGAGTTGAGAGGAAAGATTGCTACTTTCTCTCATATGGAAGGAGAACCATTCCATGAAGCTTGGGATAGGTTCAAAATGTTTCTCACTCAATGTCCCCACCACAGCTTTCCCCTGTAGTTGTAGAACCAATTCTTTTACGATGGACTCACGCAATAATGTCAGTTCATTGTCGACAACGCTGCAGGAGGAGCAATGGGAGAAAAGACTACCTCAGAGACGTACAACCTCTTTGAGATGTTGGGTGTTAATTCCCAACAGAAAAGCTCAGAAGTGAGAAAAGTTGGAGTTCATGAAATCGATTCCAGCAATAAAGTTCAACAACAACTTGTTCAATTGACCAAGCAAGTTGCCCTTCTCACTACGCAAACCAACACCAATAATGAACAGTATGGTTTGTATAGCAACATGGGACATGGTACTGAAGCCTGTCCATATCAAGGAAAAACAATAGCTGGACCTGAACAGGTTAATGTATTGGGAGCATATCAACAGAGACCAAGGTTCGACCCCAATTCAAATACCTACAATCTTGGGTGGAGAAATCATCCAAACTTCTCCTGGAGGCAAAACAACCCTCATTTTGCTCAAAGCTCAAATCATCCAAGCCAGCAATTCCACCCATCTATTCCAAGAAGCATTCCCAATAAATCAACCCTAGAGGACAACTTGAATTCTTTTATTGAAGTTTGTAGAGATAACCAATCTAAAACCAACCAACTATTGGACTCTGTGGAAGCTTCTATCAAAAAGGTGAAAGTTCAAGTAGAAGAGTTAGTTGAACATTTGCAAAAACAAAGCAAAGACTAATTTGATGGTCAAATGGGGTAAACTAAATTCAATGAAGATGAGACATTGAGTTTGTCATTCTGCAATCTCCAAGCAACATCTTACTAGAAGACGATAAATTTTAGTCCTACGTGGGAGGTCACACATTATTCTATTTTCCTTTGCTTTAGTTTTATTTTGTGTGAAATAAAATTCAAATGAAATAAATTCGTTTGTTTCAAAAATTGTGTCCATTCTTTAAATTTAGCATTAAAAAAATTAGATTTTCTCTTTACTTAATTTTTTTATTCTAAAAATATATATATATATATATATATATAATTAGGTTCCCTGCACCTTTTTGCTTTAAGCCTATACATTTTGTCAAGTGAGAAATCTTTCTTAGAGATATCTACTATTTTTTAAGAGCTAAATGTTGATACACAATAGGAGGAGGATCAATTTCAACTACAAATAACCATGAGAGATGCTGAAGATAGGCGGAAAATGATGAAAGACTATACAATGCCAATCATTGGCAATGTAACTTCTGGCATACAATTACAAGAGGCTGAAAGGAATTATGAATTGAAAAAGATTCATTATTCTTTGTTTCCTTCCTTTTACGGTGTCCCTAATGAAGACCCTTTTCATTTCATTCGAGAATTCTATGCTATTGTCCAAACCTTTCCACTACATGCAATCAATGAAGATCAACTTAGGATGAGGTGTTTTCCTTACACCCTCAAGGATAAAGCTTGGTCATGGTTCATTACTCTATAATCGGGTTCTCTAAAAGCTTGGGAGGCAATATATGAAATGTTTATGGGTAGGTTCTATTCCCATCAAAAGATTGTTGATCTAAGGACGAAGATAGCAACATTTTCTAAAATGTATGAAGATCCCTTTCATAAAGCATGGGAATGATTCAAACTCCTTTTCATTCAATGTCATAATCATAGCTTTCCATTACAGCTACAGAACCAATTCTTTTATGATGGATTGACATTGCAGAGTCAATACATGGTTGATAATGCTGTTGGAGGTGCTGTGGGAGAAAAAACCATAGAGGAAACCTATAATCTTTATGAGCTATTGGGTTCTAATTCCCAACAAAGAAGTGCTAGAAGAAGGCCAAGAGTCAATGAAGTTGGCTATGATAATGAGATAACCTTGCAACTTGTTGAATTGACTAAGCAAGTGGAACTTCTCACTACCCACCAAATTCCAAATCAAGAGGTGTGTGAAGTGTGTTTTTCAATTGGGCATGGTACTCATAATTGTTCAAATACTTGTGATTCTAGTGTCAATTCCATGGAGGAAGTCAAATCCTTTCAAAGGTATCATCCAAACACCTATAATCACCCTAACCATCCTTGGAAACAAAACAATTACCCAGCCTACACCCAATGTCCAACACTAAGGTTGAATAGAAACCACCCTTACCCACCAAGCCAATATTTTAAGCCAACCTTAGAGGATAGCTTGAATGCTTTTATTCAAGTTAGTTGTGACAACCAATTGATGAATAATCAAAGGTTGAACACCATGGAGGCTTCGGTTAAAAGGATTGAATCTAAAGTTGGGCAACTGGCTGAACAAATGCAAAAGAAAGAACCAGGAAAGTTGCCCAGTCAACCAGAACAAGCAAATGATAAGAACCCTTCAAAGTGGTAAGATAGTCAATACCAGTTTAGCTGAAATCTCTAACAATCTACCTTGTAGTTCAGGTAACAAAGAAGGTGATATTCTTGTCTCGCAAAAAGGAGAAACAAGTGTTAAACTTAACAAGTCTTCTGAAAAACTCATTAGGGGGTCATTTGACATCCCTAAAATTCAAAAGACAAAAGAACCACACCAGCTACAAGTAACTATTCCACACCGATTAAAAGAATCCAAACAAGATAAGCAATTGTATGATCTTTTTAATATGCTCTCTAAAGTAAATATCAATTTACCATTATTAGAAGTGATCATGAATGTGCCCTCATATGCTAAGTTTTTCAAAGAGTTGAACACTAAAAAAAGGAGGTATGAACTAAATGAACGAGTAGTAGTATCAGAAATTTCTAGCGTTGTATTTTAGCATAAACTACCCCTAAGTTGAAAGACCCTGGAAGTTTTATTATTAACATAACTATGGGGGATAGGAAGGTTGCTAAAGAAATGCTTGATTTAGGTGCTAGTATAAATTTGATTCCCTACTCTAAATTCTTACAACTCAATTTAGGAGATTTAAAACCCACAACTATGTCCTTTCAACTTGCACATAGATCTCTTAAGTATCCAAAGGGAATAGTTGAGGATGTGTTGGTACAAGTAGACAAACTGATAATACCTGTTGAGTTTGTGGTTTTGGATATGCAAGAAAATCCAGCATTGGACAGAGAGCACACAATACTGCTCAGTAGACCATTTATGGCAACTACTAAAACTATTATTGATGTCCAAGATGGAAATTTGACAATGACAATCTTAGGAAAGACCGTTCATTTTAAAGTTTTTGATTCTTCACCTTTTCCTTCTATTTGTTCCATCGATGAAATATTCGATGTTGACCCTTTGGATAATCTTGTCCAAAGCACCTTTTTCCAAATCAGAATAGAAGACAAGCTTGAAACTGTTCTTACACTTGAAGAGGTCGAAGAATATTTAGATGAGGAAATTAAGGGGTACCTTGAACGACTAGACAATGATGAAGTAATGACAAAATCTAGTACACTTTTAAATCTACCCAGTTCTTCATCTAGTAAAGAGGCCAATCCACCTAAACTTGAACTCAAAGACTTACCTGAGCACTTAAAATATGTGTTTTTGGGAGAAGGAGAAACTTATCCAGTGATAATTTCTTCAACCTTGACCAAAACCCAAGAAAAGGAACTTATCAAAGTGCTTAAATAGTTTAAGAAATCTATAGGCTGGAGTATCGGGGATATAAGAGGCATTCGTCCTACGATGTGTATGCACAAGATCAACTAGGAGGATGGTGCTAAACCTGTACGAGAGGCCCAAAGAATACTAAACCCAAATATGCAAGAGTTAGTTAAGAAAGAAATTCTTAAATTGTTAGAAGAAGGAATTATCTATCCTATTGTGGATAGTAAATGGGTTATTCCAGTGCATATGGTACCCAATAAATCTGGGATAACAGTTGTTAAAAATGAAAAAAGTGAATTAGTGCCCATTAGAATAATCACTGGATGGAGAATGTGTATAGATTTTAGGAAACTAAATTTATATACTAAAAAGGATCACTTTCCTCTTCCATTCATTGATCAAATGTTGGAAAGATTAGCTGGGCATGAATTTTACTGTTTGCTAGATGAATTGTCTGGATATTATCAAGTACCCATAGCACCAAAAGATTAGGAAAAGACCACATTTACATGTGCTTTTGGGACATTTGCTTTTCGAAGAATGATATTTGGGTTATGCAATGCCCCTGCCACTTTCTAGAGATGCATGATATCTATTTTCTCGGACATGGTGGAAAAATTCATTGAGATTTTCATGGATGATTTCTCTGTCTTTGGGAACTATTTTGATGATTGCTTACATAAATTGACTTTGGTTTTAGAAATATGAATTGAATGTAATCTCACCCTTAGTTGGAAGAAAAGTCATTTTATGGTTCAACAAGGGATAGTTTTAGGACATATAATTTCAAACAAAGGTATTCAAGTTGATAAGGCAAAAGTTGAATTGATTTCCAAACTACCTCCCCCTACATCTGTGAAGGGGATAAGAAGCTTCTTAAGACATGCAGGATTTTACAGACGATTTATTAAAGATTTCTCTAAAATAAGTTGTCCCTTATGTAACTTGCTATCAAAAGATGTTTATTTTAATTTCAAAAATGACTACTTTATTGCCTTTAATACCTTGAAACAGAAATTAACATCTACCCCTATTATTATGGCACCAAACTGGTCTTTACCTTTTGAAATAATGTGTGATGCTTCTGATTATGCTATCAGAGTAGTCTTGGGAGAAAGAGTGGATAAGTGTTTGCATGTCATCTACTATGCTAGCAAAACACTCAATGATGCCCAAATGAATTATACCACCACTGAAAAGGAATTCTTAGCTATAGTGTTTTCTTTAGACAAATTTAGGTCTTATTTAGTAGGATCTAAAGTGATTGTGCATTCTGATCATGCTGCTTTAAGATACCTATTAAGTAAACCAAATTCCAAGCCAAGATTAATTAGGTGGATCTTACTCTTACAAGAATTTGACCTAGAAATCAAGGATAAGAAAGGCAGTGAAAACTTAGTAGCTAACCATTTGTCTAGGTTGATTTTTGACTTCAATTCCCTTAAAGATGAGAGTAATGAAGATATAGTTGAAACATTTCCTGATGAATAGTTATTTTCAATAGGTCCGAACCCATGGTATGCTGATATTGTAAACTATCTTGCCACTGGTGTTTTGCGACCTAACCCTTATTTATACAAGATTGGTCAAGATCAAGTCATCTAAAGATGTGTACTTGAAGAAGAACATAAGAGCATTCTAAATTTTTGTCATGAACTCTTTGATGTATGGGGGATTGACTTTATGGGTCCTTTTCCCCCATCCAATGGTTTTCAATATATTTTGTTTGCTGTGGATTATGTATCCAAGTAGGTAGAAGTTATCCCCACTAAAACCAATGATGCTAATGTTGTTGTTAAATTCTTGAAGAATTTAATTTTCAGCAGGTTCGGAATGCCTAGAGCTATAATAAGTGATGAAGGTAGCCATTTTTGTAACAAGATCTTTGATGGAGTACTAAACAAGTACAACATCACACATAAAGTAGCTACTCCATATCATCCTCAAACTTCTGGTTTAGTGGAAGTAAATAATATGCAAATTAAGGGAATATTGGAACGCACTGTGCATCCTTCAAGGAAGGATTGGGCATTTAAGTTAAATGATGCCTTATGGGCATACCACACCGCTTACAAAACACCTAATGGGATGAGCCCTTATCGGTTAATATTTGGGAAAGCATGCCACCTTTTAGTTGAACTTGAACACAAGGCTTACTGGGAAATTAAAGAGTTAAACATGGATTTATATAAAGCAGGAGAAAAACGGTTACTCCATCTTAATGAGTTGGAAGAAATTAGGAACGAAGCCTATGAGAATGCCAAATTATACAAAGAGCGTACTAAGTGCTATCATGACAAGAGGCTAGTTCCTAAGACTCTTCACCCTAGAATGAAAGTTCTTTTATTTAACTCTCGTTTGATATTGTTTCGAGGAAAGCTAAGATCAAAATGGGATGGACCATTCAAAATAGTTCAAGTATTTGCACATGAAGTAGTAGAACTATTGGATTCCAAGACACAAAAAACATTCAAAGTCAATGGGCATCGTGTGAAGCCTTATCTAGAAGAACCAAACAACATTGCTGAAATGGATTGCATTTGGCTCAGTAACCCTTAGCACTATAAAGTTATGTCTTGCTAAGACGTTAAACTAAGCGCTGGATGGGAGGCAACTCATCATTTTTGGTAATTTTCTCTTATTTGTTTTATTTATTTAATTTCTATTGTTTATTTTAGTTTACTTACATGTGAATAATTTTAAAATTGTTAAATCTAAAAATATTTATTGAGATGTTAGAAGTACACAACGATCTGTCTGTGTGAACTTTATTGATGAATATGATGGATGCACCTGCATTTCTCTATTATTACTTGCACATTCTCAAGAAATAGGTAATCTTTCTTCTCTTTTCTCTTTATCTTTAATTTACAGTTGTTACATTGAGGAAAATGTAAGTTCTAGTTTGGGGGTGGTGAAAAGTTACCATGCTTAATTTTTAAAAAATAAAAAATAAAAAAAAGATTTAACAATTTAAAAAAAATAAAAAAATAATATTTTTTTTTCTTATGTTTATGTTTACATTTTCATTTTTATTGTGTTTGGTTTTATTTTCTTTGTGTGATTTAGTAATTTTTGGAATTTTAGAATTAGCTTTAAAAATTCTCACAAAAATTTATCATTTCTTTAAATCAAATTTAAGTAAATAGTTAAGTCTTTTGTACTGTTAGATTAATTTTTGAAAACATATCATGAAATATTTTGTAATTGTTTTTGGTAATTAGTTAGTTTTTATCATAACTAGTATTTCTTGATAAGATGTAAAAATTATATTAAATCCAAAATCGGTGTTTATGAATTTTTTTAGTGGAGACTACATTTGTGAGATATAATTTAAGCCTAATTTCCTTTATTCAGAGTGAAATATATATTTTTTCTACTCCAAACACATTTCTTATTTCTTCAATTTTTTAGATGATCTCTATAGGTATTAGCATTGAATGTATGAATTTTTTTTCTCATCTTAATAGAGTGTCGTATATTTTTTTATTATTTTTGCCTAGATTAAATGATTTAAGTAGAAATTGATAGTATATGCTTTTATCTCATTCGTGCATGACTGTAACAAAAAATGGACATATATGGGGTGACCTAAACCAAAATCAAACAGAAAAGCACAAAATTAACCACTCACCAAAATCCTAAAAAATGTACAATGTGTACATGGGTTGACTCTCTAAAAAATATATATATTGAAAAATATCTTCAGAAAAAAAAAAGAAAAAAAAAGAAAAAAAAAAGAAAAAAGAGATAAAGAATATATAGTATAATCTACATACTATAACCCACATTGCCTACAAAGTTGTGAGTAAAAGCTAATTACAAAAGAAAGATATATGAAGTAATTCCCTAAAAAGTCATTGCACTTTCTTCATTTGTAAAAGGCATATATCTTGAAATTCATTCTTAATGAGTTTGATTTATGCATGAAAATAACACTTTGAGCCTTTATTCTTTATACATATGCAAATATATTAGTTCATTTCTATACATCAACTCTTTCGTATATAAATTAGTATAAGTATTTGAACCCATAGGATTCAGTGTTTTGAAAGTATTGACTAATAAGGAATAGAGTCGAAGCGAATTCAGATTCTAGACACTGAAATTGGGTGAAATTAAATTGATACATTTTTTATATGAAATATGAAAATGATTTTCGACTAATTATTATAATAAATCATGATTGTTTAAGAAAATTAAAATAATTTATGCTTGAGATTTTAATTATGATCTTAAAGGAGATTAAAAAGTATGAGACATTTTTGTGATATGTTGTTTTCTTTTATTCTTAAAAGTTAATTTTTGATTTTGTTATAATTTTAGTTTTTAAGCTGATTGTTTTTTATTATTTCTTTTAATTTTTACATTTAGTTCAATGTTTGTGGGTATCATTACTAAAAACCCTCACGATAATCAAACTCGTCCACTAGGGCAACCTAGGGGTATAAAGGCTTGTTGCATAGGCTAAATGCAACCGTGTCAATCCACGGAAGTGATTTAGGATAGTTTAATGTTTAGTTTTTATCGCTTCTCTTACTAAGGGACTAGCAAGAAGCTGGTTGGGGGTTGTGATGAGTGCTCAAAAAGCACTAAAATTACTATGATTTTATGCATGTTAATTGATTATATATATATATATTTATATAAATTTGTCTTTTCAGAATCACGGGTATTTTTATTATTTTTTAGGTATTTTTGCTTAAAAACGTAACTTAAAGACACAAAGAGAAATACTGGAGGCAATACATCACAAATATAATCATAAAATAAATGAGGAAAAGTAAACAAATATGGAAAATTGGACAAAATGGGTCAAAAATGTTAAAAATGTCAAAAAAGAGGAAATTATGCCGCGCCAGCCAACGCGCGCAGCGTGCTCAATCACGCCAAGCAGCCACACGCAGCACGCCCATTCAACACACACACCCACACCCATCAGTTCCCTATCCACCGCGCCGCACTTCCCTGTCCTCGCGCGCCACATGTGCCCCTACTTCAGTCTGGGGGCACCGGTGCCCATCTGCCCTATCTGCATGGGCTGCCATGCCCACACCACCATGACATCATCAGTATGACGTCATCATTCACTACTCCACATTTTCTCCATTTTTAATCATTTTTTCACCCACTTTTTCTTCCCATCCTCACCTATAAATACCCTCATTCTCTCCATAACTAAACAGACCTCAAAACACATCTTCTTTCTTTTTCTTTCTCTCCATTTCTTAATTTTTAAGTTTTTCTTAGTTTTTAGCTTTTCTTAGTTAGTTTTTCTTAGTTTTAGAGTTCTTATTTTTTTTGAGAAGAACTAGTTATATTTTTGTAATTTATTTACTTTTCGATTTAATAAATGAGAGTGCAAATTTCGTTTGGAGGTTTTCCAAAAACGTGAATAGAAACAAAGTACTATAAGGATTTTATTTTCTTTACAATTATTTTTTATACTTTATTCTTACATGTTATATTTAATTTGACTGTGATTAAATTTAACTTTGCTGGCTGTTTGTAAACATGATATAATAATAACGTTGTTATGCTTGCGAAATATTAAATAGGTAAAAATCTCTAAAATGAATTGACTTTATTTTTATTCAAGATTTTATATTAAGAATGTTAGAGAGAAATATATTATTTTTCATTACAAACTTAAATCTGAAAATTAGATTTTAAGGTTTAGTTATCCGATCTAATTTAGAGTAGTGCTCTTTTATTTGTTGGTACAATCGCCCGGTAGTTAGAGTGAAGCTCTATTTCAAAAGTTTTTATAAGAATTATTAATTGAAAATGTATTGAAAACATGTTCTTAGTAGTAGTTTTAAAACTTGAAAGTTAGTACTCGGATAATTAAATTCTTAAGTTTAATTTGGACACCTTGAATAAAGTTTAAACTGTCTAATCCTACCATAGGTGGCATTTAAATGGTTCATTTTCAATCTCTTAGAAAAAGAATTAATTTAATTAACCAAATTAGTTATCAACCCCACCCATAGGTGTTAATTGATTTGTTTAGTTAATAAAGAATATCTAACCCCACCAAAGGTGGTATTCATATAAAAAAGGGAGAATCAATAAATATCAATTTATATCTTTAATAACCTAAATAATATGAGCAAGCATAATTACTTAGTTATTATATCCATAAATACTCCACTATTATAAATGATAAAATTTGCATAAATATTTATTGAATCTGTATCTATGTTTATTAGATTAGAAACACAAAAATCAAAATATCATGACAGGATGTTTAGGATTTAATTTTGTTTTTAAAAGTTTGAATAATAAATTAAAAACCACATATATTCCTTCCTTAGATCGACCTTGGGAGTATACTTATCATTTTCTACTTAATGATTCATGCACTTGCGAGAGTTTTATAAATATAAAACCAAAGTATTGGCAGGATCGGCGATGCCGGTTCTGCTCATCAATCACTTCAAACCTATTATATGAGCTTTCGAACACCACTAAATAATATGAATGTTGCTTTCAAAACTGCTATGATTGAAGAAGATAACAACAAAGATGCAAAACAAGAATTCTTGACCAAAATAAAAAATAGGATCTTCAACAAAAAGAATCCTCAAAACTAAGCTTGACCAAACTATTAAAAGGATCAAAATCAAAGAGAACTCAAACTTGTAAGTTCTAATGACAAGAAACCTAAACCCAATCGACCTCATGTTTTGAATGTATGGGTTTTGGTCATTTTGCAACATATTATGTAAATAAAAAAGAGCTTTCTAAACCACATTCACTGACTCTAAAAGCGATAACGACAATCTAGTTAAACCAAAAAACAATGATACAAACTTTCTAGTGTTTGATGTAAAATCTGGTGGATACTCTAATAAGTCTAATATTGATTCAAACAACAAGGAAAGTGACACTAAATTTTTACTTAAACATTTTAATGTCACTGATATTAATGATGTGTTCCAAAAGTTTATAATATGCAAAAGAGATAACTAAAAGTTGCTTGCAGAAGTAACTAAACTTAGTTAAAAACTTAAATCATTTGAAGCAAACTCATCATTACTTGAAGAGAATAATATTGATCTATTTGAATATTTTAATACTTTGAATTCAATTCTTGCAGTTTTAGAAAAGAAAAAGCATATCGTGGTGCAGTAACTTGAAGAATCAAAGGAAGTAGTAAGGATGTTAGCAATTGGAGCTCAAAGTTTAAACAAAGTTCTAGAAAGCCAGCTGGAGACAAGAGGGAGCTAGGATATGTAAACAAGTACACTATTCGATCTTCATAAAATCAAACTAAAATTTTCAAATCTTCAAACATGTCCTCCTCACATGATATACATGATATTGGTTATAAGGTTGAGAGCTCCATTCCTTCAACATAAATAAAAAACATATGTATGGCCTTCTAACCCTTCTCCTATTATTACACATTATACTCAAAGAAAATTTATATTTATTATGGAAAAGAATGTTAAGTTTATGCCTATATGTCATAAGTGTAGGAAAGGACATATTAGATCATAGTACAGATTCCTTAGGACTTATCCATAATATAATAATTCCTTTCATTCTAGATATTATGGAAATAATTTTCATCATTCATATATGTATGTTGCATCCCCACCAATGATGAAAAAGGATAATAATAATAAAAATATGGATAAATCTAATAAAAATTCAAATTCAACTAAGATAGTTGATTTCCAACTCAAATATATAAAGAAACCAAAATTCAAAAAAGTAGGAAAGATTGTCTCATTCTGATCACCTCACCATCATTATTTATTGTTTCACCTAGATACTTCTCTTTGAGTGCTTAGTTGACCCAAGGTGAACACCTTTTGTTTGATTAGTTTTTATTTTTTTTATGAAAAATAAAATAAAAAAAGAAAGTAGACATGATTTACTATTGACATGATCATGTCATACTCCATTCATACTTATTTTGATTGGCTACACATTATACAATGGATATTTTGACTTGTTTATTTACATATTTTTTTCATCTGGTGATCGATGTTGACACGAACCTACTCACACATCACTGGACACATAAGTATATCATGCAACTATAAAGAGACACCTAGTTTTTAGAGGGCTACCAACTGTAATTTCTGAAACCTGTTGTAGTGAGCAGAGAGGGCTACCTCACAACTAGTGTGAAAGCCATCAAACTAGGTATACTAGCTTGTGCATATTTTCTCAAAAAAAGAATAATAATCATATATTAAAGGAAAAAGAAAATACCAAAGCTTTTACATGCATAAAAAAGAGCCACAATTGGTGATACAAAAAGAAAATAAATAACCAATCCCTCACAAAAAAAATTAATACAATAGGGGAATAGAAAAAAAATGGATTAAAGTTCTCTCTTGGAAACTAAATTTCATTTCGTGAAAGTATGAATTTAACTATAATTTTTCTTATGATAGGTGATACTCTTTGTTTTGAATATTTCATAACTAGTCATAAATAAACAAATTGACATCTTATTACAGTTCCAACACATATTTTACTTTGGTATTGTTGATATGTCACCGTTTGTGTTTCTTGTCTAGACATATTTATTTTGTCAATGGATAGTAACAAATTGAAAAAAATTAATTTCTTAATTTGTGTGTACTGTTGTAGTCATATTTAGCTAAGTCTACTACTCTTAATTAAAAAATTATATATATATTAATTTTTATAATTTTTTTATTCTAATGTATTTAGAGGAGTCATAGAACTTGGGAAATTTTATTCATTCTTTGAGAAACGTTTTTTGTTTTTAGCTCTCTTTTTTGTTTTTTTAAGCATTTAGGAATGTGTACTCCTCTATTCGGTCATTAATTACACTCCTTACTTACTCTTCTTTATTTCATAATTATATTGTTTATTTGTATAAAAAAAGGGGGAGAAAAATTATAACTTTAATAAAACAAATCTACAAAAATGGGAGAGCTAATTTAGGGGGTGAACTTCAGAGATATTACATATAGGGGGAGTAATGCTTGTAATTTCTATCTAATGGTTACTCACTTATAAATTTCCTTCTCTTTTCATATTGTTATATACACTAACTTAATGAACAATGAGTCTTTCAGGACAAATTGTTTGGGTATTTATGATTTTGACTTTCAAAATTCACATGGCTTTCAAGAATCAAGTGAAGATGGTTTCACCATATCATAGGATAATTCCACTATGTAAAATTTAATTTTCCAAAGGGGGAGATTATTAGGTTTATGTTAGTATTGGCGATATTTATGAAGCAAAACGTTTAATTGTAATTTTAGTTTCTAGTTGAGTCTTAGAAGAATATTTCAAGTTTTAAAAACTATCACTGCTCAATGATCACATATAAGGTATATTTCTATTCTCATGCACATTAGATTGTATATTAGGCACAATAGGGAAAATATGAATTTGAGCCACTCAATCAATTAAATGTATACTAGATCAATCGAGTAATAAATTTGATTAATCTAATTTTAATATATGACTAGATTGATCAAGGGATAAACTCGATCAATTCACTTGTTTTTAAATATTGGTTAAATATATTCTAGTTCGATCAAGTGGATGTTTGATCGATTGATAAATTGATTGGATAGATTGAGCAATCAAATTTTAGTTTTTTTAAACATATTTTTAATAAAAATTGGATTGTCTTTTACTGTTTTGCCCTTATTTCTTAATCATGTTTTAATTGATTATATAGACAATATTGTAATTATAATTTAATCTAATGTGCTTAAAAATATTTTATAAATGCAAAGCTAAGCACACTTTTAGGAACAACCACACAAGTGATGTTGTACTTATTATCTTCATATTTTATTCTCTCTCTTATTTTGAAAATATAAGATCATAATTCTATAGACTTTTTTATTTAGTTAATCTAACAAACATTGATGGTTGTGTTTAATTGATTATAAGCCTAATTGGTTTATCATATTTTGGCCATATGTTCGTATAGATTCTTCATTATTTATGTTGTTGAATTGTTGGATCAAATAATTGTGTGTGTCATATCATAATTATTTGGTTTGATTATTGATATTTAAAGAAGCTATCTTTATTGCACTTGTGCTTAAATTGAATGTTCTAGAGTTGTAAGTTGTTTTCAATTTATCTGATATATTGTTTAAATCAATTAGTTAGGGTTGTTTATTATTGAATCTTCTTTAGGAAACACATATACACTTATGTTTATGTGTTAACTTTTTAGGGGACATAAGTGCAGCTTGCTTTAACTTATAGGACTTGAGCTATCTTTATTACATTTGTGCTTAAGTTCAATGTTCTAGAGTTACTAGTTATTTTTAATTTATTTTATATATTTTTTAAATCAACTAGTTAGGGTTGTTCATTATTGAATCTGCTCTAAGAAACACACTTGTACTTGTTTTTATGTGTTAACCTTTTTGGGGGATAGAAATGCAACTTCGTTTAACTTATGGGACTCGAGTTTATCTTAATACTGGTCCAAATCTAAAGGCATATTTTATAAAGATTGTGATCAAAGTAGAAACTTGTAAGTAGGTTACTTTGGGGCATTACTTGGGTGTGCAGTATAAGTCTTAGTCTTGTAAAATCATACTTATTTTCATAGTGGATAATTAGGTGGTCTAGTGGACTAGTTATTTTCCTATTAAGTCATTGGTGTGGCATACATTGTTTTCACCTAAAAATCTCATTTGTTAATATTTTTATTTATGCATTACTTTTCATGCATATGATTGGTTGTTTGGTTTCTTACAATTTTTTAATTTATCATACTTCTACTAACTAGGTAATTAAATCCATAACTAATCAAAATTTTATTTGGTATCTAATCTAGTCACTAGATATACTTAGTATGCCTAGGCTTTGTTATGGATCATTTAAGAGAGGGTTCATCTATCACCCGTGCATGTTACTTTAATAGGTCTAATTACCCATATTAGAAAGCTCGTATGAGAGCCTTTTACGACCTATAGATGAGAGTCTTTGGAACTTTGTACTTTATGGTTGGTAACCATCTATAGTTGCCTAAGATAATGTTGTGACTCCTAAGCTTGGGAACAAATGAACCAATCAAGATAAAATTGGTAACAATTTGAATTAAAAAGGTATTAATACTATATCTAGTGCTATATCATATAAGTTTTGCCATATTTCCCATATTGAATCTACAAACCATGCTCGGGTTATGTTAGAATATGTTAATAAGGTACCTCATTGGTTAAAAGAACAAAAAATTGCATGCTTGGTAATCATGCTATCCCTAAAGAATCACATTTTGATGTTGTGAAATGGATTATCAAATATGTTATTGGTACATTTGGATTCAGTAGTTAGAATCTTCATGACATCATGACAAATTTGTTGTGGTATTCTGATGCCCATTGGACAAGGTACAACGATGATAGAAAGAGTACTTTGGGGGTTCTTCTATTTGGGTAATTCTTTGATCTCTTTGCATAGTAAAACTTGAGTTCTATGTCCCTATCCACTATTGAAGCTAAGTATATTAATTTCGAGCTATGTTATTCCTAATTACTATGGATAAAGAAAATGTTATCAAACAATGGTATCAAGGTAAGAAATCTTCTTTTACTTTGTGACAAAACTAGTGCTACTTGCTTTTCAAAAATTATGGTCCAACATTGTAGGACCAAACATATTGATATATAACACCATTTCATAAGAGATCTAGTATAATTGAACACTTTGTCCTTGTAGCATATCAGCACTGGTCTTTAGCTAAGTGATATTTTTGCTAAACCTATAGACTTTAAAGGTTTGAATCCCTAATAAAGATTATTTATGTGTGCATCTCATCTTGAGAGACTACTAACTATTTTCTTTAGATTTTGAGTCTGAAGAAGTTTGTATGGTGTTCCTTGATTTCTATTTTTGATCTGTGCAATCTATTTGTTTACTTTAATCTTATCTGCCATGTTGCATGAATGTTAAGATTATTGAATATTTGTATGTCTTCTAGATAATTGCCAAAAAGAACTTAATATATCTTGATTTTATGCATGTTCAATGATTAAATAGATTTGTATTTGCTTAGATTTACTATCATTTTATGCAAATCTATCTTTTAGAATCACAGGTTTGTTTTTTTGTTTTTTAATTATTTATTGTATTTAAATGATTTAACATGAAAAAATATACTTGAAGCACCTCATTACAACTATTGGAGCTTAAGAGGACAACATATGTAAAGCAATTATATATTTTTCAAAAATTGAAAAGAGGATACATGCCTAAACCTCGTATATCCTATGCATGATGCGACATGGAAGCATTGTATGTCACAAAGCCAAGCTAAAAATTTCACATTTCTCTACTTTATTCCACCTATAAATAAGATCCTATTTCTATTTTAAAATATAATCCATTATCCCTTATCCCTTAATCATTTTCTTTTAAACTTTTCTTAGCTCTCTTAAGTTTTTATTTTATTGGTTTAAAGTTCTTCTTGAAATGAGAGTTAGAAAAATTTAGTTAATGTAATAGTTTCTAGGTTTAATTCAATAAATAGTGCATCAATTCTGTTTGGAGGTTTTCTCGAACATAAGAAATTGTTAGAATTTTGATGAATTATATCTAACTGTATTCTTTTCACATTATCTCTAAATTTTATTTTACATCCTATATGTTTAATTTGTTAATCATTATTTAACTTTGCTTATCTTGCTATAAATAATGTGGGATAGTAGTAATTTTATTACGCTTGCAAAATATTAAAGTAGATTAAACATTTTGTAAAATGAATTAAGTTTTATTTTTCCATCAAGATTAAAACAAAGTTTGTAAAAGAAAAATATATTGACAAAGTATTTTTCATAATAATAAGAGATTTATATTTAGGATTTAAATATTTTTTATTTAATTTAGAGTCCATTCTTTGATGTTGGATGGTATATTCTGAATCTGATTTATAGAACTCTGTTTCAAAAAAAAATTATAAGAATTATTATTAAAAGACATATTGACGACTATCCATCATGGTAGTTTTAAAATTTGAAAGTTAGTTTCTAAATACTTAAATCATAAACCCAAATTTGACATAATGATAAGATTTTAACGTGTCAGCCTAATCAAATGTGGCAATTAAATGATTTGTTAATCTCTTAGAAAAGAAGCATAATTTAATTAGATTCTTAATGTGTTAACCCTATCAAAGATGGCAATTTAAGGTGTAACTAACAAATGAATTTTATCCCTGTCTTAAGATATTTTCTTATTTAAAAGAGAGAATATATAAGTCCACTTCATGATAAATGTTTAATATCTTAAATGTTCATTGAATCTATCTTTATTTTTATCTCGGTAGTATAGATATTCAATAAAACATAATTATAAGAAGATGTTTATGTTATTAATTTTGGTTTTTAAGAATTTGTTGAATAATTTAATTACCACATGATTTCTCTTATTAAGATTGAAATATGCTTATCATTTTCTATAAGTGATTCTTGTACTTGCAAGCTATTTTATAACTCATACAAAATTTGTACACAATAATTTTGTGTATCAAGTTCTCGGCGCCATGGCCTAGGAGGATAAATGTTTTCTAATTTTTATTATCAAAATCTTAAAAACATCTTTTATTGTAAATATTATGATTTTTATTTAATATTTTAAAATATCTAGGTTATTAATTAATTTTAGATATTTTAATTTTTAAATTTTATTTAAAAATATATATAATTAAAAAATTTCTTTTAATTTTGAATAAAAAATTATGTTTCCTTTAAAACAATTGTTTATTTTAAATTTTAAATTTCTTTTCTTTTATTATTTTATTTCTTTTAATTTTTGTTTAATATTTGTGTAAAAAATGATTTTTTTGTATAATTGTTTTTTTACTAATATGTGTATAAATTTATTAATTATTCGTTATTACGTATTTAGTATTTCTAGGTATGAACATGTATTGTTTTATATATTTGTATATTTCTTTTTTCTTTTTATTTTTCTACTTGACAGGTGAATTTGATTTTCGTTTTAATTAGTATATGCGAGGTATGAGGTCTTTAGAGTTCCCTCTCCTACCATTCAATAATAATATAAATAGACCACATAGATTGTCAAGAAGGCTAGATTTTGACATCACATGGCCTTTTGTAAAGCATAATTCTGAACCTAATGTTGACCCTTCATCTAAACCTATAAACATGGGGAAATCCATCACGTAAAAAGACCATAAGGAAGGAGTTTGCAAGGCCAGTAACTAACAATGAAACTCTTTATTCACCTAGGTATGGCTGCCAAGAACTATGAATTACAAAATATTCATTTTTCTAGGTTACCTTCTTTTCATGGACTGCCTAACGAAGATTCACTTTCTTTCATAAGGGATTTTTACTCTACAGTGCAAACATCTCCTTCGATGTAATTATCAAAGATTAGCTTAGAATGTTATGTTTCTCTTATTCCCTTAAAAATATAGGGCCAATGCATGGCTATTTCGCTTCTTCTAGGTTTCTTGATGACTTGGGAGGAAGTCCACAGTAAATTTATAGGAAAACTATATTCCTATCAAAAGACATCAGAGCTTGGAGGTAAGATAGAAACTTTCTCTCAAATAAAGGGAAAACCTTTCCATTAACCATAGGATAGGTTCAAATTTATTCTTAGTCAATGCCCACATCAGAAATATCCCCTATAGCTACAAAACCAAATTTTCTATGATGGATTGACACAACAATGTCAGTACACCATTGATAATGTTATTGGAGGAGCGATGGGATAGAAAACTGCATTAGATACTTATAATCTCTTTGAAATATTGGATGTTGATTCCCAATAAAAGGTTGGACTCTAAGGAAATTTCCATTAAGAAGACAGAAGTACAAGTGGAGAAGTTAACTGAGCACTTGTAGAAGGACCACAAGGAAAAACTGCCAAGGTCAGAAAACAAAAGAACTCAATAATGAAGGGATATTGAGTTTACAAAAAGATGAATCCCCTAAAGCAACGTTCACTAAACACGATAAAAATAGTTCTAGATGGGAGGTAAATCATTATTATTCATTATAGTTTTAATTTTATAAATAATTAAATTTTATTTTTTGTTATTATTTATTTTGTGTTATTTTTAATTTATATGGGGTTATTAAGTTTATATTTTTATTTAATTTAATATATAAAAAGGTCGGAAAACTTGAAAACTAGTGTGAAGTGCAGCTTAGGGTGCACCACAACATGCTTTTCTTTTGTGCCACAACATGAGACAAAAATATTCAAATGGTCATAGAACAAATCAAGATTATACTACAATTTTAAAAACCTTAACTATACAAGGTGCTGAATGGATTTTAACTGGTGGTAAACATAAGGGCTTCAAAGTAAAGTATTTGGATAAAATTCAAGAATTTGTAAATAATTTTTGTGTTTAGTTTGATGCCCATCAAACACTATAGCACTATTGATGGAGAGGGCTATATTGCTATATGCAGTCGCATCTAAGACGCTCGAGGATGTTGGAGTAATAATTCACCAAAGAATTAAATTATCTACAAATAGTCACCTTATGGGTTTCTTCCCCCAACTAATAACTACTTTATGTAAGAAAGTAGGGGTACCTAATTCGAAAGTTAAGGCTGTTATACAGCCCCGTGAATCATTGAACATGACCTATTTTGATGAGCTTATCTCTAGTATGACTAGTATTCCAAGAGAAAGAAGATCCATTCCTTCTTCAAGAATGTTTATGAAAGAAAAATTTCCTAATTTTGGTTAGAGAATGAGCTATATAGAAGAATACCAACAATCTTCTTTTACCCAACAAGCAGCATTCCTAAATCAATAGTATTATGATCAAGTGGAACGTAATCTTTTAATGCATGAAATTAATTGATTGCAATTAAGTCATCTTGAGGTTGATACAAGTCACCTAACAACACCTAAGTATCCTATTTATGACTTCAATTTTATAACTCTAAAAAGATCATGACAACAAGAACTTGAAGATTAAGGTTTGGATACATGGAAGATGAGCTCTAATTGGATATAGAATTTTATTACTTTTATATTTTATTTTGCTTTATTTTTAGAGTTTTAGTTTTATTTTTTTGGATGTTATATTTTTTTATTTAATGTTAATTTTTGTTTTATTTTATTTTATGTTTTGTGAACATTATATAGGAATGTTAAATTTCATAACCTTTTTTTGAAATTTGTGAAAGCACACAATTTTCTATCTTTGTAATATTAATATGTTTAGATTGCTTGATGCACCTATAATTCCATACTAAATCTTTAACATATTGAACAAATGGGTAACTTTTCTTTCTTTACTCTTTATATTTAATTTATAATTATTACATTGAGGGCAAAGTAATTTATAGGTTGGGAGTAGAAAAGTTACATTATAAAATTTTATGGTTTTGTGTTAAATCAAAAATTTTATATGTTTACATGCTCACATTTTTACTTTTGTTTTTATTTACATTTTATGTGCTTTTATTTATTTTTATTAAATTAGGAAATTTTGGTTTATTTTAATTTTTTCTTACAAAAGTATCATCTTTTTTCAGTTAATTTTAAGATAATGATTAAGTCTTTGCATTGTTAGATTAATTTTAAAAAACTTTCATGGAGTAATGTAATAATTTGTTAGCTTTTCTCATAATTAGTATGTCATGATAAAATGTTGAAATTGAAATAAACTAAAAATCGATGTTTAGGAATGAAATAGTGGAGACTATCTTGTGAGAATATATTTTGTCAACATTCTATTTGGGTAATATAAACCGAAACAATAATTCATACTCAAACACATATAATCTAGGATAGAGACAACATCCAAATTTGTCTTGGAGTAATAACAACAATCAAGCTGGTAATCAATTCAACAACCATAGAAATCTCAAGTCCAAGAAAAGAAGCCACCTACTGATGACAACATAAATGCTTTAATGAGGATGATGAAAGACTTTATCCAATTAGTCAATATGAAAGTGTCCACTTAAGAGGCTTTAATTAGAAATTTAGAAAAATAAATGGGACAACTTGTCTAGGATATATATCAAAGGCAATAAACCAAATTAAAGAATTTATAAGTGACATAATTATAAACCCAAGAAGAGATGGGAAAGATCATTGCAATTCCATAGCCTTAAGGAGTGATAAAGTTCTAGAGGAGGAACATGAGATTTAAAAGGATGAGGAGAAATAGGAAACTGAAAAGGATGAGGATGAACTAGTGAATAAATAGAGCACTAGAAAAACAATTTAACTAAAAAAGAGCAACCTCTACAATCCCACTATTCAATTTCCTCAAAGACTTCAAAAGAAAAATTTATATGCGTAGTTTTCAAAATTTCTAGTTGTGTTCAAGTGTGCATAAATATACTATTTTCAAATGCACTTGAGCAAATGCCCTCTTATGGAAAACTTTTGAAGGACATCTTATCTAAGAAAAGGAGGCTTAGAGATAATGAAGAAAATAACCTTGATTGAAGGTTGTAGTGCCATCCCTCCTAGAAAAATACCCCAAAAATTAAAAGATCTAGGTAGCTTTGACATTTCTTGTACAATTGGGAACACGAACTTTGAGAAAGAACTATGTGACTTTTGTTCAAACATTAACCTTTTTCCATTATTGGTCTTTAAGAGGTTAGGGATCGGTAAAGCCAAACCTACTTCAGGAACAATACAAATGGTAAAAAGATCAATTAGGTAACCCCAGGGGGTCGTGGAAGATATGTTAGTAAAAGTAGACAAGTTCATATTTTTGATGTATTTCATTCTACTAGACATGAAAGAGGACCGTAACATTCCTATCATACTTGGTCATCTATTTTTAGCAATCGAAAGAGCACTCATTAATGTAAAAAGAGGTGAGCTTACAATGAGAATGTAAGATGAACAAGTAATATTTAAAGTTCTCAAAGCATCTAAACCCTCTAATATTGATAATGTTGATGAATGCTTTAGGATACATTGATCATGATGATAAATTAAAAGGTTTTATTGAGTCACCCACACTTAATACTATTGCACACGATGATATGAATAATGAAGTAAACTCACCAAAAAAACAACTCAATCTATTTTATTTTTGAATGTATGGAATCTATGATTGATATTATCGATTGTGTGAACTATTTTAAGGCTACAACTTCCTTGTGTATACCTAATGTTGTTGTGAAGAGTTTCAAGATTGGATCTAAGTCCAAAACCTTCTATTAACGGGTTGCCAAGGTTAAACCTCAACCTTTACCCTACCATCCCCAATTTAGTAGGAAAGTAGAAGTGTCCAATAAAGAGGTGAAAAGGATGTTGCAAATACATGAATTAGATGAGCTATGGTGGAGTGCTTATAAGAATACCAGAAAGTGGAAATAGAAAAAAAAATATGACATGATAAGAGAATTAAGCATCATTTTTTAAATCAGAATGTAAAGTATTATTGAACAATTCAAGACTCAAACTATTTTTAAGAAAACTCAATAGTAAATGGACATGAGGGATATACCTTAGAAGTGGTATGCCCATCTAGTAAATGACATTAAACATGATAATGGTTTGGAGGCAACCAAATTTTATTTTACTTATATTTTTATTATTTTTCTTTTGTAAGTGAATAAATATAGAGAGTAGTAGCACGACATGACACAAAATTTCAATGATAGATGTGGTGTGCTAAGACTAACATAGTTTTATTTCCTTTTACTTTTCATATTTATATGTGCACATTGGGGACAATGTGTAATTTATGTTTGGGAGAGGTAACTTCATTCTTTACTTTATTATTTAGTACATATTTTCAACTTTTAGAAACTTTTTTTAGGAGGTTTTAAACCATGATTTGGGTAGAAATTGATAAATACATGGATACCAAATGAATGCATGCTTTATATGCAATGTATGAATCCAATGACATTTTTTTCATGATTTTGGTGTTCTTATTGAGAGAAAATTTGTGTTAAGTTATAAGAGTTGATGAGATATACCATGTTTTGGAATCTATTTGGTCATCTCTTAAGGCAAAACTCTAAATAGTATTTAGCATGAGAAATGATTTATGCCTTATATGGATTGATTAAGCATTTCAAGATAACCATTGTTAATATCTGTAGTCACCCATTTGAGCCTCATAAAACCTTTCATATCTTTAAGCCATATTTTGTGCCTAAGCAATAAGCATTACCTTTACTCTTACAACATTGCCATGTATGAAAAGAGAAAAATGTAATCATGTATTGTACTCTAGAGTAAGGTGAAATGTAATGCACCCTATGAAGAAAAAAGAAAAAAAACTCAAAGCACAATTATCCCTCTAAATAAAAGGAAAATAAAATTGAAAATAATTTTGGAGGTTTTGTGAAGTTAAAAAAAAGATGTGGAATAAAAGAATATGAAATGAATGCTGAGATAGTATGCACTAAAATATCTAGTAAAAGTTGAGTTGTAGTTAAAAAGTGCATGATGAATAAAAAGAAAGCTAAGGTATGGAAAGAGCTTCAATGTCTTTATTTATTGAGCCTCACTTAAGCCTTACATTACAAGCATGTAAATCACTTATTGATCTTTAGCTAAGTACATATTTATATTAGTGGAGAGGGATTTGAAAAATAGACTTATGAGACTTATTCTGAGATTGAGTTGATAAGCATACTCATATAGGTTGATTTCATAAGTACATTGGATGATATCATATGCAACATACAAACACATGAATCAATTCATTAAAAACCTAACATATCCTTGTATTAATAGAACGTTGATTGATGAATATGTGAACCTCCTTATCATAGAATTGTACGTATTTTAAGGGGATAGTTTTCATGAGATATGTGTGTACTAATAAATATATATTTATAAATATATTGTTCGTATCATTTTATCTAGTTAGACTTGGCTTTAATTAAGGGCAATCAAATAGTTAAGTTTAGGGGTGTGATGACTTTATGAATGTAGAGTCATTAGTGAAATTTTCTACTTAATATTTATTTTTTTTATACAATAAGTAGTACTTTGGGGGTTAAAATTATTAAAATATTAACTTTTTAGTGAAAAAGGGTGAAATTATAGTTTTTGAAATATTTTTGGAATTGTTTTAGATTTTTTATGAAGTTTTTCATCAAGACCAATCAAAAGATGCCACATGGATGCCACACACAGCATGGGAGCTAACCAATTTTGACCACATTGATCTTATGCAAGAAAAAAGGGCTAATCAAAGCACATTGTGTGTACCAGGTGATACAAGACTTTGCACATGTCGACATAACGTTCGTTTCAAGTTTTATCGTTGGTCAATGGGTATGCCACGCATTGTCACGTGATTCGCCCATTATTTCCACCATGGTCCCACATAATCCGTATTTGTGAATCATAGTGCACTACATGGTGTTGACTTAGCACGTGTTGACCAAGACAAGTCCATTCTAGCACACGTTGCATGCTGATTCCTCCAATGATTTCCCTATACCACGTGTCACATTCCTATTGGCCAACATTGTTAATTTTCCTTTTTTTCATTTGAGCTCTTGATCTGAAGCTGATTTGATGGTCCAGATTCCATCAGAGCCCAATATAACCCCTTAATTGCCCCAAAAATGCTAATTAGCTAAAAATTAACTATATTTTTATCTGTTTTGGGAGCCAAGAGGAAAAATATATAGAAAAATTCAAAAGAAGATGCAATTTTGGTAGAGATTCAAGAGATTGATTGTATTTATTCTTTTTCTCCTTTCTTTATAAATTTTTATATGTTTATTTGTGAAAAGTTATAAGCTTTATGAACAAAATTATGTCTAGTTAATTTATTAATCTAGGGGTCTTATGAACCCTATTTTTTACATGTGATGATCTAATATTTTAGCCCAGTTATGATTTCATGTTAATTATATTATATAATCAAATTTTTATGCTACTAATTGTTTAGCCAACAATTGATCTACAGAGATGATTAAATTGATATGAGAGAATTCTTTTATTTTTTTATCTTGATTAAATAACATGCATAGTTTCTAGGTAGAGATATATAATTCTTATGTATATGATCCATAATTGATAAAATTAATGAATAGTATGCAATCTAATTGACATGATCTAGGTTAATTACTAGATGATGTGTAGTTTACTTGAGAGAGAAATACATGCTAGGCTATATGCAATTGATCCTATAATTAACTGATAATTATATTGGGTGGATTTTATTGATTCAAAAGTTTAGGAAATTAGAGGATTGAGTTTTCCTAGATATTTTCTCATATATCTTCTTAGTAGTTAATTATGAGTTAATTAATTACTACTTTTTATTTTTAGTTCTTTTAATTTTGCTTTCTAAAAACAAACAAAAAATTGATTTTTTTATTTTTTTAGTTTAAAAATTAGTTTCTAATAACACAATATTCGTGGGAAGGATCTTTTCTTATCATTATATTAAATGTTTGAGAAACATATACTTGTATACCCATTATACACTATTCGTGCTGAGTCTGTGTGTATGTTGTGGTGCTAAGCTCAAAGTTTCACATTTCTCTGTTTTCCCCCACCTATAAATAGGACCATATTTCTATTGTAAAAAATAATCCTTGATCCCTTATCCCTTAATCCTTTGCTTTTCAGCTTTTCTTAGCTTTCTTAAGATTTTATTATATTAGTTTAATATTCTCTAAAATGAGAATTGAACAAATTTAGTTTATGTAATAGTTTCTAGTTTCAATTCAATAAATAGTACATCAATTCTATTTGGAGGTTTTCCAGAACATAAGCAATTGTAAGAATTATGTTAAAGTTTATTTAAGTGTATTTGTTTCAAATGATCTTTAAGTGTTATTTTATGTGCTATATATTTAATTTATTAAACATTTATTAAACATTGCATGTCTAGCTATAAATAATATGGTATATTAGTAATGCTCTTACTAATATGGTATATTAGTAATGCTCTTATGCTTGTAAAATATTTAAGTAGATTAAACATTTTTGTAAAATGAATTAAGTTTTATTTCTTCATCAAGATTAAAACGAAGTTTGTAAAAGAAAAGTACATTGACAAAATATTTTTCATAATAACCAAGGGATTTAGATTTTGGATTTAAATATTATGAATTTGATTTAGATTTAACTCTTAGATTTTGGATGAAATATTCTGGATCTGATTTAGAGAACTCTATTTCAAAAAAAATTATTAGAATTATTATTGAAAGATATATTGATGACCTATCCTTCATAGTAGTTTTAAAATCTAAAAGTTAGTTTTCTGATACTTAAATCGTAAACCTAAGTTTGATACCTTGATGAGTGTTTAACATGTCGACTCCACCAAATATGGTACTTAAATGATTTGTTAATCTCTTAGAAAAGAAGCATAATTTTATTAAGTTCTTAAAGTGTCGACCCCACCAAAGTTGGCAATCTAAGATTTAATTAGCAAAATAATTTTAACCATTCCTTAGTATATTTTATTATTTAAAAGGGAGAATCAATCATTTTAATCCATATCTTTAATAACCTACTTAATATTGAGAAACATGATTAACTAACTAATATATCCCATAAACTCTCTCATGCATGATAAATGTTTAATTGCTTAAATATTTATTGAATCTATCTTTATTTTTATTTTAGTCATGTAGATACTCAACCTAAGACAACCATGATAGGATATTTAGTTTATTAATTTCATTTTTTTAAGAATTTATTGAATAATTTAAAAACCATGTGATTTCTTTTAGACCGACCTTGGAAGCATACTTATCACTTTTATAAGTGATTGGGGCACTTACGAGCTATTTTATAAATCATACAAATTTGTACACAATAATTTTATGCATCACATATCTCCCTCATATACGGATGTTTTATTGAACTTTCTATATCAAAAAGGGAGAGAAGTTTGCATGCATAACTATATAATTGTTACCATAATGTGTGTTGCAACGATAATGAGTGTAGGATTGCACTACGTCATGTTACCTGACTTGCATACACTTCTGGGAAGTGTTACACGAAGACAAAGGGATCTTTGTACATTGCATGTGCTGTAGAAATTTTATGTTGCATATATGTATGTCATTTGCCTATTGAAGTGAACACATGCAAGGATAACACTATAGTATGTGGATAAACTAAATGCTATTTTTTCCATGATATACATGTTATTTCTGCATGATATGTTCATGGCGTATGTGTTTCTTTCATGTGTGCAAGTTATAGGTAGATTGAAGTCATCGAGCTTCAAATGTGCTATTTATAGCAATGTTGAGACCCTCATGTTATAGAGTGATAGAATGTGGATGAGTTGATTAGAGAAGTTGGATGGAGCACACAAGATAGAAGACTTTGAGTAGGTGCATTTTTAAGTGTTAGGTGTGCGTCATTATTTTGTTTATAGAAACAAAAACTTTAGGTAGTTTTCATGATCATCTCATGCTTGATGTGTGTTTGTACTTAGTTGTGTAGTATTTTGGCATGGAAAACCAAAGGGGGAGATGGTACATTTTTTTGTACTTTGTGCCTTTCTATTGGCTACTTGTGTGTAAAATACGGAGTCTATTTATTTTACTCAGTGTTTTTGTATTCCTTTATATAAGGTTGATTACTATGGATCAATAATGTCCATACGCATATAATTGGGAGCATTGTGGTTGAAAGCATGTTTTTGTGCACCAAGGGGTTAGTTGTTTAGTATGCATGTTAGGCCACAAGTGGCAATTGTTTACTAAATTCTTATGGAAATTGCTCAAAAAAAATTAGATCAGATGAGATTTTTACACACCTCAATAATACCTTTTTTTGGACTACCTCATCTGACCCATAACAAGGTGGTTGGCAAGTGTCATGGTAAAGCCTAAGTGAGATTGGCTGGCCCTTGGCAAGTATCTATAAATATCCCTATTAATTGTTGCAATTAATTTGAAAAATCTAATGGAGTGCTGTCAATTTTTCCATCATTTTGAATTTTGTCTTAAATAATTATCTTAAAAGTGTTTTGATAATTTTGATATATCGTGTAAGCATAAAATTTATAAGGCCAACTATTTTTCAAATTTTATGAGAACTACGTTGTGCTTGGGATTGGGGTGAAGTGTTAAGTTCTCATACCTTTGGTTGTATGACATAAGTGAGATTGCATTGGGGTTTTTTTTCCTTAAATCATTAGTTGTGTATGGTAAATGATTGATTATGTGTCACTGGTGGATGATTTGTTGTTTGTGGTTGAAAGTGGTTCCCACGATAATTATTAGTGGTTCATGATTGAGGGTGGTTCTCATTGTTGATTATTCACATTACACTTTACTAATCTACGGGTATTGATCACACCATATTGAGTAGTGTTGGCTTTGGAGAAGAGTCAAGTTTATGTGTTAGACTAGGTTGTTACAAGGATTGTAAGCAAGGATAGTATTAGGTAGTTCAGATAGAGATATTAGTGGTTTTATTTCTTTCAGAGTTGTAATTGTTTTACTAGTTAGTGATTTTTTTGTTGTCGATTGGTTGCCTAAAGCAAAATGAGGATGTTACCACATAGATAAGGTTTCTATGTGGATTTATCTCGTTACATGATTGCGTTTGAATGATTTACTATGTATTGAGTATAATTTGAGTCTTAATATTATATGCTACCACATATAGATTAGGACTCCAATGGAAAAACTATTTAACTTGGTTTTACATGTCTTACTTCATATTTGTACAACTTGATATTATTTACTATTTGAGTTTATAAACTACTTGATTGAGATGGTTTTACAGTTGGTACTTTTACTTTTTCATTGGTTGTAGGGATGAGTTCTTTAGGATTCTATATTTCCTTATCCTGGTAGTGCACTCGATCTCCAACTCTTTCAACATTTAATTTTTCTAAAGGGAGATTTCCTGTTAAACAAAAATCATTTATGGCTATCTCACAATGAAATGCAATATCGACTAAAATAGGGTGAATGGAATGTCTTCAAATGCATGTAATTGCAGTAACAATGTCTTCTATATACAAACTGGTGTTTTATATGTACCATAATAACTTTATTAATTGTAATTTATTAGTGCCAAACATTTATATTTATGGAGTTTTATAAATGACCATACGTTTCTACGACAACGAATAAGACTTCGTTTTTCGACACACATAAAAGAGCTTTAGTGGCATTTGATTGTTGTAGAAAATTGTAAGAAATTTCGATAAATAAAAAAGTGGAAGGGTTGAACTCATTTATACTTATACACGACAACAATACATATTAGAATTTTACTCAATGTAATATTATGTAGTAACTTGAATATACCTATGGTATGTTTATTGTAAAATATTTTTTGACATGAGAAATATTACACACTCATTTTTAATAGGGTTCGATTATGCGATTTTAAAATCATATTAGTGAAAAATACATCTAAATTGTTAGCTCAATAATAGCTTAAATAAAAAAAATTATTGTATACTTTTTGTAGTAAAGTTAGATTATACTATACAAAATAAAAATAACATAATTATGCAAAACATTTGTCGCACTAGATGTGTGGGATGAACCACTTAATTTAATCTGTCATATTTTTCAATTATAAAATTATATATTTTGACTTTATCTTCATGTAAATTAAAATAAATTTTAATATTTTAAAATTGTAAGAAAATATAAAAATAAATAAATATTAATTTAAATAATGAATTTATAATGATACATAAGAAAGTTATATAAAAAATACATACTATTTTAAATTTATATTATTTAATAAAATTATTTATTATAATTTTTATCTTAAGGTTTTCATCTAACAATATACATACTAATTATAACATAATAAAATATAATATAATTATATTTAAATACGTGGGTTTGTCATTTTCGATATTATGGTACATATCTATGAAATTTCGTTGGTACCCAATTCCGTAGAAGTTAATGTTATTTTTCAGTATACTACCGCAAGAATTTGTGCGCTAAAGGCATCCACTGTTCCTCCACATTACCCTCAGATTCCTTGAAAACAAACTTGTCAAAAACTATTTTGCTTTTATGCTTCTCTCTTTGCATGAGCTAAGTTTAAGCATATTAAGTATGGAATGTAATTGAGTTGCTGATGAGCGAAAACCGGCATCATCGATTCTTGGCAATACTTTGGTTTTATATTTATAAAACTCTCGCAAGTGCACGAATCATTTCGAAGAAAATGATAAGTATACTCCCAAGGTCGATCTAAGGAAGGAATGTATGTGGTTTTTAATTTAGTATTCAAACTTTTAAAAACGAAATTAAATCCTAAATATCCTCTCACGATATTTTGAGTTTTTGTGTTTTAATCTACATACATAAAAATAAACATAGATTAAATAAATATTTATGCAAATTTTATTTTTTTATAATAGTTGAGTATTTATGGATATAATAACTAATTTGCTTAATTAAATTAATTCTTTTTTCTAAGAGATTGAAAATGAACCATTTAAATGCCACATTTGGTGGGGTTAGACAGTTTAAACTTTATTCAAGGTGTCCAAATTAAATCTATGAATTTAGTTATCCGAGTACTAACTTTCAAGTTTTAAAACCACTACTGAAAACATGTTGTCAATACATTTTCAGATAATAATTCTTATAAAAACTTTTGAAATAGAGCTTCACTCTAACTATCGGGCGATTGTACCAACAAATAAAAGAGCACTACTCTAAATCAGACCGGATAACTAAACCTTAAAATCTAATTTTCAGGTTTAAGTTTGTAATGAAAAATAATATATTTCTCTCTAACATTCTTAATATAAAATCTTGAATAAAAACAAAATCAATTCATTTTAGAGATTTTCACCTATTTAATATTTCGCAAGCATAACAACGTTATTATTACATCATGTTTACTAACAGCCAGCAGAGTTAAATTTAATCACAGACAAATTAAATATAACATGTAAGAATAAAGCATAAAAAATAACTGTAAAGAAAACAAAATCCTTACAGAACTTCGATGCTATTCCCGTTGTTGGAAAACCTCCAAGCGGAATTTGCACTCCCATTTATTGAATCAAAAAGCTAATAAATTACAAAAACATAACTAGTTCTTCCCAAAAAGGGAAGAACTCTAAAACTAAGAGAAATTAACTAAAAACTAAGAAAAAAACTAAAAACTAAGAAAAAAACTAAAAACTAGGAAATGCTAAAAAAACTAAAAAATCTAAGAAAAGAGAGAAAGAAAGAGAGAAGAGAATGTGTTTTGAGGTGTGTTTAGAAGTGAAGAGAAGGGGGTATTTATAGGTGAGGATGAGGAGAAAAAGTGAGTCAAAAAATGTTAAAAAATTATGAAAATGTGGAGTGCAATTGCTGAGGTCATTGATGACGTCAGCATGATGTCATAGGGCGGTTGTGCGCCAAATGGGGCGAAATGGGCAGCGGCACGCGCGGAGGGCAGCTGGGCGCGCAGGGGTGCGCGCAGGAGCAGGAGCAGCATGCGTGGGAGTGGGAAGCAGCGCGCGGGATTGGGGGCTGGCGCGCGTGGCTCGGCGCGGCGGTGCGATTTTCTCTTTTTTTGAAATTTTTGACCTTTTTGACCCATTTTGTCCAATTTTTCCATATTTGTTGACCTTTCCCCATTTATTTATTAATATATTTGTGATGTATTGCTTCCAGTATTCCTTTTTGAGTCTTTAAGTTACGTTTTTAAGCCAAAATACCTAAAAAACAATAAAAATACCCGTGATTCCGAAAAAGACAAATTTATATAAATATATGATAAAACATATAAATATATATATTTTTTTAATCAATTAATGTGCATAAAATCATGGTAATTTTAGTGCTTTTTGAGCACTCATCACAACCCCTAACCAGCTTCTTGCTAGTCCCTTAGCAAGAGAAGCGATAAAAACTAAAAATTAAACTATCCTAAATCACTTTCGTGGATTGACACGGTTGCATTTAGCCTATGCAACAAGCCTTTAAACCCCTAGGTTGCCCTAGTAGACGAGTTTGAGTCTCGTGAGGGTTTTCAGTAATGATACCCACAAACATTGAACTAAATGTAAAAATCAAAAGAAACAATAAAAACAATCAACTCAAAAACTAAAATTACAACAAAATAAAAATTTAATTTAAGAATAAAAGAAAACAATATATCACAAAAATGTCTCATACTTTTTAATCTCCTTTAAGATCATAATTAAAATCTCAAGCATAAGTTATTTTAACACTTTAAACAATCATGATTTATTATAATAATTAGTCAAAAATCATTTTCATATTTCATGTCAAAAATGTATCAATTTAATTTCACTCCATTTCAGTGTCATGAATATGAATTCTCTTCGAATCTATTCCTCACAAGTCAATACTCTCAAAACACTAAATCCTATGTGTTCAAACACTCATACTAATTTATATGCGAAAGAGTTGATGTATAAAAATGAACTAATATGTTCGCATATGTATAAAGAATAAAGGCTCAAAGTGTTATTTTAACATTGATCTCATTAAAGGAATCGAATGTATAAATTATAAAGATATCATATATAAAAATTATTTTCATGCATAAATCAAACTCATTAAGAAAGAATTTCAAGATATATGATTTTTACAAATGAAGAAATTGCAATGACTTTTTAGGGAATTACTTCCTATATATTTCTTTTGTAATTAGCCTGTACTCACAACTTTTTAGGCAATGCGGGTCATAGTATGTAGATGATACTATATATTTTTTATCTCTCTATTTTTTTTCTGAAGATATTTTTCAATATATGTATATTTTAGAGAGTCAACCCATGTACAGATTGTACATATTTTTAGGATTTTGGTGAGTGGTTAATTTTGTGGCTTTTCTGTTTGATCTTGGTTTAGGTAACCCCAGATATGTCTTTTTTTGTAGCAGTCATGCATGAATGAGATATAAGCATATACTATTAATTTCTACTCAAATCATTTAATCTAAGCAAAAATAATAATAATAAATATATGATACTCTATTAAGATGAGAAAAAATTCATACATTCAATGCTAATACCTATAGAGATCATCTAAAAATTTGAATAAATAAGAAATGTGTTTGGAGTAGAAAATATATATATATTTCACTCTGAATAAAAGAAATTAGGCTCAAATTATATCTAACAAGGGTAGTCTCCACTAAAAAAAAATTCATAAACACCGATTTTGGGTTTAATATAATTTTCACATTTTATCAAGAAATACTAGTTATGACAAAAACTAACTAATTATCAAAAATAATTACAAAATATTTCATGATATGTTTTCAAAAATTAATCTAACAGTACAAAAGACTTAACTATTTACTTAAATTTGATTTAAAGAAATAATAAATTTTTGTGAGAAAATATATTTTTTTTAATAATTTTTTTTTATTTCAAAAATTACTAAATCACACAAAACAAAAATAAAACCAAACACAAAAAATGAAAACGTGAACATAAAAAAGAAAAGAAATTTTTTTTTTAATTTTTAAATTGTTAAATCTTTTTTTTTAATTAAGCATGGTAACTTTTCACCACCCCTAACCTAGAACTTACATTGTCCTCAATGTAACAACTGTAAATTAAAGATAAAGAGAAAAGAGAAGAAAGATTACCTATTTCTTGAGAAAGTGTAAGTAGTAATGGAGAAATGCAGGTGCATCAATCATATTCATCATTAAAGTGTATACAGACAGATCGCTGTGAACTTCTAACATCTCAACAAATATTTTTAGTTTTAACAATTTAAAAATTTATTCACATATAATTAAACTAAAATAAACAATAAAATTAAGTAAATAAAACAAATAACAGAAAATTACCTAAAATGATGGGTTGCCTCCCATCCAGCGCTTAGTTTAACGTCTTAGCAAGACGTAACTTGGGGATTGCCTTTTAAGTAAACTCAATGTTCCCTCATCATTGAGTCAATCAAACCTACAAGTAAGACAAGGTTGTCTACCTATACTGTTTCAAACATGCCCTATTGATTTTTAAATTTTTTTGTACTAAAAACTAGGGGCATGCTTGAGGGTTTTAGATAACCCTCATC
Source organism: Hippophae tibetana (assembly GCA_037013495.1). NCBI lineage: Eukaryota > Viridiplantae > Streptophyta > Magnoliopsida > Rosales > Elaeagnaceae > Hippophae > Hippophae tibetana. The sequence continues at coordinate 30,865,593 of CM072809.1, forward strand.
TATGTGAAAATCAAATAATTAAGGCATAAAAACACAATTGTACCTAGATCAAACAAAGCAATTTTTTGTTTTTTTTTGTTTAAAGATAAAATAACATAATCAGTATTAACCAAGAGTGCTCCCAGGAAAGAATGGTGGGGCAAAGGTTCCTTAAAAACCATTCTCCTAGACAGAACAATGTTCCCAGTAGTGGCACAAAGGCTTCCAAGAACTAGTCTCCTAGACAGAACTCCCTTAGATCTTTACTTTTCATGCTATTAAAATTAAGTTAATTAAGTTCAGTTAAGAAAAAATCTAAGTTAATTAAGTTAATGAAAATCTAAGTTAATTAAATTAAGTGAAGTAAAAATCTAAGTTAATTAAGTTAATGAAAAATCTAAGTTAATTAATTTAATGAAAGTAAAAATCTAAGTTAATTAAGTTAATAAAAAATCTAAGTTAATTAAGTTAATGAAAGTAAAAATCTAAGTTAATTAAAAAGCTAAGTTAATTAAGTTAATTTAAGTAAAAATCTAAGTTAATTAAGTTAAGTTAATTAAGTTAAGTTAATTAAAAATCTAAGTTAATTAAGTTAGTAAAAATCTAAGTTAATTAAGTTAATGAAAATCTAAGTTAATTAAGTTAAGTGAAGTAAAAATCTAAGTTAATTAAGTTAATGAAAAATCTAAGTTAATTAATTTAATGAAAGTAAAAATCTAAGTTAATTAAGTTAATAAAAAATCTAAGTTAATTAAGTTAATGAAAGTAAAAATCTATGTAAATTAAAAAGCTAAGTTAATTAAGTTAATTTAAGTAAAAATCTAAGTTAATTAAGTTAAGTTAATTAAAAATCTAAGTTAATTAAAAATCTAAGTTAATTAAGTTAGTAAAAATCTAAGTTAATTAAGCGCGCGGGAGTGGGAAGCAGCGCGCGCAGTTGGGCGCGGGACTGGGCGCTAGCACGCGCGGGGCTCGGCGCGGCTGGGCGGCGCGGCGGCACGATTTTCTCCTTTTTGACATTTTTGACCCATTTTTTCCAATTTTTCCATATTTGTTGACCTTTCCCCATTTATTTATTAATATATTTGTGATGTATTGCTTCCAGTATTCCTTTTTGAGTCTTTAAGTTACGTTTTTAAGCCAAAATACCTGAAAAACAATAAAAATACCCATGATTCTGAAAAAGACAAATTTATATAAATATATGATAAAACATATAAATATATATATTTTTTTAATCAATTAATGTGCATAAAATCATGGTAATTTTAGTGCTTTTTGAGCACTCATCAGTTGCAAAGTATGTTTTCAATATCTAGACTTGCATTAGCGTTGCAAGCAAGCGTACTGATGTCGTTTTATACAACATCATGCAAGCTAACTACTTTATACGAACATTTTATAATGTGTTTATAGTAATTCTAACTTAAGTTAGATAATTAATTAATATATTTATGAAAATAGAGTTATAAATGTCCTTTTACATTGATATTTACTTATTTTTATTAAAAAAAATGGAGTATTGTGTATTTTAGTACTAAAGTCTAACTTTTATAGTTTAAAACTAGATAATGGAATTTTTTTTTGAATTTTTTGTGGATATTCTATATGATTTTTTTGGGTTAAGTGGTGAATTTAGAATGCTCATAGATATACGTATAAAGATTGGTGGATGTACTTAAAAATTTCAGAAGACTCTATCATTCCCTGACAAGTGTCAGCATCTCTTTCGTAGACTCTCCATGCAACCACATGTTAGCTAGACTCGCATCCCTTAGCACCTAAATGGCCCAATTAACACATGCCACGTGTTGTTCTTCCACAATTTGAGCATTGTTTACCTTATTTCCCCCCTTTCCATCACAGTCTTTGATCCAATAGTGATCTAATGGTCTAGATTTGTCTCTGCATTCTCTTAGGTTAGTAATCATATACTTCCTCTATAAAATTAAGAGGCAGTTTGGAGAAAATGGGCAACCTTTGAGCATGGGAGCTTGAGGATTCTTATGATGTTTCTTGTTTCCCTTGTTCTTTTGCATTAAAATATCTATGGAGTAGTTTCTTTGACTATGATTCCAATTGATCTTAAGTATATAATTTGAATCTTTGGTTTAATTGTATATATATTTGTTATTTAATTCTTGTTGGCTAATTTATTCTATTATTAATATTCTTAATTAATTGATTATTAGGTTGATTTGATGACATGTATATGTGTATTTTAAATAATAATATATGTTATGTAATGGATAGATTGACATATGTTTTATAGATATACTCATTTATGTATATATAGCCACTAAATAAATTATTGATGCCTAATAACACCATATAATGCTAGATGACCATACACACGTAGGCTAGATTGTAATTATATCACCACCACATGATGATGTGACATTCATGTATCTTTACAATTCATTTCTTCTTGTCCCTTTATCAGTTCTTATATCTCGGGTACCTTATGAGGGTCATACGCCTAAAGCTCCAAAGGTACCAGCACACCCTTATGTGACACACATCATATACATTACACATCTTATGTGCTCAAACCACTGGTATAAATCTACTCATGTTCATATACACCTCGTATGAGTGTACCCCATAGACATGGAATACCCTGGTCTAAAACATCCAAACATTAAGTTTCCCATTATTTTATCTTGAAGCAAGATGAAATAATCACTCTTCTTTGGGATTTTAAACTTTATTCAAGATGTCCAAGTTAAACCTAAGAATGTAATTATCAGAGTACTAACTTTCAAGTTTTAAAACCATTACTAAAAATATATTGTCAATACATTTTCGAATAAAAAGTTTTTATAAAAACTTTTGAAATAGAACTTTACTCCAACTACTCGACGATTGTACTAACAAATAAAAGGGCATTACTCTAAATTAGATCTGATAATTAAATCATAAAATCTAATTTTCATATTTAAGTTTGTAATAAAAAATAATATATTTCTCTCTAACAACTTTAATATAAAATCTTTAATAAAAAAATCAATTTATTTTATATAAATGCTTTACATATTTAATATTTCACAAGCATAACACCGTTATTATTATATAATATTTACAAACAACCAACCATGTTTAATTTAATCTTACAAAAATTAAATATAACATATAAGAATAAACATAAAAATAATTGTACATAAATTATTTTAAAATTATACCTCAAAAGAATCCTTAGAGAACTTTGATACTAATTCTATTTCTAGAATACTTCCAAATGAATTTGTATTTCTATTTATTGAATCAAAAACTATAAATCTACAAAAGCAAGATAGTTTTTCTCAAAAAGAGAATAACTTTAAAATTAAAAAAACTAAAAAACACAACTAAGAAAGCTTCTAGAGAGAGAATACTAGAGAAAGGGAGAGAAGAGGGAATTTTAGGGATGATTTTTACAATAAGGGAGATGGTCTTTTTATATGTGAAGAAAAAGGCTAAACAAGTGGAAAAAATGATTTTGGATACGTTTGGACAGGCTAGCATGCGTGTGGGAATGTTGGTGCACGTAGTTAGGAAAGTTTTACATCTAGATGGGCATTGACGTATGTGGGATTTATGGCAGACGGGCAGTGGCGCTAGTGCGACTCGGCATAGGTGTTGGGCAGTTTTGCCCATTTTTCTATTTTCTGACTTTTTTCTCATTTTATTTCACTTATTTGTATAATAAATGAATACTACACTTTAAATATTATGATATCTTACTTCCAGTATTTTTCTTCGAGTCTTTAAATTTTTTTAAGCGAAAATACCTAAACAACAATATAAAAAATGTGATTTCAAAAATATAAATTTATATAACATATAATAAAATCATATAAATATAAATCTATTTAATCAATTAAAGTACATTAAATCATAATAATTTTAGTGCTTTTAAAGTAGCCATCAAATTTGTAGTAAAAAGTGTGGTTTTAGCAATCCTTATTTCTAATACTAATCCAAAGGGGTTCTTGTGCAAAGAAACACACATTTTAGTATAAAGCACTTTGGTATCTCCAAAGTAGGTCAAATACCATGGGGGACCACCTCAAGAAATACTAACACAAGTGGTGTTTTAAGTTCTTGAATCGAGCACACCAAATGGTCTTGAGATTCTACATCTACCAGTTCCTCAGATTCAAATCCATTCAATGCCTCAAGTTTGGGACCCGTACTCCTTACTCACGTCATTTTCCCTCAAAAAGGTTCATATAGAGAAGAAACCACATTGTGAGCAAGCTATGGATCCTGTGGAAAATATTCTCAGAAAGAAAATTCAAAAATTACCTTCCCGGTTAACCATAGATGATGTGTACCATTTGAGAAGGATGTACTTAATTCCACCCTATGTGAGCTTAATACTAGTTCCCTAGCATATCTTTAAAATGGATGGTCCACCTTAAAGAGGTACATTTTGCAAGAGGAAGCACTTCATGTTGGTTTGAGGTTCCTAATACCATAGATGGTAGCCTATGTTTTTTATCACATACAATCTAATATTAGCCTAAATAAGTCCAAAAGGATGGAGGATGCTCTTAATCTTAGATGCAGTAAGCGAGGAGAAGGGATTCGAGCAAGAAAAGGGTGAGCTACTGATGAGCAAAACCGACAACAACGATCCTTCCAATAATTTGGTTTTATATTTATAAAACTCTCGCAAGTGCACAAATCATTTCATAGAAAATAAAAAGTATACTCACAAGGTCGATTTAAGGAAGGAATGTATGCGGTTTTTAATTTATTATTCAAACTTTTAAAAACGAAATTAAATCCTAAACATTCTGTCACGATATTTTGGGGTTTTGTGTTTTTAATCTAATAACATGAAAATAAACATAGATACAGATTCAATAAAAAAATTTGAAAATTTTATCTTTTATAATAGTGGAGTATATATGGATATAATAACTAAGTTAATTATGTTTGCTCTATTTATTTAGGTTATTAAAGATATAAATTGATATTTATTGATTCTCTCTTTTTTATATGAATACCACCTTTGGTGGGGTTAGATATTCTTTGTTAATTAAACAAATCAATTAACACCTATGGCTTAGGTTGATAACTAATTTGGTTAATTAAATTAATTCATTTTTCTAAGTGATTGAAAATCAACCATTTAAATGCCACCTTTGGTGGGGTTAGATAGTTTAAATTTTATTCAAGGTGTCCAAATTAAACCTAAGAATTTAATTATCTGAGTACTAACTTTCAAGTTTTAAAACTACTACTAAAAACATGTTGTCAATACATTTTCAGATAATAATTATTATAAAAACTTTTGAAATAGAGCTTCACTCTAACTATCGGGTGATTGTACCAACAAATAAAAGAGCACTACTCTAAATCAGACCGGATAACTAAATCTTAAAATCTAATTTTTAGATTTAAGTATGTAATGAAAAATAATATATTTCTCTCTAACATTCTTAATATAAAATCTTGAATAAAAATAAAATCAATTCATTGTAGAGATTTTTACATATTTAATATTTCGCAAGCATAACAACGTTATTATTATATCATGTTTACAAATAGCCACCAAAGTTAAATTTAATCACAAACAAATTAAATATAAAATGTAAGAATAACGCATAAAAAATAACTGTAAAAAAATAAAATCCTTACAGTACTTTGATGTTATTCTTGTTGCTGGAAAACCTCCAAACAGAATTTGCACTTCCATTTATTGAATCAAAAAGAAAATAAATTAGAAAAACATAATTAGTTCTTCTTAAAAAGAGAAAAACTAACTAAAAACTAAGAAATGAAGAAGATGTGTTTTGAGGTGTTTTTAGGTATGTTTTAAAGTGAAGAGAATGAGGGTATTTATAGGTGAGGAGGGGAAGAAAAAGTGGGTAAAAAATGATTAAAAATGGTGGAAATGCAAATTAGTGAATGATGACAACATTGCTGACGTCATGCTGGCGTGGGGCACGGCGGCGCGGGAAAATGAGGGCAACGGTGCGCGTGGATAGGGTAGATGGCCACAGCAGTGCGCACAAATAGGGCATATGGGCACAGACTTGGCACATGTGCGCTCAGAATGGAGAGCAGTTGCGTGCGGTCTGGGTACAGATGTTGGCGTGGCATGCGCATTGCTGGGTGCAACTGGGCACGTTCCTAGGCGCGGCTGGGCACGTTTGCCGGTGCGGCTGGGCGGTTACGTGCGCGATTTCACTCCTTTTTGACTTTTCCTCATTTAATTTATGAATATATTTGTGATGTATTGCCTCCGGTATTTTTCTTTAAGTCTTTAAGTTACTTTTTAAAGCGAAAATACCTAAAAAACAATAAAAATACTCGTTATTCCAAAAAGACAAATTTATATAAATATATGATAAAATCATATAAATATATATATTTTTAATCAATTAATGTGCATAAAATCATGGTAATTTTAGTGTTTTTTGAGCACTCATCATAACCCCCAACCAGCTTCTTGCTAGTCCCTTAGCAAGAGAAGCGATAAAAACTAAAAATTAAACTATCCTAAATCATTTATGTGGATTAACACGGTTTCCCTTAGCATATGCAAAAAGCCTTAAAACCCCTAGGTTGCCCTAGTAGATGAGTTTGAGTCTCGTGAGGGTTTTCAGTAATGATACTCATAAAAATTGAACTAAATGTAAAAATGAAAAGAAATAATAAAAACAACAACTTAAAAACTAAAATTACAACAAAATCAAAAATTAACTTTTAAGAATAAAAGAAAACAACATGAAACATAACACAAAAATGTCTCATACTTTTAATCTTCTTTAAGATCATAATTAAAATCTAAAGCATAAGTTATTTTAATCTTCTTAAACAATCATGATTTATTATAATAATTAGTCGAAAATCATTTTCATATTTCATATAAAAATGTATCAATTTAATTTCACCCAATTTTAGTGTCTAGAATCTGATTCGCTTCGACTCTATTCCTCACTAGTCAATACTCTTAAAAAATTGAATCCTATGGGTTCAAAAACTTATACATATTTATATGTGAAAGAGTTGATGTAGAGAAATGAACTAATATGTTCGCATATGTATAAAAAATAAAGGCTCAAAGTATTATTTTGACATTAATCTCATGAAAGGAATCAAATGTATAAATTATAAAGATATCATATATAAAAATTATTTTCATGCATAAATCAAACTCATTAAGAAAAAATTTCAAGATATATGCCTTTTACAAATGAAGAAAGTGCAATGACTTTTTAGGGAATTACTTCCTATATCTTTCTTTTATAATTAACCTTTACTCATAACTTTGTAGACAATGTGGGTCATAGTATGTAGATTATACAGATTGTACATTTTTTACGATTTTGGTGAGTTGTTAATTTGTAGCTTTTCTATTTAATTTTGGTTTAGGTCACCCCATATATGTATTTTTTTTGTAACAATCATGCACGAATCAGATAAAAACATATACTATCAATTTCTACTTAAATAGTTTAATCTAAGGAAAAAAATATATACGACACTCTATTAAGATGAGAAAAAATGCATACATTCAATGCTAATATCTATAGAGATCATCTAAAAAGTTAAAGAAATAAGAAATGTGTTTGGAGTAAGAAAAATATATAATTCACTCTCAATAAAGGAATTTAGGCTCAAATTATATCTCGCAAAGGTAGTCTCCACTAAAAAAAATTCATAAACACGAATTTTGGGTTTAATATAATTTTCACATCTTATCAAGAAATACTAGTTATGACAAAAACTAACTAATTACCAAAAAGAATTACAAAATATTTCATGATATGTTTTCAAAAATTAATCTAAGAGTACAAAAGACTTAACTATTTACTTAAATTTGATTTAAAGAAATGATAAATTTTTGTGAGAATTTTTTTTTTTTGTAAACTAATTCTAAAATTACAAAAATTAGTAAATCACACAAAGAAAATAAAAGCAAACACAATAAAAATAAAAATGTGAACATAAAATAAAAATATATATATATATTTTTTTTGTTTTTTTTTCAATTGTTAAAAAAACATTTTAGCATGGTAACTTTTCACCACCCTCAACCTAGAACTTACATTTTCCTTAATGTAACAACTATAAATTAAAGATAAAGAGAAAAAGAAGAAATATTACCTATTTCCTGAGAATGTGTAAGTAGTAATGGAGAAATGCAGGTGCATCCATCATGTTCATTAAAGTGCATACAGATAGATCGCTGTGAACTTCTAACATCTCAACAAATATTTTTAGTTTTTAGAATTTTAAAACTATTCAAATGTAATTAAACTAAAATAAACATCGAAATTAAGTAAATAAAACAAATCACAAGAAATTACCTAAAATGATGGGTTGCCTCCTATGCAGCGCTTAGTTTAACGTCTTAGCAAGATGTAACTTGGGGATTTCATTTTAAGTAAACTCAATGTCCCCACATCATTGAGTCAATCAAACCTATAGGTAAGACAAGGTTGTCTACCTATACTTTTTCAGTCATGTCCTATGGGATTTTAAATTTTTTTGTACTTAAAACTAGGGACATGCTTATAAGTTTTAGATAACCCACGTCTAGGTACAAATCAAATAATTAAAGGCATCAAAACACAATTGTACCTAGATCAAACAAAACAACTAACTCCTTATATTGTAATTAAAACTTTAAAATTTTGGAGATAGTTTCAGAATTTTTTTGTTTATTGTTTTTTTAAGTATAATATCTAAGTTAAAATAACATAATCAGTATTAACCAATAGTATTCCCAGAAAAGAATGGTGGGGCAAAGACTCCTTAAATACCATCCTTTTAGACAGAGCAACGTTTCGAGAAAAGACTAGTGGCATAAAGACTTTCAGGAACTAGTCTCCTAGACAGAACTCCCTTGGATTTTTACTTTTCATGCTATTAAAATTAAGTTAATTTAACTTAATTAAGTTAATAAAAAGGTAAGTTAATTAAATTAATGAAAATATAAATTAATTAAGTTAGTAAATTAAATTAATATAAGTTAGTAAATTAAGTTAAACGAAAATTAAGATAAAAAATATAGTTGAAGGAAATAAAAAAGTTCAAGTAAAAAATCAAACCAAAAATAAAAGAAAAAAAAACGAATACATTGAAAAGGTAAAAGAAAAAAAATAAATAAAAAGCAAAAAAATTTAAATTAAAAATTAAACCAAACATAAAATAAAATAAAAAATTGAAAAAGCTAAAAGAAAAAAAAATAAAAAAATTGAATTTTTTTTAAATAAAAAATAAAAATTTCATTTTATTTATTCATTTATTTTTTTTTATTTTTTTTATTTTCATAATTTTTATTGTTTTATTATTATTTATTTATTTAAAATTTATTAAAGTTTTTTATTTTTTTTTTATTTTTTTACTATTCATGAATGGTAAGTTTATATATTTATTTTTTTAAGAAATTTTGTTTTTAAATTTAAATTTTCTTTTTTACATAGTATTTAATACAAAGCACTAAAAAAACAAGTTAAACCCTAAATTTTATTTATTTTTTTTATTGTTTTTTAAAAAATAATAATTAAATAAAAAAATATATTTTTTTTTAATTTATTATTATTTTTATTTAAAATTTATTAATTTTTTTTAAACTTCAAATTTCAAATTTCAAAATTATTTTACAATTCACGAACAACAATTTTTTTATTTACTTATTATTATTATTATTATTTTGTTTTTTTTACTATTTATCAATGTTAATTTTTTTTTTAAATATTTTTTTTTAATTATTTTTAACTATTCATCAGCAATAAATTTTTTTTTGTTATTATTTTTGTTTTACTATTCATGAACAGAAATTTTCTATTTAATATTTTTTTTGTTTTTTTAAACTTAGAATAAAAAAATCACAATTATTTACACAACAAAAGGTTTTCAAATTTTGATAAATAATTTAAAAACACAATTCCTTCTCCGGTAACAGCGTCAACAATTTAATGGGCAAAACCGGCATCGCCGATCCTACCATCTCTTTGGTTTTATATTTATAAAACTCTCGCAAGTGCACGAATCATTTTATAGAAAATGAACATAGATACAAATTCAATATAAAAATAAACATAGATAAAGATTTAATAAACATTTTTGAAAAATTTATCTTTTATAATAGTGGAGTATTTATGGATATAATAATTAAGTTAATTATGCTTGCTTATATTATTTAGGTTATTAAATATATAAATTGATATTTATTGATTCTCTTTTTTTATACAAATACCACCTTTGGTGGGGTTAAATATTCTTTGTTAACTAAGCAAATCAATTAACACATATGGGTGGAGTTGATAACTAATTTGGTTAATTAAATTAATTCATTTTTCTAAGAGATTAAAAATGAATCATTTAAATGCCACCTTTGGTGGGGTTAGAGAGTTTAAACTTTATTCAAGGTATCTAAATTAAACCTAATAATTTAATTATCTGAATACTAACTTTAAAGTTTTAAAACTACTATTGAAAATATGTTGTCAATATATTTTCAGATAATAATTCTTATAAAAACTTTTAAAATAGAGCTTCAATCTAACTACCGGGCGATAGTACCAACAAATAAAAGAGCACTACTCTAAATGAGACCGGATAACTAAACCATAAAAATAATATATTTCTCTCTAACATTCTTAATATAAAATCTTGAATAAAAATAAAATCAATTCATTTTAGAGATTTTTACCTATTTAATATTTCGCAAGCATAACAACGTTATTATTATATCATGTTTACAAACAACCAGTAAAGTTAAATTTAATCATAGACAAATTAAATATAACATGTAAGAATAACGCATAAAAAATAACCGTAAAGAAAATAAAATCCTTACAGTACTTTGATGTTATTCTTGTTGCTGGAAAACCTCCAAATGAAATTTGCACTTCCATTTATTGAATCAAAAAGAAAATAAATTACATTAACATAATTAGTTCTTCTTAAAAAGAGAAGAACTCTAAAACTAAGAAAAATTAACTAAAAACTAAGAAATGAAGAGAAAGAAAGAGAGAAGAAGATGTGTTTTTAGGTGTTTTTTAGGTGTGTTTTGAAGTGAAGAGAATGAGGGTATTTATAGGTGAAGAGGGGAATAAAAAGTGGGTGAACAAATGATTAAAAATGGTGGAAATGCGGAGTATTGAATGATGATATCATTGTTGACGTCATGTTGGCGTGAGGCACGGTGGTGCGCATAGATTGGGGCAGATGGGCGTAACGCCGCGCGAGGATGTGGTAGATGGGTGCAACCGTGCGCACAGACTGGGCACAGGCACACACGAAATGGAGAGCAGGTGCGCGCGGTCTGGGCACAGATACTGGCGTGGCACGCACATTGCTGGGTGCGTTCCTAGGCGCGGCTGCGTGCTCCTTTTTGACATTTTTGACTTTTTTGACCCATTTTGTCCAATTTTTCCATCTTTTTTTTACTTTTCCTTATTTAATTTATGAATATATTTGTGATGTATTGCCTCCGATATTTTTCTTTGAGTCTTTAAGTTACTTTTTTAAGTGAAAATAAATGAAAAACAATAAAAATACCCGTGATTCCGAAAAGATATATTTATATAAATATATGATAATATAAGATTGGGAACTATGGTTCTTATATGCTTTACTTTGAATCATAACTTTGACTACACACAACCATGTGGTTAAGAGATGCTACTCCATCTTTGTTATGATGGAAGAGAAAAAGTTCATTATCTCGAGTTGTAGAATTATTGCCATGTGACTTACAAGGAAATCCTTACTAAACCTCATTACAAAGCTTCTAGGGTGCGAATGGATTATTGCACTATAGCCTTGTGTTTTGCATGGTGTACTTTTTTATTTAAATAGATCATTCTAATTCTAACCTTTATTTTTTGTAATGAAGGGAGGGAGTTCATAACTATTGGCATTGATGACCTAGTGTCAAGTCTTATAGTGGATGACTTGATTGAAACTGAATCCCCCAACAACCATAAAAACATTTTGCAAGATGTAAATGCCTCAATTATCCTAGAAAGTACCCATCTATGCCAATCTCAAAGGAAAAAGAACTTGAGATGATAGAACCTTCCCTGAAACCTTCCCTCTATTAGGATCATAAACTGGACTCTCCTTATGGAGTGGAGACAAAACCCATTCCTATTTTGTCTCTAGAAAAACAATGTGTAGATTGTGTAATGTTAAAAAATATACAAATTAAGAGTAATCTGATAACTATCTTTGAACATAATGTATTTGGAAAACTCATGGTGTTTGATAAGAGTCAAATTATTGCATTTTTCTTATGATTTAAATGTTGATATTTGTGTGAAAATTGCGTTTATTTGATTATTTAATCCGCAAATGTCATTTCACGGGTATTTCGTGTTTAAAGTGCAATTTCAGGTAAAATCATAATTTTGGAGAAGTTTGGGACAAATTTCAATGATCGGGATTGAGTGCAAATAAAAAGAAAACAAAATTCAAAATTTGGAATTTCGCCGCCGGCGTGAATATTCTCGCCGCCGGCCAAGTGCATCTCGCCGCCGGCCACATTAATCTAGCCGCCAGCGAGAATCTACGGAACCAAAATCGTAACTTTTCCAGAACTCTCGCCGCAGCGAGAATATTGTCGCCGCCGGCGAGTTTCGTCCGAAAACACATTTTTGTATTATTTTGTTCCAAAATTGCCCCCCAAACTCTAGATCTATATATACAATATGATGGAGAAAGAGGGGGACGACAGAAAGGGGAGTTCAAAGCCATTTTTGGAGGAGAGAAAGAAATTTTGGAGAAACTTGAAAGATCTTCACCATTGTTGCTACCAAGTCTTCATCTTCTAGAGTTTTTCATCTCTTCTCCTTAGCTTTTATATTCTGCAATTTGTTCAGTTTTGTTATTCATGGATTCAATTGAAATAATGGTTGTTCTTATTTCCGTTATGAACTAATTCGTTTTTGCTAAGGCTATGATGTAGTTAAATCAAGGAAATCTGATTTCTTTTGTTATTGTTATATGAATTCATTGTTTTCAAGTTGAGTATTTATTTTCATGCTTAATGCTTTTAAATTTCTGATCAAGATTTAGATGATTTTTTGCATTATATTGAGACCGAGAGGAGATGTGTAATGAATGCTTCTTGTGATAAATACCGTATGTTGAATGCGAGTTTGACACCTAATGCATGATGTATGTGGTTATTCTAGAAATTCCATAAATCGTAATGTGCTTATTTGTGATTAAATCTTCATAGAAATATAGTTGGTTTTCATAGATAAGTAATTCTAATATAACTTGAGAGAGAGTATTAGATAAGTTTGGGTTTTTCAACCATCACTTTTAGCTTTGATTCTCATATAACATGACTTGAAATCGGATTGAATTGATTTAGCGAAATCAAATGCCTTAGCGTTTTTAATCATTTGTGAACAACATTAAATTCTGTTATTTGCGTTTAGTTTTATGTTAATTTGCTTTTAAAACAATTTCAACAATTCGGTTTTCAAATAAAATTAGGGTTAGTCAATTTCGGTACTTAGTAACGCCATTCCTTGTGAGTTCGATATCCGTACTTTTTGTACACTTTATTACTTGAACGATTCGTACACTTTCGAAAATAAGCATCAAGTTTTTGGCGTCGTTGCCGGGGAATGGTTTTATTTTATTAATATCGATACTACCTAATCTTAGTTTTAATTTGAAGTTAATTTTCTTTATCATTGTTTCATTGTTTCATTTTTTAATTTTGTTTATTTTGCTATTTTATTTTATTTATCAAAAAAAAAGAAGGGTAACTTTGTGTTGTTTTTGTGCTATTGATTTTCTGGTTGTAGGATTTTTGTATGAGACGTACAAGAAGCCTTAATCTTCTTCCATTTGATCCCGAGATTGATAGAACATATAGGTGTCTAAATCGAGAGAGAAGGCGTTCAACCTCAGCTCCTAATAGACAATCAGCCATGGATCTACCATTTGTTGAGGGAGGTGGAAATCGTAGAGCTTTGAGGGATTATGCTGTGCCTAATGTTGTTGGAACTAGTTCGGGTATAAGGAGGCCAACTATTCAAGCCAATAACTTTGAGATAAAACCATCCTTTATCCAAATGGTTCAAACAAATCAGTTTGGGGGAATGTCAAAGGATGATCCAAATGCACATATTGCTTACTTTCTGGAGGTGTGTGATCTTTACAAGATAAATGGTGTGTCTGAAGATGTTGTAAGATTGAGGGTTTTTCCTTTTTCACTTAGGGATAAAGCCAAGGAGTGGCTAAACTCATTACCACCGGGATCAATTACAACATGGAATGAATTGGTTCAGAAATTCTTATCCAAGTTCTTTCCTCCTGCTAAGACGGAAAAATTGAGGAATGAAATCACATCTTTTACACAGTATGACCAAGAATCATTGTATAAAGCTTGGGAAAGATTCAAAGAAATGTTGAGGAAGTGTCCACATCATGGTATACCAATTTGGCTGCAAGTCTCTACATTTTATAATGGGTTGGTTTCAAACTATCGTGCAATGATTGATGCTGCAGATGGAGGGTCTTTAATGGGAAAAACACCGGAGGATGCTCATGAGTTGTTAGAGGGTCTTTAAGAATAGAAATTGTATTTTTCTCAAAAATGTCACTTTATTTGGATTTGAAAATTAGATGTCCAGTTATCTATATGGCCCTCTTAGTATAAATCACTTTATGCTATTCTATGTAGTGAGATACATTATTAGACTAAGTAAATGTTTCACTATCTCAAGAAGATTCCAATTTCTTAGTTCTTAAGTTGTATTCATAATATTTGAAGTTGAATCAGACAAGGACCATGCTACTAAAATTGATGTTGTTTTATGACGATAAAGTTGATAATTTGTTGCTTTAAATTTTCATTCATTAGCAGCGGTAAATTAGCTATATTATTGTAAATAGTTTTAAATATATATTTGAACAATAATAGGATTATATATCTTTTGTGAAGATTTTTCGAATTTAGGAGGCATATGGTAAACATATTATTTTATGCTCACATAGGGTGGGTACTTCACTGGTTTGAACTATAAATTGAATGTATAGGAAAGGATGGGTGATGCACAAATTTTGTATTTGAGAAATAGTGTGTAGATAAATAGTTTTCAAGTGTATGAATCATTTTGTAAGAAATGATAAGTATACTCTCAATATGAGTATAAAGAGAAACTACCTAGCTTTTAAATAACTCAACAAAATTATTTAAAATGAAAAATAAACCTAAACATCCTATCACAATGATTTTGGTTTTGAAATATCTAAATTAATAACATAAAATGATAAAATATAAAGGATAGATTGGTTTACACAAATTACAAGCAGATATGCGTATAACTAATCAATGGAGAATTAATGTGATATTTAGCAAGTTGATTAGGTTTGATAAAATTAAATAATAAACTCAAATTGTTGATTCTTTCCTATATGTATAAATAAGATCTTTGGTATGATAGTTATTCTTCACTAGTTAAATCACTTAGACCTTTGGTTAAGTTGTTAGTTAATTTAATTAAATTATGCTTATTTTCTAAGAAACTATCAAACTATTTAACTTGCCTCCTTTGGTGGGGCTAACAATTTAAATCCTTATTCAAACTAGTCTGAATTAGATTATAGATTCATTTAATTGAAATCTAGCTTTCAAACTTTAAATATATTATGAAAAATATGTTCTTAATATATTTTTCAATAATAAAACTTATAAAAATCTTTGAAATAAAATATAATTATAAATTAAATCTTGATTCATTTATCTGAAATTGTATTTTCATATTTTAAATTTATTATGAAAAATATATCGTCAATATATCTTTTAATAATAGACTTTATAGAAAAATCATGAGTAGAAAATAACCCATATTTAATTATTATTAAAATATTCCACTAAATAATTTACACAAACTGATGAGCGAAAACTGGCATCGCCGATTCTTGCCAATACTTTGGTTTTAATATTTATAAAACTCTCACAAGTGCACGAATCATTTCGAAGAAAATGATAAGTATACTCCCAAGGTCGATCTAAGGAAGGAATGTATGTGGTTTTTAATTTATTATTCAAACTTCTAAAAACAAAATTAAATCATAAACATCCTGTCACGATATTTTGGGGTTTTTGTGTTTTTAATCTACTTACATAAAAATAAACATAGATTCAATAAACATTCATGCAAATTTTATCATTTATAATGGCGGAGTATTTATGAATATAATAACTAAGTTAATTATGCTTGCTCATATTATCTAGGTTATTAAAGATATGAATTGATATTTATTGATTCTCCCTTTTTTGTATGAATACCACCTTTGATGGGGATAGATATTCTTTATTAACTAAACAAATCAATTAACACCTATGGGTGGGGTTGATAACTAATTTGCCTAATTAAATTAATTCCTTTTTCTAAGAGATTGAAAATGAACCATTTAAATGCCACCTTTGGTGGGGTTAGACAGTTTAAACTTTATTCAAGGTGTCCAAATTAAACCTAAGAATTTAGTTATCCGAGTACTAACTTTCAAGTTTTAAAACCACTACTGAAAACATGTCGTCAATACATTTTCAGATAATAATTCTTATAAAAACTTTTGAAATAGAGCTTCACTCTAACTACCGGGCGATTGTACCATCAAATAAAAGAGCACTACTCTAAATCAGACCGGATAACTAAACCTTAAAATCTAATTTTCAGGTTTAAGTTTGTAATGAAAAATAATATATTTCTCTCTAACATTCTTAATATAAAATCATGAATAAAAATAAAATCAATTCATTTTAGAGATTTTTACCTATTTAATATTTCGCAAGCATAACAACGTTATTATTACATCATGATTATAAACAGCCAGCACAGTTAAATTTAATCACAGACAAATTAAATATAACATGTAAGAATAAAGCATAAAAAATAACTGTAAAGAAAATAAAATCCTTACAGAACTTCGACGCTATTCCCGTTGCTGGAAAAACTCCAAGCGGAATTTGCACTCCCATTTATTGAATCAAAGAGCTAAAATATTACAAAAACATAACTAGTTCTTCCCAAAAAGGGAAGAACTCTAAATCTAAGAGAAATTAACTAAGAAAAGCTAAAAACTAAGAAAACATAAGAAAAACTAAGAAAAACTAAAAATCTAAGAAAAGAGAGAAAGAAAGAAGAGAGAAGTGTGTTTTGAAGGTGTGTTTTGAAGTGAAGGGAAGGGGGGTATTTATAGGTGAGGATGGAGAGAAAAAGTAGAGAAAAAAATGTTAAAAAAATGTAAAAACGCGGATTAGTGATTGCTGACGTCATTTGATGACGTCAGCATGACGGGGGCGGCTACACAGTACCGCGGATGAACAGTGTCGCGGATGAACAGTACCGCGCGTAGCTTGGGGCGGAGCTGGGGGCTGGGGCGCGGCGGCGCGATTTTCTCCTTTCTGACATTTTTGTCCTTTTTGACCCATTTTGTCCAATTTTTCCATATTTGTTGACCTTTCCCCATTTATTTATTAATATATTTGTGATGTATTGCTTGCAGTATTCTTCTTTGAGTTTTTAAGTTGCGTTTTTAAGCCAAAATACCTGAAAAACAATAAAAATACCCGTGATTCCGAAAAAGACAAATTTATATAAATATATGATAAAACATATAAATATATATATTTTTAATCAATTAATGTGCATAAAATCATGGTTATTTTAGTGCTTTTTGAGCACTCGTCACAAACATATTAACATAACTAAATTCTCATTTTAATACTCAACTATACATGTTAAAAATAATGAATAATCAGTAAATTATTTATAATACATTTAAGAACGACAACATTTTTTACTGAAAAGAAATGAGAATACACATTAGATTTATACCAAAAATATAGATGGACGGGTGTGTCCTAGCCACACAAGAGGTATGTTACTTCACAACATCTCTTAGATCCCAATAAAGATTTTGTATCACTTGATTTGGAATAAATCTTTATTACTTTCACTTTTCTTGTGATAACCTTATCTAAACTATTTAAAAACTAAACATAAAATAGAAAACTTATTCACCTCTCAAACTAATGAGAAGAACTAATGGAAAAAATAAATAAAAGATTAAGAGAACAATGGAAGTAGAAGAAGCTATAGTGGATTACCTTTCTAAGGGGCTTAGGAGTGGTATTTAAAAGTGAGGAAGCTGAAGAAAAATGGAGTACAAGGTGGATCATGGGTTAGCTTTAAATGGACATAATAGCACAATTTTATCCCCATTGTGACATGCGTTGATTTTGTATGCATTTAGATTACGATTCAACTATCTTGTACCGTGGCCCATATTAATCATCATAATGGTCCTCATTGTTCATCTTATCTTCAACTTCTTTTTGCTTCACCACCCTACATGTATTTATTCACTACTATAGAAATGACCTTTTAAGTCAATTATTAACCAACTTAAATGAGATTTTAAGTCAATTCGGTAAACCAACTTAAAATGGAGGGACTTAAAGGACTTAAAATTTTAAGTCGATTCTATCTGTGAACCGACTTTAAATTTTAATTCAATCCTAAGTGTCAAATGACTTTGAATTTTATGTCGGTTCACAAGTAGAACCGACTTTAAATTTTATGTTGGTTCATGGGAAGAACCAGCTTTAAATTTTTTTGTCAATTCACTAATAATACCAACTTTAAATTTTAAGTCGGTTCACCAATAAAACTAACTTAAAATTTTTAAGTCGCTTCACCTGTAGAATCGACTTAAAATGTCATATCCCCTTTTAAACATATTTTGGTTATTTTCTACTAGCCTCACTACATGTTTTCGATCACTTAATAGCAGAAAAACCAAAATATGTTTAAAAGGAGATTCAATATTATGAACTTATAACTCTTACTTAGGATGGGCAAGGTGCCTCTTATGCTTGCATTGCTAATAAAGGTCCTTTTGGCCTCTTCCTACATACTAAGGGATTATTGAGTTATTTTATTCACAAGATAAGTGATGGGGATTAGTGGGAAAATTCATTCATCACTCATCCTTTTTGACCCAAAGAGGAGGTTCACTTTTGTAAACTTAAGACTCTTTCTAAAAATGGGATGTGCATCTCTTATGCCCGCATCCCTAGTAAGGGGTCCATTTGGCCTCATCCTCCATATTGGGGGGTTATCATGTTACTTTATTCTTGAGATAGGTGATATGGATAATTGGAAAATGTAATTCGTCACTCATCCATTTTATCCCAAAGAGAAAGTTCAGTTTTGTGAACTTACGACCTTTTCTTATGATCAAACTTTTCCTCTTACACCCTTATCCCTAGTGGGGTCCATTTGGCCTCTTCCTTCACTCCAGAGAGTTATATTGTTATTTTTTTCATAAGACAAGTCTCATTTCTAGATGAAAATTTCCTCTTTTAGTTGATCAATAAACATGATGTTTTGCTTAGAAATAATATTTTTTAATAGTTTACTATTCCATCTCAAATCTTCTTATTTTCCATCCTTTTCTATCTTGTATGATCCTCAAGAGTGATGTTGTAAATCTTGTAAGGTCCTTCCCATGTTGTTGCAAAAATTCAAAAGTACTTTCTATTTTATTTTCAAGAGTTTTGCCCAAAACCAAATCTCCCACACTAAATATTTTGAATCTAACCACTTTATTGTTAGAGTGTTGAAGTATTTGTTTTTGTGTCATCTACCCTTATTAAAGAATTCCCTATTTTTTTCTTCT
The DNA here is from genome assembly GCA_037013495.1 of Hippophae tibetana. Classification (NCBI taxonomy): domain Eukaryota; kingdom Viridiplantae; phylum Streptophyta; class Magnoliopsida; order Rosales; family Elaeagnaceae; genus Hippophae; species Hippophae tibetana. The sequence goes on from CM072809.1 coordinate 30,885,234, forward strand.
ACTAGAAGTAGTTCTTCCATTCAAATGTCATTGTTGTCATTGTATAATATATCAAAATAAAAAGTGGGTTCTTGTATTTTAGAGGGAATGATAGCTTCAATATCGTATACCCTAAGAAAATGTGTTCTCTCCTATTATTGTCCTTGGAGTTGTTCTAGTGGCCTAAAGAACTTCAAGAAATTCATCCACCTATAACCCTTGCTCCTTCTAACTATTTTCTCAAAATGTTGATCAATATTTTGGGTGATGATTCTACTTTACCATTATATTTCACCAGATGATCTTTTGTACATTACTATCTTGTATTCGTGCCAACAGTTCAAATTTACCCATTTGGAGAAGTAATTGGTTACCACAATAAGGAATTTATTCTACAGTAGAGTGACAAGTAGGAGGTCTACTATTGTGAAAGTTTCGTTTTTAATTATAGACTTAATTAGCGAGAAGGAGATGAATAGATAATCAACATAATTATGATAAATTAATTTTTTTGTAGATAACTAGGCTTGCATTCACATTTAAATAAAGTAAAGAAGAAATATAAATCAACACATGAAAATTTTAGGTGCAAATAACCTAGGACACACCAATGACCAAAGAGGAAAATTGATAGTCCATTGAAACACCTAATTATCCACTATGAATAAGTAAGATCCAATCACAAGGCTAGGTATTAAACTATTCACAAAGATAAAGTCCCCAAGTAATCTACTTACAAGCCACTACATTCATCATAGCCTCTACCAGAAAGGAGTTTAGATTTATACCAACCTTCTAACAACTTGAGTCACACAAGCAATTAACCTATTCTACCAGTACCTGAAATGTTAGCACGATAACATAAGTGCAAATGTGTGTCCTAGAATAAATTTAATAATGAATAACACTAACTAGTTGATTTAATAAATATATCAGATAAACCAAAATCAATTATCAATCATAGAATAATTAGATTATAGTACAATATCACAAATATTGTAGGCTTGTTAATCCATAAAAAACCCTAAATATTTGATAAATTAACTCTATGAAAAAGCCTACATCAATATTTTTTGTAAAACAATATGAGAGAGATTAAGATGAAGAGAATAATGCTCTTATGTAGTTGAATAAAGTTGTTTTGCTTAGGTTTGTATATGTAGAATATTTTGAAGCATTAGCCATAGTAAAATTACTTTATTGTCTATACAATTAGTTAAAAGAGTTCTAAAGAAAAATAAAAATATAGTAAAAAGCCAATTCAATTTGAGTTAAAAATATGTTTTAGAATCAAAGAATTGGTTGCTCGATCGATCTAACATATGCTCGATAGATTGAGTACATAGTTTGAACAATGTAGTCAATTCTCAATCAATCCAGTGTAATAAATAAATAATTCTAAACTAGGGTAAATCAATCTTACTAATAAATTGATTAATCTAGTGCTCCATCGAACTATTCAATTAAATAATTAAATCAGGACTTTTTAAATTAGTATATCGATTCTCAACCTATCTACATGCTTTGATTGATCTAAACATGTCTCGATCAATAGAGTAGCCTAATTTCCAAATGTTCCTATGTATCCAACATGAAATATAACGGGCATAAGAATATATATATATACCTAAATTGTGATAATTAGAGCTCAATAGTTGCTTTATCTTGAAAATATTCTTAAAGGACATATCTAAAAACTAAAATTACATTTTTACGTTTTGTTCACAAATATCACCAATACTAACATAGACCTTACATGTGTCAAAAATCTACTTTTTAAAAGGCTATTGACTGATAATAGTTTTCATTTCACTTGAAGGTAAATGTAGAACATTGGCGTGTCTCTTACATCTTTCACATCTATGAGCATGATCAATATAATCTTTTGTAGGTTTGGCCAATAATAGCCATATTTCATGATCCTTTTACAAGTGTCCCTCCACCTGGATGTGCACCACAATGACCTTCATGGAATTTCCTCATCATGAGTTGAGCTTCCTAGGTAGGAAGGCATTTAAACCATGGTCCTGCAAATTTTTTTGATAAAAGATTCCATGAAGAATCGTGTAATTCTTGGACTTGACTGTGATTTTTTTTTTACTACTTTCTTGTTTGTTGGTTAAGTTCCTTGAACAAGGTACTCTAAGTATGGGTTCATCCATGAAATACCTGTAGTGATGCTTGTAATTTAGGAAGAGAAAAGGTAATGAGGTCTATAGAGATGCTTGGACTTGGTAGGCATTGATGACTCTATGAAAATAGTCATTAGCGCACTTTTTTACTTAATATTTACTTATTTTATTAAATAAATAGTATTTTAAGGCCAAAAATATTACAATATAAATTTTTAGTGAAAAGTGGTGAAAATATAGTTTTTGGAATTTTTATGCATATTTTATGAATTTTTAACATATGGCCAATCAAGAGTTGCCACTTGTCATGACACATAAGCAAAAGAGCTGATTGGGCAAGCTATGCAGATGCCACAAGTAGGGACATCAAATCATCTTACATCACTTGTGAGGAGAACAAACTGCATGCCATGTGTCAGCATGACATTCAATCAGAGTTTGGAGATCAATCAAATTGCATTACCATGTGTTGCCACTCAATTGTTGATGAGTGCTCAAAAAGCACTAAAATTAACATGATTTTATTCACTTTAATTGATTAAAAATATATATATTTATATGATTTTATCATATTTCTATATAAATCTATCTTTTCGGAATCATAGGTATTTTTATTGTTTTTCAGGTATTTTCGCTTAAAAAGTAACTTAAAGACTCAAAGAAAAATACCAAAGGCAATACATCACAAATATATTCATAAATTAAATGAGGAAAAGTAAAAAAAGATGGAAAAATTGGACAAAATGGGTCAAAAACGTCAAAATGTCAAAAAGGAGGAAACCGTGCACACATCCGCCCAACCGCGCCAGCATCTGCGCCCAGTCCGCGTGTGCCTGCTCTCCATTCCGTGTGCATCTCTGCTACATTACGCACACGCCTGCTCTCCATTCTGTGCATGCCACACGCATCCTTGATCCATTCTGTGCACGTCTGCGCCCATCTGCCTCATCCGTCCCAATCTGCACGTGTCGCCCTGCCCCATGCTAGCATGACATCATCATTCACTACTCCGCATTTCCACCATTTTTAATCATTTTTTCACCCAATTTTTCTTGCCTTTTCTCACCTATAAATACCCATTCTCTTCACTTCAAATTACACCTAAAAACACATCTTTTTCTCTCTTTCTTTCTCTCCATTTCTTAGTTTTTAGTTTTTCTTAGTTTTAGAGTTCTTCTCTTTTTGAGAAGAACTAATTATATTTTTGTAATTTATTTGCTTTTTGATTCAATAAATGGAAGTGAAAATTCCATTTGGAGGTTTTTCAATAATAGGAATAACATCAAAGTACTGTAAGGATTTTATTTGCTTTATAAATATTTTTTATGCTTTATTCTTACATGTTATATTTAATTTTTCTATGATTAAATTTAACTTCGCTCGCTGTTTGTAAACATGAAATAATAATAACGTTGTTATGCTTGCAAAATATTAAATAAGTAAAAATTTCTAAAATGAATGGGGCAGATGGGCGCAGCGGTGTGGTGGATAGGGCAGATGGGCACAGCGGCGTGCACAGACTGGGCATGCTGCGCGTGTTTTCCATTTTTGACCTTTTTGACCCATTGTGTCCAATTTTTCCATCTTTGTTGACTTTTCCTCATTTAATTTATGAATATATTTGTGATATATTGCCTCCGATATTTTTCTTTAAATCTTTAAGTTACTTTTTTAAGCGAAAATACCTAAAAAACACTAAAAATACCAGTGATTTTGAAAAGATAGATTTATATAAAAATATGATAAAATCATATAAATATATATATTTTTAATCAATTAAAGTGAATAAAATCATGGTAATTTTAGTGCTTTTTGAGCACTCATCAATTGCTCCCACATTTTACTTGTGCGCAATGCCATCCATTTTTGCAAATCATGTTGCACCATATGGTGGTGATTCAGTAGGTGTTGACTATGACCGGTCTCCCTTTCCATACATCACTTTTGTTTCACCGAGTAAATTCTATATGCCATGTGTCACGCTGTAATTAGTTGATGTTGTCAATTTTGCTTGTTTGGATCTCAACCCTTGATCTAAAGCTGAGCTGATGGTCTAGATCACATCTGAGCTATATTTAAACCCCTAATCACTCCATAAATCATAAGGGTCCATCATTAGTGTACTTTTGGTCAATATTTGGAGCTAAAAAGAGAGAAAAATATAGAAAAACTCAAGAGAGAACACAATTTTGGTGGAGATTCAAAAGGAGACTAGTACTACAATTCAAGAGATTGATTGTATTCCTTCTTCGACTCTTTTCTTTATCAATTTTTATGTCTTCCTTTATGAAAAATATGAGCTTTATAAACACAATTTTATGTAGTTAATATATTAATCTAGGGATCTTATGAACCCAATTTTCACCATGTGATGATTTAATATTTTTCCCTAATTATAATTATAATTTAATTATATTATTTAATCTAATTTTTATGTTATTAATTGTTTGGCCAACAATTTATCTATACATGCAATTAAATATATTTGAGAGAATTACTTAATTGTTTGTCTTGATTAAATAACATGCCTTATTTATACTAGGCATAGATGTATGATTCTTATATATGTGATCCATAATTGATGAACTTAATAAGTAGTATGAAATTTAATTGGCTTGGGAGTGTGATTAAATTAATTACTATATAGTGTGTAGTTTACTTGAGAGGGGAATACATGCTAGGTTAGATTCAATTGATCATGTAATTAATTAATAATTATATTCGCATGTTTAGAAAAGTAAGAGATTAAGTATTTCTAGATATTTTCTCATATATATTCTTAGTTACCAAATCTGAGTTAATTAATTATTGCTATTTTCTTTTCGTTATTTTTAATTTTGCTTCCTTAAAATATAAAAACACAAAAAATTTGATTTTTTTAGTTTTAAAAATTAGTTTCTAATAGAAAAATCTCCGTGGGAACGATCTTTTCTTGTCAATATATTAATTTTTGCAGTACGTATATTTGCATATTCATTGCACACACAATTTCTTTGGTGATCAGGCATGACATAGGACTTACTCGTTTTATTTATAAGATCACAGTCGTTGTTAGGCCAACAAGTGAATTGGCATGTGTGTTTCATCCATATGCTACATGCTTGATTTCAAATGCTTAGAAGATTGATATTTAATTTTTTGTTCCTTCCATGTATTTCTTCATTCTCTTCTCTTTAACTTCAAAGGTGTTGTTCACCTTGTTAAATATGAAACATTAATCACTGTAGATCAATACTTTCTTAGCTTCTAAAAATGGAGTTGATGAAGTGCTAACAAAAGCACTTCATACTCAGATACATTATTAGTGGTTGGGAAAGCAATTCAAATATATTGTTCAATCAGTCCTCCCGTGGGGATGAATATAGATATCTTAACTCTTGAGCCTTTAGAATTACAAGCCCCATTCATATATACCATCCATAAGTTTGGGTAGGTGCTTCCACTAACACAACTTCCCTAAATTGTGGGCTCCTCATCTATCCATTCAATGATAAATTCATCCAATTACTATCCATGAATGGATGTTTATGGCTTGTATTGTATATTAAATTCGTTCAATTCAATGGCCATTTAAGAGTGACTACCCAATTTTTTTTGTTTTTCTAGAATATTAGTAATAGGGTAAGATTTTAAAATGATTATTTTGTGAGTGCAAAAGTAATGTCTAAGCTTTATAGAAGCCATCATTATGGTGATCGCCTTAATTTTGTGGTCTTGTAAGGGTTAATTTTGTAAAGTTGTCAGTGTAGCAGAAATTATTAATTTGAATTTTGTAGTTTTATTTGTAATCTATTTTTCTAAAAAATGTTACTTTATTTGGATTTGAAAATTAAAGGGCCAGTTTGCTATCAGGCCCTCTTAGCAGAAATCACATGATGTTTGTCCATAAACATCTTTGTGTTGTTCAGGATTTTATTTAGGTTCTTAGAGTTAGTAATCATTTTGTTCAAAACAGAGGTAGAGTAAGCTAGTTCTTTCTCCTCGATACCGAGCTTATCTTTCAAGGCTTTAATCAGCACTTCTTTTTCATTAAGGAAGGTTTCAAGATACATTGTTGAATTATTCATAATCCAAAATTTCTCATTTAGTTGTTCAATCTCAACATTATTTTTAGTAAGTGGGCATGCTAGATATTCCTTTGCACTTTTAAGGACAATAATCTACTTCTTCAATCTTTTAATCTTTGCATTTTGATCGAAAGTGGGATTAGAAATAACAAATAACTATGTAGCTTTAATTGAGTTGCAAACCTTCATTTGTTCCTCAACTTTCTTTACCTTTTCATGATTTGTATTAAATTTCTCAAGAAAATTAGAAAATCATTATTGAATGACCTCACATTTTTTGGCTAGATCAAGTTACTGACCATCAAAATAGGACTTATTTTCCTCTAGATTTTCTTTCAATGCACCTATCCAACACTTTTTTCATGAAGACTCTCCAAGACCCCTTTCTTTACTTTTTTCAATATGAGTACATTGTAGGAGTCAAGCAATTCATCTTGCTCATCATCATCATAAATTTTAGTTGTAACTACTTGAACATCTAAGAAAGAAGTTAGAGGATCAATGACACTACTATAGCAATGAAGGCTATAAAATTAGTGCCACCTTCATCATAACTACTAGTATTGTTCAAAATAGTAACCATAGAATTTATGGCATGCTTGTTCGTTCGTTTTTGTTTTTGGAAACAAATTGTAATAATGTGTCTAGGCCTTCTACATTCAAAGCATATGATCTTGTTCATATGTCCTTTGTTAGACTACTCAGATTCATTATCTGAGTCTTCATCAACTTTTGTATATTTTCAGGCTTTAGAGCTTGAAATATCTCTTCCAATACTCTCAGATGATGGTTTCTTCTTTCCAAAGAATCTAGTGAATATTTGGGAAAGTAAATCCATTTCTTCCTCATCAACATCGACGTCATCATTACCACTAACCATGACACAAAAATCTTTACTCAAATAACTTCTCTTAGTTGTCTTGAGAGCAAAGCTCTTTTCCTTCTTGAAAGAAATTTGATCATGTCTTGGAAACATGTGATGCAATTTGAAGACTTCCAGGTCACCAACTAGCCCATTGACTGTGAACTCACTAGGTTTTTACATTAACTTAAGTTCACTAACTTTAGCATGAAATTTATATGGTAGATTAGTAATTATCTTTTCCATATGTTTTTATTCACTGATAGGTCTACCCAGGTTGTATTAATAATTGACAATGTTTGATAACCATGCATGAAACTTATCAAAAGTCTCATTTTCTTACATAATGCATAACTCAAAGTCTTTATTTAACTTTAACATTCTAGATCTCTTTAGAATAGATGCACCTTAATGAGTAGTTTTAAGAATATCCCAAGCTTATTTTGATGTGATACAACTTTGAATCCTTTTATGCTCATTAGGCGTCAAAGCCCTAATGATAGCATAAAAACCCTTAATGTTCCTTTTGAACTCCTTAGATTCTTCCATAGTCCTTTCAATCATTGGTTTTGGAATAATAGTATTATTGGGAAGGATTTTGGTTGGTTACGTCTAACTATTCTCAATAAGGAACAACACATGGTTTCCTTGGGACCATAAGAAGGCCCTTATTCATTATTTCCAATAAGTGTATTTTAGCCCATTGAAGAGTGGAGGTCTAACACTATGACCTCATTCTTCTAAATCCATTAAAGAGAACAAGTGTGTGGGTGCAAAGCAAGTTAATAGGATCAATACCTGAAAAGTTAAGCCCAAAAAAGGTATGCCAACTCTAATACCAATTGAAAGAGTCCATGATCTGGTACACTACCAGGGTAAAGAGATGAAAACTCCTAAATAACTCAACCTTAACTCGCAAAAACAGAAAATTAAATACTTAAGTAGGTAATGAGGTAAAAGCACACACAATATAATATCAAATAAGCAGATAACTTTTCACAATAGCTATTATATAATCAATAAAAAGTAGGAAAATAGTAAATTCTTTCTAATCAGAGTTTAAGTTATTGTATGTTTTAACATACACACCTTAAAACATAGATTGTACTAGTAGAACAATGGATCATGTTTAACAAACGATTTGAAAAGGTAAACTCACATAGAGATCGTATCTATGTGATAACATCCTCAGGTTACTGAAGGCAACCACTCAAGATTAAAAAATCCATTAAATAATAAAAAAATTACAACTTTGAATGAAATTAATAAAACCACTATTACCTCTAACAATCAAGACCACTGAATTTACTATTGTTACTCTTGTTTCTTTCGCAATGATTTGGTATGACACATGGACCTCGCTCTCTTTCATAGCCAGTACTATCCAATATGGTATGATAAGTAGCCACATATCAGTTACCTAAAATAGATAGAACATGAAACCTTGAGGATCATTCTCAATCTCATGGTATGAAAGGACATACTGTCCTTCACAGATCTAAATTATTGTATCAGACACACATAATCAAATATCCTATGTACATAGTCTACAATTTGATCACTAAGCTTAATAAACGACCCACACTCAAATGTAAGCTCTCCAAAATGTTTTAAGAAATATCTCAATGCAAATTTTAGTAGACTTTCAACACTAAATTTAATGGGTAAAGAAAAGAAAGTAGTATGGGGTATTGATAGAACTTGATCGAGCATCTTATCAACCACCTCACCAGCCACATTACCAATAACCTCGACAAAGGTGGTAGCGAGATGCCAAAAATCACATTTTTTTCAAAAATGTCTAGTAAATTCCATAAATAACTATACCCAAAAAACCAAAATCCACCACTCTCAACCTAGCATACGTACTAAAACAACCAACCCCATGATGTGTGAAAAACATGCTTTTAATAATAGTATTCCTAATTATGTGTATGTCTGCATTACTGATCTCTTTTGGACGTAGGAAGACTTGCATAAAAACAAAGTACAATAGGACTTATAAATATTAATTTATATCTTTAATTACTGATAACTGTATGTTATACAATTATTTTCGTCCATTTTATTAATTATAATTTCTATGTTCTTAATGTTTTTAGTTACTTTAATTAATTAAATTAATATTTACTGTTAGTTTTTTTTAGGAATATATTTTTAAGAAAATTAAAGAATTTGAATTGAAAAAAGACTTCATTGTAAATAATACAAGTCTAAAAATATAATTTAAATTAAAAGAATGCTTAATTGCAATTAACAAAAGTCTAAAATATAATTTGAATTAAAATATGGCTCAATTGCAATTAACGAAAGTATAAAAGTTAATTTGAATTAAAAGGGGCTTAATTGCAATTAACAAAAGTTTAAAAGTTAATTTGAATTAAAGTGGAGGGCTAAAATGTAATTAAAGAAATTTTTGTTTTTTTGCACAAGAAAAGGAGGACCACGTGCAACACGCACCGTCAGATCAGAGAATCAATGGTGAGGATTAGGCGAATGTGAAACAGGCATGACACAAGGGATTGGACCCGTTTTCCCATATACATGTTGCAAGGCACGTAAGTGGGGCCCATGTGTCAACTGTGTAGAACATTTTCCCGAGGCGCTTCTCATCGCTCATGATTGGATCAACTTCGAACGGTCCAAATTCGTGAGTTGGTCCCACGCTCCACGCGAGTGGAATCAAGTTTTCTTACACCGAGTAGCATGCTTATATCATGTGCGACACGGTTCATCGAATTAGCGTGCGCCCTTCCATTCCACCGAATACGAAGCGACCATGTGTCTCCTTATTCTTCCAGCCAATAATATGGCATGCGCTTAAAAAAAAATAAAAATGCAGAAATGGCGCACTCTTCCAACTAATTATTTGTTGTCTCCATGCATGTTTTCTTTTTATTGTTTTCCATGTATTTCTGTCCCCCACTACATGCATTTTTATAAAAAATAATGTTTGGAATGATATATTTTAGACACAAGGAAAGATGTAACCAGAGTTTTTTAGTTTTTCATTTTTCCTATTCACTTCAATTCTTTAGCTTCTTCTCTATGTGTTCTCTACAACATGCAGAAACCATTCTTTAATTGTTTAAATTGTTATTTTGTTAGGAAATAGAAAGAAAGAAGACAACAAAGAAGAAGAAAATGGAAGAAATTTTATTTTTCATTGAGGAATCGTGAAAGAATTTCTCCTAATCTTTTTTCTTTTAAATTTTATTTCTCTGAAATGTCTGATTATTGTTGTATTGTAATTTTAATTTATGCTATGAACTAATTTATTTGTTCTAGGGTTACAGTGTAGCTTAAATTATGAAACTTGAATTAATTGTTTTTGAATGATTTATGGAACGATTTTAAATTGTTTATTTTATCTATGCTTAATGCTTTTGATTATTAGAAGATTAATTAATTGATCTGTGACACTTAAATAAACTTGAAAATAGCATTTTTGTGTGTTGCTCGTGGTAAAATAACATACATATATATAAGGGATAGGAATATACCTTTATTGTACGTGTAACTATTTGAGAACTTAGAACTTAATAAATCTGGTTGAATTTAATTCTCATAGGAATATAGTGAATTATTTTAGCAAGATGTTTCTATATGGAGCTCGGAAGAGATATATGGATAAATTATAAGTTCTTGGTTAACAACTTAAAATGCAAAAACATAAATCAAGAGAAAATAATACTATTCAAGTGTATTAATTTGGTGAAACTACAATCCTAGAATTTTCTTATAAACTGTTATAAAAATTAGTTAGTCAAATTGCATCAAACTATCGACTGTTTGGATAGAATGAGGTTGAAATAATTTTAGTAATTAACAAACACTAGTAACAAATCTCCGTGGGAGCAATATTTTACTTATCATTTTATTACTTGTGACCATGTATACTTGCACACTTTTATGTTCTCTTAAAGGAGACAACAAGTTTTTGGCACCGTTGTCGAGGATTTGTTTTACAATTTTTTATTGATATTAATACCAATTAATCTGATTTTAGTTCAAATATATATATATATATATATATATATATATATGCTTATTTTTATTTTCTTAGATTTGTGTGTTTATTTTCATTTTTATTTTATTAGATTTATTTTTCAGATTTTTGGATAAAGTGGGACTTTGTATGTGACACATAAGAAATCATGACATAGTTTCGTTAGATCTAGAAATTGAGAGAATTATTTTAAAATTTTAAAAAATATTAATAAGCAAGAAACCTCAAAACATCTAATTATGGATGAGGAAATTCCTGAAGTGGAAGAACCAAGATCTTTAAGAGATTATGCAGTGCCTATGGTTGGCGGGATTCATTCGAGCATTAGAAGACCATCAATTCAAGCCAATTTTTTTGAAATTAAGCCTACAATCATTCATATGATTCAAACATCAGTTCAGTTTGGTGGTTTACCCCACGATGACCCAAACTCTCATATAGCAAATATTTTAGAAATTTGTGATACATTTAGGCATAATAGAGTGACTGATGATGCTATCCGGTTGAGACTTTTTCCTTTTTCACTTAGGGATAAGGCAAAGAGTTGGTTGAATTCACTGCCATGTGGTTCTATCACTACTTGGGAAGATTTGGCTAAAAATTTCTTAGCCAAATATTTTCCACTAGCAAAGACTGCAAGGATAAGGAATGAAATCACCACTTTTGTGCAGTTCGACTCAAAAAAATTATATGAAGCTTGGGAGAGGTACAAAGAGCTACTTTGAAGATGTCCCCCCCACAGTTTACCAAAATGGCTTCAATTTCAAACATTTTATAATAGTTTGATGGGTCCTACTAGAAACATGATTGACGTTGCAGTAGGTGGTACTCTTATGGGAAAATCAATTGATGAAGCCTAAAACTTATTAGAGGAAATGGCTTCCAATAGCTACGAGTGGCCATTAGAGAGGATGATGCCTAAGAGAGTGGCTAGAATCACGAGATTGATGCCATGTATGCTTTAACTGCTCAAGTATCCGCTTTGGTGAAGAAGATGGATACTCTGGTTGTTCATTCTATTCAGAATCCTTTTGTTGCATGTGAAAATTGCAATGGAAATCATGCTAGTGAGAGATGTCCTCATAACTCTGAATCTATCAGTTTTGTTTCCAACTAAAATAGGAATCAAAACAATCCTTATGCTAACACTTACAATCCAGGGTGGAAGAATCACCCTAATTTTTCTTGGAGTAAAAATCAAGGCCAATCATCTTCTATGAAGCTTACATATCCGCCAGTTTTTCATAACCAAGCCCCAAAACAAGAGAAAAATCCATCACTGGAAGATATGTATGCTCAATACATGGCTAATAATGAGACTATTCTCTAGAATCGGGCAGCATCTATTAGAAATCTTGAAGTTCAATTGGGTCAACTAGCTACTGCTATCAACAATTGCCCTCAAGGAGCTTTACCTAGTGATACTGAAACCAACCCAAAGAGGGAAGGAAAAGAGCATTGTAAGGCAGTTACACTTAGAAGTGGAAAAGATTTGGAAGAAATACAAAAGCGTATTTCTCCGCCAACTCCTATTATTGAAGCTATTGACTAAGAAAAACAAGAGAAAGCTGAAGAGAGGCTCGAAGAGAATGAAGCAATAGCTTGATAAGAAGTTCTCCAAGTTTCTTAAAGTATTTAAAAAGCTTCATATTAACATTCCTTTTACAGATGCTTTAGAGAAAATGCCTAGTTATGTCAAATTTATGAAGCACATTTTATCTAAGAAGAGAAGGTTAGGTGATTTTGAGACAGTTTCTCTCATAGAGGAGTGTAGCATCATCCTTTAGAATAAGCTACCACCTAAGCTTAAAGATCCAGGAAGTTTCACCATTCCTTGTCTATTGGTGAGAAATTCTATGGCAAAGCTCTGTACGATTTGGGTGCCACCATTAATTTGATGCCAATTTCCATATATCAGAGACTTGGATTAGGAGAAGCACAATCGACCACTGTAACTCTTCAACTTGCAGATAGGTCTTTAAAAAACCTAAGAGGCATTATAGAGGATGTGCTTGTAAAGGTAGACAAGTTTATCTTTCCTACAGATTTCATAATTCTTGATATAGAGGAAGACAAAAAGATACCTATTATTCTCGGGAGACCATTTTTAGCAATAGGAAGAACTTTGATTGATGTTCAAAAAAGGAGCTCACCATGAGAGTTCAAGACCAAGAGGTAACTTTTAATGTTTTTAAAGCTATGAAATTTCCAAGAGAATCTGATGATTGCTTTAGAGTTGACATGGTGAATGCGTTAGTTGAGAGCAACTTCAGGGAAAACTTGACTACTGATGCTTTGGAAGTTGCACTTGTGAATGACAATGTTATTGATAACTTTGAATCTCTTGAATATCTTAAGTTACTTGAAGCATCTCCATAACTCTTTAGTCCTCAAACTAAAGTAGATGCATCACAAGTTATAACACTATCTAAATCTACCCATCTGAAGCCATTTGTGGAACAACAACCATTATTAGAGCTTAAGTCATTGCCTAACCATTTACGGTATGCTTATTTGGGTGAAATGTCTACTCTACCTATAATTATTTCATCGTCTCTAGATGAAGATCAAGAAAATAAGTTGCTAAGAGTGTTGAGAAATTACAAGATAGCATTGGGCTGGTCTATAGCTGATATTAAAGGGATTAGCCTTTCATTATGCATGCACAAGATCTTCTTTGAGGAAGATTACAAGTCTACTATTGAGCATCAATGTCGTTTGAATCCAATCATGAAGGATGTAGTGAAAGACAATATCATTAAGTGGTTAGATGCAGGTATTATCTATCATATTTCAGATATTATGTGCTGAAGAAATGGGGAATCACAATGGAGGCTAATAGCAACAATGAGCTTATTCCTACAAGGCAACTCGAAAGGATCATTTCCTTTTTCCATTTATTGATCAAATGCTTGATAGATTGGCAGTACATTCTTTCTATTATTTCTTGGATGGATATTCTAGATACAACCAAATTTCTATCACTCTTGAGGATCAAGAGAAGACCACTTTCACTTGTCCATATGGAACTTTTACATTTCAGAGAATTCCGTTTGGACTTTGCAATGCCCCAGCTACTTTTGAAAGGTGTATGACAGCTATCTTTTCAAACATGGTGGAAATTTTATTTAGATATTTATGGATGACTTCTCAGTGTTTGGTGATTCATTTGATAGGTTCCTGAATAACCTTTCTTTGGTCCTACAAAGATGCGAAGAGACTAACTTGGTGTTAAATTGGGAAAAGTGTCATTTCATGGTACAAGAAGGTGTTGTTCTCAGCCATCTAATTTCTACGAAAGTAATTGAAGTGAATAGGGCAAAGATTGAAACTATTGAGAAGTTATCGCCTCCAACATCTATCAAAGGAATTAGAAGTTTTCTTTGTCATGTAGGATTCTACAAGTGATTCATCAAGGATTTTTCCAAGATATCTAAGCCTTTTTGCAACCTTTTGGAGAAAGATACGAAACTCACATTTGATGAAGATTGTCTAGAAACTTTTTGAGCATTGAAAGAAAAGTTTATCACTACTCCCATCATAATTGCACCATATTGGAATCAACCCTTTGAGCTCATGTGTGATGCTAGTGAATTTGTAGTTGGAGTTGTTTTGGGACAACGAAAAGAGAGAGTTTTACATGCCATATACTATGCCAGCAAATATTTGACAGATGCTCAACTGAATTATGCTACCACAAAAAAAGAGTTACTTGTGGTTGTATATGCTTTTGAAAAGTTCTGATCCTATGTAATTGGTACTAAGGTGACAGTTTATACTGATCACTCTGCCATAAAATATCTTTTGGCTAAGAAAGATGCAAAACTGAGATTGATTAGATGGATACTCCTACTACAAGAATTTGATTTGGAGATCAAGGATAAGAAGGGAACCAAAATTCAAGTGGCATATCATCTATCTAGATTGGAGAATAATGATGGTGTTTTGGACAAGACTACCATTAGTGAAAATTTTCCAAATGAGCAACTATTTTCCTTTGATTATAGAAGTGTGCCATGGTACGTAGACTATGTCAATAATATTGTAAGCAATGTGCTTCCACCTGATTTATCTTGCCAATAGAAGAAGAAATTCTTACACGATGTCAAGTATATAAATATGAGATGAGCCTTTCTTATTTAAGTAGTGTGCAAATCAAATTATTAGAAGGTGTGTTCCAAAGGAAGAAATCAAAGGCATGATTAGGCATTGTCATGCTTCAGCTTATGGGGGTCATTTTGGAGGCGAGAGAACGAGGGCTAAAGTTCTTCAATCATGTTTTTATTGACCAAGTCTATTTAAAGATTCACATTTCTATGTCTCACATTGTGATAGGTGCCAAAGAATTGGCAACATTTCCAAGAAACACGAAATGCCTCTAAATAACATTCTTGAGGTGGAAATATTTGATGTTTGGGGTATTGATTTCATGGGACATTTTATCTCTTCCTATAATAACCTCTACATTCTTGTTGTTGTGGATTATGTTTCTAAGTGGGTAGAAGCAGTTCCCTTGCCTACCAATGACTCCAAAGTGGTGTTGAATTTCTTAAAGAAAAACATGTTTACTCATTTTTGCACCCCAAAGGCAATCATCAGCGATGTGGGAACTCATTTTTGCAACAAATATTTTAAAGCCCTCCTTGCCAAATATGGGGTCACTCACAAGATCACAACTGCTTTCCATCCTCAAACAAGTAGACAAATTGAGATATCAAATAGAAAAGTGAAGAGGATTCTAGAGAAGACAGTAAATCCTTCTAGGAAAGATTGGTCTAAAAGGTTAGAGGATGCACTTTGGGCATATTGGATAGCATACAAGACACCCATTAGGATTTCCTCATATCGGTTAGTTTTTGGGAAAGCTTGTCATCTTCCCGTTGAATTAGAGCACCATGCATATTGGGCAATCAAGAATTTGAATTTTGACCTGAGAGCCGCAGGCAAAAAGTGTCTTCTACAACTCAATGAAATGGATGAGATTCGTCTACAAGCATATGAAAATGCTAAGATTTATAAGCATGATAACAAAATCTTACATCGACACTTTGAACCAGGACAGAAAGTATTGCTCTTCAACTCTCGTTTGAAGTTCCTCTTAGGAAAACTAAAATCTAAGTGGTCAGGGCCTTTCATTATTATCAAAGTGCCCCCATATGGAGCTGTTGAGATTAAAGGTGAAGAATCACAAAATACTTTCCAAGTAAACGGGAAAAGACTCAAACATTATTGGGGAGGTGACATTGATCGACAAAAGTCCACCATTTTGTTATCTGATCCACCTTGAAGCAAAGAGACAGGAAGTCAAGCTGATGACTTTAAATCAAGCGCTTCTTGGGAGGCAACCCATGTGTTTTTAAATTTTCTATTTTTATTTTGCATTTAGAACATGTATTAGCTGCATGTTCTTTTAACCCATCTCCTTTGTCCTTTAATTTTCACACATTGGGGACAATGTGCATATTAAGTTTGGGGGTGGAGAGATTAAACTTAGTTGAAATATTGCTTGTGTAGCTTTATTTGTTTGGTTGATTGAAGATATTTTGCTTTTAATGGTGATTTATTTTTATTTCTTCGGTTTAAATAATGCATAGCTTCATGAAAAATTTGAATATTGTCTAAGTTTGTGTATAATTCTTGTGTATGTTTCATTTTTACAAAAATATATATTTATGAGCACTAGTCTTGATCTTTGAGTTGTTATGCTAATTTAGAGAAGGTTTATATGAGTATGTAATTTGGTTGATGTTTTTTTGGTGTCGCAGTTCTTAGAATTTGTTTGATTTTCTCTCGAGGCGAAATCTTAGAAAACACTTAACTAAGAAAATGATTTAGGCCATCTTTGGATCATTTGAGCCTTTCTATCTACCTTCACATGTTTTACCCATAGTATACCTCTTTTGAGCTTCTAAGTTTATATATATATATATATATATATATATATTTATCTCCTATCAAAAGCATAAAATATATATGTGTATGTATATATATATATCGATTTTCCTGATCTCACTAACATGTGACCATTGTTAGTAAATATTTAAAGATATATTGAGAAAAATGAGAGGATACTGAAAAAAATGATTGTTACATGTGAAGTTAAGTCCCAAATTGGGAAGTATTCATTGAGATGTTAGAAGGTATCTTGTTTCAATCCTAAAATGATGTGTTTAGGAAAATTTGAGCCAAAACATTATCTTTTATCCTACCTTTACCTAAACCATACATTACAAGCTTAATAAAGTCCTATTGATTTTTGGTTTTGTGTTTGTCTACATTAGTGGAGAGAGAAATGAAAAACGAACTTATGAGATTTTTTATTTCATTGAAAATTAATTGCGTTCATATTTGCATAAACTCATATGGATTTCATGTGATGAAATATGAAAAGACTTCACATACACACTAAAGTTCATTGTGAAAATGTAACATACTTTTAAATTGATTTCAATGCTTAGATAAAATTCTTGTATTTCTTTGAGTTATGTTATTTGTATGATCAATTGGAAATGTTTGAAAATCACTATTTTAAGTGCATGTATCCTAGTTTTATTTTTTTCCATTTGCTAGAGGATTAGCAAAATCTTAAGTTTTGGGGTGTGATAATTATATGTTATAAAGTTATTTTCGTTCATTTTATTAATTATAATTGTTATGTTCTTAATGTTTTTAGTTAATTTTAATTAATTAAATTAATATTTACTATTATTTTTTTTAGGAATATATTTTTAAGAAAATTAAAAAATTTTAATTGAAAAATGACTTAATTGCAATTAAAGAATTTTTTTTTCTACGTAGGAAAAGGAGGACCACGTGCACCATCATCCACGTGTAACACACACTCTCAGATCAGAGAATCAACAGTGAGAATCAGGCGAGTGTGAAACAGGTGTGACATGGGCGATTGGACCCGTTTTCCCGGATGCACACTACACGGTGCGTCTCATCGCTCACCATTGGATCAACTTTGAACGTTCTAGATTCATGTGTTGGTCCCACGTTTCACGTGAGTGGAATCAAGTTGTCTCGCACCGAGCAACATGCTTATATCCCGTGCAACACGGTTCATCGAATTAGCATACACCTTCCTGTTCCACCAAATACGAAGCGGCCACGTGTCTCCTTATTCTTCTAGCCAATAATATGGCGACACGTGGCATGCGTTTTAAAAAAATACAAAAATGGTGCACTCTTCCAACTGATTATTTGTTGTCTCCACGCGTGTTTGCTTTTTATTATTTTTCATGTATTTCTATCCCCCACTACATGCATTTTTATAAATTGTTTGGGGTGATATATGTTAGACACAAGGAAAGATGTAACTAGAGTTTTTTAGTTTTAGTTTTTCATTTTTCCAATTGACTTCAATTTTTTAGCTTCTTCTTTATGTGTTCTCTACAACACGCAGAAACTTTTCTTTAACTGTTTATGTTGTTATTCTGTTAGGAAATAGAGAGAAAGAAGACAACGCAGAAGAAGAAAATGGGAGAAATTTTATTTTTCCATGAGGAATCGTGAAAGAGTTTCTCCTAATCTTTTTTCTTTTAAATTTTATTTCTCTTAAATGTCTGATTATTGTGGTATTGTAATTTTAATTTATGCTATGAACTAATTTATTTGTTCTAGGGTTGCAGTGTAGCTTAAATTATGAAACTTGAATTAATTGTTTTTGAATGATTTATGGAACGATTTTAAGTTGTTTATTTTATCTGTGCTTAATGCGTTTGATTATTGGAAGACTAATTAATTGATCTGTGACACTTAAATAAACTTTAAAATGAATTTGTTGTATGTTGCTCGTGATAAAATAACATATATATATATAAGAGATAGGAATATACCTATATTTTACGTGTAACTATTTGAGAACTTAGAACTTAATAAATCTGGTTAAATTTAATTCTCATAGGAATATAGTGAATTATTTTAGCGATATGTGTCTATATGGAGCTCAGAAGAGATATATGAATAAATTAGGAGTTCTTGGTTAACAACTTAAAATGAAAGAACATAAATCAAGAGAAAATAATATGATTCAAGTGGATTAATTTGGTGAAACTACAATCCTAGAATTTTCTAATAAATTGTTATAAAAATTAATTAGTCAAATTGCATCAAACTATCAACTGTTTGGATAGAATGAGGTTGAAATAATTTTAGTAATTAACGAACACTAGTAACAAATCTCCATAGGAACAATATTTTACTTATCAATTTATTACTTGTGATTGTGTATACTTGCACACTTTTATGTTCTTTTAAAGGAGACAACAATTACCTAATTAATTTTGAGCAAGTATAATTGACTAACTGATACATCTCCTAAATTCTCCATCAAATAATTAAATGTCTATCTACCTAATATTTGTTGAATCGACTCTATCTTTAATTTTATGTTAATAGATTAGATTTTTTTTTTCAACCCAAAGCAATTATGATAGTGTTTAGGTTCATTTTTTCATTTTTAAAAATATTGTTGAATTATTTAGAAACCACATAATTTCTCTTTATATAAACCTTGGAAGTATACTTATTTTTTTGTACAAAGTGATTCGTGCACTAATGAACTATTTATAAATTTTACAAAATTTGACTACCAAGTTTTTATGCATCAAGAGTTTGTTCCCCTTGGGAGGCATTATTGTAATAGTAACTTCAAAGATGGTGGCTCTCTTCCTCTTTCAAGCCAGGTTGTGCACATCAACAATAGAAAAATTTGTCTCTACAAAAAACTAGGTAAAAATTTAGTCAAATCAAAGTAAATATTAAAGTCAATTGTGATTTCATTCCATCACAAACTAAAGCTCCTATGGGGTACCCTCCAAAATCTGGATGCCAAGAAATGGGGTGTTGTGAAAATCTTTTGTAAGATTGGTAAAAAGTGTTTTAGAGCTCTAGACTTCTTACTTTTTTCCTTCTTACTGAGCTCCAAATGTAGTAACATTTCTTAACCTTGTCCCATGGAAGTTACAAAATCAAGATTCCACGTCGAGGGGACATTGTGTATTGATGCACAAAATTATTGCGTATAAATTTTGTATGATTTATAAAATAGCTTAAAATTGTACGAATCACTTATAGAAAATGATATGTATAATTTCAAGGTCAATCTAAAAATAATTCATATGGTTTTTAAATTATTCAAAAAAAAATTAAAAAAAAAATTCCTAAACATTTTATCATACAATTTTGATTTGAAAATATAAACTAATGACATAAAAATAAAGATAGGTTCAATAAATATTTAGGAAATTAAAAATTTATTATACAGTGGAGAATATATGAGATACATTATCTAGTTAATTATGCATACTCAATATTAAGTATGTTATTAAAAATAGGAATTAAGATCATTGATTCTTTCTAGTATATACAAATAGAAGATTAATTGGGTCTACCATTTGTTATTAATTAAAACTACTTATTGCCTTTAGTTGGGTATAGTAGTTAATTTTAATTAAATTATGCTTATTTTCTAAGAGATTAATGAATAATTCAATTACCACATTCGGTTAGGTCTAATAATTTAAACTCACATAAAATATCTAAATTAGATTAATGATTTAAGTATGTGAAAACTAACTTTCAGAAGGGTGTAGGAGAACACTCCATTTTGAGTTGATCCTCGGTGAGTACACTGATAAAGAATGTTTAGACTGTTGAATAAAAGTCCCTAATTAAAGATAGTGAACCCTCATTAGGCAGTCTATAAAAAGAAGGTAACATAAAAAAATTAATGTTTTGCAATTCATAGTTCCAAGCAATCTCACTCAGTTGGATAGAGCCAGGTGTGGTTTCTCTTTGAGGTGAATTCCCCCCTCCCCCATCTTACCCACCCTTGATTAAAGGTACATGTATATGATGAATGTTAGGTTCAATAATTTGTTCTACAAAAGGTTGTAGAACATCAAAGTCTTTACCCACCCCTTATTAAAGGTACATGTATAAGATCAATGTTAGGTTTAATAATTTGTTCTACAAAAGGTTGTAGAACATCAAAGTCTAACTTTCTTGACAATCTATGTCGTCTATATATATTAATAATAAAAGGTGTGAGAGGGTACCCTAAGGACCTCTTACATTGCATACACTAATAAAGGCATAAATTAAATTTACTTATCAAGTAAAAAAATAAAAAATAAAAAAAATAAAATACATAAAATAATACATGTTTATATAAAGAAATACTAAACACATAGTAAAGAATAACAAAATTATACACATGTTAGTAAAATATCCTTAGGAAACCCTCTTATACAGTACATAAATAATATTCATAAATTTAAACAACTGTCCACAAGGCTAGATTCTAACCATCAACCTATTTTTGAGTTAAACACAAAACCAAGCATTAATCCTCTATCGGAACCAATAGAAATAGAAGAAAACCCACATGTTAGGGAAACCACCATGAAGAAGTTTGTATGGCTAGTAATTGGCATGACAACCGCCTTTATCCAGCTGGGTGAGGCTACTTGGAATTATGATTTGAAAAACATTCATTTTTCTATGCTTCCTTCATTCTATAGGTTTCCTAATGAAGATACTATTTCCGTCATTAGGGACTTCTATGTCATAGTCTAAACATTCCTTTTCGGTATGCTAAACAAGGATCAGCTTAGAATGAGATGTTTCACTTACACCTTGAAGGACAAGGCCAAAGCTTGTAAAAAAATATGTTTGCATTATATGATAGATAGAGTGTATTATAAATATGTATAGTTTAAGTATGTATAATTATATGTATCAAAATTTGTATAAAATTTGTTTGTATAATTATTTTATTTTTTATTCTTTTCTTTATTTTACTTTACTTCTTTTATTTGTTTATTATTTGTTTTTTTTTGTTTCTTTTACTTAATTTTTATTTTTATTGTTTAGTATTTATTTTAATACTTAGTGTTAGATAGGTTAAAACAATTATAAGGCTATCCCCAAAATTTCAAAGTTTTTAATTACAATCTGTGATAAAAGAATATAGTTACTTTGTTAGATCTAGGTATAACTATATTTTGATGACTTAGTTATTTGACTTGCACCTAGAATTGGGCTATCTAAAACCTACAATAATGTCCCTAATATTAAGTAAATAAAATTTTGAAAATTCATAGGACATAACTTAAAAAGTATAGGTAGACAAACTTGTCCTACCTATATGTTTGATTGACTCAATGATGTGGGGATATTGAGTTTACTTAAAATTAAATCTCCCACTTTATGTCTTGCTAAGATTTTAAACTAAGCACTCGATGGGAGATAACCATCATTTTAGGTAATTTTATTTTATTTGTTTAATTTATTTAATTTTTGTTTATTTTAGTTTAATTGCATGTGAATAATTTTAGAATTATTAAAACTAAAAATATTTATTAAGATGTTAGAAGCCCACAACGATCTGTTTGTGTGAACTTTAATGATGAACATGATAGATGCAGCTACATTTCTCCATCACCACTTTCACATTCTCAAGAAATAGGTCATTTTTCTTCTATTTTCTTTTTATCTTTAATTTACAAATGTTACATTGATGAAAATGTAAATTCTAGGTTGGGGGTAGTGAAAAGTTATCATGCTTAATTTAAATTTTTTTAACAATTTTAAAACATTTATGCTCACATTTTCATTTTTATTATGTTTGATTTTATTTTCTTTGTATGGTTTAGTAAATTTTTAGAATTTTATGATTAGTTTTAAAAATTATCTCACAAAAATTTATCATTTCTTTAAATAAAATTGAAGTAAATAGTTAAATCTTTTGCACTATTAGATTAATTTTGGAAAATATAATCCCACTCCTACTCATGAGTAATATGTGAGGTGTATTATATGAGGTACAATATGTGAGGTACATTCTACTATATCTTTTCTAAGGCATTGTCTTGTATACTCCCAAAGTATTTGCAAGACTATAGATGACCTCATCAAATAACAATAGGACTTTTGTATTAGACGAAATCAAAGATGGTTCATTCATAGAGATGTCAAACACTTGGAAGATACATTGTTTATATATAGTGACTTATGTATCCCGTTGGGGATTTATTACCTTCCTCTATAAAATCTCTTTATAATCCTCTCGCATTTGTAATTCTTCAAACAATAATTATTCATAAAAATTGGATGAGTGAGCAAATGTCTTATTTGTTTTATAATATTGAATTTTTTATTTATAGGGTTATGTTTTCATTATCATAATTTTTGAGAAAATGATATTTGTAATACCTTATAAAAATTATAATTATAAAAATAATATTCCTTATACTTATCTTTAAAAATATTTCTTAAAAAAATATCGTTAACCTAATTTTTTTACATTGAATATCATTTAAATTTAATTATTATGAATTAAATAAATTTAATGTTGATTTTTTTCTAATAAGATATTATTCAAAGTTATTAGGACTTTATTTTTGTTACTACAAATTTTAAAATTGTTATTTTATGTAATTTTTAAGAAAAAAAATTATTGTTGAATTATGTAAATATATATTTGATTTTGTTAGAGATAGTTTCTAATTTGCATCAATAATTATCATTCAACATTTAATCAATACATTAATTTTAAGGAATAATAGTCTAATTTTGTTGGGTTTCCCTCTTATTTAGAGGAATCTAAGTAAAGCCTATATGACTTAAAAGCTCATGGAGTAAAAAGGGGTAATTGTGTCATTTTAATGCTTTATTAATAAACTCATTTAGGGTTTGTTGAGAGGGGATTCAGAAAAGAGAAATCAGAGCTCTAGCAGCTGGAGAGCAGTAGAAAAGGTAGCAGCTAGTAGTAGTCTTTTTCCTTCTCCAGCAAGCCTTCATCAAGTGCTCCAATGGAAGGTCGTTTGTGGTCCGATTGACCATGAACAGTGACTACGAAATTGGGTTAGATCTCTCAATTTTCTTGAAATAATTGTTAGTTTCCAAGAATTTGTATTCTTGATGATGTTGTTGATTGTATGTCACTAGTTTTACCTAGAGAGAACTTTTGTACAATTATTTCTTGATAGTGGAAGTTTTGGAGAGGAGTGTCTCGTTGTTTCCTTCTTTCATTGGGAAGGTTTATCCACATAAATTGGTTGTGTTGATTTTGTGCATGTTTTATTTTGAGCTCTATTTATTTGTTTCTTAAAAGATTCACACAAAGAAGGAGAATAGGTTTTAATTCCGTTGTTTAGAGCTTGATTAAGTTCGTATTGTTATTGTGATTCTCCTCACAAAGTGGTATCAGAGTAGTGATTATTATTGTTGAATTTCTGGTGTTGAATAATGGAAGAAAATTTGAGTAGAATGATTACTTTGAATGGTTCTACTTATCACACTTGGAAAGGAAAAATGAAAGATCTCCTTTATGTCAAACAATTTCATTTACTGGTGTTTGCCTCTGAGAAGCCAAAAAATTTGTTTGAAGAAGAATGAACTTTGTTACATCGACAAGTTTGTGGGTATATTAGGAAATGGGTAGATGATAATGTTTTGAATCATATTAGTGGAGAAATACATGCATGGTTGATGAGCGAAAACCGGCATCACCGATTCTTGCCAATACTTTGGTTTTAATATTTATAAAACTCTCGCAAGTGCACGAATCATTTCGTAGAAAATGATAAGTATACTCCCAAGGTCGATCTAAGGAAGGAATGTGTGTGGTTTTTAATTTATTATTCAAACTTCTAAAAACGAAATTAAATCCTAAACATCCTGTCACGATATTTTGGGGTTTTGTGTTTTAATCTACTTACATAAAAATAAACATAGATTCAATAAACATTTATGCAAATTTTATCATTTATAATGGCAGAGTATTTATGGATATAATAACTAAGTTAATTATGCTTGCTCATATTATCTAGGTTATTAAAGATATGAATTGATATTTATTAATTCTCCCTTTTTTGTATGAATACCACCTTTGGTGGGGTTAGATATTATTTGTTAACTAAACAAATCAATTAACACCTATGGGTGGGGTTGATAACCAATTTGCTTAATTAAATTAATTCCTTTTTCTAAGAGATTGAAAATGAACCATTTAAATGCCACCTTTGGTGGGGTTAGACAGTTTAAACTTTATTCAAGGTGTCCAAATTAAACCTAAGAATTTAGTTATTTGAGTACTAACTTTCAAGTTTTAAAACCACTACCGAAAACATGTTGTCAATACATTTTCACATAATAATTCTTATAAAAACTTTTGAAATAGAGCTTCACTCTAACTACCGGGCGATTGTAACATCAATTAAAAGAGCACTACTCTAAATCAGACTGGATAACTAAACCTTAAAATCTAATTTTCAGGTTTAAGTTTGTAATGAAAAATAATATATTTCTCTCTAACATTCTTAATATAAAATCATGAATAAAAACAAAATCAATTCATTCTAGAGATTTTCACCTATTTAATATTTCGCAAGAATAACAACGTTATTATTACATCATGTTTATTAACAGCCAGCACAGTTAAATTTAATCACAGACAAATTAAATATAACATGTAAGAATAAAGCATAAAAATAACTGTAAAGAAAATAAAATCCTTACAGAACTTCGACGCTATTCCCGTTGTTGGAAAAAATCCAAGCGGAATTTGCACTCCCATTTATTGAATCAAAAAGCTAATAAATTACATAAACATAACTAGTTCTTCCCAAAAAGGGAAGAACTATAAAACTAAGAGAAATTAACTAAAAACTAAGAAAAACTAAAGAAAACTGAAAAGAGAGAAAAGAATGTATTTGGAGGTTTTGAAGGTGTGTTTTGAAGTGAAGGGAAGGGGGTATTTATAGGTGAGGATAGAGAGAAAAAATGAGTAAAAAAATGTTAAAATGTGTAATGGAAATGCTGAGGTCATTGATGACATCAGCATGATGTCATGGGGGCGGCTGTACGTGAAAAATGGGGCAAAAAGGCGTCGGCGCGCGCGGAAGGGGCTGCTGGGCACGCGGGGGGCTGTCGCTGCACGCAGCTCGGCGTGCGTGAATAGTAGCCGCACGCCGGAGCGCGCGCAGATTGGCAGGCTGGCGCGCGCGGGCGTGGGCACTGGGGTGTGCGGCTGGGCAGTTGGGCGCGATTTTCTCCTTTTTGACATTTTTGACCTTTTCGACCCATTTTGTCCAATTTTTCCATGTTTGTTGACCTTTTCCCATTTATTTATTAATATATTTGTGATGTATTGCTTCAAGTATTCCTCTTTGAGTCTTTAAGTTGCATTTTTAAGCCAAAATACCTGAAAAACAATAAAAATACCCGTGATTCCGAAAAAGACATTTATATAAATATATGATAAAACATATAAATATATATATTTTTAATCAATTAATGTGCATAAAAGCATGGTTATTTTAGTGCTTTTTGAGCACTCATCAATGGTCACTATGGAATAAACTTGAAGAGTTATATGCTCAGAAAATAGGAAATAATAAAATGTTTCTTATAAAGGAGTTGATGGCTTTAAGGTACCAAGATAGAACTCCATCGATAGATCACTTGAATATGTTACAAGGAATAATCGATTAGTTAGCTAGAATGGGTATAAAGTTCGATGATGAGATTCAGGGGTTGTGTTTATTGGGTACGTTGTTGGACTCTTGGAAAACATTTAGAATGTCATTAAGTAACTTAGCTCCAAATGATGTAATCAATATGGATCTAGCTAAGAGTAGTGTTTTGAATGAAGAAATGAGAAGAAAATCACATGGGTCTTCTCAGTAGTTAGAGATTTCGGTTATAGAAAGAAGAGAGAGGAGTAAAAGTATAGGTTTCAAGAGCAAAGAAAAAGGAAGAAACAAGTCCAACATATTTTCTAATGTTGAGTGTCATCACTGTGACATGAAAGGACACATCAAGAAATATTGTAGACAATTGAAGTGGGATAACAAGAAGAAAGACAAAGAACAAGAGGGTGATGTTGGCAACGAAAATGATCGAGTTGCCACTAGTAGTTCAGAAGACTTTTGATAACTTTATTTTATACAGTTATTTTCATCTATTTTATTAATTATAATTTCTATGTTCTTCACATTTTTAATTATTTTTAATGGAATAAATTAATATTTATTGTTAATTTATTAAGGAATATATTTTTAAGAAAATTAAAGAATTTGAATCGAAAAATGACTCAATTGCAAATAATAAATTTCTGAAAATATAATTTAAATTCAAAGAGTATTTAATTGCAATTTATAAAAGTGTAAAAGTTAATTTAAATTAGAAAAATGTCTTAATTGCAATTAACAAAAGTTTAAAAGTTTATTTAAATTAAATTGGAGGGTTAAAATGTAATTAAGGAAATTTTATTTTTTTGCGCAGGAAAGAAGACCACGTGTAGCTATTAGCCACGCGATGCACACACCGTCAGATCAGAAATTCAACGGTGAGGATCAGCACGTGTATTACAAACGCGTCAAAAAGTGAGTGGACCTGATTTTCTGGATTACACACGGCTC
Source organism: Hippophae tibetana (assembly GCA_037013495.1). Taxonomy (NCBI): domain Eukaryota; kingdom Viridiplantae; phylum Streptophyta; class Magnoliopsida; order Rosales; family Elaeagnaceae; genus Hippophae; species Hippophae tibetana. Next base: position 30,912,716 of record CM072809.1, read on the forward strand.
GGTGCTGAGTGGGGCCACCTGGCCGCGCAGGCCAGCGTGTAGGGTGGAACCTAAGTGTCTATTTCAGAAATGCTCCCATGCGACGCGGTCTAGAGAAATATAATGCGCCCTACCATTCCAAACAATGATAAAATTCCACGTGTCTTAAATTTTCTTTCAGCAAATCAAGATCTGACACGTGGCATATGTTGGTTAAAACAAAAACGCAAAATGAGCGCATGCGTTTCCAATTGTTTATGCGGGACCCACGTGTCTCGCGTGCAATGATCATGTGCGGCGCAACCACATGGAAGCTTTCCGTCCCACAAATTAAAGGCTTCCACGTGTCCCATTATTTCTTGCATAGAATCAGATGCTAACACGTGGCATGCATGAATTGAAACGAAAATGCAAAATCGGTGCCCCTTTCCAACTGTTTTGTATTTCTTAAACGTGTGTCTTAAATTATTATTTTCAATGTTCCCTACTATTTCACGCGTGATTGTAAGGAAAATATTTTTTGATGTATTATTTTAGAGAGCTAGAGCTATAAATAGGGTATTTAATGCTAGAAAAAGAGGGTTTTGAGGTTCTGTTGAGTTTCTACGCTGATGAAGTTCTAATTTTCTTTGTGTTTTTCATCTAATATTCCTTCATATTGTAATTTTAATTTTATTTATGAAGTAATTTAATTTTTTTAGGGTTGCATTTTATCTAAATTTATAAAGCTTGGATTCAATTATTTTTGTACAATTTATTAAATTTTTAATTTGTTTATTCTATTTGTTCTTAATGCTTTTGATTATTGGAAAATTTATCAATTGATCTGTGGCACTTAAATAAACTTGGAAGAGGTATTTTGTGTATATTGCTCATGGATAGAATAACATATATATATATGAAGGATAGGAATATACATTTATCTTATGTGTGGCCACTTGAGAACTTAGGACGTAATGAATCTTGGTGAATTTAATTCTCATAGAAATATAGTGAATTAATTTAGTGAGGTGTGTCTATACGGAGCTCGGAAGAGATGTATGGATAAAATTAGAAGTTCTTGGTTGACAAATTAAATTTACAAAAAATATAAATCAAGAGAAAATGATATGATTCAAGTGGATTAATTTGGTGAAAATTGCAATCCTAGAATTTGCTTATTTTTTTGTTGTTTACAAAAATTAGTTAGTTAAATATCTTCCAACTTTTCGATCATTTGGATAAAATCAGAGTGAAACAATTTTAGTACTTAACAAACTATAGTAACAAAACTTGGTGGGAATGATAACTTACTTATCAAATTTTATTACTTATGACCGTGTATACTTGCACGATTTTATGTTCTCCAAAAGAGACAACAACTTTCTCATTGTTTATAATGAAGATGTTGTCAATGTTGCATGTCATGAGATCAGTTGGGTTATTAATAGTGGAGCCTCCATTCATGCTACGTCTTAAGAGGACTTCTTTACATCCTATACAGTAGGTGACTTTGGGATAGTAAAGTTGGGTAATGATGGCTTGGTTAAAGTCATTGGTATTGTTGATGTGTGTTTGGAGATGAATAATGGCATGAGGCTACTTCTTAGAGGGGTAAAACATATTCCTAAACATCGTTTGAACTTGATCTCTGTAGGTAAACTTGATGATGAAGGATATTGCAATACCTTTAGTAATTGTCAATGAAAACTTACTAAAGGTGCTATGGTTGTTGCTCGTAGGAACAAGCATTCTAGTTTGTATATACTGTAGGCAAGACTCTTCAAAGGTGTTATTAATGCTATGACAGATGAGCTCACAATATAATTGTGGCATAAGAGACTTGCTCACATGAGTGAGAATGGCTTAGCAATATTGACTAAAAATAATCTTCTTTCTAGAATGAATGATGTTTGTTTAAGAATATGCACTCATTGTTTGGCAGGGAAGCAAAATAGAGTTTCTTTCAAGAGTTCTCCTCCTTCAAGAAAACAATACATACTTGATTTGGTATATTCAGATGTATGTGGTCTTATGAAGATAAAAACTTTGGTTGGTGCTAGTTATTTTTTTACCTTCATAGATGATTGTTCAAGAAAGTTATGGGTGTACACTTTGAAGATAAAAGATCAAATATTAGATATGTTTAAACAGTTTCAAGCCTTAGTTAAGAGACAAACTGCGAATAAATTGTTATGCATCAGAACAAATAATGAGGGAGAGTATTCAGGTCCTTTTGATGAGTATTGTAGGTATCAGGGCATTCAACATCAAAAGATACCTCCCAAGACTCCTCAGTTAAATGGGTTGGCTGAGAGAATGAACAGGACATTACTTGAAAGAGTAAGATGTTTTCTTTCGTAGGCTAAGTTTCTAGGATCTTTCTGGGGTGAGGCTTTGAATATAGTTGTACATATTCTTAATCTCAAACCATGTGCTCCTTTTCAGTTTGACGTACCAAATAGAGTTTGGACTCGCAAAGATGTTTCTTATGATCATCTCCGCATTTTTGGTTGCAACACATTTGTGCATATACCAAAAGATGAGAGATCTAAGCTTGATGTGAAGACACGACAATGTATCTTTGTTGGTTATGGTTTGGATGAATTTGGCAATAGATTTTATGATCCAGTTGAGAAAAAACTGGTAAGAAGTTGTGATGTTGTATTTTTAGAAGATCAAACTATACAAGATGTTAAGAAGATAGAAAAAGGAGTCCATTAGTATAACGATGTTTTGATTGACTTAGATTCGATTCCTTTATCAGTACAGATGTAACAAAATGCTCAAGATGACCAATAGGATTCAGATGATGCAGATATGCAAGCTGAAACAGATCACCAGACTACTGATCGGTTGCCAGAACCAGAAATTCCACATAAGAGGTCTACCAGAGACCGACATCCTTCCACATGGTATGATACAGATGAGTATGTGTTATTGATAGATGAGGAAGAACCTCAATGTTATGAAGTAGTGATGGAAGATGGAAACAAAGCACACTGGGTTGGTGTTATGGAAGATGAGATGAAGTCACTGTATGAAAATCACACGTTTAAGCTGGTAAAATTGCCTAAGGGTAAGAAAGCTCTGAAGAACAAGTGGGTCTACAAGGTGAAGCAAGAAGAATACATTTCATAACCATGATTCAAAGCTAGATTGGTTGTCAAGGGATTCAGTTAAAGAAAAGGTATTGATTTTGATGATATTTTCTCTCCTATTGTGAAGATGTCTTCCATACGTGTTGTTTTAGGTCTAGCAGCAAGCTTGGATTTAGAAATTGAGAAAATGGATGTGAAAATTGCCTTTCTTCATGGTGAGTTGGAGGAAGAGATTTATATGGAGCAGCCAGAGGGTTTTGAGGTTAAAGGAAAAAAGGATTATGTATGTCGGTTAAAGAAAAGCCTCTACGGGTTGAAGCAAGCACCTAGACAATGGTATAAGAAGTTTGAGTCAGTTATGGGGGAGCATGGTGATAACTGTATTTTATATAGTTATTTTCATCTATTTTATTAATTATAATTGCTATGTTTTCATATTTTTAGTTAATTTTAGTTTAATAAATTAGTATTTATTGTTTTTTTTATATTTTAAGAAAATTAAATAATTTGTATTGAAAACTTAATTAATTGCAAATAATAGAGTTCTTAATTACAATTTATAAAAGTAAAAAATATAATTTAAATTAAAATCGGGCTTAATTTTAATTATTAAAAGTTTAAAAATTTAATTTAAATTAGAAAAGGGCTTAATTGTAATTAAAGAAAGTTAAAAATGTAATTTGAATTAAATTTGTGGGTCAAAATGCAATTAATTAAAGTTTATTTGTCTACGCAGGTGAGAAGAATCCATGCGCCATACACCACACGCGCAACGTCGACTGTCCGATCAGCGAAGAAACGGCTACGATGCACACTTCCCTATCATACCCCCCCACATTACGCGCGCCTCTGATCCCGTGTGCTGATCTCTGCGTGCAACCGGATCTTCAGTGAATGAAATGCTGCCAATTGTCTGCATTAATCCTTGCAGCGAATCAGAAGATGCCACGTGTCCCAGTTTATTTTTCATCTAATCATGTGATGACACATGGCATGTTACGATGAGCGCGAAAGCGCAGGATCATGCCCGTGCGACAATCTATCGTGCGCCCGTTTCGCACAGCCAATGAAATTCTGCCACGTGTCCATATTAATCCTTGCAGCGAATCAGACGCTGACACGTGGCATGCACTTTGAATTAAAAAATCAGAACAACGCCTCTGTGTCTTACGCGTGAGTTTTATTTTTCGATACAAATTTTTACACGTTTATTAAAAAAATGTAATATTTTAGATGTATTTTTTAGCTATAAATAGGGGATAGTATGATAGAGTAAAAAGAGTTTTTTAGAGTGTTTAGTTTTTGAGATTTTTTGTATTGTTCGGTTTTGGACTACAGAACATGTAGAAACCATTTTTTGGCTTTTGTTGTGTTATGCGTGTGCCAAATATTTGTTCTAAGTTATGTTTTAATTTTCTGTATTCTTCATCTTATTTTTCTGAAACTGTTGTAATTTTTATTTTAAATTTATGAAGTAATTTAATTTTTCTAGGGTTGCATTTGATCTAAATTTATGAAGCTTTTATTTTAATTATTTTTGAACAATTTATAAGACGTTTGAGTTGTTTATTCTATTTTGTGCTTAATGCTTTTGATTATTTACGAATTTTATCAAATGATCCGTGGCACATAAATAAACTTGGAAGAGACATTTTTTTGTATATTGCTCATAGATAGAATGACATGTATGATGGAGGATAGGAATATACCCTAATTGTATGTGTGGCCATTTGAGAACTTAGAACGTAATGAATCTCGGTGAATATAATTCTCATAGGAATATAGGGAATTAATTTAACCAGGTGTGTTTATACGGAGCTCGGAAAAGATGTATGAATAAAATTAGAAGTTTTCGGTTGACAAATTAAATGTACTAAAAAAATATAAATCAAAAGAAAATAAAATGATTTGAGTTGATTAATTTTGGTGAAAAATTGCAATCCCAGATTTCTTTTATTTTATTATTAAACTCTTTTCTTAAATTTGTTACAATCAACGATCGTTTTGAATAAAATCAAAGAGAGATAATTTTAGTACTCAACAAACTATAGTGACAAATCTCCGTGGGAACGATAACTTACTTATCAAATATTATTACATGTGACCGTGTATACTTGCACGTTTTTTGTTCTTAAAATAAGACAACACATGGTTACTGATGAATGCTCAAAAAGCACTAAAATAACCATGATTTTATGCACATTAATTGATTAAAAATATATATATTTATATGTTTTATCATATATTTATATAAATTTGTCTTTTTCGGAATCACGGGTATTTTTATTGTTTTTCAGGTATTTTGGCTTAAAAACGTAACTTAAAGACTCAAAGAGGAATACTTGAAGCAATACATCACAAATATATTAAGAAATAAATGGGGAAAGGTCAACAAATATGCAAAAATTGGACAAAATGGGTCAAAAATATCAAAAAGGAGAAAAACGCGCCACCGCGCCGCCCAGCCGCCCAGCCGCGCGCGCAGCAGCGCCCAATCCCGCGCCAAGCTGCGCGCGCGGGTACTGTTCATCCGCGCGCGCCGATGCCCGTTTCGCCCCATTTTTCACGTGCAGCCGCCCCATGATGTCATGTTGACGTCATCAATGACCTCAGCATTTCCATTACGCGTTTTTACATTTTTTTACTCATTTTTTCTCCATCCTCACCTATAAATACCCCCTTCCCTTCACTTCAAAAAACACCTTCTACACCTTCAAAACCTCCAAATATATTCTTTTCTCTCTTTTTAGTTTTTCTTAGTTTTTAGTTAATTTCTCTTAGTTTTAGAGTTCTTCCCTTTTTGGGAAGAACTAGTTATGTTTATGTAATTTATTAGCTTTTTGATTCAATAAATGGGAGTGCAAATTCCACTTGGAGTTTTTCCAGCAACGGGAATAGCGTCGAAGTTCTGTAAGGATTTTATTTTCTTTACAGTTATTTTTTATGCTTTATTCTTACATGTTATATTTAATTTGTCTGTGATTAAATTTAACTGTGCTTGCTGTTAATAAACATGATGTAATAATAACGTTGTTATGCTTGCGAAATATTAAATAGGTAAAAATCTCTAAAATGAATTGATTTTATTTTTATTCATGATTTTATATTAAGAATGTTAGAGAGAAATATATTATTTTTCATTTCAAACTTAAACCTGAAAATTAGATTTTAAGGTTTAGTTATCCGGTCTGATTTAGAGTAGTGCTCTTTTATTTGATGGTACAATCGCCCGGTAGTTAGAGTGAAGCTCTATTTCAAAAGTTTTTATAAGAATTATTATCTGAAAATGTATTGACAACATGTTTTCAGTAGTGGTTTTAAAACTTGAAAGTTAGTACTCGGATGACTAAATTCTTAGGTTTAATTTGGACACCTTGAATAAAGTTTAAACTATCTAACCCCACCAAAGGTGGCATTTAAATGGTTCATTTTCAATCTCTTAGAAAAATGAATTAATTTAATTAAGCAAATTGGTTATCAACCCCACTCATAGGTGTTAATTGATTTGATTAGTTAACAAAGAATATCTAACCCCACCAAAGGTGGTATTCATACAAAAAAGGGAGAATCAATAAATATCAATTCATATCTTTAATAACCTAGATAATATGAGCAAGCATAATTAACTTAGTTATTATATCCATAAATACTCTGCCATTATAAATGATAAAATTTGCATAAATGTTTATTGAATCTATGTTTATTTTTATGTAAGTAGATTAAAAACACAAAAACCCCAAAATATCGTGACATGATGTTTAGGATTTAATTTCGTTTTTAAAAGTTTGAATAATAAATTAAGAACCACATACATTCCTTCCTTAGATCGACCTTGGGAGTATACTTATCATTTTCTACGAAATGATTCGTGCACTTGCGAGAGTTTTATAAATATTAAAACCAAAGTATTGGCAAGAATCGGTGATACCGGTTTTCGCTCATCAGTTACAAGAAGACTACTTCTGATCATTATGTTTTTGTACAAAAATTCTCTGATGATGATTTTATCATTTTATTGCTCTATGTTGATGACATGTTGATTGTTGGAAAAAATTCTTCAAGGATTGATAATTTGAAGAAGCTGTTGAGTAAGTCTTTTGCCATGAAGGACTCGTGGCTAGAAAAACAAATTATTGGTATTCGAATTTGTCGAGACAAGAAAAGAAAGAAGTTGTACATGTCACAGGAATGGTACATCAACAAGGTACTTGAAAGGTTTCATATGGATAAATCTAAAGTGGTTTCTTCTCCTGTATCTAACAACTTTAAGTTGAGGTCGAGTCAAGCCCCTTCAACAGATAAAGAGAAGGAAGATATGAAAAATGTTCCATATGCCTCAGTAGTAGGAAGCTTAATGTATGCAATGGTATATACAAGGCCAAACATAACTCATGCAGTTGGAGCTATTAGTCATTTTCTTTCGAATCCAGGAAGAGAGCATTGAGATGCAATAAAGTGGATTATGAGATATCTTCAAGGTACTTCCAAGTTAATACTTAGCTTTGGAAGTGGAAAACTAGTGTTAGTTGGATACACTGATTCAGATTTGGCAAGAGAGGAAGATTCTTGTAATTCTAATTCATGTTATCTAATTACTTTCTCTGGTGGAGCAGTTTCTTAGTAGTCAAGATTGCAAAAGTGTGTTGCACTTTCTACAATAGAGGTGGAGTTTATTGCAACAATCAAAGCCTGTAAGGAGTTGTTGTGGATGAAATAGTTATTGAGAGAACTTGGCTTCAAGTAGCCGAAATATGTGTTGTTTTGCGATAATCAGAGTTCTATTCACTTAGCGAAGAACTCGACGTTTCACTCAAGATCAAAGCATATTGATGTGAGATATCATTGGATAAGGGATACTCTTAAAAATAAGTTGCTTGAACTTGAGAAAATCTATATTGATGAAAATGGATCTGACATGCTGACAAAAATAGTGTTAAGGGAAAAACTTGAAGTTTGTTGTTCAATTGTCGAAATGGTGAATCCCTTCATCTAATCGGGAAAGAGGGAGATTTGTTAGGTTTTCCTCTTATTTGGAGGAGTCTAAGTAAAGCCTATGGAGTAAGAAGGGAAATTATATCATTTCAATTCTTCATTAATAAACCCATTTAGGGTTTGTTGAGAGGGGATTCAGAAAAGAGAAATCAGAGCTACAACAGAAAAGGTAGTAGTTAGTAGTAGTTTTTTCCTTCTCGAGGAAGCCTTCATCAAGTGCTCCGATGGAAAGTTTTTTGTTGTCTGATTCAGCTGAAATTTTGCAGGCACGTTCCCGACTCAAGACTCTTTAATCTGTGCGGTGGGATTTGGATTTGGCTCACCGGTTTGGGAAAATCTAGGCCGTGAACAGTGACTACGAAATTAGGTTAGATTTTTCTATTTTCTTGAAATAATTGTTAGTTTCTAAGAAGTTGTATTCTTGATGATATTATTGATTGTATGCCTCTAGTTTTACCTAAAGAGAACTTTTGTACAATTATTTCTTAATAGTGTAATTTTTGGAGAAGAGTGTTGTGGTTGTTTCTTTCCTATACCGATAAGATTTTTTCACGTAAATTGATTGTGTTGATTTTGTGCATGTTTCATTTTGAGCTCTATTTATTTGTTTCCTAAAAGATTCATACAAAGAAAGAGAATATGTTTAATTCCGTTGTTTAGAGCTTGATTAAATCTGAATTATTATTGTAATTCTCCTCACAATGTTTTACGTTAAGTATGATTTTGGTTGTTTAGATAAAATCATCTTTTAAGAGTTAAAAGTTTTGGTTACAAATGTCATTTTTTTAGTTCTCCATTTTTATTTTTATTTTTTCTGAAAAATAAATTATGTTTTATGTCAATAAACTTAGATCATTTGTAAATTGCTCCTAACACTTTTTTTTAGGAAATTGCACCTAATTTTTTTCTTCAGAAAATTGCTCCTAACTTTTGTTGTTTAAAAAAAATCATTAAATTTAATTACATTTAGGAATTTTCATCTAATTTTTTTATTAACAAATCTAACAAAATAAAATATATTGTGATGTAAAATAAAATATCAAATGATCATTTATTGTTAGATTTGCATATTAATTTTTAGGTGAGGTTATTGGTATAATTTATATTCTTATTATTATAATAATAATTTGATTTAATTATAATAATATTAAAATGTAATTAATAATAAGAATAAAATTATTTTGTTATAAAATTTTGATTAAATTATAAAAAATATCACTCCTAAAACTTGAAATGATATCTTAAAGTTATCCTAATTAATATATTGTTGTCTCAAATGTCCCATGTTATTAAAATGCCATATTTTAGTGTCCCAATTTTGGTATCCTTTATATTATTTTTCAATAGTAACCAATTGTTTTTACCCAAAATATCCTTAGTTTTTTAGTGAAGGGTTTTTATTTTTTTCTTTATAAAATTTAATTAAAGTTGAATTTTTTTGTTTTGTTAAAATTTTAGTTCAACACTTCCTATTAAAAGATAGGAAAATATAAAAATTATTGAATTTATGTCTTTAAAAAATAAATAATATAAATAAGTATTAAATATCATAACATTTCACTAATTTCATTGGAACCCGATGAAATTTTTTTCATTACTAACCGAAATGGATAACAATTAAAATACTTTTCATGAAAATTAATTAAAAATATTTCTATTATTAATGTTGTTCGAAAAAAAAAGTGCTTCACAAAATAAAAAAAATATTTTTTTAAAATCTAGTTAATATAAAAAAATCATTCATAAAAATGCCAAAATGATATCTTGGATAAATTGTTTTAGTTAATATTCAAAAAGGATAGAAATGGTAACAATACTTGAAGTGAAGTATTAAAACATAATATTTTATTAATATGGAACATTTGGGGTATGAATGTATTAATTGGTGTGCCTGTAAATTTATGAAATCCTCTAAAACTTATAACAATAAAAATAATATCGAATAATATTAAACGACGTCTAATTGAATAGTATTTAATATTGAACGAGTTTAATGGACATAATTCAATTTAAATGGCATTTATTTGCATCACATTCAAAATGAGATGATATACCAAATTTTTTTAATAATAAAAATATAATATAAACAAAAAAAAGTGTTATTTTTGTGATTAAAAGTTTTAAAATTGATATTTTTTTTATTTTTCTAATATTTTATGTGATAATAAAATATATAATTATAATAATATCATTATTATTTGATTGGGTGAACTACACAAATAATCTTTATTTTTTATATTATATACTTTAATCTACTTTATTATTTTTTCTAGTGATTTCATTCCTTTAATTTTTAATTTTCACACATAGTTTCCCTCATTTTTTCATTATAATTTAATGTCTTTATTTTTTAATATTTATATTTTGGTTCCTTTACATTCTTATTTTTTTTGAGATTGAACTACACAAAATAGTACATATGTTTTTCTATATTTTAAAATTTGATCCCTTATTATTATTTTATTTTAATTTGATCATTATTTTTAAATTTTTTTATTTTTAGTAGTTTTATTTTTATTTTTTAAAATTTGGTACATTTTGTTTTTAATTTTCATACATTTAATCCATAAATTGAGATCAATGTTAAATTAAAATTGAAAAGCATTTAAAAAATAAGGAATTAAAATATAAAAACTAAAAAAATAAGGTATTAAATTATATAAAAAATAAGATTAAAAAAGAAAATAGAGAGAGAGAAGAGACTATTTGTTATTTCAATTTTTCCCCTCAAAATTAAATGCAACACTTCAATGCTTAATCCGACAAAAGCCTCTTGAGCAGTGGAAAACAAATTCATATTTTCCTTTTTCGTTACAGACGCTGACACTCCTCTCGTCATTTTCCTCTCTTCCCACACTTTCTTGGAGAGAGGTATTACAAATTACAATCTTGGATTGCATTTCCTTTCAATATTTGATCTGGAATCATCAATTCATCTTCAGCTGGAACTCTAGCGAATTGCCCCAGCCAGTGACTTAATGGCGCGGACTCCGAGTCAACTCACCTCCATATTTTCCTTCACATCCACCATTGTATTCCTCATCTTATTCACCCTCCCTCAACTCGCATGGTTAATCTCCAGCAATCCCACCATTTCTCATCTTCTTCTCCGACCATCTCACCCTCACGCCCGTCCTGCCTATATGTTGCCTCTCCATCGCTCTACTTCCGATTCTTCTTCTACTTTAAATCCTCATCGTCATCTCCTGAGATCCGAGTCTTCTTATCTTCCCAATTCTCCCATGAGACTCTATGATGATCTCCTCCTCAACGGGTATGTTTCTGAATTTCTTGTTCTCGCTTTATATGTTTTGATATGTATTTTTGTTTTTCAATTTGGATTAAGACTGTAGTGGTGATCTGAATTCGAAGGTACTATACCACCCAGCTTTGGATAGGGACTCCGCCTCAGAGATTTGCGCTTATTGTCGATACTGGGAGCACTGTTACATATGTCCCTTGCTCTACGTGCGAGCAGTGTGGCATTCACCAGGTTGTTTTTCAAGTTCTGGAATGATGCAGATCGAAAGGATGAAGATAGCAACTGATTTTTCTTTTATTTTCTGCTGTAACCGAATAAACAAACTTGGCGCCAATATGCACATGGTGTCCGTTAGGTTGTGGGTAGCATGTGTGTGAGTGGTGCTTGATGCACATGGGAATTGGTTGGGCCGTGTGTGTGTGAGAATGCATGAGGCTCTGTGCACATGGAAACGGTTAGCTCGATGTCTATAAAACCCGTGCATGACCATAGTAAAGATTCACTCTTGTTTTTGCTAATTTCATCGTTTTCTTCGTAGAGCCTGTTCTGTGAATTTAGAGTTCCAACCATAAATTTGTTATCTGTAATTCAATACTACCACCATTTATGTTCTTATTTTGATTTCTTGCTGCATCAGAATTTGGTATCAGATCTTGAGTTTGAGTTGCAATTCGAATGGCGACGTTCGACAATCAAACCCTTGGCAATGGTAGTGATGACACGAAGAATCTGTGGGTTGTGATAGCTGGCCTTGAATGCATATTCAAGCAGAGGATTGAGGAAGTGTTGCGAGACCTTCAGCAATCATTCTTACATACCACCACCCAAATCTAAGCCCAATTGAGCGAGATTTGAAGACAGTTAAGACCATGAGGAAAGGAGGTTCTTCGCGATGCTTCATTCGTACTTGTTGAACATTTATCGCACCCACCGCCTTGACCTCATCGTACACTTGCGTTTCCTCGCAACCACTTCGATTTTGATACTTGCGTCCACTCAGACATTGATGATGACCTCGCGACTCCACCAAGATCAAACCCTAAAAACTTTGGGTTTGATGGAGGCACTATCGGCTTAATGTGGACCTGTCCACATTCACTAGTCACATTTACATGGAAGAATTCCTCGACTGGATGGCTACTGTCGAGAATTACTTCGACTACAAGGAGATATGAGAGGAGAAAAAGTTAAATTGTAGCTTATAAACTCAAGGGTGGTGCCTCTACTTGGTGGGAATACATGAAGAATGAAAGGAGGTTGAGAGATAAAACACCAATCAGCTCTTGGGAAAGAGTGAAAAAACTAATGGTGCAATAGTTTCTATCTGCTGATTACGAGCAACTTGTTTACCAGCAATACCACTAGTGTCAGCATGGAAGAAAGAGTGTCACTGAATACACTGAGGAGTTAATGAGACTTGGCTTACGAGCCAACATATGGGAACGAGAACCTCAGAAGGTTGCTAGGTATGTGCAAGGTCTAAACTTTCCTATTAGGGAAAGACTAGAGTTTAGCCAAATCTTGTGATCTATCAACCAAGTCAACAACATGGCACTAAATGTGGAAAACCAACTAGCTAGGCCCAAAAAATCCATGCCAAAATTCACCCCCACCAATCACCACAGAAACCACACCAGTTGCAAAAAAATTCGTCCTTAAACAACCAACCAACAATTCGAACAACACCTACAAAACCTAACCTGTATGCCAAACCACCACCTATCAAATATTTTAGGTGTTATTAGCAGTGGCACAAATATAATGAATGCCCACATAGGCATACAGTTAATTTGATCAATGAATTTGAGCATTCAGATGATGAATTTGATCCCTTATCTCCCGAGGATTTCGAAGGAGCACTGCCCATTGAAAGTGATGATGGTGATAGAGCTTTAAATTGTATAGTGTAGAAGGTATTGCTATCAACAAAACAACCAACACTATCATATACATTTTCAGAACAAGGTGCACAGTTCAATAGAAGGTATGCGATGTTATTGTTGATAGTGGTAGTACTGAAAATATTGTTTCACATGCACTGGTGAAGTCCTTGGGATTGAACACTCATCCCTACCCATATCCCTACAAAATAGAAGGGATTAAGAAAGGGAATGAGGTTAAAGTGTAAGAAGTGCATAGGGTACCATTTTCCATTGATTTTTTTTACAAAGATGAGGTGCATTACGATGTTGTGGAAATGGATGTTTGTCAAATTCTTTTGGGAAGGCCCTGGCAATATAACATGGATGCAATACACAAAGGCAGGCCAAACATCATCATATTCACTTGGAAAGATATCAAGATAGCCTTACTCCCTACAAAGAAAAGCTTCCCCAACCCTACCAAACCAAAAATGTGTCTTAACTACAAACCCAACGAGTTTGACAATGAACTCAGAAAGGCTAAGGTGGTGTTAGCATTAGTAGCTAAAGAACAACAACCCGTCACTCATGCCATCCTTGATGCTGTTAAAGAGTTACTATTTGCTGATAGCGACCTTACACCAACTGACTTACCTAACACCTTAACCCCACTAAAGGACATTCATCACCACATAGATTTCATACCAGACAACAATCTGCTCAATTTACCCCACTGTCGAATGAATCCTAAAGACCATGAGCTCTTACAAGATATAGTGGAAGCCCTCTTGGATAAGCACCTCATCCAGTAAAGCAAGAGTCCACGTGTTGTGCCTACACTGCTTGTACCAAGAAGGATGGCACAATGAGAATGTGTTCAGCAAGAATATTAACAAGATCACAGTCAAGTACAGGTTCCCTATTTCTAAGTTAAAAGATATGCTTGAAAATTTACGTCTTCTCTAAGCTTGATCTTCGTAGTGGATATCACCAAATTCGCATCATAAAAGGAGATGAATAGAAGACAACTTTTAAAACCAAGAAAGGCCTATATGAATGGCTTGTTATGCCATTTGGGTTGTGCAATGCTCCCAACACCTTCATGAGGTTGATGTATCATGTTTTGAATCCTCTCAATGGTGCTTGTGTGGTAGTATATTTCGATGACATCTTAATCTACAACAAGAATCCTAACGAGCATCTAGAGCATTTGTAGGTTGTCTTGGAGTTATTGAGAGAACACAAACTTTTTCTCAACCTCACAAAGTGCGAGTTTATGACCACTAGATTCCTTTTCTTAAGGTATGTTATCAGCCCTGAGAGCATCTCAGTGGACAGTAAGAAGATAGATGTCATCCAGTCATGGCCTAATCCCATATCAATACATGAAGTCAGGAGCTTTCATGTCCTGGCAACGTTCTACATGAGATTCATAAGGGATTTCAGTCCAATTGTTGCACCTATAGCAAACTACCTCAAGAAAGGATATTTCATTTGGGGTAAGGAGTAGGAAAACAGTTTCCAACTCATCAAGGAAAAACTGTGCATAACCCCAGTTCTATCTTTGCCAGATTTTGACAAAGTATTTGAAGTTGAAACAGATGCATCTATGATGGGTATTGGAGCAGTGTTATCTCAGGGTGGCAAGCCTATTTTCTTCAGCGAGAAACTTAGTGAAGCACGTCAATAATGGTCCACTTATGACCAAGAGTTCTACGCTTTCATTCGAGCCATCAAACATTGGGAGTATTATCTCATTTCAAAGGAATTTATCATTCATATTGGTCACTCGACACTCAGATGGATTCACTCCCAGAAAGACATCTCAAGAGTCCATACTAGATGGGTCATCTACTTGCAAAGGTTTACTTATTTGTTTAAACACAAGAAGGAACATCTAAACAAGGTAGTTGATGCACTTAGTAGGAGGCATACCCTCCAAACTGAGATTACTAGTTTTGACACCCTTCCTGAACTATATATAATAGATGAAGATTTTACAACTACCTAGACCTAATGCAACAACCATGAACCTGTGCATAGTTTCCATTTGCAAAGAAGGGTATCTCTTTAAAGACAATAGATTGTGCATTCCAAAACCAGCTTAAGGGAATACCTGATTCAGGAACATCATGCTGGGGGACTTAGTGGTCATATTGGTAGGGATAAAACCATACTTTTCGTTGAGAAAAGATACTACTGGTCTCATTTACAAAGAGATGTAACTAGATTTATGCAGAAATGCTCTATCTGCCAAAGAGCTAAGGGAGGCAACCAAAACACTGGCCTTTATTCTCCTTTGTTAGTTCTAGCAACTATTTGGGAGGATCTTAGCATGGATTTCATCCTCGGGCTACCAGTCAGCAAAAGAAGAGTAAACTCCATCCTTGTGGTAGTGGACCGGTTTTCAAAAATGTCCCAATTGATTTCATGCATAGTTAATCTTCTTTCGAGACATTGTCAAGTTGCATGGAATCCCTGAAACCATCACCTCTGATCGTGATGTGAGGTTCATCAGTCATTTTTGGAAAGAGTTGTGGCGCAGGTTTGATACCACTTTGAACTTTAACAACGCCTATCATCCCCAGACTGATGGGCAAACAAAAGTGCTCAATAGAACCATAAGCAACATGCTTAGGTGCTTAACTCATAAAAGACCTCGAGAATGGGATATATATCTTTCCCTGATTGAGTTTGCTCTCAATAGTATCACAAATCACTCACCTTTCTCGGTTGTCTGCACCAAAGTGCCCAATTTTAGTGTCTATTTGCAAGCCATACCTAACCCAAAAAGTAAAACTGTTGGCATGTGGGCTACTGATTAAGCTCAATTCCACCAAGAAATTTGAGAACACATCGAATTAATAAATACACAATAGAAAATGTAGGCAGATCAGCATTGTAGGTTTACACATTTTCAAGTTAGTGAGCTAGTCATGGTGCACCTTAACACAAGGCACATGCCTAAAGTTTCAGCTTAGGAACTATGTCCCTTTTAGAATTATTAAGAAAGTCAACGACAATGCTTATGTCATTGATTTTCTTGAAGATTAGAACATTTCCAATACATTCAATGTAACAGATTTTCGTAAATACTACCCCACAGATGTAGCTAATGCGATCTACTTGAATTCGAGGACAAATTCTACTGAAGAGGAGGACTATGATGCAGATAGAAAGAATGCAAATAGCGACTGATTTTTCTTTTATTTTCTGTTGTAACTGTCTTTTATTTTCTATTGTAACCGTCTTTTATTTTCTGTTGTAACCGAATAAACAAACTTGGTGCTAAAATGCACATGGTGGCCGTTAGGTTATGGGTAGCGTATGTGTGAGTGGTGCTTGATGCACATGGAAATCGGTTGAGTGTGAAGCTCTGTGCACATGGATACAGTTAGGCTCGATGCCTATAAAACCCGTGCATCGCCACAGCTAAGAATTACTCTTGTTTTTGCTAATTTCATCGTCTTCTTGATAGAGCCTGTTCTGTGAATTTAGAGTTCTAACCATAGAGTTGTTCTTTGATATTCAATACTACCACCATTTCTATTCTTGTTCTGATTTCTTGATGCATCACTTTTTATTGTATTTCACGTATTATATTTTTTTGATTCTCTTGCTATTTTGATCATATTTGATATAATTCACCTTTACTGTGAATCAATAATTTGAAATGGAGATGCGATAGAGTTACATTGGAGATTTTGGGTTTGATTTTTCTAGTTGTGCATTTTCATCTTCTTCTTTTTCATTTTTTTCTTTTTTCCTCTTCCCTTTTTGGGTTTTGATAGGACCCAAAGTTTGATCCAGAAATATCGACCACCTACCAACCTGTGAAATGCAACATAGATTGCACTTGTGACAATGACAAAGTGCAATGTATATATGAGAGGCAGTATGCTGAGATGAGTACTAGCAGTGGTGTGCTTGGTGAAGATTTATTATCCTTTGGCAATCAGAGTGAACTTGCTCCACAGCGAGCCGTTTTTGGCTGTGAGAATAAGGAAACCGGTGATCTTTATACTCAGCGTGCTGACGGTATAATGGGGTTGGGCCGTGGTGATCTTAGCATTGTGGACCAGCTTGTTGATAAAACTATTATCAGTGATTCATTCTCGCTGTGTTATGGTGGAATGGATATTGGTGGAGGTGCAATGGTTCTCGGTGGTATTCCTCCCCAATCAGACATGGTCTTTGCCTATTCTGACCCCGTAAGAAGGTGTGTCTTCTAAAAGCCTTGCTCTATAAATGTGAAGCCATATTTTGCAATTTCCTAACGTATACAATCAATACATCTCACCCATTTACTATAGTTGTGGGATGGCAACAGTCCATATTATAATATAGATTTGAAGGAGATACGTGTAGCGGGGAAGCGCTTGAAATTAGAACCAAGTGTATTTGATCAAAAGCATGGAACTGTCCTAGACAGTGGTACTACATATGCATACCTACCGGAAGTAGCATTTTTAGCATTTAAAGATGCTGTAAGTTTCTATTTCTGAAGAGCTTTAAAGCAAATACAACTTTTGTTTACTAAGGAATATGAAAAGATACTTATCCTTGCTTCTTTCTCCATAGAATGAATTCAAAATAACCAAGTACCATGCAAAGTTTTATTGCTGATTGGTTTCATTTATTGCATTATATTGATCAAAATTTGTAAAGTAGCTACAAACACAATTTCTAGTCAACATCTAAATAAATTTTTTGTCAACTTTCTGGAGAACAGATATAATATAGTGGCCTACAATCAAAACTCAATGTAATGACATTTGCCTTCTTGCAGATCATGAAGGAACTTAATTCTTTGAAGCGGATTCGGGGACCTGATCCAAATTACAAGGACATATGCTTTTCTGGTGCTGGAAGGTATGACACAAGTGTACATGCGGACGTTTATTAGTAGTAAAAAGAGCGAAGAATTCACTCACCTTTGTATTCCTAACAATTTAACCAATTCTTTCTGCAGCGATGTCTCCGAATTGTCAAATACCTTTCCAACAGTTGATATGGTTTTTGGAAATGGACAAAAAATGTCACTTTCGCCTGAAAATTACTTGTTTCGTGTATGTATCTGATTTTTATCAGTATTATCATTTTCTCTCTTTCTTCCCCCTTGCTTTCTTTGGTTTTTGAGGACCTTATTTCCTATAGGCATCACTGATATTATGCCTAGGTGGAATTTAAAAAAAAATTCAATAACCAGATTTTATAGTTTTGAATTTTGATTGTAATCATGCTAGTTTTAAAATTAATATTTTTCTGCTTATTGATATAATATTGTGTTTTATGTTAAAGCATTCAAAATATTACAGTTTTGTTTGCAATTACGCTAGTTCATCCATAGATCTTCGGATGCTTACTGATTAAATGTTGTATTTTATACGAAAGCATAAAAAAGTGCATGGTGCATATTGCTTGGGGATTTTCCAGAATGGAAAGGATCCATCCACCCTTCTAGGAGGTAAAATATGCTAAGACAACAATATAGCTTAGTTCATTTAAACGATTTTTATTTTCCATTTCCATATTAATTAACCTTTTCCTGTGATTCCATGCTTCCTGTTTTAACTTCATCTATTTGTAATAGGAATTATTGCCCGCAATACTCTTATAACATATGACCGTGAGCAATCCAAGATTGGTTTCTGGAAAACTAATTGTTCTGAGTTATGGGAAAAACTCAAAGGTCCACCTCACAATGAGACGAACTTAACTACTGAAGCACCACCTGTATCTGGATTAGCACCAAATAAGGCCCCACATTATGTATTTCCAGGTTTCATATATTGTGGACCTTTGAGTAAACTTAGATGCATCATTTTTCTATTTCTTACCTTTGCATTTAGATGGCATCTTCAACTGTGTCTTTCTTTTCTGTTGTGTGCACGTATTTTGTAGGGCATGATTTATGTTTTATAATAAAAAGGCACGCTTTTTATTATTGCAAAATCATTGGAAAAGAGGAGTATTAAAACTAAAGTATATTTGTTAGATGCTTTTATAAGTTAAAATCACAATCAATTTCTTTTATTTGAAGCAGTGATCCAATGCTATGATACAATTATAACATAAAACATGTTAAAATAGGTTATTTTTACCAAATACTATTGTATTGTAACCATAGATAATTTTTGTGCACAGATGGATTCAAAATTGGACAAATAGCGTTTGACATATCATTGAACATTAGCTATGCAGATCTGAAACCACACATGACAATGCTGGTTGAATACGTTGCTCATGGTCTAGAGATTAGTACTTCCCAGGTTAGACAAAGACTGCTTTGGAACGAAGGTCATATGATCAACTTGTACTTTTAATTATACACCTGAGAAACTTATGAATTTGTATATGTATGTAATTAAGATGATCTTCAGTATCCCGTTCTGATTATCCCAATTGAATGACTTTAGGTTCACTTATTGAAAGCTACACCTGATGGGAATAATTCCCTTACTAAGTGGACTGTATCACCGGCAGGATCTGCTGACTACATATCTAATGGAACTGCAGCTGTAAGTGAACTTTGTGGAGTTGGAACTATTGTTTTTGCTAATAACATTATGATGATCCTCTAGATAAATTTAATTTTTCCTACAGAGGATAATTTCCCAGCTTGCTGCGCATGACATGCAACTTCCTAGGACCTTTGGCCATTATGAGTTGGTTGGGTGGAATGTCCAATCCAAGGAAAAGCGGTATGTTACATTTCCGGAATACATCTTTCTGACACAAGTATACACCACGGCATTTTATTACTATTAATGGAATTGTAATTTCCATTTCAAAAACTTTTTTTACATATTTCAGTACAATGCCATCTGTCTATTCTGTGTTTACAATTTCTGTTTCTCCGAGTATTCAGTTTCTTATATGGGCATCGGGGATTTGCATTCTCTTGCTATCATTCTATGAGGAGCCATTTTTCAAACTGCAATGAATAAGTTTAGACAAAAAAAGTGTTACTTTTGTCCTTGAGCATTCTTTAACGAAGCAACTCCTTTAGGATGTGGAAATAGTTTTCTTCTCTTGTTGCTTGAATCTGGGCTTTAGGGTTTGTTTGTTTCTTCTTATGGGACTCTGTAATAGCGTTTATGACATCACAAAAGCACTTCTGGATCAAATAGAAAAAAATTATCATAAGCGCTTTCAGGATTCAGTAGGTACATTTTGTGCTTGTGAAAAGAAGCATATTATGTGCTTCTTCCTTAAACTCCTTTGTTCTGAAAAGTTTCTGTATTAAACCACTTTTAGTAGAAGTATAAGAAAATAGACTATATTTTGTGCTATTCCTTATACCCATAATTTCTTAAATGGTGCAGGAGTGGGTGGCAGCAAATTCATGTGGTGGTTATATTTGCAATTTTTGTCGTTCTAGCAATCGTAGTGTCAGCCTTTGGAGTGGTTGTTATTTGCAGACGCCGACAGCAAACAACCAATGTATACAAGCTTGTCAATGTTGCCATTCCGGAGCAAGAACTCCAGCCACTTTGAACACTCATAGTGCACGACTTGATTTGATTCTTGACTCACTCGATAAGTCAATCTGTGAGTTGATTTATCGAGATTCTTGTTCTGTGAACGGAACCATTCTTTACAATTGTTATCGAGATTCTTGTTCTGTGAATGGAACCATTCTTTACAATTGTTGACTAATCTTTGGTTATACCCAAATAGTCATAGAAAGAAGAGCTCACATTTTGGTTACGTAGAAAACCAAATTTGTACGTGAATATTGGGGGGAGAGAGAAAGATAATCAAATCCAAAGCTTTCTCAATAATGTCATTTTTGTGGGAAGCTCCAATATAGTGGAGATTTTTTATTTTTTAAGTTCTATTGCCCGTTTAACGTGAATACGTCTTATGTATTTGGAACAAAAAGAAAGAAAGATGAAATAAGCTAATATAACCTTCTTCAAGCATAATGTGGTTATAGATCTCTTCTAAGCATGTTTTTGTTTCAGATACGTGATAGAAGATCTTACTTCTATAAAAGATGGTGTTTAGTTTCTTAGGTTATAAAGTATATTATTTAGTTTTTTTCGTATAAAAAAGTACTTCAAAATTTTTTACAATGAATTTTATTAAGAAAATATTAAATATCCTTTCTTAGTATATTTTCATAAACAAAAAGATTGAAAATAAATTTTTATAATTTAAGGAATAAAAAGAAATTTTTTGTAAGTACAAAAGATAAGTTTTAACTTTTCACCCTTTTTATAATGAATTCATGAGAATAAAAAATGGCATTCCATTGAAATTGCACATTATCATTGATATTACATTGGAGATGGAATTTGGTTAAAGAAATTAAATAAGGGTGGGTGATGCGTATGCCTCTTAATCATGTCAAAATAAAAATTTAATTTATTTTTAATTTTTATAATAGTTTAATTATTTTGTTTTTAAAAATCAATTTTTTATTTTATTCTTATTTTTTCGACCATTATGAGAAGGGTTAGAGTAGGTAGCACAAAATGGGAAATATATTTAGCAAACATAGGTAAAGACAAAAGTGAAAACATAGACTGAGAAATAGAAGAACTAGGTACACTAGGGAGTGATAAATGCTGTGCAGAAGAAACACTAGAGAAAGTAGACGCAGAAAGAGTCAAAATTACATAGCGACCAAACTGGAACTTAAGGTCGATCTTGTGTAACTTAGCTGGGAAAAGTAGTTTCTTAATTTGAATGTCTCCGATGCTTTAGCTTGGAGTATTAACGAAGTGTAATTACTTGAAATTTCATCAGATATTGGGATATTCATTATATGAGCTTCTCTTAATAGATAATTGAAGTATCTATAATTTGAGGATTTATTTGTATTTTTCATTTGGGGTTTTTAAAACTAATAACTAGGATAGAGATGGAAAGCTCACCCTAATACTGGCATCAGTAACCCTAGTTGAAAGTATATCATATTATTGGGAGGGAGGAATTGTAGAGCCTCCTCTGTCCCCTTTATACTTCCATGTGTAGTGTGTTGGTTGGCCAAATATTGAGAAATATTAGAACTTTTCGGCCACTGTAATGTGAAATTATGAGAAGGGTATGTGCAACACAATTTTTTTTATGAAAAAGTTGGGATATAATGGTTACACCAGTGTAAAATATCTTATGTGGTTATATAATATGCTACGTTTAACTGAATACTTGAAGGAGAATTGTATAGTTTAGATGTTGTTGCCTACTTGTTTTTGAAGTTATGCATAAGGATAAATTTAGTGTATGTTATTGTGTCAGGAGTTAGGGTACAACTGTAACAACAGTTAGAATTAGCTCTGAAGGTGTATTTCCTTCTATGGTGAAGGAATCCTTGACATCAGTAATTAATTGGTAGTTCTCAGTTCGATTAAGGTATTGAGGTAATTTGAATATCTAAGTGTTTTGGATATAGATTGTCAAAATTAATCATTGAAGACAGTGTTGTTCAATGTATTGTCTATTATGACAACTATTGGATGAATTATATAGACATTTGTAATTATAAATATGACTTGATAATATAGCTACATACGACATCCTTACACTGGTGTAAGTATTATACCCCAACTTTGTCCTAAAATATTTATGCACTGCACATGCCGCTTTCATAATTTCACACTATTGTGAGTGGCAAGTTCTAATATTTCTTAATGTTTAGCCAATCAACACACGTAGGAGTATAAGGATCTCCCTTATCTACTTATAGTTAGGGTTACTGATGTCAGTATTGGGTGAGCTCTCTATCCCTATCCTAATTATTAGTTTTAAAAGTCTTAAATGATAAAAAATACAAACAAATCCTCAAACTACAAATACTCTTTAAAAGATCAGCAATGTCCATGGTATGCAACACACCAATTAAAGGATTCTCTTATCAAATTTAATACACACTTTTGCAAGATCAAAGCGCATCTCAAATTAACAACTACAAAAGTGTTGACAGAACTACAAATCCGCCCGTCAACAATCAAACATCAATCTTTACGATTTAGCAATTCTAACATTTACACATGATACTAAAAATACACTCCAAAGTTATAAGAAATCAATCAATCATAAGAAGGATATCTCAACGCTAGGCCATAAGTTATAGATTGGGCGTTGCATATTCAGATTTAAGCCTACATCAAAATTCAACTAACAAAATAAGGCCTAAAACAAATGACAAATTTTTAGGTGGTAGTATAGATCCTTGACCATCAATTTCATAAATAGGGTCAGAATTATCCTTCACAATCAACATAACAACCTCACAACTTGAAGAATTGAGCGCATCAACAATAAGGACAACATTTGAGATGTTAAAGTATGAAAAAACTAAGCCAGTAATTTAATTATTGTGTTATTGTAATATAATATGACGCCACACTTTCCACCCAATAATTTCAAAATTTATATTCATTATGTTAATGATAATACACAATTCTAGAGTTCAAATTACAAGTAATGTATGTATCATCTCTAGTTTCCCACAAGGTGTACAACATCAAAGCATTATGTTTCACATTACCATAAGTACTATCCATTTCCGTACCCATATCTCTAAATTCTGTTACAATTATATTTTGATCCATTAACTTAACTAATTTATCCATTTTATAGATTTTTTTATTTCAAACATATCCAAACAATCGAAACAAATGCTAAATAAAAAATTTCAAGCACCAAAATTTAATGAGGCTAAAAAGCATTGGTCAAAGAGATGGAATAATTCTTCTAGACAAAATATCACTTACAAAGATAAAAAATGCAAAAACTTATATATTTATTTTTGGCTCAAAAAAGAAGCTTTTTAGTACTAAAAAATCAAAGACAATAATTTTTTTTCTCCATAATCAATTAATAAAAAAATATACTTATGATGCCCATGAAAATATGATTTACATTTATGTAGAGTTGTGAATTTAATTGGCAAGAAGTCCACTTGATACATGGTCATGCTATGATCCAAGTAGATTTTCTATTAATAATTTTTTATTGATTTATATTGGGATTTAAATTTAAGCTTTTAAATTATTCACATCATTTAATATTAATGACAATATAGTATATATTATTTTATATTATTAAATAAATTTTTTTTAAAAAGAAAGTAATCATTATATGATAAAAATTCATAGAAAAAAGATTAATAAGGATACATTCCCGCCATAATTGTTGAATCATATTTTTGGGGCTTTATAAATTATTTTTAAAAATATTTCAAAGGCTCACCAAATGATCACGAAACCATAAGTATTAACGTTTAGAGAATCAACAAAATTAATGAAAATCAAAAGGACGTCAACCCAATAACTGCATAATTTGTTGGATCTGTTGGGAAATTACGCAAATTCCCAATAAGTCAGATTTATGAGAAAGCAAGAATAAAAATAACACACAAATTTGATAACGGAGTTCGGCCAATCTTGCTTACATCTCCGGACCTGCTACAGATCTTTTTACTGAAAAAAGAGAAATTATACAAGGTGTTTACAACACTCACAACTCACAACCCACAACCCAATTGCACCCAAGAAAATTACTCTCAATTTTCTCTCACAAAACTTTTCTCTCAATTGGAATGAACACTTTGGATGATTAATTCATTACAATTACACATCTATGTATAGGAAAATTTACTCCTTAAATTAATGATTCTTTGAATTGCTCCTTGAATTAAGCTCCATGTTTTGCTTCATGTTTTGCTTCTTGTTTTGCTCCATGTTTTGCTCCTTAAATTAAGGAGCTTTATAACAATCTCTCACTTGAAGACTGATTTCAATCTGTCTTCACACCTCGATCAATGCAACAGCTTTTCTAGTATTTGTTACTCTAGCAGACCAACTGAAGTTGAGCACAACTTCAGTTTGTCAATAGTCACCACCTTTATTAACATATCTGTTGGATTTTTTCTTCCTAGAATCTTCTCCAGTATTAACACATCATCTTCCAATAGAGATCTGATGAAGTGATAACGAAGTCCAATATGCTTGGTTCTAGAATGAAATGTTGAATTCTTCGCCAAGTGTATTGCACTTTGACTATCACTATGCAGAACATTCTTCTCCTGTTTGAATCCCAGCTCAGTTAACAAACCTTGAAACCATATCATCTCTTTACTAGCTTCAGTTACTGCTACATACTCAGCCTCTATAGTGGATAGAGTGAATTTTCTGCATTTGTGACATCCAACTAACAGTTGTAGTTCCAACAGTAAATATATAACCGGTGGTGCTTCTTCGGTGATCAACTTCACCTCCAAAGTCTACATGTACGTACCCTTGTACTTTTAAATCTCCTTTACTAAAGTACAAGCACTTTTCTGTGGTGCCTCGCAGATACCTCAAAATCCACTTAACTGCTTCCCAATGAGTTTTCCCTGGATTTGACATAAATCTGCTAACAACTCCCACTGCATGGCCAATGTCTGGTCTCGTACAAACCATTGCGTACATCAAACTTCCAATGACTGAGGCATAAGGAACCTTAGTCATGAATTCTCTCTCTTCCTCTATCTGAGGGGACTGATCCTTGGATAGGCAAAAATGACTAGCCAAGGGTGTGCTAACTGGCTTGGCATCGCCCATGTTGAATCTCTACAAAACACGATTGATGTAATCTGCCTGAGATAACTGCAAGGATCATTTATTCTTATTTCTTGTGATTTTCATTCCAAGAATCTACTTTGTTGGACCCAAGTCTTTCATGTCAAACTCCTTTGAAAATTGTTGCTTCAACCTTTTAATATCATCCATATCTAAACCTGCTACTAACATATCATCAACATAAAGTAGTAAAATGATATAACTGGACCTATATCTCTTGAAGTAGCAACAATGGTCAGCATTGCACTTCTGGAAACCTTCCTTGTGCATGAAGCTGTCAAAATTTCTGTACCATTGTCTCGGGGCTTGTTTCAGGCCATACAAACTCTTCTTAAGTCTGCACACCATGTTCTTCTTCCCTCTTTTTGAGAAACCTTCTGGCTGGTACATGTATATCTCTTCATCTAAATCTCCATGAAGGAATGCAGTCTTCACATCCAACTGTTCAAGATGAAGATCTTCAATGGCTACAATACTCAATATTGATCTGATAGTATTGAGCTTCACAACGGGAGCGAAAATGTCAGTGTAGTCAACTCCTTCCTTCTGTTGAAACCCTTTGACAACTAGGCGGGCTTTGTATCTCTTGGAACCATTATGCTCCTCTTTCACCCGGTACACCCATTTGTTGTGAAGTGCCTTCTTTCCTATAGGTAACTCAGCTAGTTCCCATGTCTGGTTGGAGATGAGAGATTTCATTTCTTCTCTCATAGCAAGCTCCCACTTGTTGGAATCTCGAGTCTGACAAGCTTTATCATAGCATTCTGGCTCCCCTCCATCAGTCAGCAACATATAGTTCATGTATCTCCTGTTAGGCACATGAGGTCGAGAAAACTTTCTCAATACAAGAGCTGGAGTAAGAGGTTGTGGTGTGTCGGAATGCTTTGTACTACTCTGTCCAACAAGTTCCTCTGGCTGAGGACTTGTTACAATTGGTTCTATTGCGGAACTATCTGGGACATCATCTGCATCTACAAATACTGACTTATTCTATTCTGAGTCATTGGCGTCTATTTTATGCATGTCCTTATACATCACCCTTTCGTTGAAAAGCACATCTCTGCTACGGATAACTTTATTCTTTCCGTCATCCCTAATGCGGTAGCCAAACTCATCCTCACCATAGCCGATGAATGTACATTTCTTGGATTTGGGATCAAGCTTATTCCTGCCTTGATCACTGATATGCACAAATGCTACACTGCCGAAAACTTTTAGATGTGATAGTTTCACCTCTTTTCCGCTCCATACCTCCTCTGGTATTCTATGCTCCAATGGAACAGATGGGCCTCGGTTGATCAAGTAAGTTGCCATGTTGACTGCTTCTTCCCAGAACTACTTCGGTAGACTTGAATGTATACGAATGCTTCTGGCTCTTTCTGTCAACATTCAGTTCATATGCTCAACTACACCATTGTGTTGAGGCGTGCCTGGCACAGTTCTTTCCATTCTGATCCCGTGCTCATAGTAGAAATTTTTGAATCTGGTATCTTCATATTCACCACCATTATCGATTCTAAGCTTTTTGATCTTTAAACCCGTCTCATTTTCCACCATAGCTTTCCATCTTTTGAAAGCCTCAAATACTTCAGACTTATGCTTTAGAAAGTAAACTCATACCTTCCAAGAGTGATCATCGATGAAAGTCACGAAGTAGTGTTTCCCACCAATAGATGAGACGGTCGTTGGTCCCCAAACATCAGAGTGAATAAGCTCTAGCATTTCCTTTTTTGGGGTTCTGACACTTGTGTGAAAGCTGACTCTCTTTTGCTTTCCAAGTATGCAATCTTCGCACATGTCTATCTCTACAGACTGTAGACCTGGAAGTTTTCCTTTTGAGTGCATAATTTTCATCCCTTTCTCACTCATATGGCCTAGTCTCTGGTGCCACAGATTTGGTGTTTCATTGCCTGCTACAATTGTGATTGAACAACGTGCCTCTGCTATCATGTAAAGAGTGCCACTTTTCTTGCCTCGAGCAACTGTCATTGCACCCTTTGAAATCTTCTAATCATCACCATGGAAGATCGTAGTGTAGCCTTCACTGGCCAACTGCCCCACTGAGATTAAGTTCCTTATAAGATCGGGAATATGTCTGATATCCTTCAGTTCCCAAACAGATCCATTCAAATTAATCTTCACTACACCTTTGCCAATAATAGCACATGGTTGATCATCACCAAGATATACCTTTCCAAGGTTTCTGGGGACATATTTCTCGAAGAATTCTTTTTGTGAAGTAGCATGGAACGATGCTCCAGAGTTTAACACCCAAGATTCTTCCTTACTCTCCAA
Organism: Hippophae tibetana; assembly: GCA_037013495.1. Lineage (NCBI taxonomy): Eukaryota > Viridiplantae > Streptophyta > Magnoliopsida > Rosales > Elaeagnaceae > Hippophae > Hippophae tibetana. The sequence goes on from CM072809.1 coordinate 30,940,764, forward strand.
AGAGCATATCAATGCATCGTCTTCTCCTGAGGTGGAAGTAACATTTGCCTCTGCCTTCACTTATTTGTCCTTTGGTGCACTCTTGCACTGATTTTTGTAGTGCCCGGTTCTTCCACAATTCCAACACTCGATAGTCTTCAAGCTATGGGAATTATTAGGATTCCTGGATTTGGACCTCCTGTCCTTTGATCTACCTCGGTAGTCTGTTCTGCCACGTCCATTCCCTTTGGTTGAATTTCTTCCTCTTGACTCTGTATGCAAAACTGAAGAAGTTGACGATTCACCTGACTCTCTACGTCGGATCTCTTCACTGAGAACCAGATCACGAACATCATCAAATTTCAACTTATTGCTTCCTAATGAGCTACTCACAGCCGTGATAGTAGCATTCCAACTTTCTGGTAAAGAAGAAAAAAGTATCAATGCTCATACTTCTTCATCGAATTCAATTTCCACTGAACTCAACTGGGTTGTGACTGTGTTGAGTTCATTGAGATGTTGAGCTACCGATGCGCCTTTATTCATCCGCAAATTGAACAAACGCCTCATCAAGTGCACTTTGTTTGAGGCTGATGGCTTTTCATACATATTGGAGAGAGTTTCCATAAGACCCACCGTGGTCTTTTCCTTTGCTATGTTGAAAGCAACATTACGGGATAACGTCAATCAAATAACTCTGAGGGCTTGTCTGTCTAGAAGATTCCAATCTTCTTCCTTCATAGCCTCTGGCTTTTTCCCTGAGAGAAATTGATATAGATTTCTTTGATACAGATAATCCTATATCTGCATTTTCCAAAACCCGAAATCTGTGCCATCAAATTTCTCGAATTTCACCCTTCCTTCATCTGCGGCCATTGCTCCCACTCAAATCTGACTTCCTCCGGATTGTTTTTGACTATTTCTGTAAACCACCGTGTATTAGAACACCTCCGTCAACGAAAAAATATCGTCGACAAAATGTCAATATTCACGTAAATAGTAACCTTGCAGAAAATTGACAGAAATCACCACCAATAGCTTTGATACTAGTTGTTGGGAAATTACGCAAATTCCCGATAAGCCAGATTTATGAGAAAACAAGAATAAAAATAACACAAATTTGATAACGGAGTTCGGCCAATCTTGCTTACATCTTCGGACCTACTGCAGATATTTTTACTGAAAAAGGAGAAATTACACAAGATGTTTACAACACTCACAACTCAAAACACACAACCCAATTGCACCCAAGAAAATTACTCTCAATTTTCTCTCACAAAACTTTTATCTCTAAGCTTTTCTCTCAATTGGAATGAACACTTTGAATGATTAATTCTCCACAGCCAACACCACTCAATGTGATATGATTAGAAATCACATATCAAGTAATTAGAAGTGTATTAACTCACATTATTAAGGGACAAACAATCCACCAATATAATAAAAATTGTGTACGGGAGACACACAATCAAACCACATATGCACACAACCTACAATTTGATTACAAAACTTAGTAAGCGAGCCACACTCAAATATAGTTTCTCCAAAATAATTTCAACAACAGATGTAAATTAAAAGTAAATATTTCCAGAGTTTCAGCTCTTTGAACAAGGGTAAAGAGAAAAGAAATGAATGGGGTATTTATAGCACTTGGATTTGTCACATTGCCACCACCTTATTACCACCTATTGCAAGGTCTTTGGCGAGCTTGTTAGCAAGGTGTGTAAAAAGTGATATTTTTGTTTTCAAAATGTTGAGTAAAATTCACAAATACACCTAAAATAAGCCAAAAACCACGAATAATAAAGTTGGCTCACTTGCACACTCACTCGTCGAAAACCAACACTTTACCTAGCATGCACACTATGAAAACCAACCCCATGGTGTGTGTAAATATGCTTGCATACAAAGTGTACCTAACTATGTGCATGTGTGAATTAATAATCCATATTAACCAACCTTACACAAAGGAACATAGATTCACTAAGAAAAATAAAACATACATTGTGTTTTGTGCACGTGAAAACAACACACAGACACGAGTACAACTCACTTACATTATCCCCCTTTGGCTTTCCATGTCAAAAAACTACACAACTAGGTACATGTACTCATCAAACATGAGATGATTATGAAGATGTCCTAGATGATTTTGTTCCCATATACAACACAACACCACACACTAAAACCCAAAACACACACCAACACCAAGTGCATCCATCTTGTGTACTCTTTCCACCTTCTTTTATCAATACATCCATTTTTTCACTTTGAAACGAGGGTTTTAACCCCACTACACACAAGGCATTTGAAGCTCGAAGATGTCACTTTATACCTATAACCTGTATACATAAGTCAAACATATACCCTTGAACATATCATATAGAAATAGTATCTAGTCAAATCGCATACTATTATCATATTACCCCTACACAGGTACACACTTATAGGCAAAAACACAAACATAAATACACAATTCTCCCTAACTTCATGTAACATTTCCCATGAATATATACAAGTAAGCTAATAATAATACACTCATAGCCTATATGGAACATAGCATGGCATAAATGTATAGTTGTGTATAGAAACTTCTCACCCTTTTTGATACAGAAAGTCAATGGTGCACCCTTATATGAGGGAGAGAAGTGCACTAATTCTAATAATAATTATGGCAAAATAGAAACTATCACTGATAAAAATAAAACCATCAAACTTATATTCATTAAACAAAATTTATTTCATACAAGGAATTTCGAAGATAAACTAAAGCAACAAACAAAAATTGAAAGAAAGAGAACAAAAAAATAAATCAACAGTTTTGCATCTCCTTCTCTTGTATCATCATTTCCATGAAAACAATTGTGAGAAGACTATCCCATATTAAAAGGGGCAATGGGATAAGGTGTAGTAGTTTATGGGTTGAGAAAGTTGTTCACAAATAGAACAAAAGAGTGGTCAGGCTCAAAGGGAAAATTGAACTCATCACCACCGTACATAATAAATGTGCTGAATAAGGACCTAAGTGATGAAACACCAGAGAGAGAGATTTGGTAGAGGCATATCGAGGTTTGATAGAAGTAGAAGAAATAGGTGAACTATGAAAAGGTGGTACAACAGGATGATAAGAAGCAACAACACTCTAAGAAAAAGCCTAAAAATTATGTATTCCAAGAACATTCCCGTTCAAAGTTTACAACACAGACACAATAGAAAACATGAGAGTCTTAGACTTCGTATCAAAGGAGATGAAAGTGGAAGGAGTTGAGGAAATAGTAGTGGACTCGTAATAAGTGGACTGAGTACCATTCATAGAAAAAAAGGAAGAAGGGTTAGTAGATGAACACCAAGAATCATGACTATTAGAAAAGATAGTGTGTGAGAGGACAATCCTACTCAAATAGCTTAAAGGAATGTTATGAAAAGCAGTGGAACCCCAACTAGAAACCAAAGAAGGATGGTGAAGAGTAGAGGAAGGTGGAGCAATAGTACGGAAAATGACAGTTATATAGATCATACCAATAAGATATATACCATCACTATTTAGAATCCATAGAGAAAGTGTCCTCGGCACGGAGAAATAGAAAAAATATGGGAGCAAGGATGAATAACAACACTGAAAACAACATTAAGAGAACGATATGGGGGTAGAGATGCCAACAACAAGATCATTACTAGTAAAAGAGTAGTCTAGTCCTACTAGCTGAATAGCCATTTCTTCAAAGTTACGAGTATTCACAATATCAAATTCAGAAGGTAGATAAAAGCAATATTTTTAAATTCAAAAGGGATGACAGAAAATGATGGAAGCTTAAAAACTAAAAGGGATAACAAATTATGAATATCATCCTGAGAGAAGGTAACTCTACGTCCTCTAAGGATAAAAGAAATATAGAATTCACTAGTAAGAGTATAGGGTAGGGAAGCATAGAACTCTCGAATGAACTTGTCATTATAGGAATAACTTAAAGAATAGAGTGAAATCCAAGAAAAATATGCAAACCTTTATTTGACTTTAGGAAAATCATGAATATTGACAGGATGCTAAACAAGAAGAGGTGCACTACTAGAAAGATTGGTAGGCTTTGGTTGCTTTGACTTCTTACCACTTCCAAACGTTTTGGGGCTATAATTTGTAAAAGTAAGAAGGTAAGATAACCTATTATAGCAAGAATAGAAGGCAAATATCCTATGGTGTGAAGAAAGTAGATGCTAGGTGGTTCTTTGAATAAGCAAAGAGAGACATTGCTAAGTACCTCACTATCTACCTTGTTGGGGTGTGTGGTGAGCCTCATGGTGAGCACAATGGAAATCCACGTGGAAATGTGGTAAAAGTTGGACCTAAAAATAGATGCAAAATAGCCAAAAACACTCAACATAAACATCCATATAACAATCAATCCAAAATGCATTCATTTGAGAGTATAACCAATAATTTATAAGAACATGCATTGTGTGTGAAATGCAAAACATATTAACTATATGTGTCATCAAGAAATGTTTATATGTTCACATGTAGCCTCTCTATCCAATAATGTAAATGCAATCCTAATAGAAATCAAAAGGTCTTAAAAAGCTTGTAAAAATAGGCTGAGGTTTGGTTATAAGAGAAGAAAAATTTAAGAAAAGGCACACCTTAAGACAAACAAACTTTCACTTTAAGCATAAAGCATACAATTATAAGAGGTAATTCTCAGCGCTAAGGATTTTTCGTTGAGAGAAACCACACATGAATTCTAACAATTGTTAGAGGCATACAAATCATTCAAGCAAAGAATCCACAGAAACTTCTCAAACATAACCATATAGATTCATAACGTTATTATATGTTTAGAAAAGAGTTCTTTTTTTTTTTATATTTTGTAAAAACTTCATAATATATTAGTCATACAACCTCATAGAGAACATGTTAGAACAATCGCACATCCATTTATGTCAAAAGCCTTTCAACTAAAAAGAAACATAGATGTAGGTGAGTGAGGATGAGAACTTAGAGTAGTACTTCTCATATATCTAGGAAAATTACTAGCAAGGTGGGCAACAATGCCACATGGATAACAAATATGAGTATTGGAGTTAGAGAACCTGTGTCCTTGACTCTGAGAAGTAGTACATGGAGGAGAAGAGGATGAAGTGCTCACATTGACTTTTATAGGAGGATGGGTAGTCAATTTCCAAAGTGCCGAATTTCACCATAATGTTGACAAATAGGAAGGACAGTAGGCAGAGACAAAAGACCATTACTAGAGCAATAGGAAGTGCTAACCTTAGGTGCAGGGTTCACCTAGCTAGAAGGATATGGTTGAATGAACACAACAGACTTATCTCTTGGGTGGGTGGAAAAAAACTTCAATTATTCATTTTAATTAGAAGCTTTCACAAACTTAGTCGAACCCACTGTGGAAGTTGAAAGCTTCTCATTGAAACCAATACCATGTTTGTCCCCAAATGTCTTTGTGTGGCTAAGAATAAAATTTAGGCTATTCTAGCTAATCATCATTTTATTCAAACTAGAGGTAGAGTGCTCTAGTTCCTTCTTACTAACTTTGAGTTTTTCCTTTAGAGAAATAATAAAATCTTCTTTTTCTTTAAGTAAGGTTTCAAGATAATTTGATGAATTATTCAGAATCCGAACTTTCTCTTTTAATTGTTCAATCTCAATTTCCTTCTCATTAAGAGAGTATGCCATGTATTCCTTTGTACTCTTTAAAACTATGATCTTCTTCTTCAATCTTTCTACCTTAGTATCTTGATCACAAGACAGAGTAGTACTCACAAAAAGTTGAGTAGTTTTACCAGAGATTGAAACCTTCAGTTTTCCTCAAGTTTTTTTTAACTTTTTCAAGATTTGCATTAAATTTCTCGAGCATATTTGAATATCTCCTTTGTATAACCACACATTTTTTGGTTAGATTAATTTGTGGATCATCAATAGAAGACTTCTTTTCCTTAATATTTTTCTTCAAAGCACCTATATTGCACTCTTTTTTGTCAAGGATTTCCAAGGCATTTTTCTTTTCCTTTTTAGACTTTATGTGCTCCAAAAGGAGAGAATTCTAGAAGTCAAACAATTCATCTTGTTTATCATCATCATTAGTTACTATTTGAACTTTTGAGGTAGCAGTTGGAGGATCAATGACACTACTAGAGCCAACGAAGGGTAGAAAATTAGTGTCATCCATATCATGATTATTGGTAATGTCTAAAATACTAACCTTAGCTTTCATAGCAAGCTTATTCGTATGAGTTTTCTTCTTCTTAAAGCATCTTGCAACAATATGACCAAGCTTCCCAGATTCGAAGCATTTGATTTTATTCAAGTTTAATTGCTTGAAATTTTAGATTCATTTTTTGAGACTTCATCAGCTTTAATAGATTTTGAGGATTTGAAACTTGAGTTAATTCCTTTGGTAGATTTGAGAGCCAAGCTCTTACCTTTCTTGGGAGTCATTTTTTCCTACCTTGGTAACATGTGATACAGTTCGAAGACTTGTTCGTCACCATCTAGCTCATTCATAGAGAGCTCACCAAGTTTATAAATTCACTCAAGTACAGTATCCTTAGCATGAAATTCGTAAGGTAGACTGGCAATGATTTTTTATATCTACTTTTATTCGCTAATCGATCTACCCAGGTTGTAAGAATAGTTAATAATGTTAGAGAATCAGACATAAAATTTGTGAAATGCCTCATCTTCTTGCATAATGCACAATTCATAGTCTTTATTTAGCTTAATCATTATGGACCTTTTAACAACAAATGTCCCATCATGAGTTCTCTCAAGGATAACCCAAGTTTATTTTGACTCAAAATTCTTCTATATTCATTAGATGGCACAACCCTAATGATAGCTACTTTCCATTCAGACTCTTTAGATTCTTCTTAAGTTCATTCAATCATTGGTTTCAAAATCATAGTATTATTAGGTAGGGTTTTAATGGGATAGGTCTAGCCATTCTCAATATGAAACCACACATGGTCTCTTTGGGACTACAAGAAGGCCCTCATTTGAGATTTTCAATAGGCATAGTTCAGCCCATCAAAATATAGAGGTCTACCTATATTGCCTTCTTTTCTTGACTATATCAGGGAAAATGTGTGTGTGAAAGTGTGAGTTAATAAGATCAATAACAAATAGGTTAGGATCAAAAGAGTGCACTAGCTTTGATAGCAATTGAAAGAGTCCATGACTCAGTATAGACAAGGGTAAGAAGATACAAACTCCTGAAGAACTTGGTCGTAACAAGAATATAAACAATTATACAAATCATGCAACAGAATCACAGATAGTATAATATCAAAAAATAGATAACTTGAATAACATATATTATATGGCATAGTAGAAAGAAAGTAAACATAAATGCTTTCTAATCAAAGTTTAATGCTTCAATATATTACGACATATACATAAAAAACTTACATTATACTAGCTCAACATGAAATCATGCATAACACTCGATATAATGAGGTAAACCTATATAAAGAACTTATCTATATGGTAACATCCTTGGGTTTCTTAAAGCAACAACTCAGTAGTAAATAATTCACTAAACAGTAAACATGTGACAACACTAATGGATAGTAAAATCACTATTACCTTTATCAGCCAGGACCTCCATCCAAATTGTCTACTATTACTATTCATTTACTGCTTTCACAATGACTTAGTTCAATACACAAACTTGGCTATCCTCCACAGCCAACACCACCCAATATGATATGATTGGAAACTATAGATCAAGTAACTAGAGAGAAAATAAGATTTCAATTTGACAGATCTTTGCCACAATTTTTCTAATTACCAAAACAATAAAAAAGGTATATATAGAAAGTTTCTCATCTTCTTGATACTTTGACGAATTCATTGAGGATAATGCCAACCTAATCCACATATATTACCTTTAATCATAAATATAAATTTGATCTATCAATAATTTATAATTAAAGATATCAACAAATAAAAACACTTAATAATCCCAATCATTATTAAAACTAATAATTAACCTAACAATCTAAAATAATCATGGTAGCATAACTAAAATCCTATAAATATATTTAGCTAGAAATAATTAAACTCAAAATCATATGTAAAATTATTAAAGATATTATTTTGACAGTCTAAATCGAAAGAAAACTAGAGAATAAAATACCCTTAATAGAACAGATACCCAAATCTTTTAAATTGTTAGATTTTCTTTCTCCAAAAGTTCAAAAAAATTACGAACAATGGTGGATTTCTATTCTTAATTTCTGGTACAATTGGGTATTTTTTCAATTTTGTTTAGGTAAAAGTTGGTTTAAGTGGGCAAAAAATGATATAAATAGGCCATGTATTAACCTAGGAACTTTCTGGACCGTTAGATCTTGATCTAATGAATGAAAAATGATTAGATCTAGCAACTATTAAAATAAACCTGAGACAAGGTAGACCACATTTGAACAAACCTCGATCAATTTACCCCAATTTGAAAATAAACCCGAGAGGACTTAAATCACATAAGATCAATCCTCGATCGATCTAACCCATTCAATCGATCATGTATTCTAACATGCTTAATAATAAGCATATATTGATGACTCAATGAAAGTAGAGTCATCAATGTACTTTGAACTTAATATTTTCTCTTTATATTAAATAAGTAGTATTTTTAGGGTTAAAAATATTAAAATGTAATATAATGAAAAGGGGTGAAAATATAATTTTTAGAATTTTTGGGATTTTTATGAATTTTTAACATAAGACCAATCAAAAGCTACCACGTGGATGCCACAAAATTAGCGAAGCTGACCAGGAAAGCACGTGGACTCAACACCAGTAGAGAAGCCTAATTAGAAAATATTGTGTGTACCGTATGATGAAACGCCATGCCATTTGTCAGTATAGTGTTCATTCAGAGTTTGTCGCTTGATCAATGCTTTTGTCATGTGTCCTTACCTGATCCATCCATTTATTCCACCCGGGTGCCACATAATCCATAATCCCGAATCAAGTTGCACCATGTGGTGATGGCTTAGCTTTCATTGACCAGCTAGTCCTCTTGTGCCATACGTTGTGCGTTGATTCACCTAGTGAATGTTTTGTGCCACTTGTTGCATCTCTATTGGTTGGCACTGTTAATTCTTCCTTTTCCATCTTAGCCTCTGATCTAAAGTTAATCTGATGGTCTAGATTTCACCTAAGCTATATTTAACCCTCTAATTATCCCATAAACCCTAATGAATTGAAATTAACCTAATATTTATCAATTTTTAGAGCCTAAAAGAGAGAAAAACATAGAAAAATTCAAAAAGAGATACAACTTTGGTAGAAATTCAAAAGGAGATTGGTACCACAATTCAAGAGTTCTTCTTCTTCTTCTTATTTCTTCATTAATTTTTATGTCTTTTTTTATGAAAAATATGAGCTTTATGAACAAAATTATGTCTAGTTAATTTATTAATCTAGGGGTCCTATGAACTCATTTTTTACCATTTGATGATCTAATATTTTACCTCAATTATGAATTCAATTTAGTTATATTATTTAATCTGTTTTTTATGCTATAAATTGTTTAGCCAATAATTTATCTATAGAGGCAATTAAATAGATTTGAGATAATTATTTAATTGTTTATCTTGATTAAATAACATGCATAGTTTCTGTGCAGAGATATACGATTCTTATGTATGTGATCCATAGTTGATAAACATAATGAGTAGTGTGAAATTTAATTGACATGAGAATGTGATTAGAATAATTACTATATGGTGTGTAGTTTACTTGAAAGGGGAATATATGTTATGTTAGATTCAATTGATCATGTAATTAATTGATAATTATATTGAGGGATTTTAGTGATTTACATGTTTAGAAAATTAGGAGATTAAGTATTCCTACATATCTTATCATATATCTTCTTAGTTTCCAAATTTGATTTAATTAATTATTTATATTTATATTTAGTTCTTTTAATTTTGCTTTCTTAAAATATAAAATCAAAAAAATATTGAATTTTATTTTTTCTTTTGTTTTAAAAATTAGTTTTTAACAAGATAATCTCTGTGGGAATGAACTTTTTTTATCATTATATTACTTGTTGCACTATGTATACTTGCGTATTCATTGCATATAATTCATGGTTTATCAAGTTATTAGCGTTGTTGCCGGGGATTATAAACATTAGAAATTATTATTATATTTTAGTTATATTTTTTTATTTATTTTTTCATAATTTTAATTTGTTTAGTTATCTAGTTATTTATTTATTTATTTTAGTTAATTTCATTTATTTATTTTTTGAAATTTTAATCAATTTATTTAGTTATTTATTTTTAATTTGGACATTTGTTTTAATGCTAATGGAAACTTTGTTGAGTCTATTACATGAGTAGAATCCGTATGGGAAATATTTGCCTTTAGATCCCGAAATTGAGTGTACTTTGAGATCAATAAGAAAACAATAAGTTTTCACCCAAGTGGAAAAAATGGCTAATCCATTCTAAATAAATAATAATGAGCTAAGTTTTAACAACTAGATACCTTTAATGGATGATAGGGATAGAGATATGAATGAAGCAATATCTACTTTGGAAGGGATGAATCGAAGTATTACAACGCCAAGCATTCAAGCTAATTAGTTTGAATTAAGGCCAGTGATGTTTCAAATGCTACAAACAATTGGAAAATTCAACGGATTGTCAAGAGAGGATCCTCATTTGTATTTCATATTATTTATTGAAGTTGGAGATTTATTTAAATTTAGTGGTGTGATTGAAGAGGCATTTAAGCTTTGATTGTTCTATACTTTTTCGAGATCATGATCGAGCTTGGCTAAACTCTTTGCCACCTGATTACATTACAACTTTGAATGATTTGATAGAGAAGTTATTGATGAAATATTTTCCACAAACAAAGAATGCCAAACTTATGAATTACATTACCTTCTACCATGGAGGAGAATTTTTATATGAAGCATGGGAATGATTCAAAGAATTTCTAAGGAAGTGTCCTTACCATGGTATTCCTCATTGGATCCAAATAGAGACTTCATACAATGGTCTCAATGCTCAAATAAGAACCATTGTTGATGCATCTACTAATGGATCTTTGCTAGCCAAATCTTACAATCAAGCTTATGCTTTACTTGAGAAAATGGCTAACAATAATTATCAATGGCCAATGGATAGAATGATAGCCACAAGGAGAGTAGCCAGAATGTATGAGGCCTGTAAATTATATCACATCACTTACAACTCAAGTGTCATATTTGGTGAATCTCTTGAAGGCTCAAAACTTGCCACTGAGTATAAACCAAGTCCAAGTTTCTTGGGTGTCTTGTATCTTTTATGGGGTAACCCATTTATTTGATAATTGTCCAAATAATCCTGAATCAACATTCTATATGGTTAATATGAATCAAAATAATAATCCCTACTTAAACACATATTACCTAGGATGGAGACAACATCCAAATTTCTCTTGGAGTAATAACAACAATCAAGGTGGTAATCAATCCAACCATCAATTATTTCCACCACTAGATTTTCAACAACTATAACAATCACAAGTCCAAGAGAAGAAGCTAATTACTAAGAATAATACAAATTCTTTATTAGGGATGATGAAATACTTCATCTAGTCAGTAAATACAATAGTTTCCACTCAAGAGGCTTCAATTCAAAATTTAGAGACTTAAATGGGGAAACTCTCCTAAACCATAAGTCTAAGGCCTCAAGGTAACCTTCGAAGTGACACAATTTTAAATCCATGAAGAGAAGGTAAGGATCATTGCAATACTATAACCTTGAGGAGTGGTAAAACTCTATAAGAGGACCATGAGACTAAAAAGGATAACAAGGAATTGAAAACTAACAAGGTTGAGGTGGAACATGAAACTAACAAGGGTGAGGAGGAATTGGTGGATAAGGAAAGCCATGAATTAGTGGAAAAAGAGAGTAATGGAAAGGAGAAATTCAACCAAAAAAGAGCAACCTATACAAACCCACTATTCCTTTCCCTCAAAGAATGCAAAAGAAAAAGTTAAATACACAGTTTTCAAAAATCCAGGAAGTATTTAAGAAAATTCACATAAACATATCATTTGTAGATGCACTTGAACAAATGCCTTTTGATGCCAAATTCTGAAGGCTATTCTATTTAATAAAATGAGACTTGGAGATAATGAAATAATAACCTTAACTATAGGTTATAGTACCATCCTTGCTAGAAAACTACCCTAAAAACTGAAAGACTTAGGTAGTTTGGACATCTCTTGCACTATTGAGAACATCCACTTTAAGAAAGCATAATGTGACTTAGGATTAAGCATTAACCTAATTCCATTATTGGTCTTCAAGAGATTAAGTGTTGGTAAATCCAAATCTATATCAGTAATATTACAATTGGTAGATAGATCAACTAAGTGACCTAAGGGTGTGGTAGAAGATGTGCTAATAAAAGTAGACAATTTCATATTTCTAGTGGATTTCATTGTACTAGACATGGAAGAGGATCATAAAATTTCTATCATACTTGGTCTTCCATTCTTAGCAATTGAAAAAACACACATTGATGTAAAAAAATGTGAGCTTACAATGAGAGTGCAAGATGAACAATTAACATTTAAAAGTTTTAAAGCATGTGAACCCCCTAATATTGATAATGTTGATGAATGCTTATGGATAAATGTTACTAATAGTGATGACAACTTAAAAGAATCTATTGAGTTTCCCACACTTAAGATTTTTACACATGTTGCTCTGAACAGTGAAGTAAACTTACCAAGAAACAACTCAATTTGTGGTAATTTTGAAAGTGTGGAATCTATTATTGATATTGTTGATTTTGTGAACTATTTAAAGGAAACACCTCCCATGTGTTTACTTAATGTGGTTGTAGAGAGTTTTGAGATAGGATCTAAGCTCAAACCATCTATTTAAGGGTCACCAAGTTTAGACTACCCTGTACCTTTTCCCTACCATCCCCAATCACGTGGGCAAGTGGAATGGTCTCACTGAGAAGTGAAAAAGATGTTGGAATTACATGAATTGGATGAGTTATGATGGAAGGCTTATAAGAATGCTAAAAAGTACAAAAAGAAAAAAATGGCATAATATGAGAATTGAGCACCGTGTTTTTGATGAGTGCTCAAAAAGCACTAAAATAACCATGATTTTATGTACATTAATTGATTAAAAATACATATATTTATATGTTTTATCATATATTTATATAAATTTGTCTTTTTCGGAATCACGGGTATTTTTATTGTTTTTCAGGTATTTTGGCTTAAAAACGCAATGTAAAGACTCAAAGAGGAATACTTGAAGCAATACATCACAAATATATTAATAAATAAGTGGGAAAAGGTCAACAAACATGGAAAAATTGGACAAAATGGGTCGAAAAGGTCAAAAATGTCAAAAAGACGGAAATCGCGCGCCGCAGCCCAGCCGCGCGTGCCCGCGCGCGCTGGCCTGCCCATCCGCGCGCACCCTAGCGCGCGGGCACTGTTCACGCGCGCCCAACGCGTTTTCGCCCCATTTTTCACGTGCAGCCGCCCTGTGACGTCATGCTGACGTCATTAATGACATCAACAATTCCAATACGCGTTTTTACATTTTTTAACATTTTTTTACTCATTTTTTCTCTCCATCCTCACCTATAAATACCCCCCTTCCCTTCACTTCAAATCACACCTTAAAAACACACTTCTCTCTTCTTTCTTTCTCTCATTTCTTAGTTTTTGAGTTTTCTTAGTTTCTTTCTTAGTTTCTAAGCTTTTCTTAGTTTTTCTCTTAGTTTTTAGTTCAATTCTCTTAGGTTTAGAGTTCTTCTCTTTTTGAGAGGAACTTGTAATGTTTTTGTAATAATTTAGATTTTTGATTCAATAAATGGAAGTGCAAATTCCGCTTGGAGGTTTTCCAGCTACGGGAATAGCGTCAAAGTTCTGTAAGGATTTTATTTTCTTTACAATTATTTTTATGCTTTATTCTTACATGTTATATTCAACTTGTCTGTGGTTAAATTTAACTATGCTGGTTGTTTAGTAAATATGATGTAATAATGACGTTGTTATGCTTGCGAAATATTAAATAGGTAAAAATCTTTAAAATGAATTGATTTTGTTTTTATTCAAGATTTTATATTAAGAATGTTAGAGAGAAATATATTATTTTTCATTACAAACTTAAACCTGAAAATTAGATTTTAAGGTTTAGTTATCCGGTCTAATTTAGAGTAGTACTCTTTTATTTGTTGGTACAATCGCCCGGTAGTTAGAGTGAAACTCTATTTCAAAAGTTTTTTTATAAGAATTATTATGTGAAAATGTATTGACAACATGTTTTCAATAGTGGTTTTAAAACTTGAAAGTTAGTACTCGGATAATTAAATTCTTATGTTTAATTTGGACACCTTGAATAATGTTTAAATTGTCTAACCCCACCAAAGGTGGCATTTAAATGGCTCATTTTCAATCTCTTAGAAAAAGGAATTAATTTAATTAAGCATATTAGTTATCAACCCCACCCATAGGTGTTAATTGATTTGTTTAGTTAACAAAGAATATCTAACCCCACCAAAGGTGGTATTTATATAAAAAAGAGAGAATCAATAAAATATCAATTTATATCTTTAATAACCTAGATAATATGAGCAAGCATAATTAATTTAGTTATTATATCCATAAATACTCCGCTAATATAAATGATAGAAATTTGCATGAATATTTATTGAATCTGTATATATGTTTATTTTTAGATAATTATTTATTGAATTTGTATCTATATTTATTTTTATGTTATTAGATTATATTTAATTAATCTGTATATATGTTTATTTTTATGTTATTAGATTAGGAACACAAAAAAACCAAACTATCGTGACAGGATGTTTAGGATTTAATTTCGTTTTTAAAAGTTTGAATAATAAATTAAAAACCACATACATTCCTTCCTTAGATCGACCTTGGGAGTATACTTATCATTTTCTTCGAAATGATTCGTGCACTTGCGAGAGTTTTATAAATATTAAAACCAAAGTATTGGCAAGAATCGACGATGTCGGTTTTCGCTCATCAAGTTTTTGGCGCCGTTGCCGGGGAAGGAATAGCGTTTTTAAATTATTTATCAAAATCTTAAAAACATTTTTGTGCTGTAAATAATTGTGATATTTTTCTTTAATAATCAAATTTCAAAATTAATATAAAAAAAAAAACATTAAAAAAAATAAAAATTAAAAAAAAATAATAAAAATTAAAAAAATAAAATATTTTTTTTAAATAGTTAAAATAATTTAGAAATTTTAAATTTGAATAAAATTTTTACCGTTCATGAATAGTAAAAAAAATAATAATAAATAAAAATTTAAATTAAAAAAAAAATTAAATTTCAAAAATTTTAAGTTAATGAGAAATAATACAGCGTGAATAGTAAAATAAAAATTACCGTTCATAAAAAAAATTAAAATTTAAAATTTCAAAAATTTTAAGTTAATAAGAAATAATATAGCGTGAATAGTAAAATAAAATTTTACCGTCAATGAATAGTAAAAAAAATTACTTGAATTTATATCTAATTAACTAAATAGCATGAAAAGTAAAAATCTAAGGGAGTTCTGTCTAGGAGACTAGTTCTTGAAGCCTTTGTGCCACTAGTCTTTCCTGGAAACGTTGCTCTCGCTAGGAGAATGGTATTTAAGGAGCCATTTGCACCACCATTCTTTCCTGGGAGCACTCTTGGTTAATACTAATTATGTTACCAAAAAAAAATTAATAATAATAAAAAAAAAATTAAAAAATAATACAAATTATTTTTCTTTTTTAGGGTTTAACTAGTTTTGTTTAGTGCTTTGTATTAAATACCATGTAAATTTTCTCTAAATTTTTTATTTTGTTGACAGGAGTTTTAAATTTACGTTTACAATAGTCTATGCGTGGTAGGAGATCCTTAGGAAACCCCCTTACACCATATGTAAATAATTTTCATAAATTTAAACAAGTGTCAACAAAACTGGATTCCACCCATCAACCTGTTTTTGAGCCAAACATAGAACCAAGTCTTAATCCTTTACTAGAACCAAAAGAAATGGAGGAAAACCAACATGTTAGGGAAACCACGATGAAGGAGTTTGCAAGACCGGTGATTGGCACGGCAACTGCCGCTATCCAGTTGGGAGAAGCTGCTCGGAATTATGACCTTAAAAATATTCATTTTTCTATGCTTCCTTCCTTTTATGGGTTACCTAATGAAGATTCTCTTTCCTTTATGAGAGATTTCTATGCTACGGTCCAAACATTCCCCCTCGGTATTCTAAACGAGGATCAACTTAGGATGAGATGTTTTCCCTACACATTAAAGGATAAGGCCAAAGCTTGGTTGATGTCACTTCCCCCAGGTTCTCTGATGACATGGGGTAACATTTACAATAAATTCATGGGAAAATTCTATTCCCATCAAAAAACATCAGAGTTGAGAGGAAAGATTGCTACTTTCTCTCAGATGGATGGAGAACCATTCCATGAAGCTTGGGATAGGTTCAAAATGTTTCTCACTCAATGTCCCCATCATAGCTTTCCTCTGCAGTTACAGAACCAATTATTTTACGATGGACTTACATAACAATGTCAGTTCATTGTCGACAACGCTGCAGGAGGAGCAATAGGAGAAAAGACTGCCTCAGAGACGTATAACCTCTTTGAGATGTTGGGTGCTAATTCCCAACAGAAAAGCTCCCGAGTGAGAAAAGCTGGAGTTCATGAAATCGACTCCAGTAATGAAGTTCAACAACAACTTGTTCAACTGACTAAGCAAGTTGCCCTTCTCGCTACACAAACCAACACAAATAATGAACAACATGGTTTGTATAGCAACATGGGACATGGTACTGAAGCCTGTCCATATCAAGGAGAAACAACTGGACCTGAACAGGTCAATGTGTTGGGAGCATATCAACAGAGACCAAGGTTTGACCCCAATTCAAATACCTATAATCCTGGGTGGAGAAGTCATCCAAATTTCTCCTGGAGGCAAAACAACCCTCATTTCACTCAAAGCTCAAACCAGACAGTCCAGCAATTCCACCCACCAATTCTAAGAAGCATTCCCAATAAACCAACCCTGAAGGACAACTTGAATTCTTTTATTCAAGTTTGTAGGGATAACCAATCTAAAACCAATCAACGGTTGGACTCTGTGGAAGCTTCTATCAAAAAGGTGGAAGTTCAAGTTGAACAGTTAGTTGAACATCTGCAAAAGAGCAAAGACTAATTTGATACTTAAATGAATTCAATGAAGAGGAGACATTGAGTTTTTCATTCTGCAATCTCCAAGCAACGTCTTACTAGAAGACGATAAATTTTAGTCCTACATGGGAGGTCACCCATTGTTGTATTTTCCTTTGTTTTAGTTTGCGTGTAATAAAATTCAAATGAAATAAATTCGTTTGTTTCAAAAATTGTGTCCATTCGTTAAAATTAAAGTTTAAAAAAAAAATATTAGGTTCCTTGCACCTTTTTGCTTTTACGTTTTATCAAGTTATAAATATTTCTTAGAGATATCTACTATTGTTTTTAAAAGCAAAATGTTGATACACAATAGGAGGAGGATCATTTTCAACTACAAACAATCATGGGAGATGCTGAAGATAGGCGGAAAAAGATGAAAGAATATACAATGCCAATCATTGGCAATGTAACTTCCGGTATCCAATTACAAGAGGCTGCAAGGAATTATGAATTGAAAAAGATTCATTATTCTTTGTTGCCTTCCTTTTACGGTATCCCTAATGAAGACCCTTTGCATTTCATTCGAGAATTCTATGCTATTGTCCAAACCTTTCCACTACATGCAATTAATGAAGATCAACTTAGGATGAGGTGTTTTCCTTACACTCTCAAAGATAAAGCTTGGTCATGGTTCATTACTCTACAGTCAGGTTCTCTTAAAACTTGGGAGGCAGTCTATGAAATTTTTATGGGTAGGTTCTATTCCCATCAAAAGACTGTTGATCTAAGAACAAAGATAGCAACATTTTCTCAAATGTATGAAGAGCCCTTTCATGAAGCTTGGGAACGATTCAAACTCCTTTTCATTCAATGTCAAAATCATAGCTTTCCATTACAGCTACAAAACCAATTCTTTTATGATGGATTGACACTACAGAGTCAATACATGGTTGATAATGCTGCTGGAGGTGCTGTAGGAGAAAAGACCGCAGAGGAAACCTATAATCTCTATGAGCTATTGGGTTCTAATTCCCAACAAAGAGGTGGTAGAAGGAAAGCAAAGGTCAATGAAGTCGGTTCTGATAATGAGATAACCTTGCAACTTGCTGAATTGACTAAACAAGTGAAATTCCTCACTTCCCACCAAATTTCAAATCAAGAGGTATGTGAAGTGTGTTGTTCAATTGGGCATGGTACTCATAATTATTCAAATACTTGTGATTCTAGTGTCGATGCCATAGAGGAAGTCCAATCTTTTCAAAGGTATCATCCAAACACCTATAATCACCCAGCCTACACCCAATATCCAACACTAAGGTCGGATAACAACCACCCTTACCCACCAAGCCAGTCTTTTAAACCAACCTTAGAAGATAGCTTGAATGCTTTTATTCAAGTTAGTCGTGACAACCAATTGATGACTAATCAAAGGTTGAACACCATGGAGGCATCGGTTAAAAGAATTGAATCTAAAGTTGGGCAACTGGCTGAACAAATGCAAAAGAAAGAACCAGGAAAGTTGCCCAGTCAACCAGAACAAGCAAAGGATGTAAGAACCCTTCGAAGTGGTAAGGTAGTCAATACCAGTTTACCTGAAATCTCTAACAATCTACCTTGTAGTTCAGGTAACAAAGAAGGCAATATTCTAATCTCGCAAAAAGGAGAAACAAGTGTTAAACTTAACAAGCCTTCTGAAAAACTCATTGGGGGGTCATCTGACACCCCCAAAATTCAAAAGACAACAGAACCACACCAGATACAAGTACCTTTTCCCCACCGGTTGAAAGAATCCAAACAAGATAAGCAATTCAATGATCTTTTTAATATGCTCTCTAAAGTAAATATTAATTTACCATTATTAGAAGTGATCATGAATGTGCCCTCATATGCCAAGTTTTTCAAAGAGTTGAACACTAAGAAAAGGAGGTATGAACTGAATGAACGAGTAGTAGTATCAGAAATTTCTAGCGCTGTACTTCAGCACAAACTACCCCCTAAGTTGAAAGACCCTGGAAGTTTTATTATAAACATAACTATGGGGGATAGGAAGGTTGCTAAAGCAATGCTTGATTTAGGTGCTAGTATAAATTTGATGCCCTACTCTATATTCTTACAGCTCAATCTAGGGGATTTAAAACCCACAACTATGTCCCTTCAACTTGCAGATAGATCTCTTAAATATCCAGAGGGAATAGTTGAGGATGTTTTGGTACAGGTAGACAAACTGATAATACCTGTTGACTTTGTGGTTCTGGATATGCAAGAAAATCCAGCATTGGACAGAGAGCACACAATATTGCTTGGTAGACCATTTATGGCAACTACTAAAACTATTATTGATGTCCAAGATGGAAATTTGACAATGACAGTCTTAGGAGAGACTGTTCATTTCAAAGTTTTTGATTCTTCACCTTTCCCTTCTATTTCTGCCATCGATGAAATATTCGAAGTTGATCCTTTGGATAATCTTGTCCAAAACACCTTTTTCCAAACCAGAATAGAAGACAAGCTTGAAACCATTCTTACACTTGAAAAGGTTGAAGAAGATTTAGATGAAGAAATTAAGGGGTACCTTGAACAACTAGACAATAATGAAGTGATGACAAAATCTAGTACACTTTTAAATCTACCCATTTCTTCATCTATTAAAGAGGCCAATCCACCTAAACTTGAACTCAAAGACTTACCTGAGCACTTAAAATATGTGTTTTTGGGAGAGGGAGAAACTTATCCAGTGATAATTTCTTCAACCTTGACCAAACCACAAGAAAAGGAACTCATCAAAGTGCTTAAACAGTTTAAGAAATCTATAGGTTGGAGTATAGGGGATATAAGAGGCATTAGTCCAACAATGTGTATGCACAAGATCAACTTGGAGGATGGTGCTAAACCTGTACGAGAGGCCCAAAGAAGACTAAACCCAAACATGCAAGAGGTAGTTAAAAAAGAAATTCTTAAATTATTAGAAGAAGGGATTATCTATCCTATTGCGGATAGTAAGTGGGTTAGTCCAGTGCATGTGGTACCAAAGAAATCTGGGATAACAGTTGTTAAAAATGACAAAAGTGAATTAGTGCCCACTAGAATAATCACTGGATGGAGAATGTGTATAGATTTTAGGAAACTAAATTTATATACGAAAAAGGATCACTTTCCTCTTCCATTCATTGATCAAATGTTGGAAAGATTAGCTGGGCACGGATTTTACTGTTTTTTGGATGGACTGTCTGGATATTATCAAGTACCCATAGCACTAGAAGATCAGGAAAAGACCACATTTACATGTCCTTTTGGGACATTTGCTTTTCGCAGAATGCCATTTGGGTTATGCAATGCCCCTGCCACTTTCCAGAGATGCATGATATCTATTTTCTCGGACATGGTGGAGAAATTCATTGAGATTTTCATGGACGATTTCTCTGTCTTTGGGAACTCATTTGATGATTGCTTACATAAATTGACTTTGGTTTTAGAAAGATGCATTGAATGCAATCTAACCCTTAGTTGGGAGAAAAGTCATTTTATGGTTCAACAAGGGATAGTTTTAGGACATATAATTTCAAACAAGGGTATTGAAGTTGATAAGGCAAAAGTTGAATTCATATCCAAACTACCTCCCCCTACATCTGTGAAGGGGATAAGAAGCTTCTTGGGACATGCAGGATTTTACAGACGATTTATTAAAGATTTCTCTAAAATAAGTCGTCCCTTATGTAACTTGCTATCCAAAGATGCTGATTTTGACTTCAACAATGACTGCCTTATTTCCTTTAATACCTTGAAAGATAAACTAACATCTACCCCTGTTATAATGGCACCAAACTGGTCTTTACCTTTTGAAATAATGTGTGACGCTTCTGATTATGCAATAGGAGCAGTCTTGGGACAAAGAGTGGATAAGCGTTTTCATGTCATCTACTACGCTAGCAAAACACTCAATGATGCCCAAATGAATTATACCACCACTGAAAAGGAATTCTTGGCTATACTATTCTCTTTAGACAAATTTCGGTCTTATTTAGTAGGATCTAAAGTGATTGTGCATTCTGATCATGCTGCTTTAAGATACCTATTAAGTAAACCAAATACCAAGCCAAGATTAATCAGGTGGGTCTTACTCTTACAAGAATTTGACCTAGAAATCAAGGATAAGAAAGGCAGTGAAAACTTAGTAGCTGACCATTTGTCTAGGTTGATTTCTGACTTCAATTCTCTTAAAGATGAGAGTAATGAAGATATAGTTGAAACCTTTCCTGATGAACAGTTATTTTTCATAGGTCCGAACCCATGGTATGCTGATATTGTAAACTATCTTGCCACTGGTGTTTTGCGACCTAACACTTCATATCAGGACAAGAAAAGGTTTTTTAAAACTATTAAGGACTATTTCTGGGATGACCCTTATTTATACAAGATTGGTCAAGATCAAGTCATCCGGAGATGTGTACCTGAAGAAGAACATAAGAGCATTCTGACTTTTTGTCATGAACTTCATTGTGGGGGTCATTTTGGAGGTGAAAAGACAGCCCGTAAGATATTACAGTCTGGATTCTTTTGGCCCACTCTTTTTAAAGATGCTCATATGTTTTGTGCACAATGTGATAGATGTCAAAGAACAGGAAACATAAGCAAAAGAGATGAAATGCCTTTGACATCTAATTTAGTTGTTGAACTCTTTGATGTATGGGGGATTGATTTCATGGGTCCTTTTCCCCCATCTAATGGTTTTCAATACATTTTGGTTGCTATGGATTATGTGTCCAAGTGGGTAGAAGCTATCCCCACCAAAACCAATGATGCTAATGTTGTTGTGAAATTCTTGAAAGATTTCATATTCAGTAGGTTCGGAACGCCTAGAGCTATAATAAGTGATGGAGGTAGCCATTTTTGTAACAAACTCTTTGATGGAGTACTAAACAAGTACAACATCACACATAAGGTAGCTACTCCATATCATCCTCAAACTTCCGGTTTAGTGGAAGTAAGTAATAGGCAAATTAAGGGAATATTGGAACGCACTGTGCGTCCTTCAAGGAAGGATTCGGCATTTAAGTTAAATGATGCCTTATGGGCATACCGCACCGCTTACAAAACACCTATTGGGATGAGCCCTTACCGGTTAATCTTTGGGAAAGCGTGCCACCTTCCAGTTGAACTTGAACACAAGGCTTACTGGGCAATTAAAGAGCTAAACATGGATTTAGATAAAGCAGGTGAAAAACGATTACTCCAGCTTCATGAGTTGGAAGAAATTAGGAATGAAGCTTATGAGAATGCCAAATTATACAAAGAGCGTACTAAGCGCTATCATGACAAGAGGCTAGTTCCTAAAACTTTTCACCCTGGAATGAAAGTTCTTTTATTTAACTCTTGTTTGAGATTGTTTCCAGGAAAGCTGAGATCAAGATGGGATGCACCATTCAAAATAGTTCAGGTATCTGAACATGGAGTGGTAGAACTATTGGACTCCAAGATACAAAAAACGTTCAAAGTTAATGGCCATCGTGTCAAGCCTTATTTAGAAGAACCAAACAACATTGCTGAAATGGATTGCATTTGGCTGAGTAACCCTTAGCACCAAAAAGATACGTCTTGCTAAGACGTTAAACTAAGCGCTGGATGGGAGGCAACCCATCATGTTAGGTAATTTTTTGTTATTTGTTTTATTTACTTAATTTTATTATTTATTTTAGTTTACTTATATGTGAATAATTTTTAAAATTGTTAAAACTAAAATATTTGTTGAGATGTTAGAAGTTCACAGCAATCTGTCTGTATACACTTTAATGATGAATATGATGGATGCACCTGCATTTCTTCATTACTACTTACACATTCTCAAGAAATAGGTAATCTTTCTCCTCTTTTCTCTTTATCTTTAATTTGCAGTTGTTACATTGAGGACAATGTAAGTTCTAGGTTGGGGGTGGTGAAAAGTTACCATGCTTAATAAAAAAATAAAAAAAAATTCTCACAAAAATTTATCATTTCTTTAAATCAAATTTAAGTAAATAGTTAAGTCTTTGGTACTGTTAGATTAATTTTTGAAAACATATCATGAAATATTGTGTAATTATTTTTGATAATTAGTTAGTTTTTGTCATAACTAGTATTTCTTGATAAAATGTGGAAATTATATTAAATCCAAAATCGGTGTTTATGAATTTTTTTTAGTGGAGACTACCCTTGTGAGATATAATTTGAGCCTAATTTCTTTTATTTAGAGTGAAATATATATTTTTTCTACTCCAAACACATTTCTTATTTATTCAAAAAAGTTTAGATGATCTCTATAGGTATTAGCATTGAATGTATGAATTTTTTCTCATCTTAATAGAGTATCATATATTTTTTATTATTATTTTTGTTTAGATTAAACGATTTGAGTAGAAATTGATAGTATATGCTTATATCTCATTTATGCATGACTGCTACAAAAACAAAAAGACATATGTGGGGTTACCTAAACCAAGATCAAACAGAAAAGCCACAAAATTAACCACTCACCAAAATCCAAAAAAATGTACAATCTATACATGGGTTGACTCTCTAAAAAAATACATATATTGAAAAAAAAATATCTTCAGAAAAAAAAATAGAGAGATAAAAAATATAGTATTATCTACATACTATGACCCACATTGCCAACAAAGTTGTGAGTAAAGGCTAAATACAAAAGAAAGATATAGGAAGTAATTCCCTAAAAAGTCATTGCAATTTCTTCATTTGTAAAAAGCATATATCTTGAAATTCTTTCTTAATGAGTTTGATTTATGCATGAAAATAATTTTTATATATGATATCTTTATAATTTATACATTCGATTCCTTTCATGAGATCAATGTTAAAATAACACTTTGAGCCTTTATTCTTTATATATATGCGAACATATTAGTTCATTTCTATACATCAACTCTTTCGCATATAAATTAGTATGAGTGTTTGAACCCATAGGATTCAGTGCTTTGAGAGTATTGACTTGTGAGGAATAGAGTCGAAGCGAATTCTGATTCATGACACTGAAATTGGGTAAAATTAAATTGATACATTTTTGAAATGAAATATGAAAATGATTTTCGACTAATTATTGTAATAAAATCATGATTGTTTAAAGAGATTAAAATAACTTATGCTTGAGATTTTAATTATGATCTTAAAGGAGATTAAAAAGTATGAGATATTTTTGTGATATGTTGTTTTCTTTTATTCTTAAATTAATTTTTGATTGTGTTGTAATTTTAATTTTTGATTTGATTGTTTTTATTTTTACATTTAGTTCAATGTTTCTGGGTATCATTACTGAAAACCCTCACGAGACTCAAACTCGTCCAGTAGGGCAACCTAGGGGTTTAACGGCTTGTTGCATAGGCTAAATGCAACCGTTTCAATCCACGAAAGTGATTTAGGATAGTTTAATTTTTAGCTTGTATCGCTTCTCTTGCTAAGGGACTAGCAAGAAGCTGGTTGGGGGTTGTGATGAGTGCTCAAAAAGCATTAAAATAACCATGATTTTATGTACATTAATTGATTAAAAATACATATATTTATATGTTTTATCATATATTTATATAAATTTGTCTTTTTCGGAATCACGGGTATTTTTATTGTTTTTCAGGTATTTTGGCTTAAAAACGCAATGTAAAGACTCAAAGAGGATTACTTGAAGCAATACATCACAAATATATTAATAAATAAGTGGGAAAAGGTCAACAAACATGGAAAAATTGGACAAAATGGGTCGAAAAGGTCAAAAATGTCAAAAAGACGGAAATCGCGCGCCGCAGCCCAGCCGCGCGTGCCCGCGCGCGCTGGCCTGCCCATCCGCGCGCACCCCAGCGCGCGGGCACTGTTCACGCGCGCCGAGCTGCGCGCAGCGACAGCCCCCGCGCGCCCAACGCGTTTTCGCCCCATTTTTCACGTGCAGCCGCCCTGTGACGTCATGCTGACGTCATTAATGACATCAACAATTCCAATACGCGTTTTTACATTTTTTAACATTTTTTTACTCATTTTTTCTCTCCATCCTCACCTATAAATACCCCCCTTCCCTTCACTTCAAATCACACCTTAAAAACACACTTCTCTCTTCTTTCTTTCTCTCATTTCTTAGTTTTTGAGTTTTCTTAGTTTCTTTCTTAGTTTCTAAGCTTTTCTTAGTTTTTCTCTTAGTTTTTAGTTCAATTCTCTTAGGTTTAGAGTTCTTCTCTTTTTGAGAGGAACTTGTAATGTTTTTGTAATAATTTAGATTTTTGATTCAATAAATGGAAGTGCAAATTCCGCTTGGAGGTTTTCCAGCTACGGGAATAGCGTCAAAGTTCTGTAAGGATTTTATTTTCTTTACAATTATTTTTATGCTTTATTCTTACATGTTATATTCAACTTGTCTGTGGTTAAATTTAACTATGCTGGTTGTTTAGTAAATATGATGTAATAATGACGTTGTTATGCTTGCGAAATATTAAATAGGTAAAAATCTTTAAAATGAATTGATTTTGTTTTTATTCAAGATTTTATATTAAGAATGTTAGAGAGAAATATATTATTTTTCATTACAAACTTAAACCTGAAAATTAGATTTTAAGGTTTAGTTATCCGGTCTAATTT
This sequence comes from Hippophae tibetana, assembly GCA_037013495.1. NCBI lineage: Eukaryota > Viridiplantae > Streptophyta > Magnoliopsida > Rosales > Elaeagnaceae > Hippophae > Hippophae tibetana. Next base: position 30,966,551 of record CM072809.1, read on the forward strand.
AGAGTAGTACTCTTTTATTTGTTGGTACAATCGCCCGGTAGTTAGAGTGAAACTCTATTTCAAAAGTTTTTTTATAAGAATTATTATGTGAAAATGTATTGACAACATGTTTTCAATAGTGGTTTTAAAACTTGAAAGTTAGTACTCGGATAATTAAATTCTTATGTTTAATTTGGACACCTTGAATAATGTTTAAATTGTCTAACCCCACCAAAGGTGGCATTTAAATGGCTCATTTTCAATCTCTTAGAAAAAGGAATTAATTTAATTAAGCATATTAGTTATCAACCCCACCCATAGGTGTTAATTGATTTGTTTAGTTAACAAAGAATATCTAACCCCACCAAAGGTGGTATTTATATAAAAAAGAGAGAATCAATAAAATATCAATTTATATCTTTAATAACCTAGATAATATGAGCAAGCATAATTAATTTAGTTATTATATCCATAAATACTCCGCTAATATAAATGATAGAAATTTGCATGAATATTTATTGAATCTGTATATATGTTTATTTTTAGATAATTATTTATTGAATTTGTATCTATATTTATTTTTATGTTATTAGATTATATTTAATTAATCTGTATATATGTTTATTTTTATGTTATTAGATTAGGAACACAAAAAAACCAAACTATCGTGACAGGATGTTTAGGATTTAATTTCGTTTTTAAAAGTTTGAATAATAAATTAAAAACCACATACATTCCTTCCTTAGATCGACCTTGGGAGTATACTTATCATTTTCTTCGAAATGATTCGTGCACTTGCGAGAGTTTTATAAATATTAAAACCAAAGTATTGGCAAGAATCGACGATGTCGGTTTTTGCTCATCAAGTTTTTAAATAGAGGGATGTATCTTAGGACATGATATGGTCGTCTAGTCAAGGAAATTAAACGTGACACTGGCTGGGAGGCAACCCAACGTTATTTTACATACATTTTCATTTTTTTGTAGGTAAATAAATGTGGAGAGAAATGGTACAACAAGATTGAGCATTTTGGCAACATATGTGGTATGCCAAAACTATGAGAGTTTTCTTTCCTTTTGCTTTTTCATATTTATACGTGCACATTGGGGACAAGGTGAAATTTATGTTTGGGGGAGGAGGCTTCATTCTCTACTTTAGTATTTATTATGCATTTTAAATTTTTAGGGAAGTTTTTATTTTTATTTTTAGGATGTTTTTAATCACAATTTGGGTAGAAATTGATAAATATATGAAAACTAAATGCATGTATGCTTGATACGAAACATATGAACTCAATGATAAAAATTGGTTGTCATGACTAGGATTAGGAATGTAACATGCTTATTAAGATACTTACATTAATCATGTGATATGCTTGTTAGTTTTGACTGGATTGATCCAAATTTGTATGTACATGTCCCTGATTGATTTTGGTGTTCTTATTGAGAAAACAATTTGTACTGAATTGATGAGATATAACATGTTTTAGAATCTAATTGATCATCCCTTGAGGCAAATTTCTAAATAGTATTTAGCAAAAGAGATTATTTAGGCCTTATTTAGATCGATTGAGTTTTTCAAGCTAACCATTGTTAATATCTTTAGTTACCCATTTGAGCCTAACAAAGAACCTTTCATATATTTAAGTTGCATTTTATAACTACCCTTGCACCTTTAGCTTGTATGAAACGAAAAAAATACAATGATGTGTCATGCTAAAGAGTGAGGTGAAATGTAATGCACTCTATAAAAAAATGAAGAAAAACTCACAACATAGTTATCCCTCTAATGAAAAAATAAATAAAATTAAAAATAAGTTTGGGGGTGTTATGAAGTTACTTAAAAAAATATTTGGAATAAAAGCATATGAAAAGAATTGAAAGAACAAAAATATCAATTTAAAGCTCTATTGTAGTTTTTTCATTATGAATAAAAGGAAAGCTAAGGTGTGAAAAGAGCCTAAATGTCTTCATTTATCGACTCCCCACCTAAGCCTTACATTACAAGCATGTAAAGTCCTTATTAATATTTAGCTAAGTTCATATTTATTTTAGTGAAGAGAGATGTGAAAAATAGATTTATGAAACTTGTTGTAAGATTGAATTGAATAGCATACTTATATAGGTTGATTTCATGAGTGCATTGGATGATATCATGTGCAACACACAGGCAAAAATAAATTCATCAAAAACCTTGCATATTCTTGTATCAATGGAATGTTGATTGATGAATATGTGAACCGTTTTGTCATAGAATTGTATGATTGTTGAAAGGGATAGTTTTTGCTAAATATGCATGTATAGATATATATTTATGAATATATTTCATATGTCAATTTCATTTTATTTAGTTAGACTTGGCTTTACTTGAGAACAAGCAAAGTGTTAAGTTTGGGGGTGTGATGGCTCTACGAAAGAAGACATAAGTGCATTTTTGTACTTAATATTTGCTAATTTTATTCAATAAATAGTATTTTTGGGGTTAAAATATTAAAAAATGAACTTTCTCGTGAAAAAGGGTAAAAATATAATTTTTGGAACTTTTTGGGATTTTTATGAAATTTTATGAATGTTTTATGAATTTTTAACGCAAACCCAATAAGAAGATGCCACATGGGTGCCACCAAAGTAAAGAGACCTAATTGCAAAAACATCGTGTGTACCATATAATGCAATGCCATGGCATGTGTTAGCATGGCAATCATTCTGAGTTCGGTGCTTGGTCAACGTTCTTGCCATGCGTCATCACCACATTCTTCCATTTATTCCACTTAGGTGCCACGTAATCCGTAACTGCAAATCAAATTCTTCTACGTGGTCTTAACTTAGCTTTCGTTGACCATATAGTTGATGAACAAGATCGGTAATGCTGATCTTGTGAATTACTTTGGTTTTATATTTGTAAAACTCTTGCAAGTTCACGAATCATTTTATAGCAAATGATAAGTATACTACTAAATTTGATCTAAGGAAGGAATATATGTGATTTTTAATATATTATTAAAACTTTTAAAAACAAAATTAAATCATAAATATCCTACCACAATATTTTGATTTTTGTTTCCTAATCTAAAAATAAAAAAATAAACATATATGATTCAATAAACAATTATACAAATTTTATTCATTCATAATAGTGTAGTATTTATAGATATAATAATTAAGTTAATTATGCTTGCTCATATTATTTAGGTTATTAGACATATAAATTGATATTTATTAATAATTAAATTAATTTGTTTTCTAAGAGATTGAAAATAAAACATTTAAATGTCACTCTTGGTGGGGTTAGACATTTTAAACTTTATTTAAGGTATCCAAATTAAACCTAAGAATTTAATTATCTGAATACTAACTTTCAAGTTTTAAAATCATTACTGAAAATATGTTGTCCATACATTTTTTGAATAATAGTTTTAATACAAACTTTTAAAATAGAGTTTCACTCTAACTACGAGGTGATTGTACCAACAAATAAAAGAGCATTACTCTAAATTAGACAGGATAATTAAACTATAAAATCTAATTTTTAGATTTAAGTTTGTAATGAAAAATAATATATTTCTCTTTAACATCCTTAATATAAAATCTTGAATAAAAACAAAATCAATTTATTTTATAGAGATGTTTTACCTATTTAATATTTCTCAAGCATAACAATGTTATTATTATATCATATTTACAAACACCCAGCCATGTTAAATTTCATCATATACAAATTAAACATAATATATAAGAATAAAACATAAAAAATAACCATAAAGAATTCATTTTAAAATTAAATCTCAAAAGAATCCTCATAGAACTTCGATGCTAATTCTGTTGTTGAAAAACCTCCAAACGAATTTACATTTTCGTTTAATAAATCAAAAACTAAAAATCTATAAAATCATAGCTAGTTGTTCTTAAAAAGAGAAGAACTTTAAATCTAAAAAAAACTTTTAAAAAAGAAAGCTTCTAGAGAGAGAAATATAGAGAGAGAAAGAGTTGAAAAAATAGTGTGTTTTTTTGAATTCGGGAGAGGTTCTATTTATAGGTGAAGAAAAGGCTTAAAAAGTAGAAAAATATATCTAGAAATTAAGTGTTGAACGCGTTTCGGATAGGTTGGCACGCATTTGAATAATGGTGCGCGGACGCATTTCCATTTTTTTTTTACTTTTCCTCATTTGTTTCTCACTTATTTGTATAATAAATGAATACTAAACTTGGAATATTGTGATGTATTGCTTCTAGTATTTTTTTTCTTTGAGTCTTTAATTTATTTTTGGAGCGCAAATACTTGAAAAGCAATGAAAATACTCATGATTCTGAAAATAAAAATTTATATAAAATATGCTAAAATCATACAAATATGAATATATTTAATCAATTAAATTATATTAAATCATAGTAATTTTAGTGCTTTTTAAACACTCATCACAACCCCCAACCAACTTCTTGTTAGTTCCTTAGCAAGAGAAGCGATAAAAACAAAAACTTAAACTATTCTAAATCACTTTCATGGATTGACTTGATTGCATTTAGCAAATGCAAAAAGCCTTTAAACCACTAGGTTGCCCTAGGAGACGAGTTTAAGTCTCGTGAGGGTTTTCAGTAATGATACCCACATTAACAAAAAATGAAAACAAAATAAAAATAAAGAAATGAAATACAAAAATCATGCTTACAATCTCTTTTAAACTTCATAATTAAAATCTAAAGTATATATTATTTCAACTTCCTAAACATTCATAATTTATTATAATAATTAGTTGAAAATCATTTTCATATTTCATATAAAAAATGTATCAATTTAATTTCACCCAACTTAGTGTGAGGAATTCAAATTCTCTTCGACTCTATTCCTCAAAAGTCATTACTATCAAAAACACTAAATTTTATGGGTTCAAACACTCATATTATTTTATATGTGAAAGAGTTTATGTATAGAAATGAACTAATATATTCACATATGTATAAAAAGGAAAGGATCAAAGTCTTATTTTAATGTTGATCTCATGATAGGAATCAAATGTAAGGAATTATAAAATATTATGCATTTCTTTCATGCATCAATCAAATTCATCAAATAAAAATATCAAGTAATATGCCTTTTAGAAAATGTAGGAAAATGCAATGACTTCTTAGGGAATTACTTCTTATATTTTATTTTACATTAAACTATTTCTAATAACTATATAGGCTTTTTTGGGTCATAATATATAGATTATTCACTTTCCTATCTTTCTTTCTCTTATATTTGTTTTATAAGATAATCCATTTTTTAGAGAGTGGACTTGTACATATTGTACATTTTTTTATATGGTAAGGTTTTTTATATGGTAAGGTGAGTAGTTAATATTTGGCTTTTCTGTTTATATTTGTATAGGTAACCCTAGATATATATATTTTTTAATAGAAGTCATGCATGAATGTAGAAAGACATATACTATCAATTTCTACTTAAATCATTTAATCTAAGCAAATAAATATATAACACTTCATTGAGATGTAAAAATCCAAACATTCAATGTTAAGTATTATAGAGATCATCTAATAATGCAGGAAAAAAAATGTTTAGAGTAGAAAAAAAAAAATTTATCACTTGGAATAAATTATAATGGGCTCAAAATATTTCTCATAAGGTAGTCTCCACTATTTGATTCCTAAACACCGATTTTGGGTTTAATATAATTTCCACACTTTATCAAGAATCATTACGAAAACTAATTAATTACCATATACTCCATGATATGTTTTCAAAAATTAATCTAACAATGCAAAAGACTTACTATTTACTTAAATTTGATTTAAAGAAATGATAAATTTTTGGGAGAGTTTTTAAAAACTATTCCTAAAATTATAAATATTACTAAACCACACAAAGAAAATAAAATCAAACACAATAAAAATGAAAATATGAACATAAAAATTTTAAAATTGTTAAGTTTTTTGAAATTAAGTATGGTAACTTTTCACCACCCACAACCTAGAACTTACATTTCCCTCAATGTAACAATTTTAAAGAAAAGACAAAGAGAAAAGAAAAGTTACTTATTTCCTGATAATGTGCAAGTAATGATGGAGAAATAAGGTGCATCCATCATTAAAGTTCACACAGAAAGATCACTGAGAATGTGCAAGTAGTGATGGAGAAATGCAGGTGCATCCATCATTAAATTTCACATAGACAGATCGTTGTAAACTTATAATATCTTAACAAACAATTCTAAAATTATACACATGCAATTAAACTAAAATAAAAAAAATTAAATAAAAAAAAATAAAAGAAAATTACCTAAAATGATGGGTTGCCTCCTATCTAGCGCTTAGTTTAACGTCTTAAGAAGACATAACTTGGGGGATTTTATTTTAAGTAAACTCAATGTCCCCACATCATTGAGTCAAACCTATATGTAGGAAAAATTTATCTACCAATACTTTTTAAGTCATGCCCTATGGATTTTTAAAATTTTGTTTACTTAAAACTATGGACATAATTGTCAGTTTTAGATAAACCACTTTTAGGTGCAAGTCAAATAACTTAGGAATCAAAACACATTTGTACCTAAATTTAATAAAGCAACTGCCTCCTTTTATCACAGTGTGATTAAATTTTTTGAAATTTTGGAGATAACTTTAGTAATATTTTTTATTATAATATCTAAGAAAAAAACATAATCAATATTAACCAAGAGTGCTCCCAGAAGAGAATGGTGGGACAATACCTCCTTAAAAACCATCATCCTAGAGAGAGTAACATTTTCAGGAAAACTAGTGGCACAAAGGCTTCCAAGAACTAGTCTCCTAGACAAAAATTCCTTAGATCTTTACTTTTCATGATCTTAAAATCTAAGTTAGTTAAGTTAATAAATTAAGTTAAGTGAAAATTTAAGTTAATTAAGTTAAGTGAAAATCTAAGTTAATTAATTTAATAAATTATGTGAAGGCAAATTCTAAGTTAATTAAGCTAATAGATTAAGTGAAAATCTAATTTCATTAAATTAATAAATTACATTAAAAAAATCTAAGTTAATTAGTTTTATTTATTATTTATTTTTTAGAACTCATTATTTAAATAATTTTTTAAAACTTTTTTTTAATTGTTTTTTAAATCAAAATAAACAAAAAAATCACAATTATTTACAATACAAAAAATTTTCAAAATTTTGTAAAATAATTTAAAAACCCTATTCCTTCCCTCGCAACGGTGCCAAAAACTTGATGAACAAGACCGGCAATATCGATATTGTAAATTACTTTGGTTTTATATTTGTAAAATTCTCGTACTTACACGAATCATTTTATAGCAATTAATAAGTATACTCCCAAGTTCGATCTAAGTAAGGAATATATATGGTTTTTAATTTATTAATCAAATTTTTAAAAATTAAATTAAATCCTAAACATCTTATCATGATATTTTTATTTTTTTTCTAATCTAATAACAAAAAAATACACATAAATGATTTAATAAATAATTATGCAAATTTTATCGTTCATAATAGTGTATTATTTATAGATATAATAATTAAGTTAATTATGTTTGCTTATATTATTTAGATTATTAAAGATATAAATTGATATTTATTAATTATTTTATATGAATACCACATTTGCTTAGATTAGATATTATTTTTCAATTAAACAAATCAATTAACACTTTTAGGTGGGGTTGATAATTAATTTGTTTCTAGGAAATTCAAAATAAACCATTTAAATGTCACCTTTGGTGCGGTTAGACTGTTTAGACTTTATTCAAAGTGTCCAAATTAAATCTAAGAATTTAATTATTCGAGTACTAACTTCAAAGTTTTTAAACCCATTAATGTAAATATGTCCTCAATTCATTTTCGAATAAGAATTCTTATAAAAAAATTTGAAATAAAAATTCACTCTAACTACTCTAAATCAAAAAAGATAATAAACCTTAAAATCTAATTTTTAGATTTAAGTTTGTAATGAAAAATAATATATTTCTCTTTAACATCCTTAATATAAAATCTTGAATCAAAACAAAATCAATTTATTTTATAGAGATGTTCTACTTATTTAATATTTTGCAAGTATAAAAATGTTGTTATTATGTCATATTTACAAACAGCCAGCCATGTTAAATTTAATCATAGACAAATTAAACTTAAAATATAATCATAAATAATTCATTTTAAAATTAAACCTCAAAAGAATCCTTACAAAACTTTGATGCTAATTTTATTGCTAGAAAACCTCCAAACGGATTTTCATTTCCGTTTAATGAATCAAAAACTAAAAACCTATAAAAGCATAGTTAGTTCTTCTCAAAAAGAGAAGAACTTTAAAAGTAAAAAAATTAAAAAAAAGAAAGCTTTATAAAGAGTAAAGCTATAGAGATCAAGAATGGAAAAAATTGTTTGTTTTGTACAATGGGGGAAATGGTCATTTTTATAGGTGAACAAAAGGCTAAACAAAGTGCAAAAAATATCTTGAAAATGGATGTTAGACATGTTTCGGACAGGTTGGAACGCGTGTAAGTAGTGATGCGCATAGTTGGGCACAAATAGTGGCGTCAATATTGGCATTACAGGCACTATAACGCGTGAGACTCGGCATAACAGGCGCTGGTGCACGTGGATGTGCATGGTACTAGGCATATATTCTTAGCATGATAAGTGCTGGCACATGTGTGACTCAGCGAATGCGCACGTGACTTGGCAGTTTTGTCATTGTTTTCCATTTTTCTATTTTTTTTAACTTTTCCTCATTTTTATCTCTTATTTGTATAATAAATGAATACTAAAATTTGAATATTGTGATGTATTGCATCCAGTATGTTTTCCTTCGGGTATTAAATTTATTTTTGGAATGAAAATACTTGGAAAATTATAAAAATACCCTTGATTACGAAAATACAAATTTATATAAAATATGATAAAATAATACAAATATAAATATATTTAATCAATTAAATTACATTAAATCATGGTAATTTTAGTGTTTTTTAATTACTCATCAATAGTTCTCCTATTCCACACATCCCACGTTGATTCTCCTAATGAATACTGTGTGCCAGGTGTCACGACCCTATTGGATAGCACTATTTATTCTTCCTTTTTTCATCTTTGTTCTTGTTCTAAAACTGATCTGAAGGTCTAGATTCTACTATAAACCCTTATGAGCAGAAATTATCATAATTTTTATCAGTTTTTGGATCCAAGAAGTGAAAAAACACTTCTTTTAATCAGTTTTTGGTACTACAATTTAAGAGATTGATTGTATTTCTTCTTCTCCTCCTTTATCTATCAATTTTTATTTATTTCTTTATAAAAAATATGAGTTTTATGAACAAAATTATGTCTAGTTAATTTATTAATCTAGGGTCTTATGACCCCAATTTTCAACATATGAAGATCTAATATATTACCCCAATTATGATTTCAATTTAATTATATTAGTTAATCTAATTTGTTTGCTATTAATTGTTTGTGCAACAATTGATCTATAGAGATAATTAAATAGATTTGAGAGAATTATTTAATTGTTTGTCTTGATTATATAACATGCATAGTTTCTTGGCGGATATGTATGTAATCCATAATTGATTAACTTAATAAGTAGTATGAAATTTAATTGACATGATAGTGAGATTAGATCAATTATATATGGTGTGTAGTTTACTTGAGAGAGGAAAACATACTAGGTTAGATCAATTGATCATGTAATTGATTGATAATTATATAGGAGGATTTTAGTGATTCACATGTTTAGAAAATTGGGAGATTAAGTATTCCTAGATATTTTTTCATATATCTTCTTAGTTTTAAAATCTAATTTAATTAATTATTACTATTTATTTTTAGTTCTTTTAATTTTCCTTTCTTAAAATATAAAAACACAAAAATATTGATTTTTATTCTTTTCTTTTTGTTTTAAAAATTAGTTTCTAATAACATAATCTCCATGAGAATGATCTTTTCTTATCATTATATTAATTGTTGCAATATGTATACTTGCATGTTCATTGTGCACAATTTGTGTTCGATCATATACCTATAACATATAATTATGAACCTTAGAAGTTTATTCAACTTGAATAGTGGACATCAAAATGCATCCAAAAACTTATTTACATTTAAATGTTTTGTGAACAAATATTGCCAACACTCACATATACCTTATAATTGAAATAAGATTCATGTTTAAACTTCAAAAATATGTCATTTAAATAATTTATTACTAGTCATGGGAGATTTAAAGGAAGGAGTATCTCCCATAATTGAAAAACTGTAACTAAATCCTTAATTTCACAAAATAAAAAAAGACCTTTCTAGAGAGATCTTAAAATTTTTTATGCTCTCCTTTTATATATATATGGGGATTATTTATTTATTTATTATTTTCTTTTTGTATAACCAACTTATAACTCTATCTTTTTGTGCATGCTAAAATTTTTCTGTTTTATTTTCCATTTTTTTAAGCAAATATGCATAACTCAGAAACCTAATATATTGACTTTCACATTAGCTATGAGGTAGCCTTCTCTACTCACTAAAGTAGCTGGATACATCACAATAAGTATCTCTCTCAAAACTAGGTGCCTCTATATGGTAAACTTTTTAGGTGTCTCTATATAGTAAAATTTTAGAAAGTGGATAAAGAGTTCAAACACAGTTTTCCAATCAAGGTTAGCTCAAGCTTTGAAATATTAAAAATTTAATATAAATTACAAGCATGATGTATTTATGAGTTTAGTGAGTGTGTGAGTAAGTTCTTATCAAACTCGATCATCATATCCAAAAAAAATATGTAAATTCACAAGTTAAAATTCCCATTTACACAATGAAGAACAATCAAAATAAATCAAGTTACAATATTATGTTTGTAAATAGAAATGATATTTGTTAGATCATTTTAATGTTGAAAAAATTCTACTCCCCTTGTTTTTTTTGTTAATACTAAAGAAACATCAACAAAAATAAAAAATACAATAGCAATAAACAAATCTAATAAAGATGCTCACCTAGGGTTAATTAAGCCTTTAAACAAAGGTACCTAGGTGAACTTAGTTGGGACTTAAACAACTTAGTTGTCATAAGCATGCTCTTGGACTTACCTTTAGATTTAACATTCATCCCAAATGAAGATGTAACATGCAAGGAAGGATGATGATAACAAGTCATAGAACTAAATGCATTAAATTTCAATTACCTCTTCCAACCAACAACTTCCTACTTTCTTGTATAATTATTGGACATAATATCCATAGATGGATGATAATTATGAGTGGTATAATTAGAAGCATGGAAAGGATTAACAACATGGGTACTAACAAAAATCTATACTTAAACCTAATATGACCTTTCTTACCACAATGATGACAAATATGCACAAACTTAATAGTTTTATCAATTATTGGCGCAATGGATTTTCATACATAATTAATAGTAGAAGTAGAGTTGGAAGACCTTACAAATGTATTCTTTGATGCTAAAGGGCTATGTGAAACATTTTAAGAAGATAGGTTAAAGGGGTTTTACAAACTAAGTTGTATTTGAAGATGCTGGCGTAGAGTGTGCATCAATATATGCTAATAATCTCTTATCTCTAAAAGGTTTTCCATAGTCTAGAATCTTGCTTAGCTTCTCAGCACCAACTGTAAGAATATTCATGGTTTCCTTTGATTATTTAAATTTCTATACAATATTCTCATTTTCCTATTTAATATTTGTAAGACTTGAATTCAACGTATCAATACATTCATAAAATAATTTTTTTTCTTTCTCTATAACTAATGGGTTTAATTCAAAGGATTTAAACTTATCATTTAGTTTAGTTACCTTTACAAGTAACCTATCCTTTTCTCTCTTACTTACTTCTAAATCTATAAAAAAGTCATTAAGATTATTTGCATTATATTTATTTAGAAGAAATTTATAGTTACACTCCTCACCATTTAAACCAATATCAGATGGTTGGAGTGTTTTACAATATTTACAGTTAATGCCAAATGGTTGGTGCCACATTCTTCTAATCCATTTGGGTTGTGATTATCACTTTTTGAGTCACTAAGTGTGGTATTGAACACTATTCTAGTTCTCTTATCTTTGTCAACACACTCAACTGCAAAATAACCAATCATATTGCATTCAAAATATTTAGGTCTAATGGGTTTAGGTTTCTTACTTTCAAGACTCATTGGTTTGAGTTCTCTTGGATTTTATTCTTTGAATGATTTGGATACCAATTAACTATGAGTTGTTACTATTAAATATTCTCTTGAGTTTTCTAGATATGAGTATAAAATCTTCATCTCCTATATCATTGAAATTTTCACCATCATCAATCATGGTGGTTTTGAAAGCTACACCCTTATTATTTTTAAGAGTTTAAAATCTCTTCTCAAAAGTTTAAAGTGAGCCAATGAGTTCCCCTATTTTGATGGTGTTAACATCCTTGCTTTCATCTATGACAATGACCTTTGCATGAAAGCAATCTGGAAGTAATTTGAAAATATTTTGAGCTAACTTGAATTCCTTAATTTTATCTCCAAGATTGGTAGAGGTGTCAACAATATCACTTAATTTAATATACAATTCAAAAAAAGTTTTAGTATTTTCCATCCTAAGATTTTCAAACCTAGCATCTAGCATGTGAAGTTTTGTTCTTTTAATTTGTGTTGTGCCCTCATGGGAAACCTTTGAAGTATCCCCATAGTGCTTAGTAGTATCAACATCAAATATAGGATGAAATTCATCAGCAAACATAGCACTAAAGATAGCATTGATACTCTTTTGGTTCTAATTGCTACCATTTTTATCTTGAGTGGTCCATTAATTCCTAGGTACAAGGGTTACAATATTATATTTTGTAACCATATGTGGTTTCTAACAATATATAACAGGGTTCCATACACTCTCATCTAGAGAGTAAAAAGGCTCTTAGTTGTCATAGGCATATTTTAATTGATGTTTCTTAGTTAAAAAAATAAAAAATAAAAAGGTGGAAAGTAGACATGCTTTAACATTAATATGATTATTACATACTCCATTCATATTTATTTTAATATGCTATACATTATACAAATTAATATTTTGACCTATGCATTTACATATTTTTCACATCTGGTGATCGATGTTGACATGAATCTACTCACACACTTATTGAACATATAAGTATGTCATGCTAGAAGTTTATAGTTAATTATGTGAGATTTTAAGGTATGAGATAACCTTGATTGTGAAAATTATGTTGAACTTTATCTTTCACTATATAAAATACTACTATAGAGAGACACTTAGTTTTGAGAGAGCTACCAACTGTGATGTGTGAAAACTATTGCAATGAGAGGAAATGACTATCTTACAACTAGTGTGAAAGTGATCATACTAAGTATACTGGTTTGTGTATATTTGCTTAAAAAATAATGATAATAATATTAAAGGAAAAAAGAAAAATACATAGAAAGTATTAGTTGTCATAAGCATATTCTTAGACTTACTTTTAGATTTCTCATTCATTCTAAATGAATATGTAGCATGTATGATAGGATGATGGTAATTAGTACCAAAATCATAAGTGTTAAATTTTATATGCCTCTTTCAACCAACAACTTCATGTTTTCTAGTAGATGTTTTGAACATGTTATTATAATTTCCATTCATCCTATAATATGATGCAGCATGCATAGATGGATGATGGTTATGAGTCCTACTATGTGAAAGATAGAAAGTATTATTAAATTTAGAAGCATTCATCAAAAATCTACACCAAGCCTAACATGACCTTTCGTACCACAATGATGACAAACATGCACAAACTAAACAGATTTTTCAACCACAAGTGCAACTATTCTTTATGTATAATGAGTAACATTAGGAGTATGGCTAGAAGGCCATACATGTGGTTTTTGATATTGAAGGAGTAGAACTCTTATCCTTAAAACCATTGTCATGTCATATGAAGAGGACGTGTTTGAAGGAATGACAAATTTAGTTGATTTTGAAACGGATGGTTGATGAGTGCTCAAAAAGCACTAAAATAACCATGATTTTATGCACATTAATTGATTAAAAATATATATATTTATATGTTTTATCATATATTTATATATATTTGTCTTTTTCAGAATCACGGGTATTTTTATTGTTTTTTCAAGTATTTTCGCTTAAAAACGTAACTTAAAGACTCAAAGAGCAATACTTGAAGCAATACATCACAAATATATTAATAAATAAATGGGGAAAGGACAACAAACATGGAAAAATGGGTCAAAAATTTCAAAAAGGAGAAAATCGCGCCCAGCAGCCCTTCCACGCGCGCCGACGCCTTTTCGCCCCATTTTTCACGTGCAGCCGCCCCATGACGTCATGCTGACGTCATCAATGACCTCAGCATTTCCATTATGCGTTTTTACATTTTTTTAACATTTTTTTACTCATTTTTTCTCTCCATCCTCACCTATAAATACCCCCCTTCCCTTCACTTCAAAACACACCTTCAACACCTCCAAATACATTCTTTTCTCTCTTTCTTAATCTCTTTTCTTAGATTTTTAGTTTTTTTTTTAGTTTTTCTTAGTTTTTAGTTAATTTCTCTTAGTTTTAGAGTTCTTCCCTTTTTGGGAAGAACTAGTTATGTTTATGTAATTTATTAGCTTTTTGATTCAATAAATGGGAGTGCAAATTCCGCTTGGAGGTTTTCCAGCAACGGGAATAGCGTCGAAGTTCTGTAAGGATTTTATTTTCTTTATAGTTATTTTTTATGCTTTATTCTTACATGTTATATTTAATTTGTCTGTGATTAAATTTAACTGTGCTGGCTATTTAGTAAACATGATGTAATAATAACGTTGTTATGCTTGCGAAATATTAAATAGGTGAAAATCTCTAAAATGAATTGATTTTGTTTTTATTTAAGATTTTATATTAAGAATGTTAGAGAGAAATATATTATTTTTCATTACAAACTTAAACCTGAAAATTAGATTTAACGTTTAGTTATCCGGTCTGATTTAGAGTAGTGCTCTTTTATTTGTTGGTACAATCGCCCGGTAGTTAGAGTGAAGCTCTATTTCAAAAGTTTTTATAAGAATTATTATCTGAAAATGTATTGACCATATGTTTTCAGTAGTGGTTTTAAAACTTGAAAGTTAGTACTCGGATAACTAAATTCTTAGGTTTAATTTGGACACCTTGAATAAAGTTTAAACTATCTAACCCCACCAAATGTGGCATTTAAATGGTTCATTTTCAATCTCTTAGAAAAAGGAATTAATTTAATTAAGCAAATTAGTTATCAACCCCCCATAGGTGTTAATTGATTTGTTTAGTTAACAAAGAATATCTAACCCCACCAAAGGTGGTATTCATATAAAAAAGGGAGAATCAATAAATATCAATTCATATCTTTAATAACCTAAATAATATGAGCAAGCATAATTAACTTAGTTATTATATCCATAAATACTCCACTATTATAAAAGATAAAATTTGCACTAATATTTATTGAATCTATGTTTATTTTTATGTATGTAGATTAAAACACAAAAACCCCAAAATATCGTGACAGGATGTTTAGGATTTAATTTCGTTTTTAAAAGTTTGAATAATAAATTAAAAACCACATACATTCATTCCTTAGATCGACCTTGGGAGTATACTTATCATTTTCTTCGAAATGATTCGTGCACTTGCGAGAGTTTTATAAATATTAAAACCAAAGTATTGGCAGAATCGTCGATGCTGGTTTTCGCTCATCAATGGTATAGTGTGCTAATATACATATCCTAGCCCTCTTTTGTCACCAATCAGCTTCTTTTGTCACCAATCAGCTTCTCATAATCAAGAACTTTGTGTAATATTTCAACTCCAATTGTAAATTTTTTTTTTAATTGTAAAATAATTTAGAAATTTGAAATTTGAAGTAAAAAATTTTACCGTTCATGAATAGTAAAAAAATTAAAAAAAAATTAAAAAAAATTAAAAAAAATTAAAAATTTTAAGATAAAAATAAATAAATAATATAGTGTAGATAGTAAAATAAAATTACCGTTCATGAATAGTAAAAAAAATTCAAAAATTTTATGTTAAAAATAAATAAAAAAAATTTATAGCGTAGATAGTAAAATAAAATTACCGTTCATAAATAGTAAAAAAAAAAAATTTAAGATAAAAATAAATAAATAATATAGCGTTAAAAGTAAAATAAAATTACCGTTCATGAATAGTAAAAAAAATTCAAAAATTTTAAGTTGAAATAAATAAATAAAATTTATAACGTATATAGTAAAATAAAATTACCGTTCGTTAGTGTGCTAATATACATATCCTAGCCCTCTTTTGTCACCAATCAGCTTCTCATAATCAAGAACTTTGTTTAATATTTCAACTCCAATTGTTATCATTTTCATAGCTTCCTTTGCCTGTTCAAGTTCTTACACCAAAATTTGTTTTTCTTGTTTTAAATCTACAAGACTTGAATTCAAGGCATTGGAATGTTCTAACAGATCAATATTATCTTACTCAAGTAGTGATAAGCTTACTTCAAAGGATTAAAGTTTATCATTAAGTTTAGTTACTTCTATAACTTTTCTTTATCTCTTTTTCATATCATGAACTTTTTGAACACATTGTTAATATTAATAGTATTAATATGCGAAAGTTCATTTAGTTATAGATCTAAATATCTAGTCAAAGAAAATATGGTAAATTCAAATTTTGTAAGTACTCAAATAACCAATCATGTGTATGTAAAGTAATGTGAAAATAAAAAGATCAACACATGAGATTTTTAGGTGGAAATAACATAGGTCACACCAATGACATAAGAGGAAAACTATTGATCCATTAGACCACCTAACTATCTCCTATGAAAAATAAGTATCCAATTACAAGGCTATAATTCAAACTACGCATATGAGTAATGCCCCTAAGTAACCTACTTACAAGCACCTGCTTTGATCATAGTCTCTACTAGATAGGCGTTTGGATGTGGACTGCAATTTTGATAAACTCGAGTACCATGAGTTAATCAAACTTTCACCATTTTCACCTAAAAAGTTACACATAAACACAAGTGCAAGTGTGTGTCCTAGAGTAGATTTAATAATGAAAAACCCTAATTAGTTGATTTAAATAATATATCAGAAAATCAAAAACAACTAGCAAATATAAAACAATCAATTAAAACTACAAAAATATAATTTTTATTGTAGGATTATTAATCCATCAAACACAACCACAAATGTTTGATAAATTAAATAAATGAAAAATCCTACTTGAAATATTTTAGTAAAACAAGTTAGAATAAAAGATGAAGAGAATAAGCACAATTAAGCCCTTGCATGGTTAATTCCAAATGTGTGCTTAGATTTATATTTATAGAATATTTTGGAGTGCATTAGGTTAAAGTGGAGTTATCATATTGTCCACAAAATCAATTAAAACAATTTTAAGAAAAAAGACAATATTGTAAAAAATAAAATCCAATTCATATTAGAAATATGTTTTAAAATTAGATAACTAGTTGCTCCATCAATCTAAGCAAGTTCTCGATCAATCTAAGCAAGTCCTCGATCCATCGAGTACATTGGTCAGTTGATCAAAAATCCTCTCGATTGATCTAGTAATCATTTAATTAATATTCAAAAAGGTGGATTGATCTAGTAATTTAACTCGATTGATCTAGTAATGCATTAAAATCAATTTAATCAAGTATTATTTCTCGATCTATCTAGTCATTACTCAATTGATCAAGTAGCCTATTTTCACATTGTTCTTACTATGTCTAATATGAAATCTAATGTGTGTGGAAATAGAAATATACCTGATATGTAATCATTGAGGCTCAATAGTTTCTTTGGTTTGAAAATATTCTACTAAGACATAACTAGAAACAAAAATTATAATTATATGTTTTGCTTCAAGAATATCGCCAAAACTCACATAAACCTTACAATATCTCCCTTTGGCATATTCATATGATAAAACTTCTCTCTCACTATATAAAGTAGGAAAAATGAATTTTTGTATACAGGTACCTTCCTATGATCTGGTAACCATCTTCGTTTGAATGTACACCATAAAACAAAAGCTTAAACAACTAAAAAACTTACCCTGAAAGAGTCATTGTTCATTAGTTCAGTGTATATAATAATAAGAAATCAAATAATATTTATAAGAGTGAGTAATCAATAGCTAGAAATTAAAAATACCACTCCTACTATGTGAAGTATCTCCAAAAAGGATTTTCAAAGTAATTCTCCCTCTCACATAGCTTTCTCATTTTTGTATATTTTCAATTAATATTCCAATTTTCCCCCCTTTTTGTCATATCAATTAATAAGTATAATCATGAAACATTAATAAAAATAGGTTGAGTATTCAAGTAGTATATTTAATGACTAAAAAAAGAAGATTACACAGTTTAAAAGCTCTAAATAAAGAGCTAAAACTATAAGTTTCCTAAATAATGAATGATAGCGAGACAACTTGTGTGTGCAATGAATACGAAATTATACATATCACAACAAGTAATATAATGATAAAAATATATCGTTTCCATAAAGATTATTTTATTAGAAACTAATTTTTAAAACTAAAAAAAATAAAAATCAATTTTTTTTTGGGTTTTTATATTTTAAGGAAGCAAAATTAAAAGAACTAATAATAATTAATTAAATCGGATTTCTTAACTAAGAAGATATATGAGATAATGTCTAGATCCCCCAATATTCTAAACATGTAAATCGTTGAAATCCCCCTAATACAATTATCAATTAATTACATGATCGATTGAATCTAGCCTAGCATGTATTCCTCTATCAAGTAAACTACGTACTATATAGTAATTAATTTAATCACACTCTTATGCCAATTAAATTACATACTACTCATTAAGTTAATCAATTATGGATCACATACATAAGAATCATACATCTCTATCTAGAAACTATGCATGTTATTTAATCAAAACAAACAATTAAATAATTCTCTAAAATTTATTTAATTACCTCCTTAGATAAATCGTTGGCCAAATAATTAATAGCATAAAAATCAAATTAAATTAAAATTATAATTGAGGTAAAATATTAGATTATCACATGGTTAAAATTGGGTTCATAAGATCCCTAAATTAATAAATTAACTACACATAATTGTGTGCATAAAGCTCATATTTTTCATAAAGAAAGACATAAAAATTGATAAATAAAAGAGTAAAGGAAGAATTACAATCAATCTCTTGAATTGTAATGCTAATCTCCCCTTGAATCTCCACCAAAATTGTATCTCCTTTTGAATTTTCTATATTTCTCTCTTTTTAGCTCCAAATATTGACCAAAATTATGCTAATGGAAACTCATTAAGGTTTTGGGGTGAGTAAGGGCTTAAATATAGCTCAGGTGCACTGAACCTTCAGATAAGCTTCAAATCAAGGGTTGAGATCAAAATAAGCAAAATCAATAGTGTTATCCAATCACAACACTACATGTCGCACAAGGAATTCACCTAGTGAATTAGAGCGAGACGTATGGTAGAGAAGACTGGTCCGAGTCAACGCATGTTTGAGTTAGTGTCACGTGGCACAATGTCATTCGCAATAATGGATGGCATGGTGCACGAGTGAAATGCGGGGAGTAATCATGTGGTAACATATGGTAGTGTTGTTTGACCGTGCTCCAAAGTCAGATTGAACACTATACTGACATGTGGCACACGTTTTGTCCTCTTCACACGCAACGATCTATGATTTGTTGTCCTTGCTTGCAAGGCATCTAAGTGGCTTACCCAGTCAACTCCTATACTTGTATGGCAGACCATATGGCAGGTGGTGATTGACCTTGAATTGAAAATTTATAAAACAAATCTATAAAAATCTCAAAAGAAATCCCAAAATATTTTAAAAATTATATTTTTACCCCTTTTCACTAAAAGGTTTATATTTTAATATTTTTATCCTCAAAAATACTATTTATCTAATAAAACAACTAAATATTAAGTAAAAAAAGTGTACTTATGACTTTACTATCATAGAGTCATCAATGAATAAACTCCACCTAAATTCTATGACTCCTCTAAATAAACTATAATAAAACAAAATTTATAAAAATTGATATATATATATATATAATTGTTTTTGAATTCAAGGTAGTATATTTAGCTTAATATGACTACAACAATATACACAAATGATAAAATTAATATTGTTCAAAGTGTGACTATCTATTGACAACATAAATATATGTAAACGTATAAGACACATAAATATTATGCTAACACAAATGGTGACATATTGACAATCATCAAAAGTAAAATATGTGTTGAAATTACAATAGGATGTCAATTTGTTCATTTATGATCAGTTATGAAAGATTAATAGAAACGAGCATCACTATTATGAAAAAATTGTAGTTGAATTTATACTTGTATATAATAAAATTTTACTTACTAAGAGAAAACTTTCCTTTTTTTTATTCCTATCATGTATTTTTTGTGATGGATTTTCCTTTTATATAACCATTTGTGACTCTTTATTTTTGTTCATGCAAAAGCTTTTATATTTTTCTTTTTCTTTCAATATCATTATTATTATTATTTAAGCAAATATGCATGAGCCAAAAATCTAGTATGATAATTTTCACACTAGTTGTGAGGTAGTCCTCTCTGCTCATTGTGGTAACTTTCACACATTACAGTAGGTAACCGTCTCAAAACTAAGTGTGTCTTTATAGCAGTATTTTATACAGTGTAAGACATAATGCAACCTTAATTTTCACCCTCAAGGTTATCTTATGCCCTAAAATCTCACATAATTAATTATAAACGTCGAGTATGACATACTTACATGTTCAGTGAGTGTGTGGGTAGGTTCATGTCATCATCGATCACCAGATATGAAAAATATGTAAATGCATAATTCAAAATATTCATTTATATAAAGCCAATCAAAGTAAATACGAATTGAGTATGTAATGATCATGTCAATGTTAGAGCATGTCTAATTCCTTCTTTTTTTACTTTTTATTTTTATTTTTATTTGAAACTAAGAAACATTAAGAAAAATAAAAACAACAATCAAACTAAAGATGTTCACCTAGATTTAATTAAGCACTTACATAAAAGTATCTATATGAAACAATAAAGAACGATGGTTTCTTCATATCTTTGGGTTGGAAATCAATTACCTTAGT
Organism: Hippophae tibetana; assembly: GCA_037013495.1. Lineage (NCBI taxonomy): Eukaryota > Viridiplantae > Streptophyta > Magnoliopsida > Rosales > Elaeagnaceae > Hippophae > Hippophae tibetana. Next base: position 30,987,675 of record CM072809.1, read on the forward strand.
CATCATTGGTATATTCTTGGATTTACCTTTGGATCTCACATCATCCTAAATGAAGATGCAACATGCATGATAGGATGATGATAATTAGTCCTAGAATTAAATGCATTGAATCTCACTTGCCTCTTTGAGCCAACAACTTCATACTTTCTAGAAGGATTTTTGAACTTGTTACCACAATTTCCATTCATCCTAGAATATGACATTGTGTATAGATGTATAATGGTTAGGAGTCCTACTATGTGAAACATGGAAAGTATTATTATATTTAGGAGTAACATTAGAAGAAGGGTTAAAAGGCCTTACCACAGTAGTCTTAAATGTTGAAGCTGTATTTATAGCCTGTGAAGAAGAAGGGTTGAAAGGTTTTACCAACTTAGTTGTTTTTAAAGATGATGCCATAGAATTCTCATCTACATAGCCTAGTCCTCTCTTGTCTTGAACATGTTTTCTATAATCTATAATTTTGTTTAACCTTTTAGCTCTAATGGTTAACCTCTTCACACCTTCTTTGGATTGTTCAAGTTCCTACATTCAATTCTTATTTTTCCTTTTTAAGATTTGCAAGACTTGAATTGAAATATTAGAACATTCAAACAAATCAAGATTATCTTTTTCCAATACTAATGAATTTATTTCATAAGATTTCAATTTTTCATTAAGTATAGTTACTTCTAGAAACAACTTATATTTATCTCTTTTTTATATTATGAACTCTCCGAACACATCATTAATATTATGGGCATTAAAACGTTTAAGTAAAAATTCAGTGTTACTTTCCTCATCATCTAAATCAATGTTAGACATACTGGATTGTCCACCAGTAGTTATAGTAAATGCCAAGTAGTTTGTGGTATATTCAACTGGATTATCATTATCACTTTCAGAGCCTATAAGTGTAACATTAAAAGCTCCTTTAGTTTGATTCTTTTGATTTGAAAATTCAATTGAAAAGTGACCAAAACCAATACATTCAAACCATTGAAGTTCAGTAGGTTTAGATTTCTTACCATCATAACTTACATATTTGAGTTCTCTTAAATTTTGATCCTTTCGACAACTTGATTGTCCTTTGTTTCAAGGATTATGTTCAATCTTCTAGTTAAGAGTGTCAATTCTTCATCATTATTTTTATTGTCTTCAATCATAGTAGTTTTGAAAGCAATATCTTTGTTCTTGGGAAGTTTTTGAAAGATCATCTCAAATTTTCGAAGTAATCCAACAAGTTCTTTCATTTTGATGGTGGTCAAATCCTTGCTTTCAACAATGATAGTGACCTTTGCATGGAAGCTATCTAGTAATGAGCAAAAAATATTTTGAACTATCCTAAAATCATCAATTTTCGCCCAAAGTTTGGTAGAGGTGTTAGTAATATCACATAATCTAATATTAAAATTTAGAAAACATTTCGTCTTCTTTCATCTTAATATTCTCAAATTAAGGACTAAGTATGTGAAGCTTTGATCTTTAACTTTTGAAGTACCCTCATGGGTAGCTTTCAAAATATCCCAAGCATGCTTAGTAGTTTCAACATGGGAGATACAAAGAAACACATCAGTAGACACATCATTGAAAATAGCATTGATATCTTTTTTTATTCCAATTATTACTAGATGTATCTTGATTTCCATTCATTACTAGGGTTAGGAGTGATTACATCATCATTGGTAACTATAGGTGATGTCTAACCATAAAACACAAAGTTCCAGATGCTTTCATCTATAGACCGTAGAAAATTTCTCATACAAGCTGCCTTCCAATATGTGTAATTAGACCCATCAAAGTAAGGTTATTGGGTTATAGATGAACTCTTTCTTAAATGATCTATAACAAGGTCCTATGTTCACTAAGTGTAACCAAATCTAATACCAAATGAAAGTTCGTTTAGTTATGGATCTAAATATCTAGTCATTAAAAGTATGGTAAATTAAAATTTTGTAAGTGGCCAAACAACCAATCATGTGTACATAAAGTAATGTGTAAATAAAAAGATCAACACACTAGATTTTTAGGTTGGAACAACCAAGGTCACACTAGTGACCTAAGAGGAAAACCATCATTCTACTAGACCACCTAATTGTCCACTAGGAAAATAATATACAGTTACAAGGCTAGGACTCAAACTACCTACCTAGGTAATGTCCCCAAGTAACCTACCTACAAACCGCTACTTTTTTCACAATCTCTACAAGATAGGCATTCGAATCCAAACTAGCGCTACGGCAAACCCAAGTACCATAAGTTAATCAAACCTACACTATTGTCACCTGAGATTTTAGCACATAAACATAAGTGTGAGTTTTTTTTCCTAGTGTAGATTCAATAATAGGCAACCCCAACTAGTTGATCCAAAAAATATATCAAATAAAATGAAAACAACTAGCAATTTTAGAATAATCAGTTAAAAGCATAATGACACAATCATTATAATAGTCTTGTTAATCCATCAAACACAACCAAATATTTTGATAAATTAACTTAATGAACAGATACTTGAAAACTTTTAGCAAACAAGAGACAGAATAAAAGATGAAAATAATAAGAATAATTAAGCCATTGTGTGGTTAATTCCAAATGTGTGCTTAGGTTTGTATTTATAGAATATTTTGAACCAAGTTAGATTAAAGTGGAGTTACCATATTGTCCATAAAATCAGTTAAAATACTTTTAAGAAATAAGGATATTTCAGGATCATTAGATTAGGTTTCCTTGATGCTTCCAGTAATGTAGGATAGGTAACAAGGTTGTACAAAAATACTTGTGTTCCATCATCATACAAATTGAGCTCGTAACCTTCCATAATTTGAGTGTTTCACTAGGGGTGCAACATCATTTATGCAACAAAGCCCAACTTGTGACTCAAAGTATCAACTTATGTGTTAGCCTTACCATGATGATATTGCTAAGTGAAATCATAATCCTAGAGATACTTTACACATCATTCCTATGATGATGTCAAAATAACTCATATAGAGTATAACGAGATCAGCTTGGAATCGATGACCATTGAAACCAATCAAATAATTCTTACAAATGTATGAAACATTTGAAGAGACTTTAAGAGGCATGTTTAAAGTAAGGGAGATTTCAATTGTTTCATAAGTAAGCTTCAACATTTGAGCATATGCTAAATAAATAAAAGAATGTATGGAACTCATATCTAAAAGGACTCAAATGGCCACACCCTTACCTTTTTTTCTTTCCATGATTAGATGGTTGATGTTGAAAAGTCGATGTAGTGCTGGAAGGTTGTTGGAAAGATTTTCTAGGAGGCTAATAGGATCTTGAGGTAATATTTCTATTTATTCAACAGAATAGGCATATCTTTTGAAGCCAAATTAAACTTTCTTCTTGGAATGATCATTTTTGTTTGTTAAAAATACTATTGAGGCTACCAACTAGTTTGTTAACTTAGTCCTTGAAAATTTCTCCTAGTGTTTAATGCTCCAAAAATAAAACTAGACTACAATCTTCCTCTATAATGTTTGGAATTGAGTTAAGGATAGTTGTATTTGATATGTTCTGTTGGTTGTAGTTATGATAGTTGTAGGGGTTATACAGAGGACTTCTAGACGAATTACCATTTGATGATCCACTGGATTGGTCATTACGTCTTTTTTTACTCTATAAGCTACAAAAACTATTGTTGTGTAGGTTTGCACACCTTGATACATTAATTGCATGTGAATATCATCTCGTAAGCCCATCAAAAACTTTGAAGTTTTGTTTGAGTCTCTTGCTACCCTATTTTTTGCAAGACAATTGATTAAAGTGATTCTCATATTGTGCAATAGTCATGTCATTTTATTTAAGATTTATAAACTTGACCATCTTGTTAGCTTTAGTAGTCTCATTAAAGAATCTCTCATAAAACATCTCCTCAAATTCTTTCCAAGTGATTGCCTCTATGTTTCTTCCTCTACTGATAGAGTCCCACCAGTAGTCAACTTCACCAATCAACTTGTATGTGGATAAATCAGCTTTAAACATACAAAAATGTTTAGTGCATTCATTTTCTTCTTGATTTCTCGAATTCATCCTTCCATGATGTTGGGATTAGGGGTACCATCATAGAGTGATGGCCTCATCTTTTTAAACTCTTTGAAGCAGTAAGCCCTATCTCTTTCCTTATGTTCTGTACAATGCTTGTAATATACCATAATTTTCATTTGTACCATGTGCAGGTACGGGTTGATCCCTAGCTACCCTTGTGGGTTGATTCCTAGTTACCCTTCTTGGAGTCATACTGAGACAAAAATAGTTCAAGAATACTTTAAGATTATGAATGAATATTATTCTTAGGAGATAAAAACCACGCTTTGATATCAAACTACCACTCTTTGAAAAATGGATACATGAAATAGGAAAAGGGTAAATTTTAAATTATATTTAAAGAAAAACTAAGAATTTGATTTAATAAAAATCTAAACTTAATTCAGGATATCTCTATTAAAAAGGCACAATTTAACAAAATTATTTAAATTATAGAAAACATTTAAATACATATATTGAAAGATGAACATGTCTCAACATTTTCTCCAACAACATGATACAAAATAAACTACATAATAAAATAAACCTGAATTTTTCCTTCTTTCACTTCAACGTCGAATCATAAACCTCTTTAATGATCTCTAGTCTGGAGAGGAAAAGGAAACAGGGTGAGCTACACGTAGCTTAGTAAGAGTCTATTATAATTTATAACATAATAAATCAATAATTCATTATGCATGTTATTTATTAATAAATTCTATGAATATAAGTAATCATTATCAATATACAATGTGGGGAGATTTTTGTTATAAAATTCAGGTATACCTATACTTTCTCGCTTTCGGGAGACCGAGGAAGTGTACACTTCAAGTATCCCAATGCATGCTCATACAATATAAAATATGTTATGTGATATAAATTTAATGTATGATATGCAACCCCATATGTATTAGTCTAGATACATGGGCACGTGCGCGATCCAACTTTGAGATGCATATGGGTCCACCTTTGACTCCACGTATAAGCATAATACATATCACACACGTGTTGGTCAAATCAACATCATATGGGCCCTTATCTAAGGATCTGAAACACAATGGAAGGTTCAACTCCAAGGCCCATGTGAGTCACACTTCGAAACCCACTAGATGATAACTCTGAGAAATAAGAGGGGGTCCAAATCTAAGGTCTGCGTGTAGCCAACAATCTAAGGTACCATAGATGGAAAAACTCTGAGAATACATGTGCATGCAATGTGTACTTGTAATCAGTAGAAAATAGTTTGCTGCAACCAATAGCCCATGGGCACCAAGCTCCGCAAAACAACATACATATATACTCTCCACATATAAAACAATTTTCATGATGCATGTATTAAAATCTTGGATGCAATGTAATATTTTTAATGCTCATTATATATCAAAATTTAAAACTCCTATTTAATTTTTTCTATGTATTCATATTTAAAAATGATCATAATAAGTACTATTTCATTTTAAACAACATTTAAAACACTTATTATATAAATGATGGCATCTGATTTTCATTTTATTCATAACAAATGATACATGGTATTTTATTTAAACATAATGCAGATTAAAATATTTGAGTATAAGCCCCTGATGAACGAAAACCGGCATCGCCGATCTTCGCAAATACTTTGGTTTTAATATTTATAAAACTCTCGCAAGTGCACGAATCATTTCGTAGAAAATGATAAGTATACTCCCAAGGTCGATCTAAGGAAGGAATGTGTGTGGTTTTTAATTTATTATTCAAACTTTTAAAAACGAAATTAAATCCTAAACATCCTGTCACGATATTTTGGGGTTTTGTGTTTTTAATCTAATTACATAAAATTAAACATAGATTCAATAAACATTTATGCAAATTTTATCATTTATAATGACGGAGTATTTATGGATATAATAACTAAGTTAATTATGCTTGCTCATATTATCTAGGTTATTAAGGATATGAATTGATATTTATTGATTCTCCCTTTTTTGTATGAATACCACCTTTGGTGGGGTTAGATATTCTTTGTTAACTAAACAAATCAATTAACACCTATGGGTGGGGTTGATAACTAATTTGCTTAATTAAATTAATTCCTTTTTCTAAGAGATTGAAAATGAACCATTTAAATGCCACCTTTGGTGGGGTTAGACAGTTTAAACTTTATTCAAGGTGTCCAAATTAAACCCAAGAATTTAGTTATCCGAGTACTAACTTTCAAGTTTTAAAACCACTACCGAAAACATGTTGTCAATACATTTTCAGATAATAATTCTTATAAAAACTTTTGAAATAGAGCTTCACTCTAACTACGGGGCGATTGTACCATCAAATAAAAGAGCACTACTCTAAATCAGATCGGATAACTAAAGCTTAAAATCTAATTTTCAGGTTTAAGTTTGTAATGAAAAATAATATATTTCTCTCTAACATTCTTAATATAAAATCACGAATAAAAATAAAATCAATTCATTTTAGAGATTTTTACCTATTTAATATTTCGCAAGCATAACAACGTCATTATTACATCATGTTTACTAAACAGCCAGCACAGTTAAATTTAACCACAGACAAATTAAATATAACATGTAAGAATAAAGCATAAAAATAACTGTAAAGAAAATAAAATCCTTACAGAACTTCGACGCTATTCCCGTTGCTGGAAAAACTCCAAGCGGAATTTGCACTCCCATTTATTGAATCAAAGAGCTAAAATATTACAAAAACATAACTAGTTCTTCCCTAAAAAGGGAAGAACTCTAAAACTAAGAGAAATTAACTAAGAAAAGCTAAAAACTAAGAAAACATAAGAAAAACTAAGAAAAACTAAAGAATCCTAAAAATCTAAGAAAAGAGAGAAAAGAATGTATTTGGAGGTGTTTTTAGGTGTGTTTTGAAGTGAAGGGAAGGGGGGTATTTATAGGTGAGGATGGAGAGAAAAAGTAGAGAAAAAAAATGTTAAAAAAATGTAAAAACGCGGATTATTGATTGCTGACGTCATTTGATGACGTCAGCATGACGGGGGGCGGCTGCACAGTACCGCGGCTGCACAGTACCGGGGATGAACAGTGCCGAGTCTGCACAGTACCGCGGATGAACAGTGCGCGCGGATGAATAGTACGCGCGGATGAACAGTGCCGCGCGCTGCTGCTTGGGGCGGAGCTGGGCGCGGCGGCCGGGCGGCGGCGCGATTTTCGTCTTTTTGACATTTTTGACCTTTTCGACCCATTTTGTCCAATTTTTCCATGTTTGTTGACCTTTTCCCACTTATTTATTAATATATTTGTGATGTATTGCTTCAAGTATTCCTGTTTGAGTCTTTAAATTGCGTTTTTAAGCCACAATACCTGAAAAACAATAAAAATACCCGTGATTCCGAAAAAGACAAATTTATATAAATATATGATAAAACATATAAATATATGTATTTTTAATCAATTAATGTGCATAAAATCATGGTTGTTTTAGTGCTTTTTGAGCACTCATCACAACCCCCAACCAGCTTCTTGCTAGTCCCTTAGCAAGAGAAGCGATAAAAACTAAAAATTAAACTATCCTAAATCACTTTCGTGGATTGAAACGGTTGCATTTAGCCTATGCAACAAGCCGTTAAACCCCTAGGTTGCCCTAGTGGACGAGTTTGAGTCTCGTGAGGATTTTCAGTAATGATACCCACAAACATTGAACTAACTGTAAAAATCAAAAGAAACTATAAAAACAATCAAATCAAAAACTACAATTACAACACAATTAATTTAAGAATAAAAGAAAACAACATATCACAAAAATATCTCATACTTTTTAATCTCCTTTTAAGATCATAATTAAAATCTCAAGCATAAGTTATTTTAATCTCTTTAAACAATCATGATTTTATTATAATAATTAGTCGAAAATCATTTTCATATTTCATTTCAAAAATGTATCAATTTAATTTTACCCAATTTCAGTGTCATGAATCAGAATTCGCTTCGACTCTATTCCTCACAAGTCAATACTCTCAAAGCACTGAATCCTATGGGTTCAAACACTCATACTAATTTATATGCGAAAGAGTTGATGTATAGAAATGAACTAATAGGTTCGCATATGTATAAAGAATAAAGGCTCAAAGTGTTATTTTAACATTGATCTCATGAAAGGAATCGAATGTATAAATTATAAAGATATCATATATAAAAATTATTTTTATGCATAAATCAAACTCATTAAGAAAGAATTTCAAGATATATGCTTTTTACAAATGAAGAAATTGCAATGACTTTTTAGGGAATTACTTCCTATATATTTCTTTTGTAATTAGCCTTTACTCACAACTTTGTAGGCAATGTGGGTCATAGTATGTAGATGATACTATAATTTTTTTATCTCTCTATATATATATATTTTTTTTTCAATATATGTATTTTTTTTAGAGAGTCAACCCATGTACAGATTGTACATTTTTTTGGATTTTGGTGAGTGGTTAATTTTGTGGCTTTTCTTTTTGATCTTGGTTTAGGTAACCCCAGATATGTCTTTTTGTTTTTGTAGCAGTTACGCATAAATGAGATATAAGCATATACTATCAATTTCTACTCAAATCATTTAATCTAAACAAAAATAATAATAAGAAAATATATGATACTCTATTAAGATGAGAAAAAATTCATACATTCAATGCTAATACCTATAGAGATCATCTAAACTTTTTGAATAAATAAGAAATGTGTTTGGAGTAGAAAAAATATATATTTCACTCTGAATAAAAGAAATTAGGCTCAAATTATATCTCACAAGGGTAGTCTCCACTAAAAAAAAAATTCATAAACACCGATTTTGGGTTTAATATAATTTCCACATTTTATCAAGAAATACTAGTTATGACAAAAACTAACTAATTATCAAAAATAATTACACAATATTTCATGATATGTTTTCAAAAATTAATCTAACAGTACAAAAGACTTAATTATTTACTTAAATTTGATTTAAAGAAATGATAAATTTTTGTGAAAAAATATTTTAATTTTTTTTTTTAATTTTTAAATTGTTAAATCTTTTTTTTTTCTTTCTAATTAAGCATGGTAACTTTTCACCACCCCCAACCTAGAACTTACATTGTCCTCAATGTAACAACTGTAAATTAAAGATAAAGAGAAAAGAGAAGAAAGATTACCTATTTCCTGAGAATGTGTAAGTAGTAATGGAGAAATGCAGGTGCATCCATGATATTCATTATTAAAGTGTATACAGACAGATCGCTGTAAACTTCTAACATCTCAACAAATATTTTTAGTTTTATCAATTTAAAAATTATTAAACTAAAATGAACAATCAAATTAAGTAAATAAAATAAATAACAGAAAATTACCTAAAATGATGGGTTGCCTCCCATCCAGCGCTTAGTTTAACGTCTTAGCAAGACGTAACTTGGGGATTGCCTCTTAAGTAAACTCAATGTCCCCTCATCATTGAGTCAATCATACCTACAAGTAAGACAATGTTGTCTACCTATACTGTTTCAAACATGCCCTATTGATTTTCATATTTTTCTGTACCAAAAACTAAGGGCATTCTTGAGGGTTTTAGATAACCCACATCTAGGTGCAAATCAAATAATTAAGGCATCATAACACAATTGTACCTAGATCAAGCAAAGAAACTAACTCTTGAGATTGTAATTAAGACTTTAAAATTTTGGAGATAGTTTCAGAATTTTTTTTTTTTTAAAGTTAAAATAACATAATCAGTATTAACCAAGAGTGTTCCCAGGAAAGAATGGTGGGGCAAAGGCTCCTTAAAAACCATCCTCCTAGACAGAACAACGTTCCCAGGAAAGACTAGTGGCACAAAGGCATCCAGGAACTAGTCTCCTAGACAGAACTCCCTTAGATCTTTACTTTTCATGTTTATTAAAGTTAAGTTAATTAAGTTATATTAAGTAAAAATTTAAGTTAATTAAGTAAAAGAAAATCTAAGTTAATTAAGTTAAGTTAATTAAAAAAAAAACTAAGTTGGTTAAGTTAAAAAAATCTAAATTAATTAAAAAGGTAAGTTAATGAAAGTTAATTCAAAAGTTCAAGTTAATTAAGTTAAGTTAATTAAAAAGCTAAGTTAAAAATCTAAGTTAGTTAAGTTAAAAAAATTCTAAGTTAAAAAAGTTAAGTTAATTAAGTTAAGTAAACTAAAAATCTAAGTTAATTAAATTAATGAAAAATCTAAGTTAATTAAGTTAAATAAAAATTAAGAGAGAAATAAAAAAAATTGTTAAAAAAAAAATAAATAATAATAAAAATAAAAATAAATTAAATTAAAATTGATATAAAATAAAATAAAATAAAATAAAATAAAGTAAAATAAAATAAAATAAAATAAACAAAAATAAAATAAAAATAAAATAAAATAAAATTGAAAAAGGTAAAGGAAAATAAAATAAGAATAAAAATTGATTTTTTTTATTTTGTTTTTATTCATTTTTATTATTACTTTTATTAAAATAAAATTAAGATTTTAAATAAAAATTAAAATTAAATGAAAATTAAAAAGTAAGCTTTATTTTATTTTTTTAAAATTTTTTTTTTTACTATTCATGAACGATAATTTTATTTTACTATTTACACTATATTAAAAAATTTTAAGTTTTTAATTTTTAATTTTTTTTTACTATTCATGAACGGTAATTTTATTTTACTATTTACATTAGAGTATTTATTTATTTTTATCTTAAAATTTTAAAATTTTCATTTTTTTTATACTATTCATGAACGGTAATTTTATTTTACTATTTACACTATATTAAAAAATTTAAGTTTTTAATTTTTTTTTAATTTTTAATTTTTTTTTACTATTCATGAACGGTAATTTTATTTTACTATTTACATTAGAGTATTTATTTATTTTTATCTTAAAATTTTAAAATTTTAATTTTTTTTTACTATTCATGAACGATAATTTTATTTTACTATCTACGCTATAAATTTTATTTATTTATTTTTAACTTAAAATTTTAAGTTTTTTTTTGTTTTTTTTTACTATTCATGAACGGTAAAATTTTTTACTTCAAATTTCAAATTTCTAAATTATTTTACAATTAAAAAAAAATTAATTTTTAATTTTTTAATTTTTTTAATTTTTTTTTATTTCTTATGAAATTTGAAATTTGATTATTATTTTTTTCTATTAAAACAAAAAAAATCACAATTATTTACAGCACAAAAATGTTTTTAAAATTTTGATAAATAATTTAAAAACGCTATTCCTTCCCCGGCAGCGGCGCCAAAAACTTGATAAACGAAAACCGGCATCGCCGATCTTCGCAAATACTTTGGTTTTAATATTTATAAAACTCTCGCAAGTGCACGAATCATTTCGTAGAAAATGATAAGTATACTCCCAAGGTCGATCTAAGGAAGGAATGTGTGTGGTTTTTAATTTATTATTCAAACTTTTAAAAACGAAATTAAATCCTAAACATCCTGTCACGATATTTTGGGGTTTTGTGTTTTTAATCTAATTACATAAAATTAAACATAGATTCAATAAACATTTATGCAAATTTTATCATTTATAATGACGGAGTATTTATGGATATAATAACTAAGTTAATTATGCTTGCTCATATTATCTAGGTTATTAAGGATATGAATTGATATTTATTGATTCTCCCTTTTTTGTATGAATACCACCTTTGGTGGGGTTAGATATTCTTTGTTAACTAAACAAATCAATTAACACCTATGGGTGGGGTTGATAACTAATTTGCTTAATTAAATTAATTCCTTTTTCTAAGAGATTGAAAATGAACCATTTAAATGCCACCTTTGGTGGGGTTAGACAGTTTAAACTTTATTCAAGGTGTCCAAATTAAACCCAAGAATTTAGTTATCCGAGTACTAACTTTCAAGTTTTAAAACCACTACCGAAAACATGTTGTCAATACATTTTCAGATAATAATTCTTATAAAAACTTTTGAAATAGAGCTTCACTCTAACTACGGGGCGATTGTACCATCAAATAAAAGAGCACTACTCTAAATCAGATCGGATAACTAAAGCTTAAAATCTAATTTTCAGGTTTAAGTTTGTAATGAAAAATAATATATTTCTCTCTAACATTCTTAATATAAAATCACGAATAAAAATAAAATCAATTCATTTTAGAGATTTTTACCTATTTAATATTTCGCAAGCATAACAACGTCATTATTACATCATGTTTACTAAACAGCCAGCACAGTTAAATTTAACCACAGACAAATTAAATATAACATGTAAGAATAAAGCATAAAAATAACTGTAAAGAAAATAAAATCCTTACAGAACTTCGACGCTATTCCCGTTGCTGGAAAAACTCCAAGCGGAATTTGCACTCCCATTTATTGAATCAAAGAGCTAAAATATTACAAAAACATAACTAGTTCTTCCCTAAAAAGGGAAGAACTCTAAAACTAAGAGAAATTAACTAAGAAAAGCTAAAAACTAAGAAAACATAAGAAAAACTAAGAAAAACTAAAGAATCCTAAAAATCTAAGAAAAGAGAGAAAAGAATGTATTTGGAGGTGTTTTTAGGTGTGTTTTGAAGTGAAGGGAAGGGGGGTATTTATAGGTGAGGATGGAGAGAAAAAGTAGAGAAAAAAAATGTTAAAAAAATGTAAAAACGCGGATTATTGATTGCTGACGTCATTTGATGACGTCAGCATGACGGGGGGCGGCTGCACAGTACCGCGGCTGCACAGTACCGGGGATGAACAGTGCCGAGTCTGCACAGTACCGCGGATGAACAGTGCGCGCGGATGAATAGTACGCGCGGATGAACAGTGCCGCGCGCTGCTGCTTGGGGCGGAGCTGGGCGCGGCGGCCGGGCGGCGGCGCGATTTTCGTCTTTTTGACATTTTTGACCTTTTCGACCCATTTTGTCCAATTTTTCCATGTTTGTTGACCTTTTCCCACTTATTTATTAATATATTTGTGATGTATTGCTTCAAGTATTCCTGTTTGAGTCTTTAAATTGCGTTTTTAAGCCACAATACCTGAAAAACAATAAAAATACCCGTGATTCCGAAAAAGACAAATTTATATAAATATATGATAAAACATATAAATATATGTATTTTTAATCAATTAATGTGCATAAAATCATGGTTGTTTTAGTGCTTTTTGAGCACTCATCACAACCCCCAACCAGCTTCTTGCTAGTCCCTTAGCAAGAGAAGCGATAAAAACTAAAAATTAAACTATCCTAAATCACTTTCGTGGATTGAAACGGTTGCATTTAGCCTATGCAACAAGCCGTTAAACCCCTAGGTTGCCCTAGTGGACGAGTTTGAGTCTCGTGAGGATTTTCAGTAATGATACCCACAAACATTGAACTAACTGTAAAAATCAAAAGAAACTATAAAAACAATCAAATCAAAAACTACAATTACAACACAATTAATTTAAGAATAAAAGAAAACAACATATCACAAAAATATCTCATACTTTTTAATCTCCTTTTAAGATCATAATTAAAATCTCAAGCATAAGTTATTTTAATCTCTTTAAACAATCATGATTTTATTATAATAATTAGTCGAAAATCATTTTCATATTTCATTTCAAAAATGTATCAATTTAATTTTACCCAATTTCAGTGTCATGAATCAGAATTCGCTTCGACTCTATTCCTCACAAGTCAATACTCTCAAAGCACTGAATCCTATGGGTTCAAACACTCATACTAATTTATATGCGAAAGAGTTGATGTATAGAAATGAACTAATAGGTTCGCATATGTATAAAGAATAAAGGCTCAAAGTGTTATTTTAACATTGATCTCATGAAAGGAATCGAATGTATAAATTATAAAGATATCATATATAAAAATTATTTTTATGCATAAATCAAACTCATTAAGAAAGAATTTCAAGATATATGCTTTTTACAAATGAAGAAATTGCAATGACTTTTTAGGGAATTAGTTCCTATATATTTCTTTTGTAATTAGCCTTTACTCACAACTTTGTAGGCAATGTGGGTCATAGTATGTAGATGATACTATAATTTTTTTATCTCTCTATATATATATATTTTTTTTTCAATATATGTATTTTTTTTTAGAGAGTCAACCCATGTACAGATTGTACATTTTTTTGGATTTTGGTGAGTGGTTAATTTTGTGGCTTTTCTTTTTGATCTTGGTTTAGGTAACCCCAGATATGTCTTTTTGTTTTTGTAGCAGTTACGCATAAATGAGATATAAGCATATACTATCAATTTCTACTCAAATCATTTAATCTAAACAAAAATAATAATAAGAAAATATATGATACTCTATTAAGATGAGAAAAAATTCATACATTCAATGCTAATACCTATAGAGATCATCTAAACTTTTTGAATAAATAAGAAATGTGTTTGGAGTAGAAAAAATATATATTTCACTCTGAATAAAAGAAATTAGGCTCAAATTATATCTCACAAGGGTAGTCTCCACTAAAAAAAAATTTATAAACACCGATTTTGGGTTTAATATAATTTCCACATTTTATCAAGAAATACTAGTTATGACAAAAACTAACTAATTATAAAAAATAATTACACAATATTTCATGATATGTTTTCAAAAATTAATCTAACAGTACAAAAGACTTAATTATTTACTTAAATTTGATTTAAAGAAATGATAAATTTTTGTGAGAAAATATTTTAATTTTTTTTTTTAATTTTTAAATTGTTAAATCTTTTTTTTTCTTTCTAATTAAGCATGGTAACTTTTCACCAAATAAAAAAAATAGTTAAAAAAAAAATAAATAATAATAAAAATAAATAAAAATAAAAATAAATTAAATTAAAATTGATATAAAATAAAATAAAATAAAGTAAAATAAAATAAAATAAAATAAACAAAAATAAAATAAAAATAAAATTGAAAAAGGTAAAGGAAAGTAAAATAAGAATAAAAATTGATTTTTTTTATTTTGTTTTTATTCATTTTTATTATTACTTTTATTAAAATAAAATTAAGATTTTAAATAAAAATTAAAATTAAATGAAAATTAAAAAATAAGCTTTATTTTATTTTTTTTAAAATTTTATTTACTATTCATGAACGATAATTTTATTTTACTATTTACATTATATTAAAAAATTTTAAGTTTTTAATTTTTAATTTTTTTTTACTATTCATGAACGGTAATTTTATTTTACTATTTACATTAGAGTATTTATTTATTTTTATCTTAAAATTTTAAAATTTTCATTTTTTTTATACTATTCATGAACGGTAATTTTATTTTATTATTTACACTATATTAAAAAATTTTAAGTTTTTAATTTTTTTTTTAATTTTTAATTTTTTTTTACTATTAATGAACGGTAATTTTATTTTACTATTTACATTAGAGTATTTATTTATTTTTATCTTAAAACCACTATTGAAAACATGTTGTCAATACATTTTCACATAATAATTCTTATAAAAACTTTTGAAATAGAGTTTCACTCTAACTACCGGGCGATTGTACCAACAAATAAAAGAGCACTACTCTAAATTAGACCGGATAACTAAACCTTAAAATCTAATTTTCAGTTTTAAGTTTGTAATGAAAAATAATATATTTCTCTCTAACATTCTTAATATAAAATCTTGAATAAAAACAAAATCAATTCATTTTAGAAATTTTCACCTATTTAATATTTCGCAAGCATAACAACGTTATTATTATATCATGTTTATAAACAGCTAGCAGAGTTAAATTTAATCATAGACAAATAAAATATAACATGTAAGAATAAAGCATAAAAATAACTGTAAAGAAAATAAAATCCTTACAGAACTTCGACGCTATTCCCGTTGCTAGAAAACCTCCAAGCGGAATTTGCACTCCCATTTATTGAATCAAAAACTAAATTATTACAAAAACATTACAAGTTCCTCTCAAAAAGAGAAGAACACTAAAACTAAGAGAATTGAACTAAAAACTAAGAAGGAAACTAAGAAAAACTTAGAAACTAAGAAAGAAACTAAGGAAAACTCAAAAACTAAGAAATGAGAGAAAGAAAGAAGAGAGAAGTGTGGTTTGAAGGTGTAGGGAAGGGGGTATTTATAGGTGAGGATGGAGAGAAAAAGTAGAGAAAAAAATGTTAAAAAAATGTAAAAACGTGGATTATTGATTGCTGACGTCATTTGATGACGTCAGCATGACGGGGGGCGGCTGCACAGTACCGGGTATGAACAGTACCGCGGCTGCACAGTACCGGGGATGAACAGTGCTGAGTCTGCACAGTACCGCGGATGAACAGTGCGCGCGGATGAACAGTGCGCGCGGATGAATAGTACGCGCGGATGAACAGTGCCGCGCGCTGCTGCTTGGGGCGGAGCTGGGCGCTGGGGCGCGGCGGCCAGGCGGCGGCGCGATTTTCGTCTTTTTGACATTTTTGACCTTTTCGACCCATTTTGTCCAATTTTTCCATGTTTGTTGACCTTTTCCCACTTATTTATTAATATATTTGTGATGTATTGCTTCAAGTATTCCTATTTGAGTCTTTAAATTGCGTTTTTAAGCCAAAATACCTGAAAAACAATAAAAATACCCGTGATTCCGAAAAAGACAAATTTATATAAATATATGATAAAACATATAAATATATGTATTTTTAATCAATTAATGTGCATAAAATCATGGTTATTTTAGTGCTTTTTGAGCACTCATCAGCCCCTACCTCAAAACTCGATTCGATCACTCGGATATTTATTCCCAAAATGAGCTATGTAATATATCAAAAACCCAAACACTTTTGGAGAGAGAAAGTTTTTCTAGGCAAAATTTTTGGTGCTTTCCAACCAAGCTTGCCATGGGTGGTGGCGAGGGGTGTGGTAAGGCATGTAATTTTTTTTTCGTTCGATCCAATTTTTTATGCAAAAAATTTTCGATACATCCCTATATTATAAAGCATTCTTTTAAATTCATTTTTAGATTTTTAATTATTTACAATTAATTTTAAGTGGTTTTACAAGGCCAATTCTAATATACCTAATAGAACTACGGATACTAAAATAAACCATGATATTCCATTTTGTATCAAAAGAGACTAATATGGACACAAATAGATTAGAATAGACTAAAATATAGCAAAATACACTAGAATATACTGAATTTATATTGATTTATTACAAACTAAATATTAATAGTATTATTTACTTAACTCATTATTTGATAAATAAAATAAATCATTCATATCTATCGGTACAAACTATACTAAAATATAATAAGTTAGACTAAATTTAAACATAATATTCCACTTTGTTACAAAAGAGATTAAAAAAGATACAATGATACCCGGAGTAGCTAACATATAACAAAATATACCAACTTCCTCTTGATTTATTACAAACTAAATATAATAGTATTATTTACTTAACTTTTTATTTGATAAATAAAATAAATCATTCATAACTATCAGCACAAAATATGCTAAAAAATAAAAAAATTAACTAAATTATACCATAATATTACAGTTTGTAACAAAAGACTAAGAAAGCGGCAAAGTTTTTAAATTTCACAAATTTTATCTAAATATAAAAAATTTACTCTAACAAATATTAAAAGTATCTTTTTTATAATTTAACCCCTTTAACTTTTAAAATTTAAACATTCAGTACCTTTTGAAACAAATTATTTTTAAGAAAATAATACTTTGTTATTTTAGAGAGGATGACTCTTAGCCAATTCAGTAATTATTTAAGTAATAGTTATAAAGGTTCAAAGAGATCTAGAATCCATTTATAAAAAGAAGCATCAAAACCTAACTAGGATAAATAAGCCTTCAATTTCATTAGCATTTGAGTTTAAAATTCTCCAGAATGCAATGGGATATTGGCATAAGATATGATGCAGAGACACAAACATGACAAGCATTCGGTCTTAATTAACATCTCCATACAAATTCTTACTTTTATTTATAGAACGCAGTATTTACAAAAAATTATGATTATGTAGTCTTCAATAATTTGGGCATGATTTCCAAATTGTTTTTGCTTTTGTTTTTAATTTACTAGAAGCTTTAATGTTTCTAGTAGGCGGACCAAAACAGAATTTAAAAAAATCAGTCACCACCACTATACGGAGTGAAAGGAAGATTTGACAGGATCACCCATTAAAGATTTTGACCTATACAACCACTTCTCTTGTTGAAATGAGAAACAAAAACTCAAAAATAAAACTTGCGAAACAAAGGTTGTGTGGGCACTTTAAAATCTTAGCAAACATTTCAAATCAAAAAATTATAGCAAAAAAATCATTGATTTTTACAAAACAAACATGAACCCTAAATTTTAAACTTCAAGGATATCTATCTACTGTAATAATGGAGGAGTTTGAATTAATTAAATATGTTGAGAAGGAGAAGTGAGTTTGAATTCCTTGAGTGTGGAGAAGTGAGTCTAATATTCTTGATCTTAGCTTTGTGTCGGAGAGAGATGAAATCGTTTTGTATTAATGAAATGGGATGGAAGTGAAACTGAAAATAGAGGAAAGGGTGGGTTTTTTTAATTTTGATGTCTTTATTTTTTTCCATAATTTTACTGACATTATTCATCTTTATTAGGTATCTATGGAGCCAATTGAAGAGTATGAGATTTATGATGACTGAGAAAATGGTGTGAGTATAGGTTACGTTATATGAGTGCAATGGAGCATATGTAATGATAATGTGTAAATCACTTGTAAGCAAAGTGCATTGTAAACTAGCTACTACAAAGTGTAGAAGATAAGTACCAAAGAGTTTGTTACATGCCAAAATCAATTTGTCAAACAAATTGTAAATGTGGTTGCTGCAATATATAAGTTGCGGCTAAACACAAGATTTCATTAAGTTTTTTCTAATTCATTTATGAAGCAAAATTTATATTGAAAAAGTCTAATAAGAAATTACATGAATTCTTGAAATCAAATACTACATTACAAGTAGTTAATATCATAGTCTTCTTCAATCATCATTTTCTTCCTTCAACTTTACTGCCATTCCAAGCAAAGCTTAGTTTCTTTAGATGGTATCAGAGCTCTTATGATCCTAGGAGATATGGAAAATAGAAATCCACAAAAAGAAGTACAAAGAAATTACAATGCAATAATCAATCAACAAAAAGAAATTATTATATTTCACAACCAAATTTCATTGATCAAATTATACAAGGATAATTACAATGGGTTGAATACTCAAATTCTTCGAATTTTGAGAAACTTTGAAATTAAAGGTTTT
Organism: Hippophae tibetana; assembly: GCA_037013495.1. Lineage (NCBI taxonomy): Eukaryota > Viridiplantae > Streptophyta > Magnoliopsida > Rosales > Elaeagnaceae > Hippophae > Hippophae tibetana. The sequence continues at coordinate 31,006,905 of CM072809.1, forward strand.
GTTCTTAACATCCTACCATGCCCGATGAGATTGACTTAAGATGGGTCTATGAATGAAGAATACAAGTATTTGCTAATGTAGTATCAAATGATTGCTTCTTAGTTGATAAGTTCTATGAATTAGGAGTTTGTTAAGAAAATGGAGGGCTATAAAACAAGTCACCAAATTTGGGCAGATCTTGAAGGATTCTTTGGATTGTAATCCAAAACTAAATTCTTGCAATACACGGCTAGGTTGAGTTCTATCAAGAAAGGAGGGCTATCAATTAGTGAATTTTGTAGAATGTTCAAACACTTTCCTCACAATTAGCTTTAGCTAGTAGCTATATGAGTGATTAAGATCAGTGCTTTTAATCTATAATGGATTGGTCGGGGAATATGATTCTATTGTGGCAACCATTCAAGAGGGTAGAGAAATTGTCCAAGAACTCACCCGTAAACTTCTTGCATAAGAAGATCGATTGGAAAGAAAAAAATTCAATAATGGCATTATTTCCCTTTGCAAATTTAGCAAATGTGCACAACAATGAACTTGGTGCAAGCAATGTTAATCAAATTATTTTTACAAATGATCAAATTGATTCAAGAAGTGCAATGTAATGCCCAAAATTTCAACCAATATCCAATGTATAATCCTATACCCTATTGTCAAGCACACAATTCTTTCAACCAACCCTTTCTGTCAAACTAACCATATGATCTCTACAGGAAACAAATAGGGATAGAGGCTTCAACAATAGCAACAAACCATATTGTCAAATTTGTGGGAAACTTGGGCACTATGCTAGAAACTATTGGAGTAGGTTTAACCAAATGTTTGTGCATGTTACTAGTTAGTAATGAGGGTAGCTACATCTCTTCCACAGTTTCAACAATACTAGCCTCAATTCTCAAACAAAATATTCCAATGCTTTCTCGTACCCCACCTATGCAAATTCAACCATATCACCCTTATCAAGCTCAATACCTAGCATCTTTTCAAAAAAACCTAACACTAACTTTGACACTACTAGAACTAGTATCAACAAAAATGCAGTATGTATCAAAATGCTTCAAATCAAGCTATAGCACAACACTCAACAATGTATGCTTGATCTGCCACACCAATTGTTACCTCTGGTCCTACCTGATACACAAACTCAGGTGTATCATATCACGTGACATTTGACCTAAGAAACCTTGTAGTAAAGAATGAATTTGAAGGCAATCAATAGCTTATGATTAGTAATGGAGGTGGACTAAACATTACTCATCTTGAAAAGATCATGAGGAAACTACTCTTGTAAGGGAAATTTAATAATTTTTTATATGCATTCAACGTTCCACTTGATGCACGAAGAATAAGAAGTTCACTCAAACAAGATCATTATGCTAAATATGTTGAAGGTGTAAATGTAAGTATTTTAAGACCTTGCTCTAAATTTCAATTGTGACATAATAGATTAAGACATTTTTATGCTAAATTAGTTAATTGTGTGTTGAAATAATGTAATAAACCACCTAAATCTGTTAGTTTTGTACTTGATGTATGCTCAAGTTATCAAATGGGAAAAAACCACCAACTACCTTTTACAAATTCTATGAATAAAAGTGTTATATTGATTGAAGTGATTCACTCTAATATATGGGGTCACATACCTATAAAATCTTCAAATGGTTTTTGGTGGTATATGTTATTTATTGATGAATACTCTAGGTATTCTTGGATTTATTTCCTTAAAGAAAAAGCAGGTACTAAATAAGCTTTTTCATTGTTTCAAAAGCAAGTAGAATTGCATCTTGAGAATAAGATAAGGTATTACAGTCAAATGATGGTGGATAGATTGATGATTTAAATGGAATCTTAGCTTTTCAAGGCATTAGAAGATCAATCTCTTAGCCACATACTATCGGACAGAATGCACTCGTAGAAAGAAAATCCAAGTGATTGAAAATAGGAATCATTATACTAGCTTAATATTCTATGCCCCTAACATTTTATGATGAAGCCTTCTATATAGCTGTTCATACAATGAACAATTCTCAACCTATGTAGTCCATTTGAGGTAATATTTGGCACCAAGCCTGACTACCAAATGCTTAAAACATTTGGGTGTCAATATTGTCCATATATTTGACCTTATAACAGCCATAAATTTGACTTCAAAACTCAACCTATTATATATATTGGTTATATTATATCCATAAAGGCCACAAGTGTCTAACTCCTAGTGGAAAAGTAGTCATTTCCAAGCATGTTATTTTCAATAAGGCTTGTTTTCTATATTCCAAACACAATAATGAGCTATCAACATCTTCCTATATATCGTATAAAATGGTGTTACCAATTATTACAAAGGAACCTATTCAGTCACAGCTTCTGATGAATGAAACATCCAACCATGTTAGTCATGACTACATAACTCTTGAAGATGAAGAAAATTTTCAAAATAGTCCAACATAGCCTAACGACATACATGACCACACTAATTCACAACACAATGTTAATTCAAGCAACCAACTACTATGACAAAGCCAGTGAATTCTCACAAAATGATCACTAGATCAAAGGTAAGGTTGACAAACCCAAAGGAATTTGTCATAGTTCATCAATTCAAGGTCCCTAGAATAGTGAGTGAGGTACTCATGGATGAAGGTTAGTATCAAGCCTTGAAATGTGAGTACGAAGCTCTTATGAGAAACAATACTTGGTGCCTAGTACTTGCTTCTTCCAGAAGGAAAAAATTTGACAATAAGTGGCTCTTTAGAGTGAAAGAATTAGTTGATGGACAGCTTGATAAACCAATGGATGATGATGTGTTATACAGAAGCATAATTGGGGTACTCCAATATGTCACTCTCACTCGACCAGATATCAGCTTTGTTGTGATAATTACTGGACCATCACTAAATGCATATTTAAATACTTGGCTAGAACTATTGACTTTGGAATAGATGTTAAACCTTCAGTTTCATTAGCCATCAATGGCTTTCCTTATGTTAATTAGGCTACATGTTTGGACTCTAAAATATTAGCCTTAGGCATATATGTATTCTTTGGAGCAAATTTGGTAGTATGGTCAACACAAAAATAGTCAGTTGTATAGAAACCTGGCATAAGCTACCACTAAAGTATCATGGATTCAAGCTATACTTAATGAATTAAAGGTCAACTAACATGCCAAATTATGAGATTTATAATGATTATGAGAAAATTGTGTGAGTGAAGGTCATGATATATGAGTGCTTGTATTTCTTATAAGGGAATATAATTGAGTGTAATGGAGCATATGTAATGATAATGTGTAGATCACTTGTAAGCAAGGTGTCTTGTAAACTAACTACTACAAAGTGTAAGATACGCACCAAAGAAGTTATTACATGCCAAAATTAGTTTGTTAAATAAACTGTAAGTGTGATTGATGCAATATATAAGTTGCAGATAAACAAAAAATATTTCATTCAGCTTTTCTTCTTCATTTGTGTAGCAAGATTTACATTACAAAAGTCAAATAAGATATTATATGAATTCTTGAAATCAAAGATTACAATTGTTTTTGGTAAGTGTTCATCTTATAGTCTTCTCCAATTAATATTCAATAGCATCATTATCATCATCTTCTCTCTTTTGTTTTACTGCACTTCCAAGCAAGGTTTAGTTTCTTTAGAGTATCAAGTTAAAAAGAAAATATTTTTAAAGTGAATAAATATTTTTTTACCACTGAATTTTGGGAATGTTACAAAAATATCATTTAACTTCACAAATATAACAAAAATTTCGTCAAATTATTTTCATTACTTTCATAAAATTATTAACTTATATAACCAAAATATCATCAACGTACGTGTAATTTGTTATTAACTTCTATTAATTGTTGACATCGATAGTAATTTTATAAAAAAATTCCAAGTTTAATGTAATGAAAATAACAAAAAATGTAATAAAATTTTTGTAATATTTGTAAATTTAATGTTATGAAATTAATAAATAAAAATTTAATAGAATTTTTATAAAATGATAAAAAATAAATTTATTCTTTAAAAATTTAATAAAAAGGAGTCCATTTTTAAATTTTGCACCTTTAAAGTGTCCTTTATATATAAAATCTCGTGAGAGAGATTGGAAATGACCTCTTCCTTCAGTCGACAAGTTCTTGTTTCTTTCACTAAATTCAGGTATTGATTTCTTCTTCCTTCTTGTCCATAAGTTTGATCAAATGTTTGGAAATTATTTTTCCCCACTATGCTTTATTTTACTTTTGAATTTTCATGTTTTATCACCATTAACTTGCTTATGACTTTGGTTTCTATATCTTGTATTTTATTGTTTTAGTTCTTTTTGTTTGAACCGAAATTCTCCGATATCGGGATATCCATGTGGAGCCCAAGTTTCTGGCATTGATTCTGCATACATGTTTAGAAATGTGGGGTAGCGTTACCCTAATACGTGTTCATTTCGCTCCTCCCAGGTTTTGAACCCTGATCATGACCCTTAAGACCTTATTAGGGAGTAACCTGGTACCATCTTGACTTCTAGCCCAAATGGTACTAGGTTACTCCCTAATAAGGTCTTAAGGGTTAGGATCACGGTTCGAAACCTAGGAAAATTATGATGAATTTGTTTATATTAAATTTAATTTTTAGCATGAACTAATATTTTTTATTCTAAGTAAAAGATGTAATTTAATTCTAAACTATGCTTAATTTTCTATGTTAATTTGAATTATTTCTTTTCATGTTTGTCTAATTTATTCTATCGTGTTGATCCTATGCCAAATTACTACCATCTAGGACTTCAAAAAACATGAGAAAATTTCTTATGGAAACACAAATAATGTGTTACAACCTCCTCCAAGGTTTGATAGTCAACCGAGTGAGAAGAAGATGTTACTTGAGGATGCCATGGTTTCCTTTGTTGAAGACACCAAAGCAAGGTTTAAAAAGAATGATTCACAGTTGGATAACATTGGACTCATTATAACAATATGGGATCCACATTAAAAAATCTTGAAGTGAAAATTTGACAACTAGTCATAACCATCAATGCTCAACAAAGAGAAAATTTTCCTAGCAATATAAAAGTGAATCTAAAGGAACAATGCAATTCCATCACACTTAGGAGTGGAAGAGAAATTTAGAGGTCACTATCAAAGGAAACCGAGTCCACCCATACAGCTCCAAACAATGGCCAAAGCAATAATAAAGTAGAAGAATAGGAGATTTTTGATGATACACTAAGAAAGACTAACATGCCTCCATCAATTTCATTTCCTGACAATCCTCATATTCTCTCCACTCCACTTCGTTATCCTCAATATTTTTAAAAACAAAAATTATATAAGCAATTTTCTAAGTTTTTGGATATCTTTAAGAAAATTCACATAAATATTCCTTTTGTAGATGCCTTGGAACATATGCAAAATTATGCCAAATTTTTGAAGGACATCATTTCCAAGAAGAAAATGTCAGAAGAGTTCGAAACAGTGAAGCTTTCTGAAGAATGTAGTGCCATTCTTCAAAAGAAAATACCTCAAAAATTAAAAGATCCAAGGAGTTTAACTTTGTCATACACTATTAGAAATTCATTTTTTTGATAAAGTTTTATGTGATCTTGGTGTTAGCATTAATCTTATGCCATTGTTTGTTTATAGGATATTAGGACTTGGAAAGATGAAACAAACAATGATTTTTTTGCAACTAGCAGACCGATCCATCAAGTATCCACGGGGAATCATAGAAGATATTGGAAAAGGTGGATAAATTTATTTTTCCTGCCAATTTTATGGTGTTAAATATGGATGAAGACCAAGATGTCCCACTAATTCTTGGCCGACCATTCTTGGCTATAGGAATGGCTTTAATTGATGTTCAAAAGGGTGAATTAACATTGAGGGTGAACAAGGAATAGGTTACATTCAACATCTATGAAGCCATGAGATTTTCAGAAGATCCAAGCACTTGCTTTCGAGTAGATATCATTGAACAATGTGAAGTAGGAGTCTTTTAAGAAGATATACCAACCAATCACTTAGAACAATCATTGTAGTAGGGTACATCATTTAGTAGAGAAGTGGAGAAGCTAGAGCCAATGGTAGCAAAGATGTGTTATGTAATCTCTACAAAAAAAGTGCAGCAAACTACAACTTCTGAGTTGAAGTAATTTCCTGAGCATCTTCGCTATACGTTCTTGGGTGATAATTACACCTTTCTAGTGATTGTTATGGCATCATTGACACCCAAAGAAGAGGAAAAGTTACTACATATGTTAAGGGAGCATAGAAAATCCTTGGGATGGACTATCTTACACATAAAAGGTATAAGTCCATCCATTTGCATGCACAAGATTCTAATGGAAAAACCTTACAAACCATCAATTGAGCCCCAAAGAAGATTAAATCCAGAAATTAAGGAAGTTGTGAGAGATAAAATTTTGAAGCTCTTCAATGCTGGAACTATTTATGCTATTTCAGATAGCTCATGGGTAAGTCCAGTGCATGATGTACCAAAGAAGGATGGAATGACGGTAGTGAAAAATGACAACAATGAGCTTATTCCTACAAGAATAGTCATGGGTTGGTGTGTATGTATAGATTATCGCAATTTGAACAAAGCAACAAGGAAGGATCATTTTTCACTTCCATTCATTGATCAAATGTTAGATAGATTGGCTAGATATCCCTATTATTGCTTCTTAGATGGTTATTCGGGGTATAACCAGATTTCCATAGCCCCCAAAGATCAGGAGAAAACTACATTCACATGCCCTTATGAAATCTTTCAGAAGGATGCCTTTTGGATTGTGCAATGTCCAACAACATTTCAATGTTGCATGATGGCTATCTTTTCTGATATGGTGGAAGATATAATGGAAATTTTCATGGATGACTTTTCGATTAGAAAAGCATGTCATATCATTGTTGTGTTGGAGCATAAAGCTTATTGGGCTGTAAAGAAGTTTAATTTTGATTTGAAGGTAGCAGGGGAAAAGTGACTTTTTCAATTGAATGAGATAGATGAATTCAAAAACGATGCTTATGAAAATGAAAAGATCTACGAAGAACGCACAAAGAAGTGGCATGAAAAATAGATTTAGGCATGAGTTTGCTCAATGACAACATGTTTTTCTTTTCAATTCACGACTAAAACTCTTCCCGGGCAAGTTAAGATCAAGATGGACAAGTCCTTATACAATTGGCAAAGTTTCCACTTTTGGAGCAATAGACTTGAAGGATAAGGCAAGGAATATATTCAGAGTTAACAGTCAGAGATTGAAACACTATTATAGAGAACAAGTGGAGAGGAATTATGCATTTATTCCTCTTCTAAATCCTGATTGATGAAGATTAAAAAGTTTGGATGTAGACTATAAAACAAGCACTTATGAAAGGCATCCCATAGAAATTTTTTTTGTTCTTTTATTTTATTATTATCTATTTGAATAATTTGAATTTTGATGTTGATTTATTTTGCAGGAATAAAGAGCTAAAAATTACTAACTGATACGGATCTACCATAAAACCAGGGAAATTCTTCTCATTTCTTCAATCTATCTCACTTTTAAATTTACAATGAGGACATTGTTTAGTTTAAGTTTGGGGGTGTCAACTCCTATAGTTTTGACTTGTTGAACTATCTTATCAAGCATGTATTTTAGTATAATTGAATTCACTAGACTCTAAAATTTGTGATCGAGGATAGTTTTGAGAATTGTTTTTCAAAATCTACTATTATGTTAGTTAGACTTTTGTGGGTACTTTGATTTAAATCTTTTTTCTTGAAAATAATTGAGCACATAGTAAATTGTTCTCTACTCCATTTTTCCTATGAAGAGAAGGAGTTTAATTAACTGGGTTAGGAAAAGTTTAATTCTAGAATTCGTTGATGGATCCTTGAGGAAAAATTCTAATTGATATCAAATATTAGAGAAATGATCTAGGAAAAAAATTTCACAACCAAAACGCTTTCCCACCCGTCCCAATTATCACGTTATTATTGCATGGTGTATTCCCATAGTCAACCCATTTCAGCCTTATTTTATATAAGTCTTATTTGTTCTTTTAACTACATAAATCATTCTCATTCTAAGCCTAAAAAACCATTAACTTACCTTAAATTTTGAGAAAATACTTTGGTGGAAATTTGTATTTAAAGAGAAAGTTAGTTCAAACTAAATAATCCACATGACGTTTGCTCTATTTGATCAAAGATAAAAAAAAAGAGTGAAAAAAAAGAAAAAGAAAGTGAAAGGAAAGAATCGAAAAAAGGTTAAAGTGGTTGAAATTAGTAAAGATTATGAGTATCAAGGCAATCACATCTTTAAAAAACACACACTACTTATTGAGTATGACAATAATATTGTCATCAATATGAGCATATTGTCGAAAAAGAGCTATGGTGTGAATCCTATAGATATATTCTTTTTATTGTTTCTTTCTACCAATTATTTTTCCAATTTTCTTTGATTTTTCATATATATTTCTTTCATAGCCCTCACCCTATGACCTGTCATTACAACCTTGATTAAAGACCTTTTAATCTCTAATTTTGGTATTTGATTACATTAGTGGAGAGGATTTTTGAAAATTGAACTTATGGAGTTAAATTTTGAGAAAAAATTTCTTATTTTAGTTGCTCTACTTTTTATCTGAATTTGTTGGTGGTTTGGAGTTAAATTAACTATTTCATACAAACACTCAAGAACCTAGCTTTAGTTTGAAGTAAATGTTTAACTCTTTCTTGATGAATTGTGAAATTTTGATTGATTTTCTTGCTATCTTTGATGTAAAAATAGTAAGTTATTAGCAATAAAATCTAAATTTAGATCATGGATTGATGAGTGATAATAGTTTGTTATGGGGTCTTGTTGACAGTGTCTATAATCGTCTTTTATTTTATTTTCTTTTTGTTTGAGGACAAACAAAGTTTTAAGTTTGAGGGTGTTTGATGAATAACATAATTTGGTATAATTTATCACTTCTTGTTGAGTGTTTTACAACACACAAAAACGTGCAAGCATACACGGTCACAAGTAATAAAATTTGTAAGTAAAGTATCGTTCCCACGGAGATTTGTTACTATAGTTTGTTGAGTACTAAAATTATCTCAATCTGATTTTATTCAAAACGTACGTTGATTGAAGAAAATGTAAGAAAAGAGTTTAAAAACAAAATAAAAGAAATCTAGGATTGCAATTTTTCACCAAATTAATCAACTCAAATCATTTTATTTTCTTTTGATTTATATTTTTTAGTACATTTAATTTGTCAACCGAAAACTTCTAATTTTATTCATACATCTCTTCCGAGCTCCATACAAACACACCTCGTTAAATTAATTCACTATATCTCTATGAGAATTAAATTCACCGAAATTTATTACGTTTTAAGTTTTCAAATGGCCACACATACAATTAGGGTATATTCCTATCCTTCATCATACATGTCATTCTATTTACGAGCAATATACACACGAATGCCTCTTCCAAGTTTATTCATGTGCCACAGATCGTTTCGATAAGATTCGTAAATAATCAAAAATCATTACGCACAAAATAGAACGAACAAATCGAATGTCTTATAAATCTATCAAAAATAATTAAAATAAAAACATCATAAATTTAGATCAAATGCAACCCTAGAAAAATTAAATTACTTCATAAAATTAAAATTAAAATTACAACACATACAGAAAATTAAGATGAAGAAGAAGGAAAATTAAAACATCAATTAGAACAAATTTTTGGCAAACGCAGAACACAACAAAAGCCAAAAATGGCTTCTGCGTGTTCCACAGCCAACACACAAACACCACAAAAATTACAAACTCAAAAAAACTTCTCGAAACTATCATCTTATCTCCTATTTATAGCTAAAAATAATACATCTAAAATATTATATTTTTTATTTTATTTTTTTATAAAACACGTAATAATTTTTGTATCGAAAAATAAAATAACGCGTATCGAAATTCGATATCGAAAATATTAAATAAATTTACGCGTGAGACAGAGGCGCCGATTCTACATTTTTTAAATTCATTATGTGTGCCACGTGTCAGCGTCTGATTGGTTGAAAGGAATTAACGCGAACACGTGGCAGCTTCTCATTGGCTGCGCGAAACGGGCCACGATGAATTGTCGCGCAGGGAACAACGGCTACACGCGGGCGTGATCCTGCGCTTTTGCGCTCATCTTAACATGCCATGTGTCATCACATGATTGGATGAAAAATAGAGTGGGACATGTGGCAATTGCTAATTCGAGGAAAGGATTCAGGTGGACACGTGGGAGCTTCTGATTGGAGGAAAATCCGGTTGCACGAAGAGATCGCGCGCATGGGATCAGAGGCGCGCGTAAGTGGGGGACAGCGGCTGGACGCGTCAGAGAAGTGGGTCCCACCAGCACGCCGGCTTGCGCGGCAGGTGGGCCCCACTCGGGCGCCGAGCCACGTGAAAGAATCTACACCCACGCGAGTTGGTCGGGTGTGAATGGCACGCGCGAATCTCAACTGTTTCTTCTTTGATCGGACGGTCCACGTTTCGCGCGTGCATATTGGCGCGTGGTTCTTCTCAGTTGCGCAGAAATTTAAACTTTAATTAATTGGATTTTGGCCCACAAATTTATTTCAAATTACATTTTCAACTTTCTTTAATTACAGTTTAGCCCTTTTCTAATTTAAATTAAATTTTTAAACTTTTAATAATTAAAATTAAGCCCGATTTTAATTTAAATTATATTTTTAACTTTTAAAAATTGTAATTAAGAACTCTATTATTTGAAATTATATTTTTAGACATAAATTTGCAATTAATTAAGTTTTTCGATACAAATTATTTAATTTTATTAAAATATATAAAAAATAGTAAATACTAATTTATTAAACTAAAATTAACTAAAAACCTTGAAAACATAGCAATTATAATTAATAAAATAGGTGAAAATAACTATATAAAATACAGTTATCACTTCTCAACTTTAACTTTAGTCTAATTTTATGTATTTTTCATTGAATTTAGACTTCATTATAATTATTTAAATTTTATTGCAAATTTAAATATAATGAAGATCCAAAATTTTAGAAGCATATCATCTAAGGACTCTCAAATTTAAATGAAGATTTATTTAAATCATATTTAAATTAAGTTGTTTTTAATATATATATATATATATATATATTGAAGGAAGGAACGTTGGATATATATATATATATTTCAAAACCCTCACTTGGGAATTTCCCTCATTAATAAGAGAAAGTACATGTCGTGCATCTTTTACAATCTTATAGTCAGAGATGCGATGGAACTCGCCCATCAACGGTGCAGCAAAAAAGGAACTTAACTTTTTTTTACTCAATCTACTTAGGGTTCTTTCTTCAATGATCCATTATTTTCTAATGTTACACCATCTTTGGTTATGGATGGAGATCCCAAACCTTCATGAATGGAATCTCAAGCTTTTTTATCTTGTTTGAGATAAACTTGCATGGAAGCCTTCCAATAAGGATAATGATACCCATCAATGAGTGGGGATTCTAACAAATAATGCATCTTCTTTCATTAGGTTCATTAGTGAGTGGGTGTCCCTACGAATCAAAATCACTAAGTGTGTCTAGTGTAGGCTCTGATACCAATTGAAAGTTTTAAAATGGACCTAATAAGCTTAGAGGGATTAATCGGTTATTTTCAAACTTTATCAATTTATAATTTCATAACCTAAATAAAGCAGTCAGATATTCAATCACGTGTAAAAGTAAAGTGTGGAAATAAAAAGTAACAAACAATATTTTTAATTGGAAAAAATTTAAGCCATAACCATGACTTAATAGGAAAACCAGTGGTTCATTGAACCACCTAATTTTTCATTATGAAAACCAAAAGTTCAAGTACAAACTCGGTCTTATATTACCATTTTTGGATGTTTCTCCAATGTACCTAACTTACGAGCCCCTATTCAATTTTCATTTTTCAAGATTTTCAATTTTTAAGATTAGCGTAAGCAATATCCAAACCAATGTTCTAATTAGCTCATCGCCAATTAGACACATTCACAGATCAACCTGCAACCAAGATTAGCACAAAAACACAATTGTTTGTGTGTGTTCTAAAATGGATTTAATAATGAATAATCCTAATTAGATAATTCAAAACATATATCACTTAAATCAAATCAACTAGCAAGTACTAGAGTAAGCAAATTAATCATAAGTTCAATAATTTTTTTTTTTTGAAATTTAATGATTAAATCAAATAATCATTATCATATACACAATTATTTTATTTAAACATGCAAGATCCTAATCAAGAAGAAACTACATGAACATGTAAATATGAAAAAAAATAGGCTCAGATCTATACTATCGTAATCATATGAAGATATATGATGAGATGAAGTTCAACCTAATTAAAGATAAGCAAAAGAGAAGAGACCTGACTGTTAAAACCTTGTATTCCTTAAAAGATGCTCGGTAGTTGTGCATGTAACTGAGAAAGATGAGTGACATATTTATAGAAAACCCAAAGTGCAAAATGTCACTCATTTGATGTGGCACAATTTTACAGGCAATTGGGTGCTGACTAAGTTTAAAAATGAATCAAAGAAGACTAAATATGTCAGTTACCATTAGCAGGATCTATCCCTCTCAAAAATAAGTTACGCCAACGTAACATAGGATTGAAAAAGGATTGAAGTCAAATCGATCCTTCCATGGGAGATCGATCCGTCCATAAGGGGAATCAATCTCTCTGTATAAAATGGTGTTTTCAATTTTTTACGTAGAGAGGGGAGGATCAAAGTGTGGTCGATTACGGATTGATCCATTGTGAGATCGATATGTCTACTAGGGGGATCAATCTCTCTATCTAAAAGGCTAATATATTTATCATGTAATATCAAAATTGATCCAAACAAAAGCTTATATGAAATATACTTAAACATGTATGCAATTCTATGTGTGATAGTTATAAAAGATATACTTGAATTACTGTTATCCAAAATATGAGCGTTTCTTCGTTTTTTCTTGAAAGATTTGATATTCTTGAGGGATTTGATAACGAGCTTAAAGATAAGATTACATGTATATATTTTGTACATAAAAATAACCAACACTCATAATCTTTAAAGTATTAAATAACAAGTTTTCCAATTATGGAGCTTGGGTTGAAGTTTGTAACTAAAATACAAGTGAATGTGATTAGATTCAATGTGCTATGACATGTACATGTCGAAACCTACTGGATCCCTGAAAAGGAGACAAATAATTATTTTTGCTAATCAAAGGAGACCAAAATATGTTTAGAGATGTTTTTATGTTTGCTTTTGTATTATAAGATGTAGAAAAAATAAGAAAAAATGGTATCTTTTTATAGAAAAAAAAGGTATCAGAGCTGTAGGCTATTAAGTTTGATTGGCTGGAAGGAGGAAAAAGAAAATGGAAGGGACAATTTCTTGGACCCCCAATATTTTTGGGGCCATTTCTGAGTAGGAAGAATATGATGGAGGGACTTGTTTGGTTTTTACATTCCTGCCTTTTCTGTTATTGTTTAAAATTACATAATCTGCTCTCTCTTTCCATCACTCATTTGCATAACCAAGTTGGGCAAATCATTCTTCTTCCTTCTTTTCAAGCTAAACGCGCAAAGTAAGGAAATGTGAAGTTATTGTTATATTCATCTCTTTACTGTTTACGTTCTCTAACTTCTTTTTTCCCCGTCTTCCAACCAGTTTGAATCTCAGAAAGGGAATGTGTTCCTCCTGTGGAGGAGGACTGCATGTTAAGGTACTCTTAATACCTTTATTCATTTATTGGCTCAGTAAAAATATAGTTGGAAAGTGATTTCCATTTAATAATAATGACAATCTGGTATTGAAATATGTTGTTACTGAATTTTGTAAGCTTTTCTGCCAATCATCATAGTGTCTCGGATTAGTTTCCGTTCTAGTACAATGGTTAGCACCGGTCACGTTCCAGTTTCCTATCATGTTCTGTCATCTGGGTGTTTTGGTACTTTATATTTCTTTCTAATTTTTAACAATAACTCTATGCTTTCGTACATGCCCTCCCACTTATCATCAGTACACAACTGTTACACTCGTCTTTTAATTTAAAGGTGATATAATGTATGGCACTTAATACCATGGTTTCAAATTGCTATTTCAGTCTCACAATGAGGCTTGCCTTAAGTAAGCCTCATCTCTAATGCTTAGCCTCATGTTTTTCTAAGCTTACTGCTCATGCCTTTTTTGGTTGATGCTTGCTAATTAGATGGTAAGCTATTAGGTTCTTGAGGCTATACGCTTCAAATATCACTATTTTGGTTTTTGTTCTTCTTCTCATGAGTCATGGTTGGGTTGATCCAAGATGATCCAATACATGAACATAAGTTAAAACTAGTTTTCAAGTGCTTGACCTTATGTATCGGAATTAGTATAACAATCATACCTTTATTTGTATAACGTGGGAGAAACAAGTAGGTACTTCTTATGTCATTGCTAACCTTTCCTAAATTAACAGTTTTATGAGTGTCAAATTATGACCATGTTATTATAATTTTGTTATTTATGAATGTTATAATATTATTGTTTTCTTATTGATTCTTGATAAAATTTAAGTTAACAAGAGAAAATGATCTCAAGGCTATTAAACGAGGTTTATGCCTCATACCACCTTGAGGGTTACTCATCGCCTATTCTAAGCAATTCTCAAGCCTATTAGATTATATAGAGATTGCTTAGAATTGTATCTGAAAGACGTGAGAGAGTATAGAAGCATTGTGAGCGTAAAAGTTATGTTGTAAACTTTGTTCCAAAGATATTGAATTGCTTTGTTTTCTTCCCCATGGAGTAGGAGAGTTTTGACTCTTTGAACCACGTAAACCTTCTTGTCCTTATATGCTTCTTGTCCTTTGGTTTTGCTGCTTTTAAACACAAACAAGTCAGAGTGAATAATATGAGTGGCAAGTGTTTGATATGATTTCTATATGAATTGGGGGTCGAATAATTTCAAGAATCTGAGAGAACTTCACTCAGTTATTTACATCGTTTTCTCCCCTTTCACCTAAAAGAACCATGGTTGATGGTGTGACATAAAACAAATTCATTATGAAATCTTATTTCCTTCATTAACTCCAATTGGGTATTTATATACATATATACAAGTTATAATTAAAGGACAATAAATCTTAATTATACACATAATATGAATAAAGAACATTCCTAGAATAACCTATACAAATAACATATACACATGGTAATTAACATCATAGCCATGTTCAATGAGTCCATGCTACATGACCAAAGATGATTTGGAAGATTGGTGAAACAATTTGTGCTTGCTAACCATTAGGACTAAGGGATTCGTCGCATGGTAGTTGCTCACATATGTACATGTTTTAAAAGCCGTCGTATGGCAATTTGTTTCTCTTATATGTTTCTTTAATTTAAACTCAAGTGATGGAGATGTCATTATTAAAGACAGTTAATAACATATCTTCATTTTTCCCTTTACTGTCCTGCAATAATGTAAACTTGGAACCAATTCTTAAGTATTACCAAAAGGTAAAAGAGATATTGAAGTTGTTGGAAACAGTACTCAATGTGATTGTAGACACTGAAGTAGCTTCCAATGAAGCATTTATGAGGCCGTTCGAAGAACTGGATCAGTCTGTTGATGATTTGAGGGAGCAATTTGAAAGTTGGCAACCATTGTCGTGTAAAGTTTATTTTGTAAGTATATTTTTTCTATTAGAAATTTCACTTGCTAATTGACCCTTGTAAACTCTACATGAACGGCCTTGCTGGGTTAGCATCTTCATTATCTACCAAATACTATATTTATGCTTAGTAAATGTTACCGTTGGTGGACATTGATTGAATATTGTTAGTTCTGGACAAGTCATGATAGTAAATAGTTATTGGAGAAGGCATAATGTTGTGGTGTACATGGTGCTAGAATTGGTGGTGGTAATGCCAGTAAAGTTTATGAGGCTTCGGAATCAATAGTTAGCTGGAGGTAGTAGCGGTGGACCTGGTGTTAAAAATATATCATGTACTTTAGTTTAGGGGCTTTTAGGCAATCTAATTCAAGTAAATTGTAACTTTGGAGTTGCAAGAAAGTGCTTTACACCTCCAGCTCCACTGGTAATCATTCCAATACTTAATAAATCTCTGATGATTGGCTTAGGTCAGTTTAAGGCATTAAATGAACCTTTCATAATAAACGGATGATACCATAATTGCAAATATTGCATTCTGTAATCGTGTACTCTGTTTTTGTAGGATTCACTTGTGCAATTTAGTGGCTTGAAATTATATTATAAACATGTAAATGATTATAATGTAAGCAGGTTTACATTTAATGTCCTGTGAATAGGATGGGGGAAAAATGCACTTAAGTGAATTATATAACTAGGTTCTCTTTTCATTGATGTTAGGTTCTGCATATTGAATCATTGATATCAAAGATTCCGGCTCTTGGTTTGGACATCTTCCAGGTGCAGAAGTCTACTCATCAAGAGCTTTCTGCTGAATTGAGCTCTGTGTCTCTTGAGGTAGCTCTGCATATTATTTTTTGAATACTTACTTTAGTTATGGTTTCGACAAAGATGGTGGATAGCCCTTACATTTCTCTGCCTTACTGCTTACTTTGTTCCTATAAAAAAGAAAAAAAAAATCATGGACCTAAATCTAATACCTTTGTTCTGTGACTTTTTAGTAGACATCTAGAAAAGTTGAAGGAGAATGCTGAGCAATCTGAGAGTACTGAGGAAGCTGAGTTTATCACTTTAATGACTCACATGCATGAGCATCTTATCACGATCAAGCAGTCCCAGAACTGCACCCCCATTCCAATTTCGCCCGACTTCTGTTGTCCTCTCTCTATTGAGCTAATGACAGATTCTGTGATTGTGGCATCTGTAAAAACTTATGAGCGGGCTTTCATCAGGAATTGGATTGATCCTGGGCTCACTTTTTGTCCTAAGACAAGACAGATTTTATCCCATACCAATTGTTGGTCCATCTCATGTAAGCCACCAACAAATAAAATAAAAAACATTCAGCAATAAAGGTTGAGAATGCCACGAGAAGAACGAAAAAAAAAGTTAAAAAATGAACTGTTTGTCTCCACAAAATTTGACTTAAATAGTAAAAGGGATGGAGCTTTGGCTCTATAAATAGAGTTTTTGCCTCAATCTTGATATATACAACAAGATGAGAAAAAGAATTTACATAGAGCCTTAGCAAGATAGTTTTCTAAAAGGAAAAATTGAGAACCAATTTATAAAATTTTACTCACAAATTGAAAATACATAGTTATTGTATTTTTATTAGAGATCCACCAAAAGATTAAGTTTGTAATTTCATTTTATTATAGTAAAAGTTTTAAATGACCTACGGATCCCGTGGTTATTACTTTCATTTTGAAAGATTTTATACGCTAAAAATCTTTGGTGTTATTTTTGTTCTATTTTAATTTGAAAAATTATCATGGATTTGTGGAATTTATTTCTTTACAACTATCATTTTTTCTCAACAAAGTGACATCAGAGCCTTGATTGTTTTCACCAAAAGTATTGTTCACACATACAGTACTATTTACATATACAGTATTATTTTTTCGACAAGTCTTGATTTTGTCGAAAGTTACTGTTTGAACAGAATACTATTCGATAGTTACTATTCACAAAGTGCTACTCATAGGTACTATTTATCGTCGAAAAAGTACTAAGTTCGACGAAACTTATTGACTGACGATTCAAATGGAGGAGAGCACAGATAATATGATAAAGTTGACCGCATTTAACTATGCAATTTGAAAGCCAAAGATGGAGGATCTTTTATACATTAAAGATTTTTGGAAGCCAATTATAATGTCGAAGGAGAAAGCAGTGTCTACAACTTCAACGGATGAGAAAACCAACGATAAGACACCAAAAGTAATCAGCGTAGACATTGATTAGGTCGTGCTGAACCGAAAGTGTGTTGCTCAAATCAGACAATGGATCAACAAGAGCATTTTTCAAAATTTTGCTAATGAACATGATGCTTATGTTCTTTGGAAAAAGTTGGAGAAATTGTATACGAGGACAACCGCACAGAATAAAGCTAATCTGATGCGACGATTAGTCAATTTGAAGTATAAGGACGAAAGCAACGTATCAAAACATATGAGCGAGTTACAAGACATTGTAGATCAACTTAACTCTACGAAGATGACCACAAATGACGAGCTACAAACGTTGTTGATGTTGAGTTCTCTACCAAAAAGTTGGGATACTCTAGTTGTGTTAGTTAGCAACTCAGCTCCTAACGGCAAGCTTACCATGGATATGGTAAAAGACAGAATGCTAAATGAAGAGTCTCAACGAAAAGATAAAAGATATACTCGTGACACTGAAGCGCTTGTCATAGAGAAACAAAGCAAGCAAGAATGGCACGGAAGAAGTAAAAGTAGAAATCTCTATAACCAAAGTCAGCAAATAGGAGAAGTAAAAGTAAAGGATAAGTAAATACCACTAGGAAAGAAGTTTTCACCGAGCTATGGCATAAGTAACTCGACCACATGAGTGAAAAAGGTCTAAGAATTCTATCCAAGAAAGAGCTCTTGCCAGTAATGAAAGGTACACCTTTGCGAACTTGTGCTGACTGTATTATGGGAAAACAACATAGAGTTGCATTTCGTAGTCTCGCACCATCTAGGAAGGAAAATTTTCTAGATTTAATACACATATATGTATGTACAGTGAGTTATAAGTCACTAGGAGATGCCCAATATTTTGTGACTTTTATTGATGATCATTCTAGAAAAGTGTGGACTTTTGCTTTGAAAACTGAGGATCAAATGCATGAAATTTTCAAGCAGTTTCGTGTAAAAGTGGAGAGAGAAATTGGAAAGCGTTTGAAGTGTGTACGTGTAGACAACAATGATGAGTATCGTGGACCATTCGAGGAGTATTGTAGAATTTTCAACATCAGGTTGGAAAAATCAGTACCAAAGACACCTCAACACAACGGTGTCACAGAGAGAATGAATATAACCATTTGTGAAAGAGTCAGATGTATGCTCTCAAATGAAAAACTACCAAACTTCTATTAGGGAAGGCAATAAGGACAGTAGTCAACTTAATCAACCTTTCTCCATCAGTTCCACTGAACTACGACGTACCGGAAAGAGTTTAGACGAGGAAAAACGTTTCTTACAAACACTTAAAAGTATTCGGTTGTAGAGCATTTGTTCACATCCCAAAAGATGAGCGGTCTAAGTTGGATGGAAAAGCGAAACAATGTATCTTTATGAGATATACCCATGAAGAATTCGGCTACAGTTTTTGGGATCCTATTAGCAAAAGGATTGTCAGAAGCAGAGACGTGGTGTTTCTTGAATATCAAACAATCCAGGATTTTAAGAAATTTAAGAAACCACAGTCATATGAAATTCCAGTTAATCTGGAACCAGTCTCTCCATCAACAAATCCTGATGACGAGGGAGTTACACCAGATATTGATGATGTTAATCCACCAACTGGCAGTTCATAACCAGAACAAGTAGTTGAACATGTCCAACCAAAAGTACAGACAAGGAGATCCACCCGAGTATGACAACCAAGTCTTAGATATTCTCCTAACGAGTATGTGATGTTCACTGAAGGGGGAGAACCGAAAAGTTATGGCGTAGCTATCACTGATCAGTATAAGACTAAGTGGCTAAAAGCCATGAAGGAAGAAATGAAATCTCTGCACGAGAACCACACATTTGACTTGATGAAGCAAAGACGTAGTGTTTCTTGAAGATCAAACAATCGAAGATTTTGAGAATGAGAAACCATAGTCAGATAAAATTCCAATTAATTTGGAACCAGTCTCTCCACTAACAAATCCTGATGATAGAAGAGTTACACCAGATATTGATTATGTTAATCCACTAGCTGGTAGTTCAAAACTAGAACAAGTTTCTGAACAGGTCCAACCAAAAGTATAGACAAGAAGATCCACCTGAGTACAACAACCAAGTTGTAGATATTCTCCTAACGAGTATGTGATGCTCATTGAAGGGGGAGAACCGAAAAGTTATGACGAAGCTATCACTGATCAATATAAGACTGAGTGGTTAAAAACCATGCAGGAAGAAATGAAATCTCTACACGAAAGCCACACATTTGACCTAATGAAACTACCACAGGGAAGGAAAGATCTCAAGAACAAGTCAGTGTACAAAATCAAAAGCGAAGAAGGTAGCTCGTAACCACGTTATAAAGCAAGATTGGTTGTGAAAGGATTCGAGCAGAAGAAGGGCATTGACTTCGATGAAATATTCTCACTAGTAGTTAAAATGTCTTCAATCCGAGTTGTTCTTGGTTTGACAGCTAGCCTTAATTTGGAGGTTGAACAACTTGACATAAAGACCGCATTCTTACATGGTGATCTTGATGAGGAAATCTATATGGAGCAATCTGAAGGTTTCCAAGTCAAAAGCAAAGAGAAGTTGGTATGTAGACTAAAGAAGAGTTTGTACGGTTTGAAGCAATCACCAAGGCAATGGTACAAAAAGTTTGACTCATTCATGGAGAAAAATGAATAAAACAGAACGATGACTGATCACAGTCTTCATCAAGAAATTCTCTAATAGTGATTTTATTATTCTTTTGATTTATGTTGATGACATGTTAATTGTAGATTAAACTATTAACAAGATTAACAAGTTGAAGAAAAAGTTGAGCAAGTCTTTTACAATGAAGCACTTAGGACCCGCCAAGCAGATTCTTGGCATAACGATTACCCATAACAGGCAAAAGCAAAGGATCTATCTTTCCCAAAAACGGTATGTTAAAAACGCTCTTGAAAGATTCAACATGAGCAAAGCTAAACATGTTAGTTGTCCACTTGTAAGCCATTTCAAGCTTAATGTGAGTTAATGTCCCTCAAGTGAGGAGGAGAAATTAGAGATGAGCAAGGTGCCTTATGCATCGGCGGTTGGCAATCTAATGTACGCTATGGTATGCACCAGACCAGACATTGCACATATTGTTGGCGTTGTGAACCAATTCCTATCAAATCCTAGAAAGGAACATTTTGGTAATAATAAACCTATATTAGAAAGATATATATATTCAGATATGGCTAGCGATATAGATATGAGAAAGTCTATATCTGGGTACCTAATAACATTTGGAGGGAGAACTATTTCATGGCAATCACAATTACAAAAGTGTATTGCCTTAAGTACCATAGAAGCAGAGTACATTGCAATCACTGAAGGTTATAAGGAGATCCTGTGAATGAAAAAATTCCTACAAGTCAAAACTAAGATAATTATGTTCTTTATTGCAACAGTCAGAGTGCAATTCACCTTATCAAGAACCCAACCTTTCACTCAAGGTCCAAACACATCAACGTAAGGTATCATTGGATTCGTGATGTGTTGGAACATAAACTACTACAAGTTGAGAAGATCCACACCAATAATAATGGGGCAGATATGATGACAAAGACCCTAATTAGAGAAAAGTTTGCTATATGTAAAGAGATTGTAAGTGTAAAATAGCTTTTTCCACATAAGGTGGAAGGAGAGATTTGTTGGTCCATCTCATGTGGGCCAGTAACAAATAAAATAAAAAGCATTCAGCATTGAAGGTTAAGAATGCGATGAGAAGAGAAAAAAAGTCAAAAAATGGGTTGTTTATCTCCGTAAAATGTGGTTTTAATGGGGGAAGGGATGAGGCTTTGGCTTTATAAATAGATCATTTGCCTCAATCTTGATATATACAACAAGGTGAGAGAAAGAAATTACATTTTAACTACAAATTGAAGATACATGGTTATTATATTTTTGTAAAAGATTTACCAAAAGGTGAAATTTATAATCTTATTTTATTATAGTGAGACTTTTAAGTGATCTTCGGATCTAATGAATATTTTTATTTTGAAAAAATTTCCACGTTAAAATTTTTTAATGTTATTTTTGTTTTATTTTGATTTAAAAAATTATCATAAATTTGTGGAATTTATTTATTTATCACTTACAATTTTTCTCAACACAATTTAATACCTAATTACACGGTATAGGCACTAATTGCAAACTGGTGTGAGTCAAATAGTGTGAAGTTGCCTGATCCTGCAAATTCTCTAAGCTTAAATCAGCCTTTACATCTTCTGGCACATACAGAATCTAATATGCATAAGGATCCGTCTGTTCTTACGCTTTCCAGGTGTAGCCCATCGGAGTTGCCCTCGTCTAATGGATCTGTAGGTTCGCCCGCTAAGAATTCAGTCCCAATAGGCAGGTTACATCGTGAAGGAGGTTCTCCATTGCACCCATGTTCTACATCAGAGGGTTCCTTGGGTAGCATAGCTGGAAATGGACCGAGTTTAGATATAACAAGAATATCACTTACCAGTTCTGAAGATAGATTTGGTAACTATGATGAAAGCAGCGCAGATGTAGCTGGTCAGCCTTCTACGTCACCATTTAGAAAAGAATTCTCTAACGCTGTTGGAGCTAACATATTGTATCAGGGCCATAATAGAACTGCTTCAGCATCCTGTATACTTTCAAATGCTAATTATTCTTTGGGAATGCAAGCATATTCTGGTGCAGTTTCGTAGGATTCAAGCAATCTGACGGGCTACAGTTGTGATGCTTCTGCTGAGGCAAAAGCGGAGCCACATGCTGCTATTCATCTTCCAGCAAGATCCTGGTGCCAGATAGTATGGCGTGGGGCATATGAGAGATTTTCCCCAGGGTTAATTTCTTCTCCTGCTGCTGAAACAAGATCTGATCTGTATGGCATCGAAGCGCACGTACGGAAGCTAGTTGAGTACCTGAAAGAGTGCTTCACTTGATACTCAGGGAGAGGCAACTGCTGAACTCCGATTACTTGCAAAGCACAATACAGATAACTGGACTGTTATTGCAAATTGTGGTGCAATTAACGTGTTCGCTGATTTGCTGCACTCTAAATACAGTAAAGGTAAGGAAAATGCTGTAACATCACTTCTGAATTTATCAATCAATGATAACAATAAAAGTGCAATTGCTGATGCCAATGCAATTGAACCTTTAATTCACGTTCTTGAGAATGGGAGTTCTGAGGCCAAAGAGAACTCAGCCACCACTCTCTTTAGCCTTTCAGTGATCGAAGAAAACAAGATACGTATTGGAAGATCTGGGGCTATTAACCCTCTGGTTGATTTGTTAGGCAGTGGAACTCCCCGAGGAAAGAGAGATGCAGCCACATCTTTGTTCAATCTGTCAATATATCATGAGAACAAAGATGGGATTGTTCAAGCTGTGCTGTGAAGCACTTCGTGGAGTTGATGGATCCAGCAGCTGGCATGGTTGACAAGGCAGTTGCTGTTTTAGCTAATCTTGCAACCATCTCCGAGGGTCGGACTGCTATTTGTCAGGAGGGAGGAGGGATTTCTGTCCTGGTTGAGGTTGTTGAGTTGGGTTCTGCGAAAGGGAAGGAGAGTGTAGCTGCTGCACTTTTGCAACTCTGCACCAATACTGGTAGATTTTGTAATTTGGTACTTCAGGAAGGAGCAGTACCACCATTAGTGGCTCTGTCCCACTCTGGGACTCCAAGGGCCAGAGAAAAGGTAAGCTGTTGCTTATGATGGTTACAAAATCACTTAATTTCTATTTCCTACTTTTAGTTGAGAAATTTAATAACAAACTCTTTTAGTTGATTTCAGGCACAGGCACTTCTGATCTACTTCAGAAACCATAGATATGGTAATGCTGGTAAGAGGCTGATTTGGAAGCATAATTATTGGTGTAATCGCCTCGATGTTTCTGAGCAAAAAGGTCACCTGGGGTTTTAGTCAAATTTTCCTGAAAACTTTACATTTGGATGCTGCAAATAATGTTCAAATTTGAGGTCTTGTTTGTGGATTTTGAATGACCTGTAGATAGAAAAACCATTGTTTTTATGTAGTAGTCCGAACAAGTCCTGTAAAATATTTGTAGTCTTAAAATGTGGGAAAACAAAAAACCCGTGATTAGTCCTCAGTCTGAGCTTCGTGACAGATTAATTGTTTTGATACATGTTTTCTCTTCGTTTTCGACTGTTTTGAAAAGTTTATGTTCAATATTTGCTTGTCATTTCTTATGTAGTTCCATGCTGCCCATATTGGTTATGTGAAACATATTTTATGTAAAGTCTGAATGAGGATCAAAAGCCTTTTTATTGTTTAGATCTATGTTACATAGATTCTCTCATAACTATGTCCTAAATTTTTGTAAATGTACCCGTGTCTGACGCACTTATTTTCTTCAATTTTCCTAACTCATACCAATTCGGGGCTTCATGTACCCATGGCGTCCATGAAGAGTCCGTATAAGATTATATATAACTTTACAAATCTACCATAATACAAATTCAACTACTCACTATCTTGGGCATAGTTTGCCTCCAGTAACAAAGAACCTTTTTCAACTACTCATTATCTTGGGCATAGTTTGCCTCTAGTAACAAAGAACCTTTTTTTAAAAAAATAAAAAAAGTTTCTTCTCTCTAAAAGAACGCCCGAGTTAAAATTAATATGAACTAACTTACTAACAGTCTTTAAGCAAAAGCGATTCAATAAAACATGTAGGAATGAGTGTACTGGATTATTGAAGATATCATATCTCAATGTTACATCAACCACCCAGAATTTGTGAAGTAGGCTGTGAATATTCTTCATTATTATTGTAACTGGATGCAAGCAAATTAACCTGCATCAATCAAAATACTCAAAACTCAACTATCCTGTTTTTATAAGAACGCTGTGGTCACTCACAGTGCAAACCGCAAATGTGCATCAATATTATTACTAATTTACCTTGATGATCTCCCACTTTGAAGTTGGATACATGGTTGCCAATATACTCATGTTGAAATGCTGTTTACATTGTTTTCAAAACAAAAAGGTCAAGTCATAAATCCTGCTTTTAGTAATGAAAAAAAATATCTAACTCAACATTTAAGTGAAGAAACAATCGGAGTATGTTTGTTAAAAGTAAAAGCAACTCTTTGAACCGGATCTTATGTGAAAAAATGATTTTTTTTTCTCTATTTTGTTAAAATGCTGTTTTTTTTAATTAATTGTTTTCAACAAAGTTTTCATAGGGTCTCAAAAGAAAAAAAAACAAAACAAAAACTGATGTGTCATAGTCTTATAGGATACAATTATGAGTGAAGACTGCAATATTGAATTACAACTTGGCACTCTTTGAATTATATCACAAATTTATCATATTTAGAGTTTACTGGACATAAAGGTTTTGCACAATATCTTATGGACAAGGAAAAACATACCCTAAAAGGATCACCTCTTAATGACTGCACAAACATTGGATTGCCTGACTCCAGATCCTGCAAAAGAACAATATATATCAAAATATGCTCAATGCAATATTTGGGGAGGAGAAAAACATAACTAAGAAGCAGTGATGGATAGGAATGGATATTTGAGCAAGACAAAAGTCCAAACAACATAAAAAGTGTGTTGTACCTCTAAATAGATATCTCTAAGTCGCTTTCCAGTTTGAGTGCAGCAAATGCGGATAACATGCTCATCACAACTCCCACTAATGACATAGTCCCTTCCATTTATGTAATATGAACGTGTATAGTTATGAGAACTTCCTGTGCTAGCTATCTCAAATTTCGTATGGAGTCTCCCATCTGCTGCTGATAATTGCTTAACCTAGTAAGTTTTAAAATTTAACCTCAACATTCAACTTAGAAATGAAAAGAGAAAATTATAAGAAACATAGTATATTTATGGATACTTTTTGTATGGTGTCTCACTTTTGACCCCCTATTAACGAGCAAGTTACTTAAAAGATTATATTTTCTTTAAATTTTCATACATGCATAAAATGTATCTTGGATTTAGTTAAGTACCTCATTGTCAACTGCTGAAACTAATAAATACAGATCATCAGGAGAAAAGCAGACCATGACATTTCCTCTTGAGCTAGAAGCTGTGTAGCAGGGTCTCATAGGGTTCTGTCTTACATCCCACAGCTTCACATCCCGGTCAAAGGATGAAGTGGCAAATAAAAAAGGAGAGTGATGAGAAAATTTGGCAACATTGATGGGTTCTCGATGTATATTAGAGAAAACATGTAAACGTCTTCCACTTCCAATATCGTAAAGAACAACATCTTTTGAGTAACCACTGACAAGGAACTGATCATCTGTTGAATTGACATGGAGAGAAGTTAATTGCTCAAAACTATCAAAGATTACATTAGCAGAGCTGGATGGTGATTCCTTATGAGATGCTTGTTGAATGTAGTTGATGTCAAACAACTTCAAGGAACCATTATCAGAACCTGCAATTAGCTAGTTGTTCAACACAATCAAATAATGGATTAGTTGAAGGGAAAATGCTGAACAATCATTGCAAAATAACATTTATAACAATACTTAAAACTTATCAATAACAAAAATAGTATCCATTATGTCCAACTCATATATTTATAATATAAAAAAAAAAGCTAAGCCAAGACATTCTACATTGAATACCAACTAGTTAGACGTCGTTCGAGCATTTATCAACTTCTTGTTTTAAGGTTAGCCTTTCAAAGTTTTTCAGGAGAAATCATAGCACAAAGAAGTTTTGAGGCACAAAATAACAAGTTTTAAGATTTTTAAGATGCTCTCTTTCGACAAGTCCAGAATCCAACTTAAAGAAAGTAGTGACATTTTGCCTACAGTTTACTTATTAGCAAAAAAAAAATTACAATGCTCTGCTAATATATATGTTTTTTTTTTAATTTATTGAAATAACTATACTATAAAGTAAAAATCATACCTTTGATGGACACTTCTTGAGCCAACAGAGCCCTAAAACACTACTCATTGCTCCAATGGATGGAATATAACCTATGGTATTCCGATTTTCATGGTTAATTATCACTATTTCACCATCCAAGGTTCCAAATGCCAAAATACTAGGATCTGATGGATGATACTCGAACTGCCTTGGACGCAGCCTTTTGCTTTCACCTTTAAACTTGCTACTAAAGTCGGATAGTGGATTTAACACTGGCCATGAAGACGACCAAAATTTGGCAGCACAAAGGGACCTTAAGTAAAAACTGTTACTAATGTGATAAGAATATGACTTCTTTGGTTTTTCTGAGTTTTGGTAATGTGTACTAGGTGCTCCCATCTCGCGCTTATGCAAAATATTAACAATACTTTCTCTGTGTTGCCTATTGTAAGGCAAAGATTCGTAGTATTGAGCGCAGACATTCTTGGCAATTGCCTTATCTTTTTTTTTTATGGACCAATTATCTAAAACTTCCAAATGGGGCAATGAAGCAATCATGTACTCTCTGTAATGTTTTTCGAAGCATATCGGTGAAGGGTGACAAGATATGTTCTTTGTTGATTTAATAGCAACCTTCTTCAACTGTTGTTTGCACACACTCATAAGAGATTCATCCTTTTCTTGAATCTATTATTTGCAAAGAGAAATTTGTTAGACAAATTTTTTCCATACAATACTATCAACTAAAAAGATAAGTACTGCTTCTTCAATCTCGATTACATCAATCTTATAGTAAAATAGTACCTCATCCTGCAACCCTTCATGTCTCACTAAATAAGGAAGAACATTGGATAATTCCGATAAACCTATGCTTTGTACACGACTCGAAAGTTCTACTTCATTGTTCAAAATTGGATTGACCTTAGTGTTGGAAGCTTGAAATGTTGCATCATCTCTGCTATCAATAGATGGTGTCTCTGCCTCTTTGTAGTAATACTTACTCGAATGATTCCACAGCGCGTGTAAATTTGTAGTTTGATTGGATGATGAAAGGCACTGTCCAGTATCATTGCAACATAAACATTTTTGGAACCGTAATTCCACAAGAGAAGTTAGTTTGGATAAGACAGCAGAAGTGGTCCAAAGATTAGAAATTTTTGTCTCACACATTGAGAGCCTCAACAAATTTGGCATGCAAGAGAAACAGTTACTCTGCAAACTAGAGAGTGCTGTACAGAAATCCAAATTAAGTGTGTGTAGCCTTGAAAATCTTCCAGACATGTTGAGCTTTTGTATATGGTTACACCGTAACTTCAAGACTTTGCAATCTAATCCACCCTGGAAGAGATCCCTATGGAGAATGAACATGAATAACAAGTTCAAAAGCAAGTTATTGAGGCAAGTAATATAGTTCAGATACAATAATAGTAGTTCCAGCCTAAATAGCGTGTTTTTGGAGTTTGGACCAAAAATTCCTCAAAATTGCAGGTAGAGTCATGTACAAATTTACATAACTTATGCATACTGATGTGTCTGCAATTTTAAACCAAATTTTGCTCAAACTCAAAAAGCTCATGATTATGCTCCTCAAATTCAAAATTAGTGCATATCTATTCAAGTAATATGTTAGAGAAGAGTTAGCAACCAATTCTCTTAAAAACTCAAGTTGTTAGGAGATGGACTAACAATTCTCTTATATGTTATATTTGGGTCTTAAAATAATATATCCGCCTAACTCACATGCACACATAAAGAATTCATGTTTTTCAAGGATAAGGAGTGAAGGAATTTAAGTCATAAAAATGGAATAACTTATAGTAATGGTAATTTCTAAACTATTTGCAAATACAGACCCCAAGAAGTTGCTTCTTGATGACAGATTCTGGAGATCAACAGCTCGGAGCTTAAAATTGATTGCATGAACTAAAATCAGGAGGTATTCTTCACTCAAGTCACTATGTGATTCATGAACTATGTCAAGTGCGCCCAAATCAGAACTTTCACTTCCCATCACAGAATCAACCAGTGGGAAAACATCTGAATTTTTTAGTTGGTCTAATGAAATCATCAAGCAAAACTGCTTGTTCTGAATTTCTTGAATCTTGGCCTGATCATTTTCAACATGTTAGAATAGTGCTAGCGACCAATTCTCGATGAAGCTATCAAAAGGCAAGCTAACAATCTTCTTAAATGTTACATTTTAGGTCTTAGCACAATAACAAAAAAGAAAGAATAACAGAGAATTATCAGAAGAAAATACTTTGTATATTCTTAAAATTTTAAAGAAAATAAAAAATAAAAAACCATACAATACATCAGCATTAAAGATTCTAATAATCTGAGGACCTTAGAAAACCATGAGATTACTGCAGAGCTGGGTAGCACATCATGCTTCTTGCAAGAATGAAGGTACCTAGCAAGCACAAACCAAAAGGTGGAAGGAAATAAATAATTAAATATATACATAGGACAGTAAAGATAGTAGAAAGAAACTACCTAAACCGCTGCTTATTTTATATGAATAGATAAACAATCAGCTAGCATTTCAATCTTGCCAAAAATTACTTCATTGTGAAACAAATTAATAGCTATTCATGAAAGTGGAAGAGCCTCAATCTAAGTGCACGTTAAGTAGAGCACTTTAAACATTCAATTGTACGCGCCTTACACGTTTCCTAAGATCCATTCCATTACAAGTCGTTTTTGATACCAAAGATTATATATTTGCAGTCAAAAAAACAAAGAGAGAGAGAGAGAGAGATTATACCGAGCTTCTAAGGTATTGGATTCCATGGGAAGGACTATGTTTGTTGTTTGTTTTTATGCTTCTTAAAAATCAAAACAAAAATGGAGAAATGGTAGTTGCTACAGTGTGTATAAATACAAAAAGGGAAAGTTTAGGGAGACAGGGTACAGAACCGTACGTCACATGCTGGAAATTTTAGTTGGAAAATGTACAGTTGCATTAGGAAGAGAATTGACTTTTCTTGAGAAAAAAAAAAATAGAGATAAGCACGACCCATATAAATCTATCTGCCCGCATGTGGTCGATGGGATACCAAAGCAAGCTGGGGTCCCATGTATTTATTATTCTGTTAGGTCGCAAGATAGATACGCTGAAGATACGCGTCCAATCAATATGGGTAGAAAAAATTTATTTATTATAAATTTTTATTAAATTATAGTTAAAAATAGATAAAAATAAATATTATATAGATTATAAGTAAAATTATATGTAGCGGATATTTACGCTAAGCCAAGAAGTTGTATTCAAACAATATGAATTATTGGTGGTGAAAATAGTTGATTTATGGATAAGATACATAGTCATCATCGTAATAAGTTTAATCAACCATTAAACCTAATCTCTATTATTGAATACTTTATGCGAGAACAACAGTATGAATAATGCAAAGGAGGGTTAAGCCTTAAGCACTACTACCTCGTCCCATTATTTTATATTAATTTTTGGAAATATAAAATAAAAAAATAAAAATTATTTTTTTGAAAAAATAAAATATCTCATCCATTCAAAATTGAGGATACAAAGAAATTTCGTAACAATGAACAAACACATTATAATACAATGTCAGGATTCATTGATATATGAACTAAAAGTCAATTGGGTCAAACATATATGTTTGAGCATGAATAGTCTCATCTATCATGTGTCTTGCACGAGACCTTAAGGTATGCATGTGACTAAAGTGATGATTGTAAGGTGTTTTCGTTTATACAGAATAACCTA
This sequence comes from Hippophae tibetana, assembly GCA_037013495.1. NCBI lineage: Eukaryota > Viridiplantae > Streptophyta > Magnoliopsida > Rosales > Elaeagnaceae > Hippophae > Hippophae tibetana. The sequence continues at coordinate 31,037,389 of CM072809.1, forward strand.
AAGTACCATAGGATCAGCCATCAACTCAGTTTATCAAGGTAGTTGACCTTAAGTTGGATTATATTTTTACTAATGTACCATTTGATACATTGTGACATGTACCCTTAATATAATTGATACATGTACATGTAATGTCATATATATATGAACTTAATGTGAGATCCACACAATTCACTCAATTCTCTGACTTTGGTGCCTATCATGAAGCTCAGGATTTACAGATCAAGCTTTAATTTATGATCCCGTATTCTCAAGGATTCGTCCTGAATTTTGAGAGAGAGATCTCACGAACAAAAAATCTACCTCGCACTCTCTAAAAACCACATTCATCTAGGTTAGAATGCGAGTTGATGAAAGATTGAGACTAATGAAGGAAATGGCATCACAAAACAACACCTTACCAATCCCTAAAGAAGCTCGAATCGAACCACAAGTTGAGGTTGACCCTCATTAAGATTTGGCTCTACAACTTCTCAAGTTAAGAACAGAGCTTGATGAGAGCAAGTGAGAAAATAGAGTGCTACGTATACGAATAGACCCATATGCCCTCTTGGGTCGAGTTAATAATATGGTTGAAGAAATTACCCCAGCTCTTGTAAGAGATGAACATGTATGAGCTGATAATGGAGTAGATGAAGTCCCTCCTCCTAATACAATCAGGCTCAACAATGAGAAATTATTGGAAAAGCGAATGATCTATGAGTCACGCTTCCAAACCTTAGAAGAAGAAAAATAGAAAACAAGATGAGGCACTTAAAGAAACAAACAAAAGGCAAGAAACATGTAATTCACACTATGATATGAATAGGGATTGTGAACAACTATATGTCTCCCTTTTCTCTTATGAAATAGAGAACAATTAACCACCAACCAAATGTAATGCCCTCAAGTGTCCAGATTAACAAGGAACAAAGGATCGGTAACTCATGTTCAGCATTTAAAAATGGTCATGGCCTCTATGAGCTCACTCGAGTTTTATATTTGTAAGGAATGAATACTTTGGTTTTATATTTATAAAAATATCAAAAGTACACGAATCATTTTATAGAAAATGACAAGTATACTCTCAAGGTTGATTTAAGGAATGAATATATGTGGTTTTTAATTTATTATTCAAATTTTTAAAAACAAAATTAAATCCTAAACATCTTATCACAATATTTTTGTTTTTGTGTTTCCTAATCTAATAACATAAAAATAAATAAACATAGATATGGATTCAATAAACAATCATGCCAATTTTTATCATTCATATTAATGGAGTATTTATGATTATAATAATTAAGTTAATTTTGCTTACTCATATTATTTAAGTTATTAAATATATAAATTGTTATTCATTGATTCTCTTTTTTTATATATAAATACCATATTTGGTGTGATTAGATATTCTTTGTTAATTAAACAAATCAATTAACATCTATGAGTGAGGTCAATAATTAATTTAGTTAATTAAATTAATTCATTTTTTTCTAAGAGATTGAAAATGAATCATTTAAATGATACATTTGGTGGGCTTAGACATTTTAAACTTTATTCAATGTGTTCAAATTAAACCTAATAATTTAATTATCTGAGTATTATCTTTCAAGTTTTAAAACCATTACTCAAAATATGTGGTCAATACATTTTTCAAATAGTAGTTCTTATAAAAAAACTTTTGAAATAGAGTTTCACTCAAACTACCGAACGATTGTACCAGAGTGTTACTCTAAATAAGACTGGATAATTAAACCTTAAAAATCTAATTTTTAGATTTAAGTTTGTAATGAAAAATAATATATTTCTCTCTAACATCCTTAATATAAAATCTTGAATAAAAACAAAATCTATTTATTTTATATAAGTTTTTTACCTATTTAATATTTCGCAAGCATAACAGCGTTATTATTATATCATATTTACAAATAGCCAGCCATGTTAAATTTAATCATAGACAAATTAAACATAGCATATAAGAATAAAACATATAAAATAATTGTAAATAATTCATTTTAAAATTATACTTCAAAAGAATCCTTACAAAACTTTGATGTTAATTATATTGCTTGAAAACCTCCAAATGGATTTTCATTTACGTTTATTGAATCAAAAACTAAAAATCTATAATAACATAGCTAGCTCTTCTAAAAAAGAGAACTTTAAAACTAAAAACTAAAAAACTAAGAAAATTTTCTAGAGATAGAAAGATATGAGAAAATTGTGTTTTTTTACAATGGGAGATATGGTCCTTTTATAGGTGATGAAAAGGCTAAAAAAGTGGAAAAATATCTTGAAAATGGATGTTGGATGCATTTCAAACATGTTAGCACGCATGTGGGAAAATGAGTGCAGACGCGTGCGACTGGTGTGGACTAAGCAAGATTTGTAGCGTGACATGTGCACGATGCGTGTGAGACTCGAAACAACGCATGGGAGGCTCGGCAAATTGGGGCATGGAATACGTGTAGGTGTTCGCGTGACTCAGTAGATGTGCGAGGTTGGGAGCATTTTTGATATTTTTGACCCATTTTATCTAATTTTTCCATTTTTTGATTTTTCCTCATATGTTTCTCAACATATTTGTGATGTATTACCTCTAGTATTTTTTTTAAGTCATTAAATTATTTTTGAACAAAAATACCTGAAAAACAATAAAAATACTCGTGATTCTGAAAATATAAATTTATATAAAATATGATAAAATCATGCAAATATAAATCTATTTAATCAATTAAAGTACATTAAATCATGATAATTTTAGTTCTTTTTAGGCACTCATCACAACCTCTAACCAGCTTCTTGCTAGTCCCTTAGCAAGAGAAGCGGTGAAAACTAAAATAAAAACTAAAAATTAAATTATCCTAAATCACTTCTGTAGATTGACATTGTTGCATTTAGCATATGCAACAAGCCGTTAAACCCATAGGTTGCCCTAGTGGACGAGTTTAAGTCTCATGAAAGTTTTCAATAGTGATATCCACAAACATTAAAAAAAATAAAAACAAAACAAAACAAATAAAATAAGAAGTTAACTAAAATTTAAAATAAAGTAAAAAGACTAAAATAAAATAAAGAAATGAAATACAAAATATCTTATGCTTATAATCTCCCTTAAGATCATAATTAAAATATAAAGCATAAGTTATTTTTAACTTTTTAAACAATCATAGTTTATAATAATAATTAGTTAAAAATCATTTTCATACTTCATTTCAATAATGTTTCAATTTAAATTTCACCCAAACTTAGTGTCAGGAATTCGAATTTGCTTCGACTCTATCCGTACAAGTCAATACTCTCAAAACATTGAATCCTATGGGTTCAAGCACCCATACTAAGATATATGTGAATAGTGTTTATGTTTAGAAATGAACTAATAAGTTTGCATACTTATAAAAGAAAAAGGGCTCAAAAATAGTGCATAACTTCGATCTCCTGAAAGGAATAAAATGTATAAATTATAAAGATATCATATATGTTATTTTCATGCATCAATCAAACTCATTAAGAAAAAAATTCAAGATATATGTCTTTTAGAAGTGTAGGAAAATTAAATATAATGACTTCTAGGGGAATTATTTTCTATAATTTTCTTTTGTAATTAACCTTTTCTCACAACTTTGTAGGCTATGTGGGTTATAAACATCGTAAGGTGCTGCTCTTTGCGAATCTCAACATACCCCTGGTTGGGATGGGTAGGCCCACCACTTCACTTTCACTTTGGCCCGGGCCAAGTATGTAGATTATACTATATATTCTTTATCTCTCTATTTTTTTTTTATATTTTAAACATATTTTTGTTTTAGAGAGTAGACCCATGTACAGATTGTACATTTTTGTAGGATTTTGATGAATGGTTAATTTTGTAGCTTTGTTGTTTGATTTTGGTATAGGTAACCCCATATATGTCTCTTTTTGGTAGAAGTCATGCATGAATGAGATAAAGACATATACTATCAATTTCTACTTAAATCATTTCATCTAAGTAAATGAAAAATAAATATACAACACTCTATTAAGATGAGAAAATTCATACATTCAATGCTATAGATATCATCTAAAAATTTGAAGAAATAAGAAATGCGTTTGGAGTAGAAAAAATATATTTCACTTAGAATAAAAAAATCAGGCTCAAATTATATCTCATAAGGATAGTCTCCACTATTTGATTCCTAAACATCGATTTTGGTTTTAATATAATTTTCACACCTTATCAAGAAATACTAGTCATGACAAAAACTAACTAATTATCATATACTCCATGATATGTTTTCAAAAATTAATCTAACAATGCAAAAGACTTAACTATTTACTTAAATTTGATTTAAAGAAATGATAAAATTTTGTGAATTTTTTTTAAAAAATTAATCATAAATATCTAAAAATTACTAAACCACATAAATAAAATTAAATACAATCAAAATGAAAATGTGAACATAAATTTTTTTAAAATTGTTAAAAGTTTTGAAATTAGGCATGGTAACTTTTCACCACCTCTAACTTAGAAGTTACATTGTCCTTAATGTAATAGTTTTAAATTAAAGATAAAAGAGAAAAGAGAAGAAAAGTTACCTATTTTCTCAGAATATGCAAGTATTGATGGAGAAATGCATGTGCATCCATCATGATCATCATTAAAGTTCATAGAGATAAATCGTTATGAACTTATAATATCTCAACAAATATTTGTAGTTTAACAATTCTAAAATTATTTACATGCAATTAAACTAAAATAAACAAAAGAAATTAAATAAATTAATAAAATAAAATTACCTAAAATGATGGGTTGCCTCCCATCCAACGCTTAGTTTAACAAGTTAGCAAGACATAACTTGGGAGATTGCATTTTAAATAAACTCAATATCCCCACATTATTGATTCAATCAAATCTATAGGTAGGACAAGTTTGTCTACCTATTTTTTTTAAGTCATGCCCTATGGATTTTCAAAATTTTATTTACTTAAAACTAAGGACATGATTATGAGTTTTAGATAACCCACTTCTAGGTGCAAGTCAAATAACTAAGGCATCAAAAAATAAAAATATATAAAAGCATAGCTAGTTCTTCCCAAAAAGAGAAGAACTTTAAAACTAAAAACTAAAAAAATGAAAAACTTTCTAGAGAGAGAAAGAGTTGAGAAAATTATATCTTAAGGTGTGATTTTTATAATGGGAGAGATGGATTTTTTATAGGTGAGGGCTAAAAAAGTGGAAACATATATTAAAAAATGATGATAGACGCGTATTGGACAGGTTGGCATGCATATGGGGCACTAATGCATATGAGATTCGGCATGATGTGTACCCAGCTACGCGTGAAATTTCAGCATGAATGAGCACAACTATGCTCGGAATTATGGCGGGAATGGGTATGGCTACTTGTAGACTTTTGGCGTGATGCACGTGCAGTTGTGCAATTTTGTCCATTTTTCCATTTTTTAACTTTTCCTCATTTTTTTCTCAACATATTTGTGATGTATTTCCTCCATTATTATTGTTCGAGTCTTTAAATTATTTTTGAAGCTAAAATACTTGAAAAAGTAATAAAAATACTCGTGATTCTGAAAAGATAAATTTATATAAAAATATGATAAAATCATATAAATATAAATCTTTTTAATCAATTAAAATATATTAAATCATGGTAATTTTAATGATTTTTAAGCAATCATCAAATAAACAGAAGACTCATTGTGGATATGGAAATGTCTAAGTTCAATGAGGCATATGTGTTGAAACAAAACCCCACTGACACCAAAAGAGTATACATGTGAGTCATGCAGGATCAATGCATAAATGTGATCCTCCTTGAAAATGAGAAGAACTAGAAAGAATGATTCTTATATGTACCTGGTCGGTGATAAGTATTTGACAATTATAAGAGACTAGTGAGAAGCACCTAGGATGATACAAAACTTATGATAAGGAATATAGGTTCCTTAATCAAGACCTCGAGCTTAAAAGCGAAGCAAAGGTTGAATAATATTCAAAACTATTTGTCTGAGAAGACATATTGGAGGAATAAATGCCCCGTTCTTTTTACTTATGGGTTAATGAAATCGGGCTCAGTGGAGTTATCCTATAGGATAATTCGAAAATGTCGAGTACAAAAGAAATGAAATATCCCTCCTAATTTTGGTTAGAGGTTTGAAATCATTCAAGATGATGGTGAACAAGATCTCACTTTAAGTTTAAATTATTTGTTTACCTTGTGCTTTGAAAATCTGATTTTTTTTGTAGGTATTATAGAGTACAACCCTGATACCTTACTAGCTCGACTTAATAGTAGAATTACAAAACAAGGAGAAAGCTTCCAAAAGAGCACTACTCCCTTCCAAGGTACGAGCTCATCTAAAAGGAAGAGAGACCAATCCCTCATAGCCAAAAAAGAAAAAATAATTTGTGACTATTAAGGAGCCCAACTTTATGTTGACTCCATTGAGGTAGTAAACACTTCCCCCACATGTAAGAGACTTGAGGAGAGGAAAATGCATTATTGATGACCTCACCATAGAAATTGAGGGTATGGCCTTATATAAGGGTATGGCACCAGAGAGGCTTGGTCACTATATGGATAACCTCCCTTTCATGATACATGAGAGGAAGCTCGATGTCATGAGTAAGGAAGTTAATCCTATAGCTGTGCATAATAGGCTCCAATATCAAGTAAGTATCACCTTGAGTTTTTACTTTACTCAAGCCACTCCTATTCATAATATTTGATATTATTTTTCATCATTTTAGGCCAAACTTCTTCATGGGCTTAATAGAGTTCAAGGCTAGGAGAAACTAACGCATGAACTCAAGATTGAGAAAGGGATCTAGGCCTTTACTCAAGCCAAGAATGAAGTGTTATTGGCAAAGACAAATAAGTGATAGGGCGAGGTTATTGACAAGGAGAAGAAGTTATCCAAGGCCATAAATGAGCTAAATGAAAATGTGAGGCAGTTTGAGGTGCTCGAGGAAAATTAGAGAAAATTGGAGGTCAAGGTTAATGCTTGTAAACTTGAGTTAATGGATGCTAAAGAAACGTTTCCTCATGAACAAGAGAGAACAAAAAAAATTCTCAATACCATGATCGAGCAGCTCACCTTGAGCGTCAAAATTGGCTTCAATTTGGCTATGAATTGGTTCAAAAAGGAATCCAAGAAAAAGGGCCTCAGTCAGTATTATTATTAAATACTCAACATTCAAGTTACCGTATTTTCCTCACCTATGCAAAATTAGGATGAACATAATGTCCAAGGTAAAGATTTTGAAGAAAGTTATGGTGGACCTAAGGTAGGAGATGACTAAAAAGCTGGGGATGCTTAGAATTGTATTAACCTTTTACTTAATAAAATTTCTTTGAGACATTTGTATTTGACCTTTGAAAATAGTGTATACATGTATCGTATGTATATTTGTGTATTTATGGCATATATTTATGATTTTGACCCACTTTATTACTTTTAGGTCATTTTTCCTATTATTTATTCTAATATCACTCCCTATAAAAGATGATTTAATGATACATGCAATTCAAAAGCCCCACCTACTTAGAAAACCTAAAACAATTTACTCCATATTTTTCATTTGAACTTCATGGCCTCTGATTGGAAAAATAGATGTTCAACTCAAACCCGAAAGTAAAAGAATGTTATGCTTAAAATTGAGATGGAAAAATTAAAGATTGAGCTTTATCATTATAAGGATAAGATTTCTCTTTATGAAAAGGTAATGTGTGAGCTTTAGTCTTACAAAGAACAATTATCTCAGATTCAGGCACGTGAGAGGAGGACCATGATCAAAATGGATGCTTTGGTTGACAAATAATCTTATTGGGCAAGCTTTTACATGAAGTAATCTATAGGCATGTTCCTCAAGGTGATGGACATTGTTAAGGAATTAGAACCTTCAATTTCCATCTCGAGATTAGCCCTAGCTGAGGTAGGATGAAATATTTGTAAGAAGATGGTCAAGATTTTGATTGAGCTATTGCCTTTGGAAGAAGAAGCAAATGACCCAAACATTGGTCGTGCAGCCAAATATCTCAAGAATTTTTATCAATACTATACTAGTGAGCTTTATATTAATAAACATGTATTTTCTAAGTATTTGTAAGTTCGATGAATGTAATACAAACTTTTGTTTTAAACAATACTGAGGTCAAACTTTGAAAATTTTCGTAGCTATAACATATGTAAGATAAAGCTAGTAACACATTTTTTTTAGAATGAGTAATCTATCTAGTCTATGATCAAGGTGATAAACTTTGTATAACATCTGTCTGAGTGCTCTACCAGGTTCCTGACCAAGGTTATCAACTCATGAGATAGAATTTTCAAGGAAAGCATTCTACATGGTCTATAATTGAGGTGATCGACTTCGTATAGCATCTACCTGAATGGTCAACCCAGTTCTTGATCAAAATGATCAGTTTGTGACATGGAATTTTTAGGGAGAGTGTTCTATCTTGTCTATAACCGAGGTGATAAACTCTATATAACATCTATCTGAACGCTCTACCTTATTCCTGATTGAGGTGATCAACTCGTGACATTGAATTTTTAGGAAGAACGTTCTACCTAGTCTATGATTGAGGTGATTAATGTTATATAACATCTGTTTGAGAGCTCTACTTGGTTCCTAATTGAGGTGATCAGCTTATGACATAGAATTTTTAGGGACTATGTTCTACCTAGTCTATGACCAAGGTGATCAACTATGTATAACATATATGTGAAAGCTCTACTAGGTTCTTGACCAAATTGATCAAGTAGTGATATAGAATTTTTAGAGAAAGCATTCTAATAATCAAATAACATATTGAAATTGAAGCATAAATCAAAATACATTAAAAGTGACACTTTTTAGGTATCAAGCATTCTAGATCAGGCTATTTTATGATCCTTCAATGCTTTTTAACAAGTAAACTCCCCTAGTATTATTGCATTTATTTGATATGGGCCCTCCCAATTTTCTACCCATCCACTCTTTCTTACCAGGGAAGATCTTCTTGAGAACCCAATCACCTAGAGTAAATGATTTAAAGCATACGACTTTATTGCAATAATCTAGCACATTTATTTTATGCTCAACCATTCTTCTCAAGGCTTCATTCCTTTTTTCCTTTACTAGAACCAAATCAATTACTCTATTTGAGATGTTTTGGTCTTCAGTTAGAATTAACCATATAGTTAGGAATTTTATCTCCATCGGTATAACAACTTTAGTCCATTACACCAATGAGAAGGGTGCCTCTGGGACTAGTTCTAATGGCCTATAGTGCATCAGACACTTTCTCTACCCTTCATCCTTTAGCATTTTATAACTTCTTCTTCAAAAATTAGTACTAGTTTTTTTGAAGACTCCATCTGACTATTAGCTTATCAGTAAGATGGAATTGAATGGTACATTTTGATATTATACTTGGCAACAAACTCTTTGATATTATGGCTTGTGAATTGTCTCCTATTATTGGTAAAAAGCTCTTTAGGCAAGTTAAATCGACACACTATGCACTTCGAAATGAATCAAATGACCTCATCTTTCCTTATTCTTCCAAGTAGCTCCACTTCAATCCATTTCGAGAAATAATCTATAGTGACCAATAAGAATTTATTTTAACCCATTGCTTATGGTAGGGTTCCTACTATATTCAATCCCTACTTGTAGAAAGGCTATGGACTAGTTATCCCTATCATTATGGTAAACAACACATGAGATAGTGAGGCATGATTGTAAGATGTCCTTGCTTATATAGAATAATCTAAAGTACCTTAAGACCAACCATCAACATGGTTTATCAGGGTGGTCAACCTTAAGTTAGATTATGTTTTTACTAATGTACCCTCTGACTTATTGTGACGTGTAATTGCTATATGATCGACATGTATATATGTAATGTGATATCTAAATATATTTTTTTAGGATATTCTAAATAATTATTTATCAAATTAAGTTTTCTTTTTATTAAATTGTCAAGCCCTTAAGTGTGTGTGTGTATATATATATATAAGATATTTACTAGAATTATTTATTAAGGATATTCTTTAGGAAAATTCTAAACTTTCAATAGATGAGTGACATATGTAACTATCTCAACCTTTGGTCTCAATGTTTGATTGAGGATGTGGATGACTATAGA